>CM041531.1:10615642-11815642 GCA_023238725.1 Scortum barcoo
TTAAATATAGTTGGTTACTTTACACACCACTGGAGGTTGGTAGAAGTTCTAAAAACTACCAAAAGAATCATTACTCACTCTTTATTAAGATCTGCTTGTGTATTGACATTTAGCTCTCTTTAATGGCTTACGGGGGGAACCTTTCCTCCTAAATTGCTTTGTTGTAGGATATGAATTAGCATTACACCATGAGCTGCTGACAAACACACAGCCTCCCCGACACACACACACACACACACACACACACACACACACACACACACACACACAGAGCTCCTCCTCAGAGAGAGAATCATTTCTACTTCCCTGGCTTGCCACTGCTAGGTTGACCTATTTTTGTCCAGACCTCTCTCTCTCTCTCTCTCTCTCTCTCTCTCTCTGTCTCTGTCTCGCACTCACTCGCTCCAGCCCCATAATTCACCCTGCTTAATAATTCACTACAGCTTTATAAGCCTCTACTCTACTAAATGACAGGCTCAGGAAAACAACAACAGTTCTTTTTTTACAGATGCAGTTTTCAAAGCCACATAAATAGAATAAAGTGCACATATACTATAGGATGACCTGTGTGTGAGGTGGGATATATATATAGCGCACAAAGGGAAGGGCGCAAGGATATAAGTTACTTGTAGCTGTAAAAAAGGCAAGTTGGCAGGTAATTTACATTCACCACATGACATCCATCACTTTTTTTGGAGGATAGCAGAATGAGAATATAGGGGGAGGAGAAAAAAAACAGATAATGGTGGTGGTGGTTGTAGGGTGTTATTGTAAAACTGCAGATTATTTGCAAGTCTATGCACAGACTCGCTCCGCCTGATGTGATTGGATGGCCGGATTGGGCTGGAACCAATAAGGGCACCAGGAGGAAGAGAGCAGGCACACAGAGTACTCGCTGATGCTGGGCACACCCTGTAGCCTTCTGTGTGTGAGTGTGTGTGTGTGTGTGTGTGCCAGTACCTGTAAAATTCATGTGCATGCTAAATTTGTGATTATTTATATATTTTGCACACATGTTTGAAAGACAATATATTCCTATTAATTATTATGCCTCCTTTATTTTACATCTACCCTGCCCCCCTTTAAAAAAAAAAAAAAAATCCTCCCAGGAGCTGATGCAGAACAAAGACCATAATATATTCTGTACCCATATTGTCATTGTATTATAAATAACATTTGCACCCCTGAAGTCTTTGCATAAGCACGTGTACCTGTGCGAATCCTTGAATTTGACGTTGTTATTTCTGAATTTCCTGCTTGGGCTATTTTTAAGAGTTGCAAGCTGCAGCAGACGACTGAGGCTTTCAGGGTTTTGGTGGGAAGAGGAGCAAGGCTGGTCAGATGATCTAGTCTTAAAGTTACCTTAGCTTAGCTGTCTCCGTTCAAAGGTAACAAAATCCACCTATAAGTACCTCAAAAGCTTGCTAATTAAGACTGTATATCTTTACCAGCCAATATGCTGACTGGACTTTAAATGGTTTTGTTCACTTCAGATCAAAGATTGCTGGTCACTGTTATGTCACCTCATTGCTGCAACTGTCTTTTCTATTCTTGGTTTAAGCTGTCATGTTCAGTTTCGGAAAAAACACACCAAAAAGTCTGAAAAAAACGTTCACAGCAACCAAACATTTACCACATTCTTATCACATTAGAGTGTTTCTGTGGCTTCTGCAGCATTTTAATAAGCTTTTAACAAGGAGGTAACACACTGTGCACCACGGCTGAGCTGACAATGGTGCTCTCAGTCTCCAGTGAAGGGAACTCCACTGTTAAAAGCTGCTGATTCGCTCAGTTTTCTTTGGTGTATTCAGTTTAGTTTGAAGATTTGGTGTTAAAGGTTGGTTTGTACATGTATCGAACACTTCTGGATTAGTTCAAATTCAACAAAGATATGACTTCTTTTTATCAATGAGCTTGCTTACTATTTATCTTATAGACACAAAGGAAATATCACTCTTCTCATCTAACTCTCTGAAAATAAATGAATTCCCCAAAATGTTGAACTAACTATTCCTTAAAGTCAGAGTTAAATCAATCTGTTAAATAAAAAACAGCCTTATTGCTTCGCTTCCATGCTATATTTTCCACAATGTCCTGATGAGGGCGCAGAAAGAGCAGGGGTGTTGGGTGCATGAGTGTGTGTGATGCTGTAGTCTGATCGATGTGACAGTGAGAGTGAGTCTCCTCGAAGAACCTCGTCCTTATTGCTCTTCTCTTACACACTGCCCCCTCCCACACATAACATACTTTGTCTCTCACTGTCTCACACACACACACACACTCTCTGTACAATGGTTACAGTTTCCTTCCCTTCTATCTTCCTCATCTCCCTCCCCCCCTCATCATGCTTTTAACTCTCTTTCCCTTCACCACTCCTTCTTTATTCCTTCGCTCCTTCTTCTTCTCTCTGCATTTCAACCACGGCTGCATCCCGGAGGCCAACCGACTGTGATGATCTCTTTGTCTCCGCTCCACCTCCTCAGCTGACCAAATACCAATGGTTATTAGCCAACCAGCATTGTGTTATATAACATCCTAAACTCAAGGTTCACTAAATACCTCATTCTGGAGTTTTCAACTGTCAGTGGATGTTACTATCTCTGTGAAACTGTTCAGTGGTAACAGATGGTGGTTTGGGTTAGGGAGATTGTTACTTCCTTTTCTGGTCGTAGCTCCGCGTGATGACACCTGAGCAAGTTCCATTAGCTGAAGACAGCCACGAGATACTGTCAAAGATATAGCTGAAACAATTAGAGGATTATTTAATTAAATAAAATACTGATTTGCGACTATTTTTATCATCTATCTCTCGTTCAAGTCATTTTTCAAGCAAAATCCCCAAACATCAGCTTCTCAGTTGCAAGGATTTGCTGCTTTTTTGTTTATCCTGTGTGACAGTTAACTGAATATCTATCACTGTGGGACAAAAAAACTTTATTTGTCTGTTGCTTGGTGCTGAACAGGTAGCATACACTGGGGTTTAGAGCTTTTTCACTGAAAACAACTGCAAAAGTCAAAGCAACGCTATGAGAGTGAACCAACACAGTGAAGCTGTTGGGCAGATGAACAATGACCTGAAACTTGCTATAAAGCTCCGAAAAGCTGAGGGGAGCTACAGTTTTAAGGGATCATTTTCTGTAGGGCCATTTACTGATAAAATACTGTTTATAGTTGCTTTAGGAAATTCAGAATACATCTTAAACAAACAATAAAGCCTGATGTGAACAAACCTGCAAAGCATCACCAAGAAATGCCAACGCTTTCTTTCTGCCTTTCCTTTTACATGACATGTACTTTTCCTTCTTTTCTTTCATGTTTGTCTTTACTGGTATCTACTGTAGCTACACAGACAGTTTTCACTAGATTTGCTGTGAGATATCTGTCAGTACAGTGAAGTTGAATGGAATTTCATTTGCTCACAGGATTGAAAAAAGTAAAAAAAACTGAACGGCAACATCTCTTTCCTGAATCAGCTGATTATTGTTACTCTGGATGACTCACAGGTCACTGTGTGAGAATTTACTATAGTGGCTGGTTCTTTCATACATAGTTCTAGTGAAATCAGTTCACAGACCTCCTGTATAGAACTGGAGTTACATCCCAGTAACTTCTATTTTGGTTTCATTACTGTGAATAGGAGACTAGTACAGTGTGATCGCTGCAGCCGTGTTTGTGTTGAGGTCCGTTCGTCACCTGCGTTTCCAGCGTTTGCCCTGCTATATGTGTGTTAGTGACAAGAAGCAGAGTTGAACAAACCTGTTTCTATATTTATCAATCCCTGAAATGTGCTGGCTTGGTTTAGCTGTTCTCCAAGCAATTAACAGTGATGATACAATATTCTGTATTTATTATGTTTTTATGTTATATTTCAGATAATATTACAAGCCGCAGGGCTGCCTAGCTTTTAGCAAATTTATCTGGTTGGCTAGTAACCCATGACAAGTTCAGAGAGACAGAGGAAAGATGAGGAAGCAATAAAATATAATGATAATTGTGTTTGCTGCATTGAACAAAAAGCACATAACGTCTGAAAACATACAAATTAAACACTTACTCAATGTGTTATTATTCCTACTGAATAAAGTTTTGAAATGTTCAGATGAAAACAAAGCGAGCAGTTGGAGTCTGGGAAGAGGTGGCAGAGTAAGGCTGCGATAATCACCTCCCGAGTCCTCAGAACAATTTTGACAGCTTTGATGGAGTTAGAGATACACAGATTTTAAACCCCACCAGGGGGTTTCACTTGCATTTAATCCTCACTGAGTTCAAGTAGATCTCAGTGTAGTAAAATGTGTATGTGATTTGAAGTAGTAGAAGTATCAGTAATGTTAAGAAATGCTGTCACCAGTGAGAGGTAAGAACACAGCTTTGAAAGTTTTAAAGTGTTTAACCCTCTCACTACATTCATTTAGTTCATTTATTCATTTAGTTCTAAAGCTTTCGATCAGACCACAGAATCATCCTCAGAGAGAAGGTGTCCAGTTGCCAATTAATTTTCTACTTAAAATTTTCAGATGATTTCCTGTCTATGTTGGCTTTAGAGGGAAACTTGGTCCTGGGGAGTACAACAACATAGGTGAAAAGTAAGGCTCCAAAGTGGGCTGATAAATTGTGATGTCACCTGAGTCAGGCTAGTGGCACAACACTATAAAAACATAACACACCCAAATCCGTAACTGAACTGTCAGCAGTCGAGTTAAACTGTGGCTAATGAAGGTGCCAGAATCTGATGTAGAAGAATTAATCAAAGAAAAAAGTTTATTCTGTTGCATCACTTTTCATCCCCTAATTGCCCATCGTCAGTCCAACAGTGGCGTGTAGTCAGCAGCTCCCATGTTTTCATCCACAATGTTAAAGACAGATGGTTTCACAATTATAACAAAAGTCTGAAGCACCAAAAAGCCTCAGGCACAAAGGCAGCTGAAATCAGTGTGGCCTTTAGGAGTTCAGAAGTTAGAAAAATTACGATGTTTACTGGTGACTAAATACCTCTTTGCTGTGTACATCTTGGTTATGTATGTGTGTAGTATGACTGTATTAATTCATTTGTTCACACATTTATGAAACACACTACAACTCAATTTGTTTCCCTCTTCATCTGCTTGGAGACACTTTCAGTGTGATTTTAGTGTGACTTTATCCGCTGTTGTCACAATGACAGAGGAGACAGACCACAGATGAAGTAAGAAAACCACAGTGTCGTCTTTGACAGACTGCTGACTGATGTATTTACACTGTGAGTGGAGTAAAGATTACATGTGCCTCTTTGAGACACAGATGCAGTAGATTACATGTATATCTTGGATGCAGTTACACCTTTCAAACCTTTTTTACAACCAGCTAGAATCCCTAAGAGTTAGAGGAAAGTCAACTGGACTTGCTGGAGGTTCTTAAAGAAATTTCACCACTCATCCAAAAGGCTTCTTGTGCCTCTGTGCCTTCTTTGCTTCTTGGCAAAATTGTGATACGAGTCGTAACATAGCTCCATAGATATAAAATGCAATGCAATGCAGATATAAACTGGAATTCAACTTCACATTTATTGCAAGAGCTCACAAAGAAAAAAAATGGAAACATATCTGGTTCTTATTGATTGTTTGTACTGCACTGCCAGATTTGATATTCTCACATATACACAGGCTGTATTGACCAAACTGTCTTTGATCTCAAGAGTGACATCTGAATTCCCTTTAAAAAAAAAAGGAAAATGTTTAAATGGTATTTTCATGACATTAAAATCACCATTCACTCAGATGGACAGGAAGAGGTGTCAAACAGTATATTGATAGCAAATGGTCACATCACAGAAATCTTGCAGTGCCCTTCATTGAATAAGTCTCAACTGCTTGCAACATGCAAATAATGCTAGTCACCTCCTGACACCTGAGTCACAGCAAACCAATTTTATCAAAAGGAAATGACCATGATTTTCAATGAAAACATCTAGGTATAAAATGTTGAAATGCCAACACTCAAAAATAAAGAAATTGTAAAAATGTACGACCTCCCACAGAAGGCTTTCATGCATCTGTATTAACCAGCTCTAAACTCAATCCGGCTCACAATCCTGCTTTCCCTACAAAAGGACACAACATAACAAGATCAGTGCCAGTCCTATCCAATCTATCTGTTTACTGCAGAGTTAAGCAAGGTATTTACTGTCTCAATCTGTTCAAAGGTTTTAAAACCACAACCCTGGTCACATATCAACGTGGCTTTAGGAACATACACACAACACTCTAACCATATAGCCATTGAACATGCAAAGAGACTAAGACTTTGTTGGTCTCACCATTCACAAAAATGGACAGTGCAGTGTATGGACAGTCTTGCTGCTTCTTTTATTTTCACTTGCAAAACAGCCAGAGAATCACGAGTGTCAAGAAAAGCACATCATAGAAAAGAGCTATAATCGATAGATGTAGATGTACACTAAAGCCTACAGAGAATTTTCACATGCACAGAAAATGTAGTTTCACTATTTGTTTATATTTCTTAAGCCACCATCTATTTCAACTTTGACATGTCAATGTTAGCTGTGTAATGCAGCGGACTGTCATAATAGACATGCACCACATCGGTCTATGACTTTGTTTCAACTTAACTTATCCAAGAAGTGTTGTATAGTCTGCAAGTGACAAAAGTTGATTTCAGACAGTCAAAACCATCAAGAGAAATCAGGATAAAGTTCTGAGCAACAGCTGGGACAGACAAGCTCCAAGTTTCAGCATGCTCCTTAGGTGCAGGTTTCCAATTTAACAGCCATGACATGACCTTAGTAAGCCAATAAATCTGTTACAGTGAATCATGGTGAGGACGGTTATTCAGGACATTCACTAAGATACACCGAGAGGATTCTCTATTTTACCAAAAGCCTTGGGTGACTAGAGAAATTTTGACAATTTGGTCTGTCTAGTGCAGCTGCGCTTCTGTGAGTGCATGACATGTTCTGCATTTTGAGTGCAGTGAAAAAACTTCAAATAGCTACTGAATGAACTACATAAAACACCCCTCATACTGGGCAGCATCCCATTTTCCATGATGTTCATTTTAATAATCCAAAAGTTTAAAAAATCCTCTCCTGATTCATCAACTTCTCTTTATCTGCGTCTCTGATTGGTGTAGACTTACTGTAATAAATCACTGAGGATTAACGCTGTTACCTGGATTCACCTCATCAGTGCATCTCATGGAGTGGGAAAGGGATCCTGACAGCCTATAGACTCGACTGTAATGTGGTATAAATAATGAGCGCACTGTTAACTGCAGTCATAAATATTAATGTGAAATTACAGGAGCAAAATGCACTCAAACAACTGCAATAAACCATTTGGTCATTGTGACTGAATGTCAGTGGCATCTGTGCGAGATGGGACGAGCAACACACGCAGAAAATCATTTTAGAGTTGCACTTGAATGAAAACGACGAGGTTATGTAGCAAGCTTTCTAATTAGAAACAACCTGTTTTTATGCAGAGGCTCTGACTGTACTATAATGAGCAGTTGAAGAGAGGAGAAAATGTATAATGCATTATCTCCCCTTTTATCCTGAGGATGAGAGGAGGGCCAGTTTCTATGGGACATCCAAGTCTTGGTCATGGATTTGCGCATCTGTGTGTTTGTCTGAGTGTGTCGGGCAGGCACCTGCGTGTACGTGCACGCGTGTAGATGTTTTAGTGTGTTTGTATGAGATCCTTTAAACATCTGTGCACAGAGAAAAAATGATCTTCATGTAAGAGATTTCACCTTGTGAACCAGCAGACTGCAGAAAGGAAAACAGACTAACCTATAAAACTCACTAGATTAATAAATAAGCAGATCGTCAGTCCTAATTTTTATTTCTTGATTCCGAAATGCTCTTAAAATTTCTCGCAGAGCCTCGGTGGTGTGCACGGTACAAACACAAAAGCTACATTAACATGCATAAGCTGTTTACCATATGTGATAATGAGCGAAGTGATTGTGTGAGATCAGTGCTATCAGGGCTGTGACCATGCTGCAAAGATAACCATCAGATGGTGTAAATGCGCTGCACAAAGGTTCAGCTGGGGCCGTATCATCCTCAGGATCACTGCTTCTGATCCACTGCAAACCATATGGCTCCACTTCACTTTAACACGCATGGATTAAAGGTCTGGTTTGCTCCCCCACAGACACTTGCTTTGAATCTGTCAGTATCACTCAGCTTTTTTTTCTAATGAAATATGGCAACAGAGATTTTCATTAGAATGTAAACATTTTTGTCAGTGTTGCCAGATTTGATAATAAATAGCCAAATCAGGGCATCAGGACTGCCCAAATGTAAAAAAAGTAGCTCTATTTTTTGCTTTGTTATCAGAAAACGATGATTTTCTCTCTGTCCAGCATATGTATTTATGAAATATTATGCATATTTCCTTAAGTGGAAAAAGTATTTTGTTAAAATAACACAAACATGTTTTAGTTTGTCCTGTGGTGCTGGGAAGGAACTAGGCCCATCAAAGCCTCACTTTTATTTTTAGGTGAGCCTGAAAACATGATTAATGCTGAAAAATGTGGGTCTTGCATTTCTTACATTAAACAGTAAAAATCTTCCCACATAAACAGATTGAAACTTTTATAGTGCTCTTATCACAACTATGACTTTGAAACTGTTGGAAAAAGGAGATTTGATTTTGTGTATCATTGGTCTTTTGTTGTTGTGTGTTGTCAGTTGAGCTGTATTATCCTTTCCTTAAAATTGAGCCGCACCCATGTCAATCTCTCTCCTGTTTGGCAGAGGGGCCAGTTCATTGGCTTATATTTTATCATTTAATTGGAGGAAACCTCCCAAATGGTGCAAAGAGTAAGCAAATGATCACAACCTGTCCAATCAAATAAAAACAACTTGATGGAAAACTGCCCAATCTGGCAACATTGTTTGTAACTGCCCTCCAGAATGAAATCCTCATCTCACAACCCCTATCAGGGAGCTAAAACAACTTGGTTAAACTGGTTAAGAAACTGTTAACTGTTGGTGAGAAATGAGAAGCAAACAGCAATATGTCACACCAAAGTCGGATGTTTTCTTGAGCCACTCCTACCACGAGTCATGATAAAATATTCTTAAATTTCATGCTATTTTAGTGTATTTATCCTGGCTTTATTCTTTAATTGTACATTTGCCTAAATTGTGCTATAAAATTAAGTTTACTATTATGCTTATTAGTAGTTCAGCCACTACAGATCTTTGTTACTACATATATTTTGAAGTGTGGTCTTTTTTGGGGAGGAAATGTCCCTTGAAGATTGTCTAGATTAACGTATTCTCTGATTTGAGCAAATAAAAACTAAAAAACTAAAAAGAATTAATTGACATATGGTCTGTACGATACATATATCAAAAATTTCACTATGATTATACCCTGTATGAGTGATTATATGTCACAAATATACCTGAACTTGTAGCTGGACCTATGTATTGGATTGGCAAGTTGGCAAGTGCAATTAACTTTTCCTGTCCTATTCTTGATCAGCTGTGCAGTCTTTACACATGTGTGCTGTAAATTTGTCAGCTGACATTACTTTTTAAAGCATTGTGTAAAACTCTTTGGATCTCCTTTGTACACACTCTAGAAATAAACTTGTTTCGCCTTAATAATAGTTTTACAGAACTCATTTACTTACATAATGCCCTTAACTGGAAAACAACTGTACATAAAAAAGGACCATATGCCAATTTACTGTGATTAATTCTAGAGTGTGCTGAAGGTGACGCAGAGGGGCTACGAATGCCGAAGAAGTCCTCAGCTGTTAGATATTAACTGATTAAGCACTGATACAAGGGGAAATAATAGGGATTGTGACTTTAATATGTTAGGCTATTAATCTGCTATCACATGTCATCTGTAGGGACTTGGCCTCAGTGGAGTAATCTGCTGGGTTAGACACACACACACACATACCACACAATAGTGCTGGGAAGTCCCCAGTAAGTCACACAATCGGTTAATTGTAATTTCTTCCTACTGTAATTATTCGACTGTGTGGTGATAATTACTAGATCATAGAATGGGAGCAGACTCTGTCAGGATACTGTAATTATTTTACACATGTTGTATCTGGAGTATTAGTACAGTATAATGTTGGATAAACAATTCTTTTTTTCATTCCTCTCCTCACCTCCAATATAATGCTTCCAGTTTTTTAGCTGAGGCAGCAGGAAGTCTGATGGTCGCTCCACCACTTTGGTCCAGAGTAAAATATCTCAAACTATTGGATGGATTGTCATGAAATTTGGTGGCAAAGTTATCGACCGAACTATCTCAGTGTGTACTAAATGGATTGGCATAACCTTTTGGACAGACATTCATGGTTCCCAGAGGATAAAGCCTGATGACTCTCAACTTTTCCTCTAGTGACACCACCAGGTTGATGTCAGGGTTTGAGGGAAATGTCTTTACAGCTATAATGTGGATTTCCATGAAATGTTCTGTTCAGGATGAATTGTAATAACTTTATTTATTCCATACCAATTTCTTTATTGATAGATTGATTTTTGGCAGTTCCCATGGTGTTTCACAACATTAGGTCACATCCCATACATTCCCTCCACTTCACTCCCTGCCGCAAGGAAAACATCTCCACCAACATTTCATCTGACGTTGCAGAAAAATCAACCTGGTGGCAGTCAGTAAGAATAACTATTAAAAAAAGGCCAATCTTGCTGTTGGTCTGGTTTAACAAAGCTTTGGTATTGAACTCATACTCTTAAATAACAAGCTATATAGAGGCATTTTAACTTTGTTATCTAACACCATCGATACCTGCTTATTAATACCATTCCCCCAGCTATACTTTATGTTTTGTGTGAGTTAGCAAATGATTGCACGCTAACCTGCTTAAATAAGATTAGATTAGATTCACCTTCATTGTTACTGCACAGAGTACAAGGCAGTGAGACAACAAAATGCAGCATTCATAACCTGTTAAGTGCAGAGTAATGTGCATATATACAGAATAAACCATAAGGGGTAGGCAAATAGAATATACTCAGATATATAGATAGACAGAATAAACACAAAGATTTACTTTCCAGGTGTAATTAAATTAAATTTAATTAAATTATACTTGCTAAACATCATCATGTTAACATTTGTCACTGTAAGCACAATTGCATGCCGAAGCTCATCCTCTCCCCTCCTCCTCTCCTCTCCCCTATAACAGCTGTGGTTGCCTGCAGCATCTAGTTAACGCATCTCTGGCCTGTCATCCAGAGGAACATTAGCGTACTTTTCGAGCAGGACACAGTACATACAACATGCATGCACAGCCGAAACACAGTCCACGTTTGCACTATTATGCAAACAGTGTCACTTCTCGCTGCACCCTTCGTGTGGCTCAGGTATGGTCATGCTGATATCAGAGGCTACTTAAAAAAAAAAAAAAGGAGTGCCTGTGTATGAGGGTTGTAGTTATGAGCGCATTTGTGCTTGTGTGCATATATGCACGTGTTTGTGTGTGATGCAGAATAAAGTGGCTGGCTTTGGTATAACCACTGATGCAATTGATAGTGACAGATATATGGCTAATTAGTGCAGCCTTGGCTCGGCTGTCCTCACCTCTCACCAGCTCGCTGTGAAATTGGATTAATTTACCTCGCCTTAATACACTGTTTCAGCTGTGGAATTCAGCCAATCGCAAGTTTCTTTAATGAACACAGATTTGTTTCTAATTTGGAAAGAAACATGTTTACTGTTGGGTTTTTTTTTTTGCACGCTCACATACTTGAAAACCGTATCTCAGTATGTGCTCACAGTATAGCGAGCATGTTGACTTCTTCAAGTCAGGGTTAGCTAGTAGTCCAATTAGGTTGGCCCTTCTTTACTGTGTGCTAAGGTTCTTACAAAGACAATCTGTTTCTAAGGAACTTCTTAGGAACAGCTCAGGCCTTAAAACAAGCAGCAGACAACCTCAGCCTAAGCCTTCTTTGACTTCATCCGTGTACATCTTGTGCTGATAGTTTACTAATTCCATCCAGAAGCTCTTTGAAAATCATCTCAACAGCTCATGCTTTGCTCCTAAATCCCCAGTTGATGTTTATAATCTCTGTTGTCCATATTCTGAACCCTGCTCAAGCATATGCCCACAACATTATTGATATAATTGGCTTCCCATCCTGTTTTTGTCATCTGCTGATACCAGACTGCAACAACTGACAGTGTGGGTCATTCCAGCCATAAGGTAGTATTAAGACTGATCCAAAGGAGAAGTAACCACGTCTCTAAAATCTGCAAGTGCATGTGCCAGGATATTTGAATTTAACTAATCTGGCATAATGAAACAGAGATGAGATCAGGCTTAAGTTCAAGGAGTGCTTAAAAAGGACTTGGTTTAAAAAAAGTCTCATCTTTGTATAATTAATCTGTCTCATTTTTAGCTGGACAAAAAAAATAGGCCCTTTTGTGCTCACTCATCATTAACTCCATTTTTCTCACATATTCCTATTTTCTTCACTCTTCTCTGCATCTCTTTTTATCGCTGTCTGTTTTAACAAGACTTCTCTTTTCCAACAGCACCCCTGCGAAGTAAAAAAAAAAAAAAAGGCTGTCTGTGAGGGCTTCTGCGTGGGACTTTGTTGTGATGCTGAGAGGAAATCACTGAGTGAGGGAATGAGGGCTGGAGAGAAAGAAAGTGAAAGTGTGTCTATATATGTATCTTTCTACTATAACTGCTTGGTCTGCCAAAATACTGTATTTCAATTCAAATATGATTTTCTCTTTTAAAGGTGACTGAAAAAATATATAGAATGAATTATGGTGTGGAACTTTCAATTGTAAGTTAATAATGCAAATGAATATCTGTCTACTCTGTAAAATGTTACTGTGAGTGTCATAGTCATAGTGTCATAGTGATTACTGACTGTCATGTTCATTTTAAAGCCTCTAAAAAGGTAGATATAAATCACAAGGTATTTATCTACAATAGTCAAAAAAGTCCATGACTAAATAAATTGATAAAAAAAAACCCTTAGCTGTTACTTATTAAGACTTAAAGAGCAGCACCCCCACCACCCTCAGGCTGAACACCTCCCGGCATCTCGAATGTCACCCCTCGCGGTGCTGTACTGCACTCCAACCTTACCACACTTCCATCAGATCATTTCTCTAATGTTTCCCTACACCTGCTGCCACATTTGAGCTGTTTTTAATCACTTTAATGCCTACATATGGTTCCTTCTCACTGTCTCTTTAAAACGATTAGCGACTTTGTTAACATTTCCTGAAGAACAGACAACCTCTCCTTCTGACAGCTTCTACGTTTCTTTGTGACTTCTATGAGTCTTTTGAGGTCTATTGTTACGTAACACTACACTCATTGGTGCTCGTGGAATTACAGCCCCGAACACACTGCTACATGCTGGAGTCACTAGATTACAGAGAGGTCCATTCAGTGCGCAGACACTGATGGACATACACACATATACACACACGCACACTGACCCAGAGAGATTGCTGAGTGTGTGCATATTTTTTTGGTCCCCAGCCATCTGTCAAAGGTTTTTGGGGGAATAGTGATGATGATGGGGTCTCTAGACAGAGATGACAGCAGTTCAGGACAGTTCAGTTTAGCATGTCACAGGAGGCTGATACACAAATGTGTGCACACACACGCACATCAGAGAGGCATTTATGCATGGGCAGACATACTGGATACACACAGAGCAACACGCCGAGCTTTTACCAGGAAACATAACTGTAATGCAACAGTCAAATGTGTGTCTTGTGTATCTCCTTTGTCTGCCTGTTAGATGTAAGATGATTAACTTAGCATACACACTGGAGACTGGATAAGTCACCTATATTGTGTTTGAGAGATGGTGAATGTCCCAGTGGCAGATTTCTTGAAATCTTTACAAATAAAACCAAAACCATCCACTGCATTCTGCTAACTGTATATTTATATTTGTATATGTATATAGTATATTTCTTTTTTTATTTAACCTCTTCTAAACAAAAGAACATAACATCTGAGTGTTCTAAATAAGTCCTTACTCAAATTACAAAAGCTTTAGTTACACACAGTTTTTGTAGAAGAAAGCATCTTGATTTCACTCATTCAAAATAAATTTGATAAAAATAAAATATCTCAATACCACACTGTGTCTATATTCTAAAAGTCCAAAACATAAAAAACTACAGCTTCACTTTGTACAGATAAACTAATTATCTAAGTACTCCATCAGTGATGTTAGACTGTTAAACTGTCTGTCTATTATTCCATAGTAGTGGAATAGTCTCTAAACATTGCATTAAACATTATTCATTAAGTAATTATGTTGAACTATCAGCAATAACAATAATAGTTTGAATGTCTCTCATTTGCAATATTCTTTCCTTGATGGCATGAGCCAAAGTTTGGGACAGTTTTTTTTTTATTTATTTCATTTTTTGTCTCAGCTGCTTGGCTACAGCGGAGCAACAGCAACATGAAAAAAAGACAGAGGCCAGCTCGCACAGACGAGGAATCATCTCCAGCAAGCGAGCGCGGCAGCCATCCGGCCGGCCGAGTGCTGTGATGTAAAAACCAAGAGGTTCTGCATGCATGTTTTATCGCAGGCTGCACCAGCAACACAGACAGGGGCACTTAAAGCGGAATTTCAAATGATAACATGAGAGACCAAAAGAAGAGGCTCGAAAGAGTTCAGCGGGTAGTGTGTGCGCGTGACGCCTTAGTGCGTGTGTGTATGTCAGTGCGTGAGTGTGTCAGTGTGAGGTAGTGTGTGAGTGTTTACTTGCTAGTATGAGAAGGCTGATCTGAAGGCATGAGTGTGTGTTACTGTATATGAGGCAGTGGAATCACTTTAGCCAAAATTAGCATAGAGGTAATTGGGCCATGAGATTTTTACTCGCCATGACATAAGAGACTCTGAGGAGCTAAATAAAATAATATATGTGTGTTTGTGTGCAAGTCGGAGCTGCAGCTGGGCGCTCTGTGGTCTTGCGCTCATAATAATAACAAAGCGTGTGACAGTATAAGTTTACATCCCTGTGTACGCAATGTCATCACATCCCTCTGTCGTGACCTTGCCGCGTGTCATGCCCACATGTATCTGTGGTAACAAAAATGGACTTATGCTGGCCGTATGCTTTGATTTAGTTGTGGTTGTGTGTGTGTATCTCTTTTTCCTCTCTTACGTAGACAAACATAAACCTGACAAATAGGAAAAAGACACACAAAGACAGAAGGAGAGATTGCTCTATTCCTCTTGATCAACATGTAATAAAGATAATAATTTCCTTCCCTCCCTGAGCCTCTCCTCTGCTGTCTTCACACGGATGATGGAGATCTCAAACGTCTTGAATTTCTTATTGTACACAAAATGAACAAAACTTATGCCCAATGTGAGTGCAAACATATAATCCCATTAAATGGGGACACTGATTCTCACCAGAGGATGAGCCATTTTCACTTCGATACTTCAGTGCATGTATTAAACATTAAATGAGGTGGCCTATTCATTGCGGTTCAAGCTGCTCACCCAGTGCACACACAGATCAGTGTCTTTCGGGCGCACCGATTGGCCGAATGCCTGCGTGAATGAATGATCTCTTTTAAACATATATTTGGCCTAATGGTTCTAATTGTGAAAACAGTGCATATCAAAGGAGCAGAGGTTTAGATGCTGGCCGTTACATCGAAATACTTCCATAGCGAAAAACAGTTTCTAAGGGCTTGGACTTTTTGGACTTTTTGTCTCCTCCGAGGGCCAAAATAATATCTCAACATCTAATCAGCATACAGTATTGCCATGAAAGTTGCACAGAATAATCATGCTCTCAAGGGGATAAACTTTTATGAGCATTATGTTTTAGGCCCAGTATTGGTAGAATTGAAGGCCCCTGTGGCGATTGCTCAGTTCGTCCATGACTGTCCATCTGCAGCTGTGGATGCATTCAGAGTGCCGGATACAACACCGCCACTCAGCTTTGCTGCCAATTTATCTGGGGCCAATCTCAGTGCAAGAAAAAAATCCCCTGCAGCCCAAAAAGCATTTCCCCCACAGCCCATCATTATAAAACATCTTTAAGACTGTCTAACTGTTGATGCCTCCAACTGCAAATAAGGTGCATTATTACTATTTGGTTATGAATCTTTCAAAATGGAATGTTTTGATCAACTTTCTCAGAGTGTAGATAATTGTTTTTATGCTTAAACATCATTCCAGTGTAAAGCCAATGGGCAGAGTTAGGCTGAGTGGGCAAGGCCATTGATAGCAGCACTTTTTTTTTGGCTTATGAGCAGGTGAGCAGTTTTCTTCAACAACTTCCCATGTGCCACACACACACACACACACACACACACACACACACACACACACATATATATATATATATGGCCTTCCCTTCTCTTCCTCCTTCTCCCTCCCTTTGACTCTGTTATCAAACTTTCTTCCTCTTCTCAGGCTTGTAAGTGTCTGGGTGGAAATCAAAGTGCATTAAACATTAAATATGCTGTCAAGAGGCAGAAGTCTCTCCGTGCTGATGATGATGGGGAAAGTAGGGCAGTGAGGGAAGAGGTATGGATGGAGGAGGAGGAGGAGGGGGAGGAGGAGGAGAATGGACACAGATATGCAAAGATGGAGGGAAGAGACAGACGGAGGCAGAAGAGGCCGTGAGACACATAGAGCACATAAATTATCACACATATCGGATTCGGCAAACATCTGAATTGATGTGCTTGGTGTGAGATGTGTCTGTGTGTGTGTGTGTGTGTGTGTGTATGTCTGTGGTTAGGTGTGAGACAGACAAGATGTGCCAGGACAGAGTGTATCCTAACCTGCCTCATGTGGTTGAAATCAGATCCCAGAACCACACACAGAAATACACACTGAATAGATTAAGCCTGTTGGTTGGTTGTGCAATATAAAGTTGGTAAATATGTCTCTATTTCTCCTTTTGCTGAAGGAGTTTTTTGTGTGTTTGCAAGTGAGAGACAGAGAGAAAAAAAAACACATTTACTTCCAGACCACTGAGGTTCGCTCACTGTACTGTTAGCTCTCAGTCTCCATCTCTCTTCTCATTTTATCCATAACAAACTGCTTCTACAATGTGAGGTATGATGTGTGCTAGAGAACTGAAGTTAGTTGTACTGCAAAAAAAATAGTGAGTAAAAATGTATGATGAGAGAGAGAGAGAGATTGACTCAGCTGAAAGGTTAAAGCAGGCCTTTCTCGCTCTCTCCTGTTACTATGCAGACTAGCGAGATAGAGCAGTCCCCCGCTGCCACAGGCCATACTCTCTCAAATTCAAATTCAAAGTCAAATTTGCTTTAACGGCATACCAGGAAGAAACCAGTGTTGCCAGAGCAGTACAATATATTTGCTACAGACCAATATTTTCACATTAAAATCCCTTCTACCTTGTGTGTGTGTGTGTGTGTTGAGCTCCAGGAATGTGTGGTGTATGCTGTGTGTGATTCCGCTCCTGAACACAAACCTGGCTCCCCGCAGTGAGCGTTAGCAGAGTTTTACAAGTAAGTAATTAATTGCAGTCTAATTTCTGCAACAAAATATAATGATACAATAACAATAAATAACAAGCCCAAATATTAAAACCAATGGATGCCACGTAAACCTTTTGTTTATTCTGAACTGGGAGTGTTTATGTTTTATTCCAAGGTGATTGCCCTCATTGCCAGCCATGTAGTCACATCAGATATATAGATGTCTATATTTCAATTTTTAATAATGTTATATATTTTAGTGGTTCATAAACAAGTGAAACCATAAATCAGAATCAGAATATTTTATTTACCCCAGGTGGAAATTAGGTAAACAGTATAATAAACAGTATATAGCTCCTTCTTAGCTGAATATTTATATTATTTTGACAATTGAGGCCATTTTGACACGTTTGTTGATAGCATCTGAAGTTGCTAGCTTATGTGTGTGTATTGGCTGTTTGAGACAAATAAATACAAATTATTAATGTGGCAATAGAGGTTCATTTTTCATCTTTTTAATTTATCATTATGAGCTAAATGTTAACTGAAAAATGTAATGGTTATAGAACAGTGACTGAGAAAACAAGAGTGAATCCCAGACGGGCGTTCACTCAATGGCGAGATCTCCAGGACTTGAGAAGGATCCAAACTGACATCCAGTTGACATTCTTTCTAATGGATCAGTAAACATAATCTGTCTACCTATTAATACTACCAAGTGTTTTACTCTTCCTTTATCATAGCACTGAGATCTCTACTTTTAATTTTAGATCAAAGTGGCATTCTCACAGTTGTTTCTTTCTGTGGACAGTAGTCAGGCTGCTAGCAGAAGTTGTTGCAGTAGTCTACCAAAAAGAATATTTTTTTCACAGAAGATATTACACAGGAAACAAATGCAGCGTGTCTCAAGTTTTTGGTAGTTGCTAGGCTCTCAGTTCCCTGTTGCAAATGCTGAGAGGGACTCTTCAAAACACAACAGGTCAAGTTTACATGAGCTGCATAAGGCCAAAATATGCTTCATGTTCTGCCTGATCACAATTAGGGATTTCTGAAACTGTAACTATAACTTTATCGCTCATATTATATCAGGAAGTAAGACTGGAAGTTCTAACCACTGTCTGGAGGACACACACAAAACCAAGTTCTTTAGGAGCAAGTACATGTTTACTTCTTGCATACAGACGCCATGCATTCCTTTGGACAGTAGATTGATACAGAGCTTAAAAAAAGCTAAAAAGCTGCTTAGAGTAGTCTGATAATTCTCTGTGGGATTATGCAAGCTGTGAGCAACCTCCTCTTACATTACATACAGTCATTTGATTCATTGTTAATGTACGACATTGACTGGTGGGCCTTTAAAGATGTAACATTTTAGCTATAACTCAAGTCTTCCTCTCAGGCTGTGGAGTAACTAACACTAATAATATTTCTTAGACTGATGCTTTACCTTATAAAATTCATATAACTGTGTCTATACAGGGTGAAAATGAAACAATCCACATTGCTCCTGGTGGACTGAATAAAACACATTTTCCTCAGATTAGGCTCCTAATTAGTTTTTAGTTTTTTGTTGTATTAACACTGTGGATTTACAGTCTTATTGACACGTGGCTGATTAGAAAGAACATTCATTATTGTACCACAATAATTTAAATCCACATTATAATTATAAACACATTTAAAAAACGTCACTTTACTAACTTTACTTGCTTTACTTTGCTTTATGTCTGTACTGTGCATTTGATAATTATATTGTATTTAGTCACACGATCAGCCTGTGTTTATATATTCTCAGTTTGTATGAGGACTGCTGTTGAGTTTTTTTGTTAATATCATTGGAAAATTAGTTTGAGGCCCACCATCGTATGTGCATGCTGGTGGTCAAGAGACTCTCAGCTGTAGTCTCTTTGGTGTCAAGTGCAACTTTTACCAAAAGGCGATGGTCGGCTGTTTATTTTTTAATAGTGCTTGTTCTTTGAATCCTCATGGTTTGTCAGAGCCCTCAGTCTTGGTACCTACACTTCTTTATTCTCCTTTAAAACCTACTTGGGTGGTTAACATCTCAATCTAACTCCAATTTTACCCTTTACACAGTTGGATTTGTGGACTTATATATAACATATATAATATAACATATATCACTATATATAACATATATGCACTGCATATATTTCTTAGTCCTTTCTGTCTGAAATTTTACAAAAGAAATATGCACTTCTTCTAGCAAAACCTTGAAATCAAAATGTGTTTACTTTCTTTCTTTCTTTTTTTGTTGTGTAGAGGCATTAAAATCAGCATTCGCTTTTAGCAATGCTTTACAGCAATATATCACTCTACTGCACAGTGCACTAACATCAAAAACAAATAAAATATTATAAAATATAGGATGGCAGCACAGTGGTCCAGCATTAGTGAGTCCTAAAGAAAATTGTAGCTAAAACAATTAGTTGACTCCAATCTCCATCTTTTTTGATAGACAACTGATTGTCATTATTATCCTTAAAAGTAAAAATGCTAGACGTTATCTAGCTTCAGCCCCCCAAAAGAGATAACTCGCTCATGTTGTAAGACTTCTGTGAAAACAATCTGGACATATTTGTGTTGTGGACATCCACAGATGGCACCCTGGACTCTGGGAAACTACAAACAGTGATCCTCACTACCTCACTATCTTCAGCTACAGCCCATAGGACAGTTATATGGGAACAGTCCATATATCACTACATTTCCTACATACATTACTTTTGCGATTGGGTATCCCTCTTTAAATCATTCATAACTATGAAAGTAGTACTACAGTTGACTCTTTGACAGTTGCCACCATATGTCAGTGGAGAGCGACGATTGCTATAACTGCTGGTGCTAACAGACGACTACGAGAACAGCCTGTTTGAACAAGTTTTGATAAACGTCCAACGTGACACATTGTTTTCCATGAACGTGACAGACACAAACTGTTTCATCACCATCTGAACACCGCCTACTGCCATGCTCAGGATCAATCCAAGTTAGCTCCATATTGACTGCCTTGAATCTTGATACACTCTCCAATGAAGTGAGGAAACTCTGTTGTCACTGACATTCAGTATCAGTCTGTGTGTACACAGAGATATTCGGCTCCTCTTGGTTATTGCTGCCATTTGAGAGCAAGAGAGAAGATAATAGCCCTTTTGAAAGCTGAATAAAAATAGCGATACTTTGGTGGGCATCCAAGTATGAGCACTGGTCTACAGAGGACTCAAACTCTTTCTGCAACCAAGTTCAGATCCCACACAGACAGACCTTCCAAAATGTGTTGAATGAAATATCTGATGACCAAAACAGAGATGAGGTATGAATGAAGAGCCCACATGTTGACTCGCCAAAAGATTATACTGGTAACTTGACAAGACAAAGAACAAATGTCTTTGTAAAAACAACACACAGCACATCCAAAACAACGTGAGCGTGTCTTTAAAGGCGCCTATAGGCCATGTTCATAAGATATTACTCAGGATGGGTCTAATAAAGCCTTTGCCAAAATCTGTGCCACTGTTTTAAAAAAATGTCAGATTATATGATGGTAATTAGGTGAAATCTAAATGGAAAGAAATTGATATAAATAGAGTCATGGAATGACATGATTTTATAGGCTGCCAGGACTTCTATACATCAAAAACCTAAAACGGGGAAGAGACTGTGAAGCTAGCTGCAGAAACTTCCTGCTTTTAAAAGAGGGGGTTTGTGGTACCTGTTTATCTGCAACAATACTCTAGATCGCAGTGTGTTATTTGAAGCTGTATCATGACTGGCACGTTTGTAGACTTGGGTCATAGCCGAATTTGTCTCCAAATTTCTGACACGGCCAGAGTTTTGATGCTGCTGGACGTGTCTAATAGTATGATATAAGACTCCCATTTTGATAGAAAGCCAGTGTCAACTTTTGTGTGAGACAGCACAAAATCACAGTGTAATTGGTCTCTTGGATCATTTCATTTAAATACATTTACAGGTCTGAAAGGTTAAACTACAGAATTCCACGAGAGAGAAGCAAAGATGAGAGAAGATCCTGAAAAATAAACACAGTGTTGTCTATCGTGTTCGGGAACCGCTGGTCTGGTGTGAAGTGCTCACTTGAAAGGAGCCTCTTGGACTCGAGATTCCCAAAACTGGCTGGAAAAGCACGCACCAAGTGATGCTTATCTCCTACGTCCCGACTGGCTGCAGGGGTATGTAGAAGAACAATCTGCTCGACAGATCAATATTTCAGGGTTTTCTGAGCAACAACAGGTGTAGCAGACAGACGGGTTTCTGTGTCCACCGTTGCTGGCAGGTTTGAGGGGTCCAGAGTGGTGAGAAGTGAGCGTTAGAGACATTTGAATACTGTAGGAGGACTTTGGCATAAAATAAAATAAAAAGTGTCCCTTTTTGCATGCTGGACAAAACAGTCCTTCTCAGAGCTGATTCATTCATTCATCCATCCAGCTCCACCACAAACAAGCGCAAACAGTAAGACAGAAAGGGTGTTTTATGTAATAAAGACACCCTCAGTGACACATATGCTTTCTGTGTGTGTGAGAGAGAGAGAAAGAGAGAGAGATGGAGGTTGGGGGTGAATCTAAAGAAGGAGTTCACGAGCCTACAGTAGCTTTAGGCCCCCAAAATGCTCTTTGATTGTCCCAGATCGCGATAACCTACAGCGGTGATGAATCCCAGCGCACAGAAGAGGACTGAAAAGCACTGAAGGGATGGTCTGATATCAGAAGGCTCACACTGAAGGGACTGCAGAGGACATAAATAATATGTAGCTGCTGAACAGAAGGCGCTGTTACTCTGAATTGCACACTCTCTCATTGATACCAATCAGCCTTTTTTTTTTCCTCCTTCCAATATTTCCTTTTTTTTCATGTGATCCGTCCAAAGCAACAACCACGGCGACACCTGAAGTATCTGCTCACGATCACTTCGCATGTACCCCGCAAACACGGACATCTGGATTCATTATTGATGCTGTGTTGGTGCCGATGCATGTGGAAAGGGTGGGTTTGGAGCACGGGGAGTCGCCTGTGAACGCCCCCCCCCCCTCCTTCTCCTCCTCTCGCCACCCAACACACACACACACACACACACACACACACACACATCTCCAAAAACCCTTTTAACACATCTTCGAGCCTGGACTTGAAATATTCACGTCCTATGCATGACTGAGTCGCCCCTCCTCCTCCTCCTCCTCCTCTTTTTAAATTTTTTTTAATGCTCCCCCCTCCCAGAAAAAAAACAAAAAAAAACACACACCGCCTGAACATGCTTCAGGTGTGTGTGCGCTACCCTGCAGTAACGAGACTGCGATGCTGAGCCAATGCAGCGGCAACACACGCCCCTCCGCTCCTGCTCCTGCGCTGCCTGCCTGCCTGCGAGCGTGCACACACACACACACACACACACACACACATAGATTCCTACCCCCCCCTCCCATCCTCTCTCCCCTCCCTCGTCGATGGACACACACACACGCACACACACACACGCACACATCCGAGTCTGGACCGCCGAATGAATGAGCTGTCAAACACATCCTGCGCCGCATCTCGACGTTGCTGGATGCTCAAACGTGCAAAAAAAAAAAAAAAGCCGTGTGACACATTTCAATGGGGCGCGTGCCTGCCTGCCTGCCGTGCGTGCGTGCAGCTGGGTAAAAATAATTTAGAGGTGGGCGCCCTTCGAAGCATGAACACACACATGTATGTACTGATGTGAATGGACACAGTCACACATCGCTCAGGTGTAACGGATGAGGTTATTTCTTTTTTTCCCCCCCAGTGTAAAGAGGTGTGGAGGGGGGTGTGAGGAATACACTTGTGGTGGTCTACTTACGCACTGCCTCCTTTTTAGGGTCTAGGGCACTGGCAGTCTGCTGTATCTGGCCTATTTTGTTCTGGAGGACCCAGACCCGCTGGTTGGTGCTGATGATGTCGTTCTCCAGCTCCTGAAATAAGGAGCAGGCGTGCCGGGCCAGGTCGGACAGCTGTCGCAAGGTCCGGGACAGAACCACGTTACTGATGGCACACAGGTCCTCGAAATACAGACCTTCATCGTTGGGGATCTGGTGCCTGCACAGAAGCTGCGGCTCCACAATCCTTTTGGCGAATGGCATCTTGCACGCCACAAACGAGGAGAGGAATAATAATAATAATAATAATAATAATAATAATAGGAGTTGTGTTAAGCCAAGCGTAATATCCCGCCGCCTAGGAGAAACGGGGAAAAGGGGGGAGCGGACAACATCCAAATATGTAAATCCACGAGAAACCCGACGAGGATCGGGCGGGCCGACCGCGCGTTATCCCCGGGCGTCAATCCAAAGTTCCCAGGTTCTCCTTGAGATCCTCCATCCCGCTGCTGGTTTCTGGGGATCACTCACACTCCCTGCTCACACACATGCACACACACGCACACACATGCAGGACACGGCTAAGCTCGGGTCAGCGGCGTGAGGATGCGTGTTGAGTCTGCGATCATGGGTTTGCCATCCGTGCCGCGTCAAGCCAGCCGGGGCGAGAAACGGAAACGGGGCTGGGAAACGTCACAGTAAAAAAAAAAAAAAAAAAGAGGGATGAGGGATGAGCAGTGGTGGAGGAGAGGACTGCACAGGGAGAGAGCAAATATAGAAAACATAAGAGCTGATGAAACATGAAGCAACAGATTATCAGAATATCTCGAAAAAGGCTGCATTTGAATGTTGATATTAATATTAATTTCATTTTAATATTATTTCACACCTAGTCTGCAGGTGTTGGGGTTTTATTTTGTAGGTCTGCCGTCGCTTTTCCGGTGTTATTATGGCTGGGTTTTTAGGAGGGTGGTGGTGGTGGGGGGGGGTTGATGCAGCCTGGCTCTGTGGCCTGAACAGTGAGCTGGCTGAGGGGATGAGAGAGGAGACTGAAGCAGGGAGATGTGGATGTGTGTGTGGAGCACCAGCCTGCAGCCACAAGTTTCTCATCATGTCAGGACACAGCGATGACAGAGTGTGTTTGCTATGTTTGACTTTAATGTGGCTGCTCAGGTGACGCTCAGGAAAGTAGACTAACTCTGTGAGAAAGATGTGAGTTCTCTGTCGTTTTCAGTATCAGACCTTTGCAAATGCACCATTGGAAGTTCAGTGCTGCAAAAAATAGTTGACCCGTGGATAGAAATTCAAAAGCGTGGACGACAGTTCAGCTTCAACTTTCAAGTGTTAAAAAAAAATGAAACCTCCTCTATATCACACAAAGTCAAAAGGTTTTAATTATCTAGTATGCCTTGGAAACAGTGAAACAACAATATTTTATCACCTTGATACCAAAATTGATTTTAAATGTAATTTTTGAACTGATAACATGTTTTAAAAGTCTGCTGTGAAAATAAGGAGATTCCCTCTGCTGGATTTTTCGGTTGTAAAATATTGAATTTGTAGTTTTATAACAGTTTGAGGTCTAAGAGGGAGTTTGATGTTCTCTGCCTCAAATAGCTATATGTAATGTCAGGGATAACATAGTGAACATTTCTTTATCTGTGAAGGCTTCTGTAGGAAAAGAAAGGAGTATTTGTTTGTGTGCAGTCCATGTAACATAAAACATGAAATATTTCCTATTTGGATGTAATAATGATGCTTCAGGGTTATATTAATGCCCTAACAAGTTCTTCAAATAATAGCAAAGGGAAGATTGTTATCAACATTTATCTTTTAATTTACAGGTGTATATAATTATTGGTCTGAAAATCCTGCACTGCTGAGGCAATATGTATGATAAACACCAGACATCTGTTCTTTATATATTTTCACTTTCCCATCATCAATAAATAATAAAGACTTTTATTTTGTATTACTTGCATTGTATGTTTACTTGGTTGTTATCTGTACTTCTTACTGTATCAAGATAAAGATAGTATATTTGTGTTATCTTCTTGCCAAATGTACAATTGCCATGTTTTAGCTGGTTTTCACTCTACCTTTTAGACTTTAACTTCAATTTGTGCACTACTGGTAATATTATTTTGTATTTGTGAATTTTGTCATTTTGCATGTATTGTATTCCCTTGTGTTGTCTGACGCAGAAACAAATAATGAAAGAGTTAAAACCTGCACACTGAGTCATAACCAGAAGTCACCGTGTCCATAAATATACCAACAGGCTGCTGTTAACCATCCAACAATACAATGCAATTTAATACAGGACAAATTCATTTCTAATGCCACACATACAGTACAAACTGGTACTGGTTTATACTGCATACAGTATAAACCAGTAGATCCTAATTTGATGTAATGCACAGTTCATTGTACAGTGTGTCCTCCTGGTCAAACACAGAGGCTCTTAAGTGTGAAACTGTAAACTTCTCTGAAAAGTTCACCTGCAGCAGGAGCCTCTCTACTGTAGCTGAGCGATGTCCAGTGAACAGATTTTCTGCTGAATGTGAGTTTCCAGGATGCTAAGCCTCGCTGTTGTGTGTTTCATTCACAGTGATTAGCCTATAGCCTCCAGGCTCAGTCTGTATATAGACATGTCCACAATAAACTTGCCGTTGCAGCAAATTTGAGGCAGATTGACAGTAACCTATCGTGGGCCTCATTCTGAGCTGCCAAGAAGACAAGCCCGCCACAAACTGTAAAATGCTCCATACTGGCATCCCAGCAAACAGACGATAATTTATAACAAGCTCAGGAAAACCAGTGTTTATGAACAATATTTGTTTGTACAGACAGTGTGAATTTCCTCATGCCTTTATAGAAATGTATAGAAAATAAAGCCAACTGACAGTGAGCTCAATGGAGGTGAGAAGTAATAATTTCGAGGTACTTGTACTTTACTTTTGTGTTTCAATGTTATGTAACCTTATACTTAAATATCATCACATTTCAGAGGGAAATATTGAATATTAATATTATATTAATTTGGCAGATGTAATTATTGGTTACACCACAAACTAAAGGCTCTGCCAACCCACACAGGTGTTTTAAATCACTGTGGCTCATTAGACATCCAGTCAGGTGCACGTTGCTGAAGCCTGCTGAGGCCTCACATTGGAGGTCTGTGGATTTTGTCACTTATTTTGGAATCACATTAAGGAGGGATCAGCTAATACGGACAGAAATAAGAATAACAGCAACCAATAAAGCTCTCAATGGACATATGAGCATGTAAGTATTGTTTAACACTGGTAAAAAATGTGAACATCTCCTTCAGTGAGCATGATATTACCAATTACATCCACAAGAGGGCACTGTTTCATCAAGTTAATGTTAACAGGGATGGAAAAACAGGTGCACTCCCTTTGAGTGTCTGTGCTGCTTTGATAGAAACACGATCAATCAGGATGGTGGCACTCCAAAAGCACAAATAAATGAACAAATGAAATCCAAAAAACCTGCCTCCACCCAACCTACGAAATAAAATGGTGAACTGAGGCCAGAATATTTTGAGACATTTCTTGGACAGATTTTATGTTGCTGCTGTGGATAATGTAACAAATCAGATTCATGTTTTTTATTTTATTAATTTCCTTTTGTAGATTGTTGATGGATTTACAGCAGAGAAAGAGAGGGAGAGTATTAAATAATCTTTTGATGGTGGTAATAAATCTAAATAATAAACCTTGCCCTCGTGGCTGATTTCTTATCAGCATTTAGGGCCTAACAGTGCGTGACTTGCATTTTATCTGCTGCTAGGAAAACAACGGCTACGAGATAAGGAGGTAAGAGTCTCGCCTAATGCCACTGTTAACTGTTTCCTCAACAATTTTCAGCTTAAAGGGCCGTGTTTGTTTAACTAATGACACTTGGAGACAGACAGTGGAGGGTGCACATGAGCAAAAAAGTACTTCTTTCCACATTTTTGGTGCTCAGATTATATTTGAGTTCTTCTATCAACAATGGTTATTCTAAGAACTTTATTCATACGGATTATATTAAAAAAGTAAAAAATTCAATAAACTCCAAGACATTGACACTGAAGACGTTGAAATTAGATTAAATAATTAAAAACAACAGACAAAGAGCTGGGAAAAAGCTAAATATAATTTTTAAGGAGAAATTTAAAAGATGATATTGTCTCATATTCAAAGGTAACATTCAGCAGTTGTTTTGCTCATCATTTGATGTCTTCTAGAGGTTTTTATTATCTGTAGGATGTTTAGTGCTGTGATTTAGTATTTCCTCTTGATTTACTTTACTTTATTACTTACTGCAGACACGTTGTACTTGTTGTCATTTAACCACTAGTCATCCTCATTTCTTTCTTTCTTATTTCAGCAGGCTTTTCATTTTATGCTGAAAGACTTCTTAATTTATGTTATGTCATGTTTAAAGGCTGAACTTACTCACTCACTCCACACAAATATAACCAACTGTAAACCTTTCAAAAGAGATTATGTGTCTAACTGATAATTTATCAGAGTGTAACACAGAACCCTCCCCCTTCATGTGAAGACAGCCACACTCACTGTGTCTCTGAAACGTCCTATCTGTGAATGAAAACTCAGATACACCCTCAGTTATGGCTCTGCTGTCCAAAGGCCAAGGCAGCTGAGAGAGTTATTAAAACTGTAACATGGGACGGTTATTTTGTGTGTGTGGATGTTGCTGAAGCAGCCAAGATGTCTGTGAGGGTCCTTGTAGCGCTGCTGTCACTGTCCTGTGCTGTTTCTGCTCAGACAAGTGTGGAGGACGAGGCGAGGACTTTTCTGGAAAGGTTCGACAAAGATGCCACTGCGCGTATGTACCAGTACTCGCTGGCATCATGGGCCTACAACACCGACATCACAAAGGAGAACTCAGACAAACTGGTAAGTCTGCGTACCTGCTGTGGTGTAAGTTACTGATTTACACGTTTTAATGTGTCTTTTTTCACTCTGCTCAGTCAGCAGAGGGGCAAATTTGGGGCGACTTCTACACCCAGATGTCGGAAGAGTCCCAGAAATTCCCTATCGACCAGATCAAGGATCCACAAATGAAGTTACAGCTCATCTCCTTACAAGACAAAGGCTCTGGTGCCTTATCACCAGATAAAGCTGCACATGTAAGACTCCATGTTAAATGTCATTCTGTTACAGATATGTGTTTGAATATGTCATAAAGTACTTTATGTACTTTACTTCATGTTTGTAGAAGCTGCAAAGACATAAGTTTCATCTTCTGGACTAAGTGCTTATCATCTACAGTAGTCACATTAACTGAAACATTATATCTTTGTGTTTTTCTTTTTTAATCTACTTGTAGCTGAGTAAGGTCATGAGTGAGATGAGCACAATCTACAGCACAGCAACGGTGTGCCTCATAGATGATCCCCTCGACTGTCAGACTTTGGAACCAGGTACAGTGTGTTATTAGGGACAGCTTATGGTGACGTGGCTGCCTGCTACTGTTGGTCAAAGTCAGATAAAGCAGTTTGTAATTAATAAACTCACTGAGAAAAGGAAACTTACTTTTATTAACATTTTGGAGCTAAGGTACTGTTATTCATAATGGCAGTTAGATCATTGTGAACACACTTTTCTATTCCTCTACAATTTAGAAGTTTATCTTATGGCCCTGATGAGGGGCCTGACAGCTACAACAGATAAATGCATCAGTATTAACAATTTAATAATCTAATATATCTATATATAAGATATCAGACACACTTTTTTGCACACACACTTTTGCACATTTACTTTAGTAAGACTTAATAAAACTAAAAATAACAGTATTACAGTGTAAAAAACCTATTCATAAAAGTCCTGTATTCAACATTTTTAGAAGTAGTGGTAGCAAACTGTACTTAAAGCATCAAAGTAAAAGGACTAATTATGCAAAATGGATCCATACAGAGTGTTGTATTTGTGTGATGATGTGTATGTGTAAAGCAGCTTTTTAATATTGACGAGGTGACACTAATATTTGTAATCTTATATACTGACAAATTCATATAAACTGATTCTATGTTTTAAATACAGTATAAATCTTAAAATGAACTAGACACTGTGGCTTTATGATAAATGGAGTGGTGTAAAAAGTACAATACTTCCCTCAGAAATGTGGTGTAATAGAAGCCTCTTTCATAAAACAGGATAGGTACAGCACTTGAGTAAATGCATTCAGTTAAATTCTGCCACTTCTGACAACTTTTTGCAGATTTCATAAACAGATGAACATTTATCTGAGATCAACACACTTATATATTGTTCGCAGGCCTGGAGCATGTAATGGCCACCAGCAAAAACTACGCTGAGCGTCTGCATGTGTGGGAGGGCTGGAGGAGAGAGGTGGGGAAGAGGATGAGGCCTCTGTACGAAGACTACGTGGATCTGAAGAATGAAGCTTCCAAACTAAACGGTGATTCATCTCAAAGAAAATGTGCCACTTGTAGAAATGTTTGGGTGAAGATCAAGTCTGAATTTTTCTCATGATCTGTTCCTCTCTTGACATACACAAACACTGACAGGTTTTGAAGACTATGG
Organism: Scortum barcoo; assembly: GCA_023238725.1. NCBI lineage: Eukaryota > Metazoa > Chordata > Actinopteri > Centrarchiformes > Terapontidae > Scortum > Scortum barcoo. The sequence goes on from CM041531.1 coordinate 10,645,562, forward strand.
AGCTTACTGGAGGTATAACTATGAGACCATCGAGGACGACGTTCTATACAAGTACACCAGAAATCAGCTGATGGACGATGTTCGTGCTATATACAAAGAGGTACATGTGATATTCGTCCATGTTAGTAGATTGTATGTCTCCTGTCTGAGAGCATCTATATTACCTGGCTTCTACAATATGTATTGTTTTTTTCACAGATCCTGCCTTTATACAAGGAACTGCATGCCTATGTGAGAGCCAAGCTTATGGAAGTCTACGCAGGACACATTGATTCAGAAGGACCTCTGCCAGCCCACCTGCTGGGTATGTGAAGGATTTGATTCAGAACTGATACTCAGTCCTGACAGAGGCATCAAATAGCAAACATTAACCCCACTGTTCCATTTTCTTTTGTCAGTAGTTTCTTTTGAATGAGTTTGGGGATGTGAGACTCAACATATAAGAGAAGCAGACACCACATAGTCAACCGTATCATGGGCTTCATTGTCGTTAAAGATTCAGAGCTTTATTGTCATTACAGGGAAACAGTTGCACTGCACAATAACTGGCTGTTAAGGCCACAAATACCTTTATAGAGGAAGTTAGAAAAGCGAGAACAATAAGAACAAGTGAATGAAAATCGCTTTGTTAAAGAGTAGTTGGAGTAAATATATTTTATAATGAGTGAGCTTCCTCCTTAAAGTGGCTGTTCTAGAAACAGGGTCTGGCTCCTCTTCAGAGTCTGAGTACGACTCATCATTCTCAATAAAGGATTAATGGATATGGATTGATAAATATATAAATAAAAGGTGAAGGAGAAAAAGCCTATCGTACACCTTCCTGCAACAGTGGTACGATATTAGAATGAATTATATAACAAAATGACCTTACAGTGCAGAACTTGTGTATGGCTCCCTCTGTTGTCCAGGTCTTATGAATACCCCAGTAGGACGTAAAAGTAGAGTGACAGCATGAAATGGTAAAAATACAGATAACATCCTTTCATAGGATAAATAAATGCAAGAGGATTGTATGGCATTGTAGGAAGAACATCTCAGTGTCTATTTGAGAATAAAAGATAATGATGAATGAAAAATAATGATGTTTTTTGTCAATTTTACAGGTGACATGTGGGGAAGATTCTGGACCAACCTGTACCCTCTGTCAATGCCCTATCCAGATAAAGTAGATATTGATGTCAGCAAAACAATGGTGGAGAAGGTAGGGTCATTTAGCTGCTTTTGTTAATATATCAATGAAACAAAACAGTACAGTGCATGCAGTGATAAAGAAATCAAACAAACAGAACATTAAAAATCCTCTTTTGGAACTGAAACCGAATGTCAACTTGAATTTCAGGGTTGGACTGAGATACAGCTTTTCAAAGAGGCGGAGAAGTTCTTCATGTCTGTGGGCCTTTACGAGATGTTCCCAAACTTCTGGACTAACTCCATGTTTCTGAAGCCTTCCGATGGACGCAAGGTGGTCTGTCACCCCACAGCCTGGGACATGGGAAACAGAAAGGACTTTAGGTACGATCGCAGACACGCACAGACTCGCGCCACAGAATGGATGGAAATTGTTCTCAAATGCAAGTAGTCATCATTAAAAAGCTTACATCTGGAGTCAACTTTAACACAAGCAGCTCTTCTTAAATTATCAAAATATTTCTATGTAAGATGATTTATGTGGTTAATTTGTGGTTCGTGCGAAAAGTCATCTGTAAATCAGTACGAGAGCCATAAATATGAACTTGCTGGAACAATGATATTGATTAATCTCTGAGTCATTCTTACCACCTGATAAAGACAAGCAAAGTCTTAATGCTGTCAAATATTAATCTACACAGCTGATCCAGCACTCACTGTTTTGGAGGTTTGAATGTATGGAGCAACATGCAAAATATAACTTTTTCCAAAAGCATTTTTATGGCTCTACAGGTGTCAGTCTGGGCTAAAATAACTAAAGAGAGACTTAATTTATTTTATCAAACTTGGGCTTTCCCATTTGGAACATCTGACTTTGCAGAAACAGGTGATTGCGCAGCCTGTTTTATTGGTACAGGATATCTGATATGGCATTGTGCCATGTGTTTGTCAAACAATGTAACTGCTGACATCAACACATCTCCTGCAATGTCTTCAGGATCAAAATGTGCACCAAGGTCAATATGGATGACTTTCTTACGGTGCACCATGAGATGGGTCACAACCAGTACCAGATGGCCTACAGCAACCTGACCTACCTGCTGCGGGACGGAGCCAACGAGGGTTTCCACGAGGCTGTCGGAGAGATCATGTCCCTCTCTGCTGCGACGCCCAAACACCTGCAGAGCCTGGATCTCCTGCCCGCTGACTTCATTTATGATAATGGTACTACTGATGTACATAACAAACCATCAATCATTCTTCAAAACATTTAAGCTGCTATCATCAGTAGTTTTATAATAACAAAGAATTTACTGACTATGGCGTCATTTACATTTTATGTCAAGGGTCTCGTGTCCAGATGAGATTTAAGACACTTTGATTAGACATACATATGAGTCTCTATTGGACAATCTGATTACAATGCATTTTTGTTTTCCTGGACTTCATGTATATCAGTGTCAGCCCTCCTCCAGACCAGAAGCAAATCTGAAGCTATTTGGTAAAAATGCTATTTCATTTAGTAGTTGAACTGCTCTACGATATACTCTGCAGCACATCTGTGTGCCTTGTATTTGATCTGTTTTTCTTTGTAGTTTTAATGGAACAGAGAACAATGACTACTTTTGGTGTACCTTTATTTGCCGGTTTGCAGATTTAACTTTTATGTAACCCCGCCTTGTTCAGTAGACCCAAGACAGAGCTTTGCTGGCATTTTTAAGAATCAGAGAGGTTTGTTGAATTTTCCCATAACACACGAAGTACAATGCATTTATTCACCTGGCCTAAACCCATGGACATCACCAAACTGGAGATATGACATGACATTTTCACCCAACAGTGACAAATATATGCAAAGACCTGCACAGAACAGAGTAGGTATGAGTCATTGGGGTGCAGTCCTCAAATGGCAAGTAGGATAAAAATAGCTTATCACACCCTAAGTCATCTGTACACTTCAGTAAAACCAGATAATCAAGTATAACATGAGCTAAGGCCGTCTTCTAACCTTTATACAAACTGTCAATTACTAACTTCGGTGTCATAAATGTCAGAACCACTGCAGAGTGTTAAATGCTTTATGGGTTTTCCTCACTGAAATACCCAGAAAAAAATTTCTCCGTAAAAATTGTTTCAGTGTCCTTTCCAGACAGGGTTCAGAACTTAACTTCAAAACTCTTTAGACCAGAAACTGTTGGATTCCCTACATTTTCTCCCTCCACGTCATAAACTAGATTGCGTATTTTGCCTTGCCAGAAACGGAAATCAACTTCCTGCTGAAACAGGCGCTCACTATCGTGGCCACACTGCCGTTCACATACATGCTGGAGGAATGGAGGTGGCAGGTGTTTGCAGGGAACATCACCAAGAACGAATGGATGAAGCGCTGGTGGGAGATGAAGTAAGCAGAGACCCATGTGTAAAGACCTGTAAATAAACATCTACTGACATTATGTATCGTTGTAATCAAATGCAGTCATGGCATCCAAAGTGGACATACTGCAGATGCACTGTGGCTTTTCGGATTTTGTATTCTCTGCGGCTGCTTCACGATGGGTCTGTGGTTAAAGCTTCAGCCAGCATCACTGCTGATTCTCTTCTGTCATAACAGGAGGGAGCTGGTTGGTGTGGTGGAGCCAGTGCCAAGAGATGAGACCTACTGCGACCCGCCTGCTCTGTTTCATGTATCTGGAGACTATTCTTTCATCAGGTAACGCTCCAGCTGTGAGGTTTCAAGGAAATAAGAGGACAACAACTTGAGTCTTTAACAACCTTGTTGAGACATTCGTTCAGGAGCAGCATAATGTTAAAAACTTTAAAAACCTTTCACTGATTCACACACACATATGTTAAACTGAATGAATTTATTACTTTTTAGTTTTACATTTTACCGATGAGCTCTGCCCAGAATCTTGCCAACTGCTCTGTAGAGAGCTACTTATAATAAAACATGTTTATTGTACTGTAAAACCCCAAAAGACATTCTTGTACATTCATTACAGTTACTGTATTAAGACACCACTTTATCTGTAAATGATTCGTAACTTCACTTACAATGCCACACTCATTGCACAAGCAACCAAAGCCAGGGAGAGGGCAGAGAGTGATCAAGAGGTGCTAAACCATTCAAGAGTAACACTCAGAGTAGTTTCAACTGTATCAGAAAAGCTTAACTTTATTGTTGGTACCAAACAAGAAGGAGCAGCTGAGCAGTCAAACTGTGACAATATAAAGATTAAAAGTAGCTATGTAAAGTCCAAGTTGAAAATGACTGATCCAGTTCTGCTGTAAGACATCACCTGTGTATGTGTGTGTTTGTGTTTCTTGATGGTTGTGAATACAGGTACTTCACAAGAACCATCTACCAGTTCCAGTTCCAAAAAGCGCTCTGTGATGCAGCAGGTCATACTGGGTCTTTGTCGTCTTGTGACATTACCAATTCTAAAACAGCAGGAGAAAAGCTAAGGTACAGACTTTCTGTTCCTCTTTGTGTGTGTATATATATAATAGATAGATAGATAGATATAGATATATAATTTTTTTTTGGGATAATCCATTTAACGATTTAAAGTCAAAGAGATTTGATGTCTCATTTGTGTTTATACATGTTATATTAAACTGTTGTGGAACACACAGGTATAAATGCAGCAGTAAATTATCATCACTAATGTTTTTTCTGTTAGGAATATGTTAGAGCTGGGAAGGTCCCAGTCCTGGACCAGGGCTTTGCAAACGATATCTGGTGACGTAAAGATGGACGCCCGCCCCCTGTTGGAGTATTTCCAAAAACTTCATGACTGGCTGATAGAAGAGAACAAGAAACACAAAAGGACTGTAGGCTGGAAAACAAAGATAAATCCATGTGAGTACAAAGATTATTACCATTAAAAAAGCTTATTTTTTTTCTTGCCGAGGGTTTGATACCACTCTCTTGACTGTAGAGTAAATAAGGTGCTACTTCCAGCAGTTCTTTTGCTTAGTTTAGTAGACTGGAAACGGCTATCCCGACTGTACCAGCACCTCTAAACCTCACGAAAACACATCTTTTTTTGTTTAATCTGAACAAAAAATGAAATGTGAAAACAGACATGATGTGATGTGATGGGGTTTGAGTGCATGTTTGTTGTGTCAAAGTCCACACTGATCATAGTTAATTGAACCCTTCTTGAAAGATTCAAAATGCTGCCTGAGAGGCATTTCAACTGTGTGAGTGGACAAACAACTCTATGGCCATTACGTAATATCTGTGACTAAAAAAAACCTTTACATTACTTCTGGTGAAACATTTGCTGTGGCGCTTTACAAAAGGGCAGTGAAATATAAAATCCCTGGAGACATATTTAAGGAAGTGGGAAAAAAACACCTGTCAGTAGTATTTTCCTGACAAGTATTTGCATGATCAAACCACATTAATTAAATAGAAAGTGTTCCTCTCTCAGAATTTTAATTTTGTACCTCATGTTTCATGACTCATAGGCCAAAACTAAAAGTGCTCACAAGTTTCACCCTGTCAGGCACATGTCCATATGCAGCTGCGTACAAAGTTTGATTGTATTAATCAAAACCAAAAAATCTAAAAAAAATAAATTTATACTTACCTATAGTGTCTCCTGTCTGTGGAATTGTACCAAAGACTTGTGTGACGTTTCTGTGTCTGTACAAGTTCCTTAATTTGGTTGCTACTGGATGATGCATTCAAGAGTTCTAGCAGTTTGTGTGCATTGGGCCACAGCACAGTTTTGTTATCCAGTTGTAGACAGTCGATGATGTCCAAAAATAAATGCATAGGCTGCGTTTGGTTTATATAATGTACCAAATTCTGGTGGAGATATAATGATTATATGAAAAATAGGAAGTGAGAAATCACAATTTATTAAGCTGGATTAATGCTTTTTTTATTTATTTATTTATTTATTTTTTTAACAGTTTCAGAGAATGCCATTAAAGTGACAGTGAGTCTGAGGGCTGCCATGGGTGATGACGCTGTGAGTATTATTATCATCATTAGTAGTGTTGCAGTATTTGATTACACATGAAATGAAATTTGCACCTTTGACGTGAACTGCTGCCCATTTGATATCCTGACAAATGTAAAAAAGAAAGAACTCAAATGTGTTTCAGTATTCCTGGAATGACAACGAGATGTACCTGTTCAAGTCGAACATTGCGTATGCTCTGAGACAGTACTACAAACAAAAGAACGAGACCCTTCACTTTACGTCAGTATCATCTTTCTTATATTCAAAATATGAAGCTACTTAATGCTTTGTTTTTCATTTGACTATCTTCTGTTTCCACACATGTCTGAGAGCTTTTCTTGGTTTGCACCTGCAGAGCAGAGGATATCATCACGTATGGGATGACTCAGAGAATCTCCTTCTACATTTTGGTCACCAACCCTGCCAGTCCCTCTACTTATATCCCAAAAGATGTTGTGGAAGCTGCCATAAGGTAAGCTTCATTCGATGTACAACGGCATTTTGATGACATACAAAACACTGAATGCAACATGCTTGTTGCAGTTTTACCCTGAATTTTTTACAGACTTCAGCAGATATAAAAATCAAATCAATCCAATTAGTTTTTATGATTTTATGATTTTCAATGTTGATCTGCTGGTTCACCACTTCACCTATACTGAAATATCTCAACAACTACAGGCTGGATTTACATGAAACTTTGTTTAAACATTCATGGTGTCCAGAGCTTGAATCCTTAAGACTGTGACTCCTCTTTTTCTCTAGTGCCACCAGCAGGTCAAAGTTATCACTTATCCGGTAAAATATCGTCTACTGGATGGGTTGACGCAAACAATGAATCTAGCACCACTATGGCAACTATTTTGGTAGAGATGTTCGTGTCCTACTTCTCATTTATTGCCATCATCAGGGAAAATTTTTGTTTGTCCACTACTTTGGTTCACATCAGCCTCAACCGTACTTTGTATTTAGTGCTAATTAGAAAAGATTAGCAAACTAATGTGATAAACTAAGATACTAAACATAGGAAACATGCTAAATATCAGCATGTTATTGTGTTAGCAAGTTAAAGGCACAGATGTTAACATGTACAAAAGCTGCTAGCATGACAGTAGACTCTTCGTCATAAGGATTCAAGTTAAACAGCTTCTTGCTAAAATTGATAAAATCAACTCTGTATCACCTTAGAGACATTTTAATAGGTGTGAGTAATAATAAGCCGCTTTCCAAATTTATCCTAGGTTATCTCGAGGCCGAATTAATGATGCATTTAAGTTGAATGACAAAACGCTGGAGTTCGCGGGTATCCTACCAACACTGGCCCCTCCCGTGCAGCAGCCAGTGGAGGTGTGGCTGGTGGTATTTGGGGCGGTCATGGGAGTCGTTGTGCTAGCGGGCACCTACCTCATCATCGCTGGTATCAGAGACCGCAAAAAGTGAGTTTGCTCTTGAGACTGAGACCCATTTCTACCATGTTAGACCATTTACTTGCGTAACTGTGAGACATGTTGTGTTTCTTGTAGGAAACCTGCACCGACAGCTGTGGAGAATCCCTATGAAATTGGACAAACTAACAAAGCCTATGAGGACGGTAACAACGAACAAACTGGATTCTGAGCCCACAGCTGTCGCCAAAGAAGAGAGGGGGAGGTGTTCTCAGAGTTTACAGGAGACTCACGGTCCAAGAAAGAGAAAATTCTTGCTCTCCTTAGGACTTTCCCTCTTTCACCAGTGCTGCATGGCTTCTTATCAAACATCAACACAGCTGCTTGATATATATGTATATGTATATATGTGTGTGAAAGTTTTAGCTTGTTGGCAATTTTTACTTTCACACACTGTTAATGTGTAGTGCATAGCCTTGTAAAACAGTGTGCTTAGATGTAGTGCTATAATAGTATAGTATAGTATTATAGCATACTAAGTATACCACCATGTGAATGTGTTCTCATTATAATTAGTTTATTAACAATATACAAGTAGTACAACATGACATACACTAAACTTACTCTTAAGATCACTTGACGCCATTAAGTCATAACTAAGTGTATTTTACTTTTTTCTAATAATGATGAATGTTTCCTTCTTTACTTTGTGTATTTTTAAATTATAACAACTAATGTGTCAACATGTCAACATACATTAAATAAGTAGCAAATTAATATTATTCATAGTAACATGCTTGTAAATGTAAACAACACACACAATCAAAATATACATACATATTTAATACTTATTACTATTGAATATGAATATTTACAAAACACACCTGGCAATTTGATTTAATTGTTTTAGTTTCAAGCTTTATTTCCAGTGTATGTCCTTCTAGAAGGTACAATGCTTTCAGTTTGTACTTTGCAGAACATTACATTTAAAAAATCCAAAGTATCTACCATTGGATGTCTCAGTTTTTCAAGAGAATGCAGTTCAAATTCAAGTTCATCAAAAGAAGACAAATTGTTTTTGTTAATGCTACCTCTCAATATTTAATTTGCTGTAAAAATGATGATGGTCAGACATCTTTGTAAGAATATTTGTTTATTTTTCTTGTATTTTAAAGAAAATCAAGTCAAATGTTGCCAATGTACCCCTGGTATCCACATACACAAGAAAATAAGATCATGCAAAAGAAGGAATCCAATTATGGCATATTGCCTTTATAAACAATTATCCTCAACAACTTGCTTGTATTAATATCCTGGACTACTTCAGGTAATTTTGCTCACAACATCTGTTAAATAAATAAAGTTATTATAACATCAACTTGTTTTTTAATACTTATTTTATATACATTATCACATATCTAAGTCTGGACCACACACAAAAACATTTATTTGAATTAGATATAGTTGTATGATACATGGGCGGGGTGGCACGGTGGCACAGTGGCTAGCACTGTCACCTCACAGTAACCTGGGTCCGAGTTTGCACTTCGGCTTCCTCCCACAATCTAATGGCATGCAAGTTAGATTAATTGGTGACTCTAAATTGCCTGTAGGTGTGAATGTAAGCATGAGCGTGTTGTCTCTTTCTGTTGTGATTAACTGGCGACCCCGCCCTCTCACCCAGTGACAGCTGCACTGCATAGGCTCCAGCACCCCCCGCGACCCTGTGAGTTAGGATAAGCAGTAAAATAAATGGATAGATGTATGATACATATCTACGCAGTTCTGCAATGGCAGAATTAGACACATATGGGTGTTTGTTACTGGACCAGGTAGCTCAAACAAAAGAGCTCCTCTTGTGGTTTTCATTTCTTTAATATCATCTTCAAGTCCCAGAATAAAATTCACAAATGAACTCTAAATGTTAAACTGACCTGACTGAGAATTGGGACTCCATCTGAAAACAGTGATCCTCCATCACTTCTGAATAATGAAGAGGAACTGCTCATCTTCCACTGCTCCATCTACACATGAGATTTCCACAAAGTCTGTGTTGACGATTCGGATGAACCAGCCATGGTGCAGCGCTGACTCAAACTTCCGCTGCTTTGACCCATCGGCTTTCATGTAGAAGACGAAGGAGAGGGTGCTCTCATCACTCTGGGAGATCAGCTTTAGTCTTTGCCTTTCGCATGTCTGCAACAACAAACATGTATATTAATCTCAGAGAGCACAGAGTTCAACATCCCTGCAGTGAGATGGTTACTCTGCTTGCAAGTATCACAGTCATTATAGTATAGTGTTTGGTGTGCATTGTTTGGTCTTTGTAAAGAATAAAGTGTGAAGTCTAGACCTGCACTACATGTAAAAGGTCATTAGATAGCTTCAGTTGTGATTTGGTGCTATATAATTAAAATTGGACTGATAACCATCACCTTGTTTCAGTAAAGAAAATTAGCCAACCTGTTGTTGATGAGTGAGAGCAAAGGTAAGGTCTATAAGGTTGAGATATTTCAGTCTGGACCAAAGTGGTAGACTGGTTTAACATCATTGTCATCGATCACGCCACGAAGCTGACGTGACTAACATATGCCACTTTGCACAAAGTCTTTGCTAGTCCAACCTTTAAATATTTGAAGGAGTTGACTTTTTAATTTTTGTCCTGCCTCTCAAGCTCTAGCAGGCTACAGAGAAATTCAGAAGCAAAATACAGTGGATCAAACTGTATCTGTGTAACTCAGAACTGTACCAGCCAGGTCGATGCACCTTAAAACTAACTGTGTGTACGTGAGTTCACTCAGTCAGTGATAGTTATTACCTCCACTCGTAGGAGCACCCTCTCCCCTTCTCTGCAGCACTTGAGGAAGCAGTTGGAATCGGAAAAGTTTAGGACAACAGGCATTCCTCTGGACCTGTCCCCGCTATTAGACTTGTAGAAGTAGATGGTGATCCTCTCTGACAAAAAGATAAAAAAGAAACAAGGAATTTCAAAATTTGATTCCTACAAAAGATCATTTTTGTATGAGTGAAAAAAAACAATGATAAAAAAATGTATTATGATTAATGATATAGTGGTTAGTAAGTGCCATGTTGGTGCATGCTGCAAACCTGGGTTCGGTGAAGCATAGATGGCATTCTGTGAACAGAGACCTCTGAGGTACTGGTGAGTGGCCACATGTTCGATTGAAACATTCAAGTGCTTTTCCTGTTTGAAACTTCCACTTCCTCTAGGAACTGAAAGTGACACAGGGAACAATCAAATATGGATATGCATGTCGTCATTTATATGCTCTTTGTATCTTGACACTCAATGGTAATTAAATCCTAATTCACTATTTTAACTGTACATTAATGTACAGTACATACATACAATGTACATAAAAGTACATTAATGACCAATAGGCTCTGCTGGAAAACATGTACATATCTGTGTATTATCATCAGGTTTAAATACATAATCATTAATTTTCATAGTACCTTCTCATAGTCTTCTTGACCTGTCTAGGCTGTATATCTCAACTCAAGATCAACTTTTCACAAGATTATTGGATGGTTTATTTAGTTTTACAAGTAACAAGGCTTTTCTAAATCTGTAAAGGAACACTTGATCCTTCAGTTTTTCAGAAAAATACCAAATTTTCAATATTTGGATATCCATGATTATCGCTGGACAAGAAAAGCTAATACACACACACACACACACTACTATATGTCATGTGACATGAAAGCGCTCTCATCTATTTTTACAATTACTTTAAGACATTTGGGAATGTCCACAGCGATGAAATCCGAGAAAAATGGGTAAAGACAAGTATGTGTGCTTTACTTGAATATTTACATTTGAAATGTGTGTGTGATCCTTAGATTTGGGGCTGAACGATGATGGGACAACGATGCAAAGTTTGATATGTTGATGTGATATATGATGATGTGATATATTTTCAGAAACATATAACTATTTCACTACATAACATTATGACATTTTAGCATGTCATAAGAAAAAAAACACGTCTCACTCACCAAGCACAACCTTGCTGGATTCTGCCACCACCACAACATCATTTAAGGTGCATCCTGTCCCATGACACCCCTGACAGGGGCTCCCGCTGTCGCAGCCCCTCCCTCTCACCACCGAGATGGTCGTCTTCGTCATGGAAACAACGAGCAGACCCCCCTCATCTCCATTTTCAACTTGGCAACCATCCTCTGTACCCCCATCCACCTTTTCATCTCCCTCCTGCTTTACTTCATTTTCCTCCAACTCATCCTCCCTTATCATCTCCATGCTGAAACTGAATATTGTGGACTCCTTGGAGAAAGGTCGTAAGGTGTCCTCAGCCGGGGCGGAGTGATCAGTGTGGTCCTTCGTCTTGCTCGCCTTGTGCACCGTCTGAGGAAGGGAGAAATGAGGGGAGATATAGGAAACGGATGTGGTTTCAGACTGCGCGTTGACCCTGTGGCTCTTTGCGTCTGACCTAAATACAAAGCTACTCCTCTTGAAAACCTAAATGTACATAGGCTATCCACAATTCAGTTAATTTGACATACGTCCATTGCAGTACAATTTAATTTAATGTAAATAAAGAAAAATAAGTGAAGAATAGTAGTGATAGAATATAGAGAAAAGATTCAACATGGGAGGAACATGGGAGTATTTTCGCACATTATTTCTGACAGCCACACGTGTACTCAGTTTGGGGAAAAACGGCTTTTAAATAAAACACTGTGACAGCGACACTGTATATATTTCTCTTAAAATAATGAGGGATTGTTTAATGCAACACGACACATGCAGCACATGTTAGAGAGGCCGCCTCAGAAATAGAACAGAAAAGGTGATAGAGCCTACAATGGAAACTCTACCTTAAAGATGTTCAGTGTCCAACACTTTGAAAGCCCATGAACTCACCAGCATTGGATTACCCTTAGCTAACGTTTGTGCCAGCTCCTCAGGTGTGACATCCTCCAGGTCCAGGCCATTTATCTGCATCAGTTTGTCTCCTTTCCTATTAAATAAATGAGACAACATTGTTTATCATTAAGTCATTGAAAAATGACTTTGTATTTAAATATTTGTTTGTGGACTTCAGCGTTGGATAAAAATAAATAAGCTGTTGCTGCTGAACATACTACACTGCTTCTGTGTTTGTATTTTTTTTTTGTCAGGAAATGTACAGTTTGACCATTGACCTTCTGGAAGAAAGTTGTACAGCATCGGAATCAAAATTAATTTTTTACAACTTTGTCGTCTATAAAACATACAAAAGTGAGGAGTTAAAGGCTGCGAAAATATATTTTCTCAATCAGCTTTTTACTATGATCCTACATCAGCACACAGTTTTCTGCTCTTCAGTCACAACAGTTTTGGTTATTTCACGTTAGTGACTTCTGTATTTCAGTTTAGTTTTAGGCTTAGTTGGAAAAGGCGATGTGACGTACTCCTATGTTCTAACCATCAGGTCTGCATTTGTGAATGTTAATAAGTTATTGATTAATCAATTTAAATGATTTTTAAGTGTTTTGTTTTGTCAGACTAACAGTCAAAAAACCCAAAATATTCAATGTGAGACAGAAAAACAGGAAATCACATTTGAGAATGTAAAGCAAGTGAATATTTATGATTTAAGTTAATCAACTAATCGTTCCAGGTGAACATTATTATAACCATTACTTGAATAAAGTAAGCTTTAATGGAAAGTGGTAGTATAGTGTGAGTAGTAGGTAGTATTTATTCTGGTAGAGCTGTCAGAGCTTTTAAATTATGAATTAAAACATTTTTTTCTTGTCATTTTGTCTCAGAGATTCAGTTTCTTTTTGATATTCTCTTTGATTTTGTTTTTGATTATGTTCCATTTAGGACTGTGAGGAAATATTAATTCTATTAATTCATTTTTTATAATCTTGGTTTTGTTTTGCTTTGTTTTTAAATGCCCTTTCTATATCTTGCATCATAATCACTGTAACTTCTTTCAAACCTTTTATGCTGTTCTTATAACATCCTGTATAGTATCTTGCCTTTTTAGTTGATTTATTTTTTGCATTTTATTTTACCCTGCCCTTGAAATGAGTCAATAGTCTGTGCTTGAAAAGTGCTTCTGACGCAATGAAGGCCTTTTTTTTTTTGTGGTTTTTGCCGAGTCATCTCAGATACTTTTTATACAAACACTGAAAAAACTTGTTGCGTTTCCGTACATTAGTGACTTGTACCTGACAAATGCCTTTTCTCCACTCGCTTTTTTGTATTTCAGCACATTTTCCACTTCATACTGGTGCTTTCCTTCATGGATCTCATGGACGATCAGCACTCCCCCATTAACCAGCGAATCCTGACATCAAGATACAAATGAAGAAATTTCCACTTAACTTGACATCAGCCTATATACACAGTCACATCTCTTAAAATGTACCTCAACCTAAAGTTCAGCGTTAAAGCTTTCGTCACCCACCTTCAGTTCCATGGTGCTGGCACTGTCCGCTGCTTTTGAAGCCAAAGACTGAAGCTGACAGCGGTGACAGGGGCACTCTTTTAAAGCCCTCTGTGTTTTTGTGCTTCTGCTTTGCATGAACAAGGGAAGAGGAAGTAAGACTGAGGGGTCACTGGCACAGCCATGGATGGGGAACTGATGTCAGGAGAGGAAGTTGATGAGGATTAGTAAGTCTTGAATAAAGGGGACAAATTGTACAGTAGGATTTTGTGAGAAAACAGAACTTGCTACAAATATGGAAGAACAAGGGAGGTGATAATTCATCAATGAAAGCATTTTATTTGACAGCTCATACTGGCTTTCTTACGTGTAAACAATCACTAAGGGCAGCAGAGGTTTGACAGATGAAAGTTACCAGACATGGGAAGTTATCTCACACACACCATCCTCTGCTATAACAACCCAAACAGTAAACATCTCACATGACACGACTTTTTCTTCTTTTACTGAATGTTCACTTCCTTGTTTTTGTTTTTAATAACATGACAAAAATGACTAAATATTTACAGAAACAGAGAGAGGGGGAAATGATAGTTTCATGGTATGTTTTTCTATTATTATATTTTCCCATCAGACACGGGAACAATTGGAGGAAGTACGATAGTATAAATGTATACTATGTGTACTTCTGCACTTTGGTTCAAAAAGGGGTTCAAGAAACAGAATAAATAATTAACAGCTCTTCACAAACTGTAATGGTCTGTTAATAACAAAAAATTATTATGATACTTTTTATTTATAGAGCGCTTTTCGTGGTACTCAAAGACACAACATTAATCACACTTTAAAAGCAGTTCTGAAAAGGTGAGTTTTGATTTTGGGAGGTGTTTGGGGAGTGAGTTCCAGAGGGACGGGGCAGCTGTAGGTGGATGGTAATGGTCTGTTATATTTTGGCTTCACATTATCTTTTATGTACTGTTTTTTTATGTACTGTTTTTTTTTATTATGAAATCATAAATTGTTTTTTATATTTCAAATACAGTAAATAGGAAATTCTCGTACAGATGATATGTTCTTTACTTTTATTAGATTACGGTGATCTGCTTTGTGTGAATGAACCTGTCAAATTTTGTAGTCTGTATATAACTGCACTTTTTATTACTGGGTGTGCTATTGTTCAGTCCTAAGGGGCTGTTACTCTATGTGAGTGGACTTGTTTCTCCATGCTGTGTACATTTAAGTATATTTAAGTATAAAAATTAGTTTGCAAACTTTACAGAAGTAAGTAGGCCTTGTGATAAAGTGCCCAGTGGAGGTTATGTTTAAATGAATTGTTTTACATTGTGTGTATCCTTGAGGTCTAACAAATATGTTAAGTGCATTTCCTCCTTCATAAAATGTTCACAATAAAAAAGGGATCAGCAGAATAACATGAAACTAAAGGCAAACTATGAGCTGGACTATCTTTTATTCAAAGCCACTTTCCCAGGCAACCAGCGAAGACTTAAGTCTTTATGCTACGCAAAACATCTCCTATGTGTAGCTTCATATATAGTGGACAGATGTGAGAGTGGTATTGATCTTCACATCCAACCCGTGGCAAGAAAGCAGAGAGTAAATCCCAAAATATCAAACTATTCCTTTAACTGGATGTCATTTAAA
The DNA here is from genome assembly GCA_023238725.1 of Scortum barcoo. NCBI lineage: Eukaryota > Metazoa > Chordata > Actinopteri > Centrarchiformes > Terapontidae > Scortum > Scortum barcoo. Next base: position 10,661,141 of record CM041531.1, read on the forward strand.
CTTTTCTCTTTTCACTTGCAGTCTCTCCAGTCTCTAAAAAGACATTTAAATCATGATGATATGTTTCATTTAAGGAAAAGAAAAGAAAGAAAAGATGCCACAGTAGTATGCCTTTACTGTTTGCATACTGGGATGAGTTGTGTTTCTAAATTTATTCAAACTCACACATACAAACACACACACACACACACACTGAAGCTATTTCCAGCTTTCCTAGTCGAGCTAAATCTGTAGACGCTGAGGTGGATTGGGTTACACGAGAGGCACATGCCACGGTCGCAAACGTTCAGGTCCACCACTGCTCATCGCAGTATGCTAGAGCTGAGCTACGGACCACGTTTCCACTGTCTCAGAAGCTGACGTCCGCTGACAGTCCAAACTCTCCCAGGTACTGTGATGTACTGAACACACACTATATGTACACATACATACATGAGATTCTGCAGGATGTGTGTGACTTTGGTCTTGGAAATAACTTATAGAAAATTATATGAAACTAAAACTACATGTTTCCTGATGTCCTTAAACAATAATTAAAAAAAGAAACTACTTAAATCTATCTATTTTTACTGGATATTGTGGTATTTCCTTTGGTGTGCTGTAAATATGAATTTGTTGCTTCTGAAATTAACACTGTATTAAAGATATGTAAACTATCCACTGATCTGTCAAAGTAAACCAATACTGAGTGGAAGAGACATGTTGCAGTTTAAGGAATTACCTCTGGTTACAAATCAGGTTTTGAAAGTACACCCACACTTGTTTTCAGCTGTGTGAGGTACAATGTATTGTTCCTGTGTGTGTTTCAGGTGGTTATGATCGATGTGTTAATAATAGGGGGAGGCCCTCATGCATTGACCCTGGCTAGCTTGCTATCCAACATTGGCCTCGATCCAATCTCAGATCCTCGACATGATGCCCCCCTTTCCCCGTCCTGCTCGGACCTTCCAAGGACTCAGCCAGACCCAGAAACATCCAACAACAAACGCTGCGGTGGCAAGAAGAAGAGGAGGGCAACAACTGGTACAGTGTGCTTCATTTTACTCACTAAACCATAATTATGAGATTAAATTTTATTGATGAGTCAGAAAATTTACAATTGACAATTATTCTGATGATTGATTGGTCATTTAAGTAATTTCTTGAGTAAAAATGTCAAACATGCCTGATCCAGTTTATATATTTGTGAGGATTTGCTGCTTCTTTGTCTCATTTGAAGATGTTGCGTTGAGCTCTGGGAAATTGTTTTTGTGAGTTTGTATTGACCAAACTTTTAATCAATGAACTGAGAAAGTAATTGGCAGATGAATCCGTAATAAAAATAATAATATCTTGATGCAGCAATCTTTTTTTGATAATTGTTTTAAATTAGAGCATAATTCAGGCTTAATCTTGACTTAAAGCGGCTCAACAGAACTTCATTTTGTGTTGATTTTGGTGGTGCCTGTGGACAAAGATGGTAGTGTTTCATCTAATGTACATGTTCCTCCTCTTCACTCAACACTACATGGAGGCAGCTTTGTCGGGAGGAGAAAGGCTTGCTCAGTTTTTTTTACATAATAAAGCACAAAATTTTGTCAATTTTACCACTTGTAAAGCAACATAATCAAACAAATTTTTGCTTTCTGTGTGACCTGTAAATCAGTTCATATGTGGTTTGTGATAAGTGTCTGCAGGCCTGACACTGGAGGATCAACTAACAAAGTCAACAGTATCAGAGAGGATCATTTGCCCTCCGCTCAGTCTGCAAGTGGTAGATTCCTATGGAGAGTGGACCTCGCTCTGGGAGAGCCAGTTCACCGCTCTGAACATCCCCCACCTGCGCTCACACACTCTGGTGCACACAGACCCTCTCAATAAGGTATAAACACAAACAGATTCCCCTGAAGTCGACACTAGGAAGGTGCTCTAACAGTATAAAAGTAAATAAGCACACATGTGTTTGTTTTTCTCAACAGAAAGCACTGCAGGAGTTTGTTTTAAAGTCTGACCGCTCGGCAGAGCTTCACAGTCTTCCAGACCAGGTTTACATTCTGGATGAAAATGCATTTTTCAATGACATGAGGCTCGGCAAGAAGGAGAAGAGACGTCTAAACATCACCTCAACACTCAAAAAGAGTTTATCCCTCAGTCTGCCAGGAACTAAACTAAGTGTGGATTTCTTTAAAGATCAGGTCGGACACACAGAATATTTGTACTTCTGTGCTCTGCATGGTTTGCTTAATGTTAACATGTTACTCTAGACTCAAAGGTAATGATTAAGTTTAAAAACATTGTTTTTGCTTGACTTGTTTATAAGTATGCAACTTAATTTGTATTAATTACTGCTCTCTACTAACATCACATTTATGTCAAAAGTATCAACAGTATTTCTGAATAAAACAAGATTCCAAAAACACGCAACAGTGCATTACATAATCTTGTTATGTAGATTGAATTTTGCTTTATGTTTGGAGTGATTTCTAAACCCACTTTAAAGTCAAATATTTAAAATTATAGAAAGAACATTATATTACAATTACAAGCTTGTAATATTTATTTTGTATATATTTATCTATATTCATCTTTAAGCAGCACGAACACCTAAATCTGAGCATTGCTATTTCCTGAGTTGTTAATTTGGTGCATCTGAATGTGTAGGTGGAGAGATATAACTTGGACAGCCTGCTGGTAAAGGGGACAGTGGAACACATCACCCCTGTGATTGAGGATAAGGAAGCACTGGAAGACCATATAGAGGAGCAGGGAACCGAGGGCAAGGCCATGAGAGTAACAGAAAAAAATGAAGACAGGGCAAAGAAGAGTGTGAAATATTTTCAAGTTCAGCTTCAAGAAGGCATCGTCCTAAACACTCGCCAGGTCGTGATGGCAACAGGTCCAACCCGTGCCCAGATGGCAAACATCCCTTCATGGGTGAAAAGCATTGGAGAGAGCTACCCAGAGGAGCGTTTGCAACACACAGTGCACCTCATGCACTACCTGCCAGCTGCACGGCAAAAACTTAAAGACACAGATTGTCGGAGACAGAAAGACACTTCCTCCACTCAAGGTGAGTCAGAGTTCTTCTGAGGGTTGTGTAACACGATAATATGTCTCAATGTTTGTGCCTTTGTACAAGAGTTTTGAGGATAATTGCTGTTTCTATGTAAAAATATTACAAGCCTTAATTAAAATTTGTTAAAACTGTATGTCCTTTTTCTAGATTCTGAATATTCCATAATACTTTGCTCTTACCTGAGGTTCCCATGCTTTTGCCGACTTCAGTGAATATTTGATCCTCCGTCCTCACTGCGATACTCTCCCTTTCAAGCTCTGTATGCCTATGTGTGTCTAGAAATGTGTGTAGCGTGCGAGGCAGGGCAGAAAGTAATGGTAGTTGGTGGAGGTCTGACCAGCGCTCATGTCGTCTCAATTGCCCTGCAGCAAGGTGCCAGCCATGTGACATGGGTGATGAGGAAGCACCTGCAGGTCCAGTGACAGTGTGGAACTGCATGTAGACCAACCATAAAGAATTACTGTGAATGTACCGTCTGTCTCCAACACAAGTATCAGTCGTCTTTGTTTTTTTCTGCAGTTAAAACAGTTTGATGTGGGCGACGTGGAGAGCCTGGTGGGACGTTACTCCCACGTGGAGCACGGCATCAGGATGGACGGTCAAGCCTACCTGCGGCAGTTCTATAATGAGCGGAGTCTACACAAACGGCTGGCAATGATTCAGCAGGCAAGGAAAGGAGGGGCCGTCACACCTGAGGCCTACATCCACCTACAGCCATTCATCCTGAAGGGACAGGTGGAGGTGAAGACATATTGTCAGGTACATGCACATCCCAAAGGTAATGGTGGAATCTCAATAAGTACATTACACTTTCTACTTCTGCTCCACAACAATTAAATGATAGCTTTCGTTACATTACTAATTACGATTTCTGCATAAAAAAACATATGAGGCATTAATAAAATATAAAGTTTGGTTATAAATTAAACTTCTCAGCAGTATTTATAAGTGCAACTGAAACAATTAGTTGATTAACGTCAAGAGCAAAGTCATTTTTCATGAAAACATTTAATATTTAAAGCTTCACAAATGTAAAGATTTTCTACTTTTGTTTTTAATTATTTATTTATCTATTTTGAATAATTTTGAGGTTTGTGGGGGGATCACTTTGGGCTATAATACTTCTGATGGCATTTCTCACTATTTTTGGAATATTTACATATTAAATGCTCTCACTACATTTTAAATGCAGGACTTTTACTTGTAAGAGAGTATATTTACAATATGGTATTAGTGCTTTTGCTTAAGTAAAAGGTCTGAATACTTGCTGCAACACTGCCCACAGGGTACAAAGTTGAAGGTGTCATGAATGAAATGAGGTAAAATAATCTCAAGACAGGTGATGTAGTATGATGTAATGTGATGGTATGTGGTGGCGTTTTCACCTGAATATTGTGCAACTATCCAGGTGAGTGAAGCCAGTTGGTGCTACAGGAACCAGGCCTGGAGTGTGTCCCTCAGCACAGGGGACCACTGGACCGGAGATATGATCTGGCTCGCCACCGGCTGCAAACTAGATGTCAAACAGGACCCGCTGCTCTCTGAGGTGATGAAGGAATTCCCAATTCAGGTGGGTTGGATGTACAAAAGCCTTTATAAATATGTATGTAGGCTATTTTTGTTTTAAAATGGCTTGAATTCACGATTTTACATGAACAAGAAACTAACACATCCATAAAATGTGTCTGGGTTGTCCCTCTGTGAAGGTGATAGATGGCTGGCCGTGCATATCAGAGAGCTTACGGTGGTCAGAAGAGTGTCCGCTCTACATGATGGGGCAGTACACTGCCCTTCAGGTAGGTCTTTAATTGATGGTGTTTTGGTCTGAACAATCATTTTATAGAAAACACATCACTTTTTTCTTCTTCCCACACACAGGTCGGACCTCACGCAGTAAACCTGGCTGGCGGACAGGCTGCCAGCATGCGAATCGCCAAGGACATCACACGGCGTCAGCAACAGGACAATGCAGACGCTTCAGAGCCGAGTGGGGAGAAGTCTAAAAATGAGGAATATATTCAACACATGAGAGGCCTATTATGGCTCTAACCTTACCATTTAGCCTGAAGAAATCAAATGCATGTGTGTGAGCAGTAATCCATTATTGGTGGCGATGGGTCTCCGTGGCCTTAATTAAATGGACTGCACAAAAATAAATCCTGTGAAACTGTATTGTAATCTTCCAGAACATTTTTAAACATTAATTACACTAAATTCACGCACAAGACTGACTCCTCAGTGTGTCCATCATGGCTCATGAAAGCAAATATTATATGGAATAAAAAAATGCGTATAAAGAGTTTCCCCTTATCTGAATAAAGGGTCTAATAACAGAGGGGTTTTGTATGTTCTTCATACGGCCTCAAAAGTCCTCTGAGACAAAAGTGACTCTGGGCAGTGAAAGTAAAATTGTCCTGAGTCGACATGGGGGCAGTGGCTTTAAAAAGTGGGGGTTTAGAAAGTGCTGCTTTCTCTTAGTCACATTTTAAAAACTACTTTGACCTCATGCTCCCTTATCCCAAAGTCCATCTTTGGCCACGCCCCCTGCCTGACTTCCGCATTGTAATCCTACCTGACGAGCTGCTGAGTGCTGTCTCTCTAAATGTCGCCATAAAAACAAACAAACAAAAACATCCAGAACAGTGTCGGATCTGTTCTCTGATACTTGCAGGTAGGTGGGTGTATTTATTTAATGTATTTTAACGTTGGTAGTGTAGTGATGTTAAAGCACTGATGAGAGTGCTGCTCGTGACGTGCACCAGGTGACTGCTTCGCCAAGAAATACAAACAAAAAGAAAAAAAAAAAATCAATACAACATGCAGTTAATAAATAAGCACCATGCAGTAATAGTGAGAAAATAATCGATTACAAATGGCAGCATAACACGAGAAAGCAGCAGATGATTTATCAACAGGGCTGAGATGCTCCTCCAGTGAAATGATCCTGTCCCTGCACGACAGAGACGATGCAATCACATTTTTTTTTTTTTTTTTAGGAAAGTGTCTCTGAATTGGACGCAGAGAAAGTTGAGAGAAGCGTCATTAGCAGCAGCAGTTCTGAGATCAGCTGACCGAGCAGCTGATCCGCTCAGCTGCTCGGTCAGCTGATCCTCTCGCAGCTGATTTCTGCTGTCAGATCTGTCAGTCTGTTCAGTCAGTCGCGGTGACAGTTTTGACCCTCTTCCAGTTTACCAAGAAAAGGATTATGAAACCGGGGAAACCCCGCGATTGCGTCACCCCGTCATTTTGTGTCATGTCATGTCTTGCAGTATTTTGTTTTGGACGGTTCCTCTACAAGGTTTCCCCACCTCAGTTTGTTTGTTTGTTTGTTTTTTTAATCTATTTTTTTTACAACAATTAAAGAACTAAAACCACATTAACAGTTTCAGGTGCAGTAAATATAATCAGATGTAGCTTTGAGACCACTAACATACCCAGAAATCAGTTTCAAATGCTTAAACAACCAGATAATAAAGAAAAAAAACTTAGATGTTTTATATAACTGGGCACAGCTCAGTTTGAAATTGTGTGTCCACTGAATAAAAGTGAGTGAGTGCGGAGGTGTTTGATAGATGGATACTAAATGTTGTGATAAATATGAATAAGTATATTTAATATGAGTCTTTATAACTCACAGTGAATTACAGGATTCTGTATCAGACAATATTATGTGACATTTCTGGTGTTTTATTGGCTTTTCCATCATGTTTTAAAGACATCTGAATGTCAAACACACTGTCCTGATTGCTTGTGAGACAGAAAAAAGGAGGGATTTGGTGCCTGTCAAAACAAGCTATTTTGTTGTTTCCATAAGACCTTTATATTGTCACTTTATCCTTTGTTAATGAGCTTTAAGGATTTTATGTCTCTATAGTGACGAAGTGAAACCGTCCCCAGCACAATGAACGTGAGGAAAGTGAAAAAGACAGTTCTGAGTGTGGAGCAGGCCGAGGGAGTCGGCGCTCGTGTCCGCAGGAGCATCGGTAGAAATGAGGTAAGTTCATCAACGCGGTTCAACTGTCAACCCTTTTAATGAAATCTCAACATAATATTGTAATTAATGGAGTGCCGTACATATTTTATAACCAGCTGAGAAACCTGGATCCTTTCCTGATGTTAGATGAGTTCAGAGTGAGCAAGCCAGCAGGATTTCCAGACCATCCTCACAGAGGATTTGAGACGGTAAGAGTATTTTAATTCTAGGTAAATCTGAAGTTAATAAGTGAATAAAATACATCCTTAAATCAGATGTTGCTTTCTTCCCCAGGTCAAAATGTTTTATTCACCTCACTAAAGAATTTGGGTCTTTCTTTCATCAGCATGTCTGAGGTTGTTTCTGGTGTCCTTATATACACTATGTGACCTCTAGATCAACAAAGGACCACCAAAATACCACATTTAGTTTGAGATGATGCAGATAATTTATGAGAGAAATATAAATGACCATGAGTACAAAACATAGAATTACATCTGATGTGTAAATTAATTGATAACTTGACTGACAGAAAATAGTAAGCAACTATTTTAATAATTAAGTTTACTACCCATTTTTTCTGCCTGTAAAAGTGGTATGTTGGGAGTTTTGCTTATCTGAATTGAGGTTGAATCTGTTGTATGCCGTACAGATCAGACATCCCCTTGAGGCAAATTTGTGATATTGGGTTATATAATATAAATAAAACTGACTTGACTTGAGCAAAAAACAATTTAACAAGCAGATTTAAATCTAGATTTTTCTAACTCAGTTTTCAAAACTAATGTTAGGATATCACCGGTCACAAAGACAAATCTAACCATAGTGTCACAGAACCATGAAAGGACATGAAAATATTTTAAAACCACACAACAGTACTGAACTGGTGCAACTCCTGTAACCAGAAAACTAAAAAAAAGTAACAACAGAGGTACAGGATCAACAGGTATTACTGAGTGGTGAAATTCCTTCTTTGATCACTAGGTGGCGACAACAGGACAGTGTCTAGAAAGTGTCTACCGTACTGCTTTTCCTCTCACAAATGATGTTTATAGATTTCAAAAAGGCATACAGAGATATATCTCTTATACCAAGAGATATAAGAGACATGATATCTACTGGCAATGGTAGGTGTGCACATCCTCAAGTTAAGTCTATAAAGCTTTGGACTAAAGATTTAATGATGACAGCACAAAAAATCCCCCTGTTTTGAAAGAGAGGAATTGCCCTGGCCTCTGATGTGTTTTTGTGAAACTATCGTTGCCTTTGTGGTTTTTTATTCTTCTAAGCATTTGAAATGAATGCATTGTGTCTCAGCCAGAGAGAGTCTTCTTTGTCTATTGATGATAATTGCCAGCATACTGACATGTTGGCTGTCACAGTTTCAGTCACATACACATGCAAATCCCAAAAATGTGATCCCATTACTGCAGGATATACATGTATTAAAACATTAAGCACAACTCTACATTATTTAGTGCAGTATTTCACTGATTATGACTGACCCAAACTCTCTTCATAATGAAGGTCTGTTTTTGAATCCTTTTTTACTACTGTGTTGTACTATTAACACCTCATTGACACGACCTCCATGTTTAATTACACATTTGTCTATTTGTCAGACAAATTAAACTATTATAAGACATTTTTGATTTCAGTGTGATGGGAATTATCCCTCACCATCTGTATTTTGTAGGTTCATTGGTCAATTTATGAAAAAAATAATAGATGTATTAGTTTCAGCTTGACTTTTTTCTCAGAATCACAGTTACATTAAAGCTGCACTAATCAACTTTTTTTTTTTTTTTTTTACTGGCAATGAACCCAATAACCATGTGTAAAGTGAAAGATGTCACTTTAAAGTCACAAACCCACAGAGAAATATCACCCAATTCTGTAGTTTCCCTAAGCTTGTTTCAGCACCTTTCACCTCAGTGTTTTGGTTTTACTTCCTGTACCTTTACTGTTTTGATTCACTCACACATCTCTCATCAACTTAAATGCCAGCAGCAGGAAGCAGATGTTTTTTTTTAGGAAATATGCTCTCATCAACCCACTGTGCTCTCCTGCTCAGCACCAAACAGCAGACTGACAAAGTAAGCGACAAGCAGAACAAAAACAGGAGTGAGGGGAGAATACTGAAATGCCAGTCACACATCTTCAACTTAATAATAATGGTCGATGTGTTAATATACAGTTTTGTAACATGTTAGTCATAATGACTTTATAAGGTGATATGTCAGGGTTATTTTTACTGCTTGTTCCCCAAACCTGATGTGGCTGTAGTGGCCAAAATAGTTGCACTCGTCATTTATACCCTAAGTGATGTGAGTCCTGCTTACTCAGAAATGGACAGCTTTTTGGTTGTGCCTGGGTTTTACCGGTTTCCGTTGTATTTCTGAATTACGTGGTAGAGCATCTAATTAAATAACTTTTCCTGCAACATGTCATGGGAATGGAAATTCTAATAGTTTGCTCCTATTCTGGCTCTCTGAGAACCACTTAGTGCCACAGTTTTTGAAAATGGCTTCAAAAATATGTGTATCATTCATTTTAGCTTAATGCTTTAATTCACCAAAAGGCTGTTGTGTGTCTTTTGAATTTTGGTTTTGTGGTATGAGCACTACTGTGCTGATGAATGGGGGTAATGTGGCAGGTTAGACTTTTAAAAACTCAGATGCTGTCCTTAGATTTCCTAATGTTCCTCCAAGTGTATTTGATTTGGCAGATGCAACTTAAATCTCGCGGTGTGGGTGGACAGGACTAGGCTACTCTCCCAGCATGGTTTTCAGCAGGTGTGTTTGCTCACACTCATATGACTTTTGAAATCACACAGCTGTGAAGACAGCTCACAGGCAGTTCACTGCAGGGGCCTGAGTTTTCCTCCCTGAGACAGATGTTCACCTTTGAACCCATGACACCACAATCAGCACAGCTCTTCCTGTCCAGTCTGACCACTGGGGTGGTGAAACAAGCGCACACATGCTTTTAGTGTTGAGGCAGCGCTTGTTTGTAAGCTCATGGCCTGATTTAATGAAACTTGGAACCTTTTATTCAACTTGATATGTCAAAATACTGCTTAAAAAGAAGAGTTAAATGAAAAAAGATCCCTAATTTTTTACATTGCTATTGAAATATTTACAATAGCTGTTTATACTATGTATGTGTATGTGTGTCCTCAAACAGGTAACATATGTTTTGGAGGGGATTACTGCCCATGAAGACTTCTGTGGCCATTCAGGACGACTGAAATCTGGAGATCTGCAGGTACTGTATAACTGTTTAAGATGCTTATCTTTTTATTAATGTTTTTTTTTTTTTTCAGAAATGATTCAACATTTTGGAAATTCCACTTTCTTGCTAAGACTTAGATGAAAAGACTGGTACCATATCTCTTATATGAGATACGACTCATGTTTGTACAGTGAATATGATGCCACATACAGTTACCTTAACTTAGCATAAAGACTGGAAGCATCTATGTTATATCTTGTTTGTCTCAGAAACGATATAAAAATGATTCATCTATCTATCTATCTATCTATCTATCTATCTATCTATCTATCTATCTATCTATCTATCTATCTATATCTATCTATCTATATCTATCTATCTATCTATCTATCTATCTATCTATCTATCTTCTATCTCATCTATCATCATCTATCATCCATCTATCATCATCCATCCATCCATCCATCCATCCATCCATCCTACTTCCCAAGATCTGAAACTGTTTCTGTAACTTAAAGTGGTTATACTTACTATTTTTTGTTGTTTACCTCTAATTCTTTCAGATATTAGAGGTATCTAACGGTGTGATTGTTGTTGTGATCATTATCCATCGGTATAATCCTCTAATAGTACCTGTGGAAGATTTTAAACAAGTCATTAACTTGAAGCCTTCGGTTGACTCTTTATCAACATAAATGAAAGAGCCAAACAAGACTTAAGCCTATTGGCATACATATCCCCACAAACTCATTACATATGCATTATAATGTTGTGCACTCACACTAATTGGATATCATGCCCTGTGGGTTGTTTCCTGTGTTTTTAAAGTAGTAAAGTTACATTCACACGCACACACACATATACACACACAGGCTGCTGACTCAGCCTCAATCTGCAGCAGAGGTTCAGTCAGTTCAGCTGAATTTGCTCTAACCCACCATGTGCACCCTCTGTAGGCTCAGACGTCATGTTGGTCCATACTGGGAAAGCTCAAACACCGTTTGAGATTAAAGCAAAGTTTCATTAATGGAAGTGGCAAAAACACAATGCTAATGGAGAAAAAGTTCAAGGATTTTCTCAGTTAAGTTTTGCATTAGTTTCACATTTGTATAGATCCTTTTGAAATCAATATAGATAATAGCTGATTAAAAGTTTGAAGTCTTCATATTTTCATACACAATGTCCACTTTTATCAGCTCTTCTCGGGGTCTCTAGTTATCCTCTGTTATTCTGCATGTTTTATTATCCACTAGACAGTAAGTACCCAGACCACAGCAATAAAAAAAACAGTCACAGATGAATTATCAGTGGCCAGCTGCATTAGAGCAAAGCTTGAGAGTGGAAATTTCCAGCTGTCCTAAAAGGGAAGCAGAAGCTGTAAAATGAAACTTAATTTTACCCAGTGTTTTTAATCAGAAAGACCAGCTGTAAGTGTTTTTCTTACTTTAAACATAAAATAGTTGCAAAATATTTGTTCTATCTAATTTATTTATTTGTTTTAGAATATACAGATGGGTGACAAATTAAAGGGAAAACCAACATCAAAGATCTTAGTAAGGTGTTGGCCCACCATGTGCCACCAGAAAAGCTTAATGCTCCTTGGCATTGATTCTACAAGTCTGTAAACTCTACTGGGGGAATAGATGTGTTGATGATGGTAATGAAGAGCGCTGTCTAAAATGTTGGCCAGAATATCCCATGGGTCTTTAATTGGTATCACTGCAAAGGCCATATCACATGATTCACACTGTTTTCATCCTCATCAAACCATTTGGTGATCCCCCATGCTGTATGGATGGAGGCATTGCCATCCAGGAAGAGACCGCTCCCATCAGGATAGAAATGTTTCAGCAAAGGATAAAAGTGAAAAAAATGCTAAAAGTCAACTTTGTATTGATTTGCAGTGATTCTTCCTTTTAAGAAGACAAGTGGACCCAAACCATGGGAGCAAAATACCTCTCATTTATTCAAGTTTTTTTTAATTTGTCACCCATCTGTATATTCAAAGTAATTATCTTATTCTGAAGAATATCTCTATATGTCGTTAAAAAGTACTTTTGTCTTTTATTTCAAATGGTTTATGAAAACTGACCTTCAGTTTCTTCAGACAGATATTCCATCACAATTCCTACATCTATTACTACTATTCTTGTGTTGTAACTGTGCTCTGTCATTTCTGTTTTGAAGAGTGGCTCTCTAACAGTACAGTATAAGAGTCTGAAAATCAAACCAATAAGATGCAAATAAACATGTGCAGTAAAGTGGATAAGGACTAAGTGAGAGCTTGCACTGATGGTGGTTATATGAATTCTCTTTTTTTTTATCACTTCAGTGTATGCTTCCAACCCAAAATGTTTTGATCAAAAAGGAAAAGGAGCAGGGAGAAGAAAAATTATTATAGTTACATCACCTGCCCTGTTCTCTGAGGAAAATAACATGAATGTTCCAGCACACAATCTGCTAATGTGTATGTGTGTGTGCTTTAATGGACACATCAAAACACATAACAAAAAAGGGATTGTGAGAGAGTTATTCTACAATGCATTCACTGACAAAAACTTTCCATGAGGTTGTGCTTTGGCTTCTGATCTGAACTAATTGCTATCCTTAGTACACTAACATATTGTCAACATGGTGATGTGTAATCAGCATAATGTTTAACATATTCATCATTTGGGTTTAGCACATTAGCATACCACCATTGCCAAAGAGCATAGAATTAATGATTTCAATACGATCTATTCTTGTGTTTCTGAGCCTCTGTGAATGTGTTAACCAAATGCTGTGCTAATCTAGCTTGTAAATGTGTTTGACATTTGTGTCTTTGGTAGCCTGTTTTTGAAACATGTCTCCTCATCCATCAGTGGATGACTGCAGGAAAGGGGGTGGTCCATGCTGAGATGCCCGTGTCAGAGGAGCCGGTGGTGGGCTTACAGCTGTGGGTGAACCTGCCAAGACAGGACAAGATGGTAGAACCAGCGTACCAAGAGCTTAAAGATTCGGAGATCCCCAAACCCAGCCAGGGAGGAGTCACAGTTGCTGTGATATCTGGAGAGGCTTTAGGAGCAAAGGTGTGTGTGTGTGTGTGTGTTTGTGTGTGTGTGTTTGTCAGTGTTTGTAAATTCACCTACAGGGTTGTGATGTCACTGCATCATTATTAAATCAGACCACAGTCGGAGGAGCACTTTGAAACCGAACATGATGTTTATTTTCCTGGTAGCTGTTGAGCTCATGGTGATTGCTCATTTTCTGGATGCTTGAGGCAAACAGGAAAAACTGACAAACAATGACATAAATATACATGCATTCGTGTTTATGTGTGTTTGTGAGTGTGTGTGTGTGTGTGTGTGTGTGTGTGTGCAAAGGGAATGCCTGTTAACCACACCATTTGACTAGTGTGAGTGTAAGGAGAGTCTGTTTAAAAAGAGGAAACAGCAAATGAGGAGCAGATTGTCCTGGCCTGAGAGGGATGATTTGGTAATTTTGCTGTGTGTCCAAGGTTACTACAGGGCATTTTTTAAAGAGAGACAAAAATTGCACACTTTGGCAACACTGAGTGTTAAAAGTCATTCAAGTGTTAGGTGTATCAATTTTCACCAGGACTGTGTCTTTATTTAAACCTGCAATAACAATTTTATTGTTAGGATTTTTTGGTTGCTTATTTACACATCCATCAGTGACATAGCAACAGTTCCCGATAGGAACACCTAGCTATTTAGCCCCTAAACACTCCATTATGTTCGCCAGCTAGTTACTAACTGTCTATGTCTGCCGAAAACAGCTTCCTGCTGCAGCCAAAAACACATCATGAGAGCTGTGAGAGTGAATCCATCCATCCATCCATCTTCTAAACCTGCTTATCCTGAGCACAGTCCCTGTCCCAGCTATCTTTGGGCGAGAGGCGGGGTACACCCTGGACTGGACGCCAGTCAGTTGCAGGGCTAACACTGAAAGACAGACAACCATTCACACCTAGGGGCAATTTTTTGAGTTGTCAATTAACCTTAACCTGCATGTCTTTGGATTGTGGGAGGAAGCTGGAGAGAACTCACGCAGGCACATGGAGAACATGCAAACTCCACACAGAACGGAGTTTGCCTCAACCGGGGATTGAACCCAGGACAACAGTGCTAATCACTACACCACTGTGTAAAATTGCGGACAGCTCAACAATGAGCTGAAACTCACTATAAAGCATTGTGAAGCAGAAGAGGTGATATTTCAGGTGATATTTCTCTGTAGGTTCATCCCTATGAGTGACCCCTTTCACATTGTTTTCATATTGTCATTTAATACAATGATATTAAAAAAAAATACGGATCATACACTATGAGAAAAATTTGAAAGGTTTTATAATTACAGAAATTCCCACATAGACAGGTTACAATAACGTGATTCTTTATTCTCAGTAACAGGTGTGGCATGGCGTTACAATGTCAAATTCAGTAATTACACAATAATTACTATTCCTGGTAGCGCTTTGTCATTTTGACAGTTAATGATTTGGCTTTTTGACTGTTCAGGAGTTTGGTGGCTGGGTGGTTGATGTCAGTTTAGTCCCTGTGCGTTAGCTTGAAAAGACTGGCCAGGTACATGTAAGTTTGGTGCAGGGAAAATAGGAAAAATCCAACTCCCTGTAACCTCAAAGTTGTCAACTGGAGGGGTGTGAATGTGATAACTGTGTGGAGTGGGCTGAGTAACCAAAGTAAAGTAACTTATTACATTTGCTGTTGAGTAATTAGTAAAGTAGAAAAGAGGACTTACTTTTTATTTGATGAGTAATTTGTAATGATCAAATGATTAAATTGACCATACACTGCATGTTTGCAGTACATAGAAGTCCCTGAATTAGCATATCCTCACATTGCAAAGTTTCTTTAGGTCATCAGCTGCAGATGGGGAATAAACTGTATTTGATGTTTAGCTGCTTAGTGCAAGAAATGTAGGTCTTGGAGCTACAAATAATATCATCTGACTTTGTATTTCTGTAACAGTGTGTGATTATTATTAGGTTGTCAAGCCAGATAACATGTGGGTAGCATTATTGTTCACAGCCCATTTGCAGGGAACAGCAGTGCAGATGTTTCTGAATTTGTAAGGACAGTCACTGGCGCCACCATTTTAATGTTTGCATTAATGTGTTTTCTGTTTATACAAAATATTTGAAGCATGTGGCTGTGTCCTTGAGACTTGCTTATTTCTTTTCCATTAGTCTAAGGTCTTCACAAGAACACCAACCTTGTATCTGGACTTCAGATTGCAGGCGGGAGCCCTGCATGTGCAGCCAGTCCCCTCAGGTAGGAGAATAACATTTCTGAATAAACCTTAGTGTGTTTGTAAGTAACAGTAAAAACAGTGCTCTGCAAGGACGCTCACACAAAAGCAATTCATGATTTCTTTTGGGACTGATCTTCTGCCAGCTCTCCCAATCTTTCTCTTTTCTCCCTGATGCTGAAAGAGCCAATGAGCCTTGTCATTGACTGTTTACCACAAACATTATTCAGTATATTTCTCTTGAGAAAACACAGGAAACAGAACAATGACTGATACCATCAGTGTTTTTTGGTGAAAAGCTGCAGAAAGAAAATTCAAACAAATGATGACCTTAAAAGCAATGCTATGTAAAATAGCACTTTCCTCACCTTGAAATTTATAATTAAAGCTGGGGTCAGAAACCTCGGAAAAACCAGCCTGAGTGAGCTAAAATTGTTCAAAAGTATCCAACCGCCCCTCCCTTCAGATCTCCCTCCTAAGCCCAAATCCCATGAACATGCACAGCCTGACTGGTGGAGTCCACGAGAGAGCATTAGCGAGAGACAATCATTTAATTTGATCCAAATGAAATTATTGTACAGGCTTATTATAGTCCTACAGCAGCGAGTGACAGACATTGTTTTTTTTTCTTTTTTGTCAGAGCATTTGTTTCATTGATTGCCTACCCTAACATTAATAAAATGTGTACTTTGTTTGGTAATGTCTAGTAGCTTTTTTTGTGGCTAAGGTAGCTAGTGTTAGCAAACTGAAAGGTACAATTGAGTTTTCTAACTCTAAACAAACAAAGTTATAGTTCGATTTACATTTAGCGTTGCTTTAAGATAGATGATAATGCTGTAACAGCTATTTCATAACTCCTTTGTACTAATTCTAATGTGTGCTCATCTTTTAGTATTTACCACTACAGTTCACAACATTTAGAGGTTTTCAAAAATTATAGCAGACATTTAAAGTTCTAACAGAAACACCTCAGGGCACGTAAAGCTTGTAAAACTTTTGGAGGAAAAGACAGCTCAGCGTTTTACATTAACCGACAGCGAGAGAGCGAGTAGGTGCTTAACAACACAAGGAGCAGAGGAAACTACTTCACATTCAAATTCACCATTTCTTCTGTATTCAGCTGCCTTCAGCTTCATATTACTGCATAATTCTGTCGCTGCCCTGTCTGAAGTGCTGAATTTGGCTTTAGAAATCTAACCAAACCTCAACATTTTTCTCATCTCTGAAGTCTTTCAACATTCACCACACACCCATATTCTGTCTAAACTACACATTCACATGGTTGTTGCCTCGTACGGTTCGCACAGACAGATCACAAAATGTACATCTAACAATTTTAGGGATATATTCAATTTCACATGTTCACATGTCTCCTTCATTACAGGTAATATAATCGTTTTGTGCAGGTTTATTTCATGACTAGGACCTCTGTTGCCAGGCAATTAGCTTGGACTCCAAAACTGAGTCCCTTTTATTATTCTTCTCTAAGTTTGTGTATAAAGTCCTTTTAAAGTATGATTTTATTTTATTTTTCTACATAATCAGTCTGCATAAATATGAGTGAGAAAAACCAATTAAACTAAACTAACTAACCTGGCTATTAGTTTATATTAAAGTCCATAACACATAAACTGGAGTGCCCTTTGAATATTATACTTTTATTATATATAAATAGGCTATAATTAATCGATAATGTGAAAACAGTGTGAAAGATGTCACTCGTGAGTATTGTCACAAGAATCGGCTGCCCCCCTCTGTTACTGTTTGCTTATAAGATCACCATAAAACCTGATGATATGTCAATGTTGTGTTCAAAACTTCTTTGTACTGAACACAAGTAGACAAATGGTTTATTGCAGGTTTAAGTGGAGGGAAGTTTTTTTTTTTTAAATGGTTCTTCTAACTTCCTTATTACACACACATTGTTAGAAATATTTTTGTGTTTGACAGGGTGGACTACATTCATCTACACCCTATCAGGATCCATTCATGTTGGTGAGTTTTTTCTTTGTAATGCTGTACTGAAAGAGAGGCCAACTTTAAGAATGACTTCCCTCGTGAATACATACATTACCTGTTAGATACTGTCCAACTCTTCATATTAAAGCGGAAATGAGTCAGATTTTAGAAAATAATGAACTTATCTTGAAAATCTGAGTACGTATAACTTCCAGGTCCCTTCTTCTCCCTACGGAGCGCTCCAGCTCTCAAAGCCCCTCCCTGCATTGTCGCTTGATCTAATCCTTCCGTTTTACCTTGTTTTTCAGAATTTCTTTTCTTATTTTTATTTATCTTTTGTGTAAACTGTTGTTTTCTCATTGCTTTGTTGTTCGGTTGTTGTTTATCCAACATTATGTCCACTTCAAGTTAGTGCATGCGCGGTGCAGGAGCAGGGACTGACACGCCGTCAGATACTCTTTTCAATCAGTTGGTTTAATCAAGCAAGTGGATTCTCATCAAATGGCTTCAGAGGCAGCAGGTGGAGCCAGAGGAGCCTGATTTTTTTCACAGATTATCTGTCTCATGTACTACTATCAGGACATAGTGACAGTTTTGGCAAATATGACTGAAAGGTAATTTCAAGTAAGTTACATACTTGCTTTTATTTAAGAAGAAGACGAGGAAATCACTTATAACCAGTAACTAAGAGTCTTTGGATATCTTTGATGTATGTGCACCCTTTCAGTGTATTTGATCGCTGACTCACGTCCATCCCTGCTCTTCCTGCTACTTTACAAATGTGTGATCTCAGTCCAATCACAACTTCCCTTCTGCTCTAAGCCAAAATGCTCATGTGTACTGTCACTTAACTATGATCTCTTCAGTCTTTAGACCACTCCTGTTCAGTCTGTAATTTAACCAACATCACAAAAAAAAGGCCATGCCACTGTGTAAAAAATATGTCTCTACAGTGTCGCCATTTGACATTAAAATATGAAATACTGCATTTCCTGCTTAACGGATGCCATTGTGCGATCAGGGAATTCCCCTTGCATGAGAACAAACAGTTCAGACAGTGGACTCGTTTTCAGAGGCTTTCTTGGTTTTTTGAAACCTGTTCTTTTCAGCCAGAATTCCCTTTTCTTATTCTTTCATTAAATTTCATTATGATTTGATTACTCTCCATCGTTACACTGCAGGATCTCTCAGACTGCTTGCAATTGGCGACAGATGTTTTGATGACACGAGAGGATGAAAATGGCTGCTATGATTAAAGAAGTTATTTGAATCTTAAGTCTCCAGCTCTACATGTAGTCTGGCCAAATCGGGACCAGCTGGCTCTGATGAATGCGTCGACCACAAGTGGAAGTGTCTGGCTTTTTCAGCATTTCGTGTTAGTACTGTAAGTGTAGCAGCGTGCAAACAAAGTGTCAAACCAGGTCAAACTGTCTGAAACATTCAGGTGCCTGTGTTTCTGTTTAGCTCACAGTGGCTTTGTCATACTACATCGACCTGTGGTATCCTGAAATAATTTGTGAAACAAATGTCCTAATGACCCTAATTGGTTTTCTTTGTTACACCCAGTGATAAAGCTCCCACTCCCAGACATCATTCACATTTGTTTTCAGAAATACATCAAAAAGAGACTAAATTAATCAGCTTATATAACAAGTGTAGTGCGCTTTTTTTTGACAGAATAGTCCCATTTTGCCATAATCTGAACATGAGGAACTCTCCAAGTTTGACATTTCATTGTCTCTCTCTTTTCACTGCCATTAGAATCAACAGTAATAATGTGCACTAATAGTACGGTATTATGAGGCAATGTACGTTTGAGTTGTTTTTAGCATATATTTAAAAATAATGGAAGCCCGGGAAATGATTGGTTCATTTTATTAATGGGCATTAATGTCACTGTGAAGGAAAGATGACCGGATGCTAATGTATCATTAATAAATGACATTATGTATCATAATAAAAAACATTATCACATTGAATTGCAGATGTGTGAATGTGAATATGAGGTTGAGACAGGCTCATGTCAGTTGAGCTCATTATGGAAAAGCTCACAACTAAAAAAAAAGGTGAAGCCCACTTACTCACAGCCAGAAAGTGTTTAAAATGACAAGTTTGAGCATTCCTTTAGGACAAATCTGCAAACTTTTTCATTTATTTTCAAGGCCCAGACCAGGAGCAGCAGATGGTAGAGCCCCATTACACTGTGGTGTTTGGAGATGGAGACTGCGTCAAATTTGAAAACAAGGTTAGTAAGAAAGTAGTAGAAAAACGTAGTCATTTTTAGGATTTAACTGATGTGTTTGTTTGATTATTTAGTTACTTACTTAATCCTTCTCATCCCCTATGTGGGAGTCCATATCGGCACAACCTTTGATATGCAATCTGCATCCATCTAAATCACCTCTACCTGAACCTCTACCTTTATTTCAGTGAGGATCTTGCCCCAAAGTCATCAACTTTGGTTCCCTGTCTCTCTTCAGAAACACTCAGCTACATTAGGATGGACCTGACATTACTCTTATATAGATGGACCCTTGATTTCCAGATGTTCTGTTGTTTTGTTCCTTGTCAAGTCTGTATATATTGTGCTTCATTTTGGTTTCACCATCTGAATAAATGTTGTTGACCTAAATCTTAGTAGTCTTGTTAACATCAGAGCATTCTTGCCTGTTTATTCTCCCCAAATTAATCAGATTCAGATGGTTTTGATCCATCACTAATTTAGACCAGTGGTTCCCAACTTCTTTGGCTAATGATCCCTTAAAATGGAGCAACTCACAAGTTATTGTCTTTGTTAAAATGAGGAGGATTTTTCCTCTTGAATAGTTTAATGGGGTTTTATAGGCCTCAAAAAGGTTTAAATATTCTGGGGTTTTTTTTTTTTTTCATGAGAAATAAAATCAAAGCTTTGGGAAAAGTCTGAAAAAATAAACAGACAATTTTCTGTCACAGAAATATGTGATTTTGTTTCTTTAATGATCTTGTGACTCAACAGAATTATCTTGGACTAAGTGGGTGGTAGTCGGTCCACTTCACAGACAGACAAAGATGATAACACTGCCTCCTGTTTCTTCCTCAGGGCTCTGACGTTTCTCATTTCGTGCTGATCGCTGGGGAACCGCTCAAAGAGCCTGTTGTCCAACATGGTACATTTTTTTTATGTCGTTACCTCCATGCTGGCAACAAGTCCAAGCACAAAAGAAATGCTTGATGTGTTTTAGATGTCTCAAACAAAACTCAATCAATACCTGTGATGCAATACATTCCTTTGCCATGTCTGTCATCAGGTCCGTTTGTGATGACGACAGAAGAGGAGATCAGACAGGCTATCAAGGACTACCAGACCGGCAGAAATGGCTTTGAAAGGGCAGTAAACTGGAGGTCCAAGATCAGAGACTCTCTCTGAAGATGACGCACTGCGCTCTTGTCCTTGGTGAAAATGTCTGCCTTACTTGTGCTATTGTGCTGTGCTGCTATAGAAACATATATATGGACATATATGTAATTGCCATTTACTATTCATGATATGCTCTGTGTGTGTTTATGGGACATTTAGTTCTTTCCAGGGTCTATTTTAACACGTTACATGTCCACGTGCTTTACGAGGGAGTGGATGACATGCTCCATTGTTATGAGTGCAGTAGTTTACCCCCTCTTCCTTGTAAAATATAGATTTTTTTTAGGGAAAATGCGCGTCTAACTGCTCCCCACTCCCCTTGTTAAACATAACTTTTATTGCATTTTCCTTCTGCTGTTTGAAATAACACTGTAGCAGAGCTGTTATGAAATTTTGAAACTATGGGTGAGTTGTTTTCAATGGTGTTTGATGTTTTCAGGAGATGTAACATGATTTAATTTAGTAGAATGAAAAATATTTTACAAAGGTTTGTGTTTAATGTTTTAACCATAGAATTTGCTAAAGAAACATTAAATTAATTTATCCAGCTGCTGTAAAACTAAAGGATCCAGTTTTCTAGCTGCTAGATATCACATAACCCCGACAACCAAAAACCTCTACAGGCCACATTTAAACATTAAATATTAGTAAAAAAATGTTTGTGCATGTTTCATAATAATGTTGATTAAAGTGGACAAAGATATACAAGTTGCTGTTCCTGATTTGCATATGTATTATGAATATTGCTCTCATATTTCCTCCATTATACATGCTGCCAGATTACATCCTGAGTCAAATGGGCCTGGATGGGTGAGTGGGTGGGGTGTCAGTGGGACAGGGGTGGTGCTGGCGTCTTATTTCCCCTCACACGTTACGGAGGTCTGGATCACATTTAAAACACATGTTACTGCTCCTCGGCTGTGTGCGGTTTGGCAACTCCAGAGGAAAAGACACTGATAGGGGATTTAACAGGCAGGGGACTTCATCACTTGACAGACAGACATTAAAAAAGTAAAGACGGGAACACACAAGCAAATAAAAAGACAAACTCGGAGGCAGCTGGGACCAGCAGCACTAGGAGAGACAAAAGGACAGATACCAAGACAAACATACTAGCTTCTCTGTTTTTTTTTTTTTCAGATTTGGCCCACATCATAAGGGAAGGAATTGTGTGGCTACTCGTGCACCTTAGGGTCTTTTTATATGGACTAACCACAGTAGGATCTGGAGAAGTGAGGACTGACAGAAGGGAAGTTTAATACACAGATATTGTAACCACTGAAATTAGCAGTTTAGGGAAGTCAGCAGCCTTTTCAGGAGGTGGAAATATAACAAACAAAAGAGTGTAGAGGAATTCGTTCAGATCATCCAGTCGAAAATATCTCACAGGCCTTTAATCCATTTGGACAAAAGAGAGTGTCTTCAAGGGACTCTTGTGTTTCTTTTTTTTCTTGAGGTAATTATCAGCTTTTGACTTCTAGTAGCCTTGGTTATTTAACTGGGCACTTCAGGTTCTGCATCAAAGCCTCTGCAGTAAGAGGTGCATGTTTTAAAGCCACTTTAGCCTCATCCATTTGGCTCGCGGGTGTCTGGGTTGCTGTGACAGGTTACGTCTGGTTTAGACACACACACACACACACACGTATACACACACTCATTCTACTGTGCAGCTGGAAGATCAAGAGTTTTCGTTGCACATACCTGCACTGAGAGGACTGAGTGTGTGTGTGGTCTGAGGGATTCAGCTGGTCTGGAAAACTCAGAGTCAGAGGAGGCAGCAGACTCCGAGAGCTTTCTGCCTGCAGTGGATAGAAGACAACTTCATACTGCTGAGTGCTTCCCAGAGAAAGCAAGCACAGCCAAGCAATGATGATGAAACGGACCCTGTGCAGAATCTCCTGCTTGGTGACTCTGGTGGTGGAGATGAGCTGGATAAACGTGGGCCACAGCATGCACAGGGAGGAAGGAAATAGGGTAAGTGTGGCGTGAAGCTTTTAAGTTTATGTGGTATGAATGAAGCAAATGTCAGAAGCCTCTTGTGCCTCAGTTTGCTGCCTTTTCTAACTGATGACAGATTTTAATCGCCTTGGCACTAAAAATGTATTATCTAACATTGTCCAGAGAGCAGAAATTACGAGGCTGCATTGCTCTTACAGTCTTGACGCATTCAGGGCTTAATATCACTCAGGATTTTTTTTTTTTGCTCTATAGGCTCTTTCCTCTTTTTACTTATCATCTCATAAACCTAACTCTCGAGCAGTTGCTGCCACACTCACATGTTGCTCGCCATGCTCTGTCCATTTAAAACACAACTGACAGTGATTGTGTGTGTGATTGAATACCACTAAAAGATGAACGGTCAGCATCTTATCTGCATCAAAGCGTTATTGAACCAATTCACTATTCCTCACTCTCATGCCCACTCTCATCTACAGCCCCCTCCCCATCTTTACCTTACTTTTAATTCCTGTCATTACTCTCTCAAGCGCTCTCCCTCTCTGTTTCTCATTAGTGGGTCTATCCCCTGACAGAAATTGCAGAGGGGAAACCTCCCTATTTTCTGTTGTTGTTTCTCAGATTTAAGTGGAAGCAGTCTGGCAGCCAACCTGCCCCACCCTCTCTTCTGCAGCACACTGAACACATCAGAGGGCTCAGATCATTATGGTCGTCCAGAGGAAATAAAGCAAACATTGTGCAGACAAGTGCAATATTCCATGATTGTCCTCTCTGACGTAGGTCCGCCCCGCTTGTAGACCTACTATTGGGCTTTGGCTTTCCCGCCTCAAAAATGAGCCTGGGAAGTCCAAGATCTTAACTCTTCTCCTGCTCAGAAAGATCACACCCTTGGCTCTTTGAAGTCTATTAAAATGTCAACAAGTCCAAACAGAAACACAGTAAAAAAAAAAACTTTCACACAGGATATTATTTCCTATTTAGTTCAAGAGATTAAATTTCATTGTCAAGAAAAAGATAAATGTCAGCATTGTACTCTGTATTTCATAACATAGCTTATCCAAACCATTCAGATTGAATCTTTTCTGCTTCCATTTTGTTCTGGTTTATGTCATCATGGGAACTCTGCCCTTCTGTGGTAGCAATGACAGGTGGTTTTATGGCTTTTTTTCTTCCCCGTACCACAGCTTTTCCTCCTCTCTATGGAGAGATGCCAAGGACAATCTGATGATACTTTAAACTGTGTGTCAGTATATAGTGTATATTCATGTGTACATTTAGTACATGTGTTTTATAGTGGATTCTCGCATGTTTGCACATGTGCATGCTGGTGATTTGGTTGACTTAGGACCATATTTTTCATACGTCTTTAGTTTAAATCCGAATGCATGTCATCCTTCAAGTTTATATAAATGCTCATTCCTTGGCTAGCAGGGTCACTTCAAAACAAGCAGTGTTGAGAGAGACAGATATATAAATGCAGAGTGGAACAGACACAACTTTTCAGCTGCAGCTGTTGATTATCACTATCTGAGACTAATGGGTGTGTCATCAGGACAAGTACTCCAAATCACTCCACACTACAGCAAATGTCATATCCACTCAGCCTCAGTGTAAATCAAATAGTAGCAGAGAATAATGCACACAGTGTTGCTAGAAACCTGTGTAAATTACCCTATTCGTGTAGTTGTTTGTTTTTGTTTGTATATTTTTTAAAAAGACCAAAAAGTCCACGATAGAATGGAAATATTACTGTTGTGCAACGATACAGCTGTCATATTATGTCATAAAATGACAACTGATCATATTATTCTTCTTCTTCTATGAAGGGAGTAGAGAATGAGTGAATAAACAATTTAGGACACAGCCCAGGTTTACCATATTAGTTTGATATGCTTACATTTGCTACTTTATATTACCAGAAGTACAGCTGAGGCTGGTGAGAATGTCAGTTCTGCAAGTATTTGCCATTAACTACAAGAAAATTTACCAAGTTGTTCAAATTTATCTTTTAGGCACCCTGAATATCTGTAGAAAATTTCCCATTGATCTGTCCAGTGACTTAAAGTCAGGGGATTACCAAAATCCGACAGGTTCACCTTTCAGGGATCACCAAAGTCTGTAGGATTCATCCTCTGGTGACCATGAATGTCTGTACAAAATTGAATCCATTCATCCAATCCATCCATCCAAAAGCTAGTGAGACATTTCAGTCCGGACACAAAGAGGTGGACTGACAGCCAGAACAGCATTGTCACTGCTGCACCCAAGCCATGCCACCAACTTGTCTTCAGAAAGGCTGTATTTGAAGTCATGAATTACTTTCAGTAAAACGATTTCATTTTTTTTTAATGCAAAGCACTAAAGCATGGCTTACTGTGATCTGTGCAGAATATGAAGGAATGGGAAAGGAAGGTGCGGTCGGCCTCCAGCCTGGATGAGCTGCTGAGACTCGCAGACTTTCCTGACTGGAAGTTGTGGAAGTGTCGTCTGAGACTGCAGCAACCGGAGACCCTCTCCTCTCCACCTTCAGCAGGTTCACACCGCTCCACACGCTACGCTGCTGAGTCGTACAGCCTAGAGATACTTAAAGGTTGGATGAAACATGCAGTACATGTCACGTATGCATCTGTGCTTGTGTGTTGATGTGGTTCTAAATATTTTGTGCCTCCTATTTAGCCATAGATGAAGAGTGGCAGCGGACCCAGTGCATGCCAAGGGAAACGTGCATTGACGTGGCCAAGGAGCTGGGCACTGACCCCTCAATGTTCTTTAAGCCTCCTTGTGTGTCTGTCCACAGGTTTGTATGAAATTTTTCACCAAGCCCAAAATGATGGCATCATTCCTGCATCCCACCTGGCACTTAAGCTGATTAAACCTCTCAACAGCCACTCATGTTGCGTCAACAAGTATTCAGTCATTTTGAATGGATGCTGGTGTGGAAATTAATGTTGAAACAATGTCTATGTTTGACTTCCACAGACCTGCAGATATGCTTAGAATGGGTAAAATATTTTAAGGCTCTCAAACTCGAAAAGCGCCCATCAAATCAAATTTATTCTTATTAATATCAGTATATATATATATATATATATATATATATATATATATATATATATATATATTATTAAACAATTTTGTATTGCACATCGCTTTACCCTGATGTGACTTTGTCCTACTGACAGGTGTAGTGGCTGCTGCAATCAAGAAGGCGTCACCTGCAGAAACACAACTACTGAATATGTGAATAAAACTGTGAGTGAGCAAAACATTTCAGATGATAAGTGGATACCTGTTGGCATTTTTATTTAACCTTTTTATCAGTATTGCAACAACAGTAGTTTCCAGCAATCAGACACTCCTTACACCAGATGCTGAATGTGTGTTTCTGTGCATTTCAGGTGCTTAGTGTCATTCCATTCAAGTTTGTACCAGAACCTGTGCTAATTAAAGTAGCTAATCACACCGAGTGCAGGTGCATGGAGCCCGCCATAATACGACGTAATGCTCAACCTCACAGGAGCAGTGGGTGAGTCCAAAACCTCAGTCAATCTTAATGAATCTCTGGATGTTTATTTTTATCTGTTCTAATGCATGTGGTTCATTGGTAGCTGTTTTCCGATGGGTCAGCTGTCAGAGGCAGAGGACTCCAGGAGACTTTGTGCCAGTGGGCTGATTTGGGATTGTTCAACTGACAGATGTATACCTTACCCTTTCAGTACACCAGGTGTGTGTGCAAATATATAAGACCTTTTAAATGTGTGCACAAAATATTGTAGTATCAGTTTTTATGTGCGTCAAAATAGTGACAAGTTGGGGGTGGTGGAATATAGCATAGCATTGAATTCAATGCAATTCAAGCTTATATACATATATATATATATATATATATATATATATATAGTTTGAATTGCTTGAATTGCATTGAATGCAATGCTATGCTAAATCGGTTAAGTAATCTAACAATGATTGGACAGCACAAAGTTGTGAACAGACATTCATAGTTCTGAAGATATGATCTGAGAACTTTTGGTTTATGGTGACCAGGTATATGTAAAACATTATCCCCATCAGCCTCAATTGTACTGTGTGTTTAGTGCCAATAAGCAAAAGTTAGCATGCTAAGACACTTAACTAAATAATGTATAAGGTAAACATTATATCTGCTAAACATCAGCATTTTACAATTGTCTTGTCATTAGTAGCTAACACGACTTCCCAGAGCTGTTGTTTAAAAAAAAGACCTTTTAATTTAACATTAAAGTTGCAATTGCATCGTCATTCAGTTCATTATCAAACTATGACCAAGCTGTAATAGGGAGATGCAGCAAACAATATTAAAAGTCATTTATTTTACTTAAACTGTCTTTGTGACTTAAATGCACCATTATTACGTCCTGCTTAGACTTCCCACTCAGTTCCTGGATGCCCGACTGTGAGATAGACGTGGAGCGCTGTGACTGTCTTCCTAGGCCTGTGCCAACTCTTCAGCCAAAACCGGCCCATCGCTGTCAGCTCAACTCTTCCATCTGCGCCTACAGGCGTCAACGTTTCGATCAAGTGTCCTGCAGGTAGGTAGCCAGCCAGATATCCTGATATCCTGTTCTACCATGGACACTTTGTTAAAATGACACACAAAAGACATACTTACACATGCCCTTGTCATTATCATATAAGCAAATAAAATGACAGTGTCACTAGTGAATGATTAAAGCAGAGATAGTTAAATTATTTAAAAATTATTTAATCATATTTTACACTGTAGAGAGAGGGGAAGGGACCTGGAAGTTGGACTCTTTAGTCCGCTGTCTTCTAAATCTTGCCGACAGTTGCTTTAAACAGGTGCTGGGAACTACAAAGACTGACAAAATGAAAAGCAAAACGATCCAGAGTAAGGTTAATGAAACAAATTGCCAGCAGTTACTCAGACATGCAGGATCAAATAAACAAATTGATCAGCAGTAATCTTTATGAGCTCTGCTGTGTCAATCTGTGAATATTTTACCCTTTTAAATGACCCCTCTTTTATCCACAGATGCAGGTATCCCAAGTAGAAGTCCACTGGGGAACTAAACCACGACAACCTGCTTGACAAGGATGTTTGGAGGCAGAGAGAAAAGGCCCATAATTTATTTACAGTCCTATTTATGCTGATCACTTTAACTAATTAAGATGATATTAACTCACGTGACCATGTTAATAGATTTTTTTAACATGCTTACCTTATTTTTCAATCAATGTGTAAAGTCTATGATTTGTTCTTTGTGCACTGAATATGTAGTTTATATTAAAAGATTGCCGAAATGAGTTTCCTCCGCAGGGTGGCTGGGCGCTCCCTTAGAGATAGGGTGAGAAGCTCGGTCACTCGGGAGGAGCTCGGAGTAGAGCCGCTGCTCCTTCGCATCGAGAGGAGTCAGCTGAGGTGGCTTGGGCATCTGTTTCGGATGCCCCCTGGACGCCTCCCTAGGGAGGTGTTCCAGGCGTGTCCCACCGGGAGGAGGCCTCGGGGAAGACCCAGGACACGCTGGAGAGACTATGTCTCTCTCGGACTGGCCTGGGAACGCCTCGGGGATCCCCCCGGAAGAGCTGGAGGAAGTGTCTGGGGTGAGGGAGGTCTGGGCATCTCTGCTCAGACTGCTGCCTCCGCGACCCGGTCCCGGACCAAGCGGATGAAAATGGATGGATGGATGGATATTAAAAGATTATTTTTATAATTTGAAGTTGCTTTGAACTTGTGTGTTTTTTCTTAACTCACCAATATCCCACTGTTTGTTTGTCTTCATATACTAATTTCCTGCATGCGTCATGGGTATCAAGGGCTACTGAATTATGAAAAATTGCAAAAAAAAAAAGTTGCAAAATGGACAACAACCAATTAATTAAGTCATATTACTTCAGGAAGATGATAATTATACATTCATTTAATAACCTTGTCATTGGATTTAATAGTCTATAAAAATGATTAAAGTATTTTCATGTTATGTTTTACAACACTCAGTCAAGGATGATTTAGTGTGGGTTTTGTGACTCCAACAGAAAAGAGACTGTTAAATGTCAACGTGAAAACAGATTTGTATAAGGCGATCTTAATTCATGACAAATATAAAAAGAAAACTTGTTTGCCTTAGTATATGCTCCCTTTAACATGACACAAAACCATCATTAGGACAGGTTAAACCATCACTGGTGCAGCTAGTTGGTTTCAGAGGTCACGTAATTACTTGGATTGAGTTCACCTTTGGCAGTCATCTGGTTTCAATTTGTCATGGTACAAATATACCTGAGTCTGGAGTCTGGAGTGCTTGTGAGTGTAGAGGGTATGTAGGAAAATGCATCAAAATCTAAGATTCTGGAGGCAAACCTGATGTTGTCTGTAAGAAATCTGTGACCAAGGACAAGATTTGTTTTCCAACAAGACAGTGAGCACAAGCGTAAAGACAGACAGCTAGACAGGAAATGCTTTGAAACAACAATTTCAATGTCCTCCAGTGGTTGCTGAATCAGAGTCCAGATCTCCAACTGAGGATATGTGGCTGGAAAAAAGATGTTCACTCATGATCCTCGTGCAGACTTACAGGTTGAGCAGTTTTGCAAATGAGAATGGGGAAAACTGCAACACTAATAGAGACCGACCCACCCACACTCTGTAGACTGGAACTGCTGTAAAAGGTGCATCTGCTTACTGACTGTACTGATACTGACTTTGAGGATGTAGATACTGTTGCAAATAAGTATTTCGAATTTTATGTCAATAATTTAGACCACTTTGTAGAAATCTGTAGACTCCTGAAACATATTTGATAAATTCCCCTAACATTGGTCAAGGTCAAAAAGCAACATTACATCTACCTAGATTCAGTAAAACATACTTTTCATAGATACTACACAAACAGCTGCTATGCTGCACTGCTCTCCACTCAGTATCGGAGATATTTTTGTTTGCCAGATGATGGGAGAGAAGATAGAAATCTATGCCTCCATATGTTTTGTATTTTATAAATGTTAAGTATTTGATCTTCCAGGTGAAAGCACAATCTTCTCTAATAATGTTTTATGACCTGCAGCAGGAGAATAGGTCATAAAAGAGGAGCATCATTTGTAAATGTTTCGATTCCCAGTCTGATATACCTGATGTTTTTTTCCCCGGGAAGTGCTGCTGATCAATAAAATACAAATATTAATCAGTATTGTATATTTCTTCCCTCCTTTTGTCATTATCAGAATTGATTTTGCACCCATCATGAAATGCCAAAATAACATAATGTTTAATGTCAGTGTGTCTCAGATCTTCATTTCATACACTGTGTATGTGACTGAGGCATGTATGTATGTAAATAGTATCAGTGCTTGTGACAACACCACCCTGCCGCTGGGAGCCGTACAGGCTGCCACTAAGGTTTGAATGAGTAATGTCAGCAGCTGGAAATTTCAGACCTTTTAGTCCTTGCATGGGATTAAACCTGTAACTCCTCAATCCTGTATCAGTGGTAATGGGACAAAAAAAAATCCTACATGTTTTTGCATGGTTCATACAAAAAATGATAGTATTTACACACTGCATATTCCAGATTATGTAATACAAAATACTAAACAAGCCTGAAATTATAAGGAGTTTTGTCTCCCCCTTGCTGTACTGTTTGAGTACTCCTGTTCTCTGTTCCAGTTTTACTCCACCAACATAATTACAAGATAAACATAACAGAGAATAATGATCGATCCATCCCATGTTTTATAGTTTCCCCCATACCAAAGATTAAATACACTATTGCATTACACACAGCTCTGTTTGGCTTGAATCAAGTAATCATGTATTGAAAATAAATAAGATAAGAAGATAAATAAGACAAAAACTCCATAAATATGAGTATTTAATGCAAGTAATAAAATGTTAAGGTGCCTTGTGGGAGAAACATCACAAAACATTTGCAAAGCGGCTTTTAAGACCCTGCATTCTTTGCTGTGCTAGAATTTGTGTTGAATTGCCCGTGTGCTGTGCATGTGCTTCTTCATGCATGAGATAAAAACAAAAGGGGATCAAACCTGCTCCTTACAGCAACTATAGGCAGCAACAAGATCAAAGAGATATGAATGAATTACAAACAATTAAGAAATGTGGACAAATCCGACTCATCTCCCCATCTGGTATTAGAGAAAAAGACCTACCTTCACCAAGTCACACAAAGGAAGAGTGTTTGATGAATGATAAGAGTGATAAACTTTATGTTCAGTATGAGGACATAAGAATACTTAACCCCAGAACACCCGTATGTAATTCCAAAAGCATGGGCACAAAAAGAGAGAATTAGTTTGAAAGTTTGAGAAAAACATTTTATTCACTCTCTTGTCAAGAGTTAGATGAGGAGTTCCATAAAACACTAAAATCTGCCCCTTCAATATACAGCTACATTCAACTTCTGGTTAGCTTAGCTTAGCATAACGAATAGAAACCGAGGGAAGGAGCAGCTAGCCTGGGTCTGTCCAAAGGTAACAAAATCCACCAACCAGAGCCTCTAAAGCTCATTTATTTATACATTATGGGCTGATTTCACAGACAAGGCTTTAGCCTAGTCCTAGACTAAAATGCATGTTTGAGCCATCTTAACTCAAAGCGACTTGCACAGACTTATCTTAAAATAGACATAGATTTAGCCTATTCTGGATTAAACTAAACTGCAAGAAGCAAGATTAGAACTACTCTAGGATTAAATTGAAGCTCAAATTAATCCTACAAGGAAGAAGGTTTAACTTTTTCTTAATACTTTTGTGAAGGAGCATGGACTATAATAACATCCAGGCCAGCCAGACAAGTGCTTGTGGATAGAAATAATCCATTAAATTACTTTGATGAAACAACTTTTTGAGTCCACTTTTATATGAACAAAGAATATTCATTGGAAACAATATTGTTGCTTGAGCCTAGACTTTTCTCTCTTTCTCCAAGAGGAAGGCATTCTGCAGGGCCATTTGTGAAATGAGGAGATTTTACATCAAGTTTCCTGATGCTGGTGGCCAAGCCATCAATAAAGTACAACTCTATGAATATGGGCACTTCCCAGGAGTTTTTTGCTGTATAGATGGATGTCATGTTCCCACTAAGAGCCCATCAACTTCTGATACTGAGGAGTCCAGGAACCATAAAAACTGGTTTTCTATCGATGTTCAGGCAGTATGCACTCCTAATTTAGGAAAGGTGCAACTCATGATTAAAGGATTTTTCTGAACTCTTCATTGTGTGCCAAGTTTCAGAGAGGATAACATAGTGGACTACTTCCTGGTGACAGCGGGTAAATCCTACATGGCTGAGCAGCAAGGATACAACAGAGGTCATATCCGCACTAGAGGGATGGTGGAGCATACATTTAGAGTGTGGAAGAATTTATTCCAAATTGATTGTTTACGCAGTAGACTTTGTTTCAAACCAAGAGGATGCTGCAAGGTGATCATTACAACAGCTGTGCTGCACTATCTGAAGCAGCATTGCTGTCTTGATCGTCCATTGGAAGGGTCAAGCAGATGTGCCCACGGCTGAGGCAGGCAATGACCAACAAGGACGTGCATTCAGAGCCGTTTGCACATTGCATCCAGAGGTTGCTGCTGCTCTGTTATTCCAGACAGCAAGTCATTCATTTATCAGTCTTTTTTTTTTTTCAATGGTCCACCACCAGTCTTAAATCACTCTTCTTTGGTCTCGGCATTCTCGCTTTTTAAAGCCAATTCTGAATTCTTCCACAAAGTCTGTAAAGGTAGATAGCATTAAAGCGATGTCATAAAAATATGAATATGAGAAATATAAAGTACTGATGATAATGAAGATATCTCACCTAAATTTGCTCTACTGTTCTTTTGGTTACATTTTCATTCGCATTTCAATTTACTGAAATTTGAAGCCCCCTTTTTCTTTTGCTCAGTAGCAGAAGTAGGATTTTTACTTTCAATAACTGGGTGGTTTGACACAAGTTGTTGTAGTAGTATTTTTTCATACCCTTATTGCCTCTGCCATTTTTTCATCTCCAGAGTAACACCATTATTGGTGTTTTCTATTCCATACGGGGTCTTTATAAGCACCATTGGACCAAACCATACATAACCTAATGAGTTTTAACCCAGGTTTTCTCATATAGGCCTGCTTACCTTACTGCAGGACTCCATGATCTCTGACTAACTAGAACAAGACATGTTCATGAAAGCAACTTAAATGTTCTAGTTTAACTAATACACATTAAGACCTGCTCCTGGCTTAATCTAAGCCTTGTCTGTGAAACTGGCCCTATATCTTTTTTTCTTTAATCGACACCAAAACTGAAATCTAAAAATGTCACAGTGCAGTCTTGCAGGGAGTTATATGTGGAACCATTTCTTGGACAGGTATGGAGACTTACAGGGGTCATGTCATCACCCTGAAGTTTTCAGGAAGCCAGCAGAGACTATAAAGGGAGTCAGTGCTCCCATGAATTGTCCCCCACAGAAAACCACAAACTTATTATACTGCGATAAGATTAATCACCGATCTTGGGTGCAATGCAAAACCAATTGGCACTCCAATTAAGCCAAAAGGTGTTCAATGGGGTTGAGGTCTGGACTTCATCAATCCACAAAGTTAGGACTACATTGGAAGTATGAGGCTTAGCCCAAACCTTTTTATACAAAGATATAAAGTTTGTGTCCACATACTAAATAAACTACAGGATTAAACTTTAAAGCTGAAGTTAAAAAAAGGCTGCATCTGATGTCCATGTCAGTTGCCCAGAAGAAAGGTTGTTTCAGTTCACCTGTGACCTGGGAGAGATATTTACACATTTTTGCCATTAGTTTCTCTTTAAGGTCTCAGCGGTGGCCAAATAGCCAAAAATAGCCACATCTCTCTTGACAGGAACAGGAAGTTGCATATTACAAGACATCAAAATGGATGACCATCTTCTGTAATTTTACTTGAAAGATACCCAAAACAGAAATCTTTAAAGAGGCAGGAAAACACATTAAAAGAGCAAAGTGCCAGAAAGACAAATTACAGAGACCCTAAAAGCGAGAACTCCTCATCTTCATTCCAACCATCAACAACAAACCAATTAAGGTTAGCAGATTACAAAATTACAGAAGCAATTACTGAGTAATGAGGTCACAAATAAAAGGAAAGCACCACAGCTGTTTGATCTTATTCAAGTTGTATTATTTGAAGCCTGTTAACTCTGTCCTTGGTATAATTCTCACCTTTGCTGCTATTCCCATTACGCAGTAACATGTAAAGTTTATTTTTACTAGATAATAGTAAAAAAAAAAAAAAAGTATTTTTAGCATTACCAACTGTCACCTCAACTCCAAAATACAGTAAGGATGGTAGTAAGAAGAAGTTTGGACATCTTTCCATTTAAATCTACATAAAGGGTATTGGATAGATTTAATGCATGCCAAAGTGATAATGTGTCAGACAGAAGACATAAAAACAACGTCACTGTCACATTTAAAAAAAGAGGAGACTATTTGGACGTAAATTTTAATGCACTTTGGAGTACGGCCAGCAATGTAGAGTGGGATTATTCCCAAATGTAATTTGTTTTGTGCTGTACAGTGCATACTGATATAAAGATGCAGGAATGAGGGAATGAGGTGTTAAGATCAGGAATAAGGTTAATAACAAACTTTTATACTGTTGGTATTACAGTATACTATTTACGAGATCGAGCTACTGGGTACCTACTATTACAGGGTACTGTATAACCATCACTGGGCAACAATTCAGTAGCAAATTTGCAATTTTCCACCAGGGTCAATGATGGATGCTGGTTTGTGATCTGAGTGCAGCTCTCAAAGGTGGTCGTGCATACTGTAATAGGTACCTGGTAATTAAAAACGATTACTGTATAAGTTCTCTTTATTGTCCTTTACCTAGCTAGGTACCTAGTAGTTACTACATGACCCTTTAAATCCCGTCTTCATCTTGTTTCCTATACCTACATCTGTGTATCAGCACTCACATTATTGGTGCACCAAATAAATTATGGTGTATGTTGCATTACTTAGAATTGGTTGTTCTCTAAATTTGTTAGTGGCCAGATATATGGCTCACTTTGTTACTGCTGAGTTACAAGTCGAATAGAGGTGCTGTAAAGAAGTCCCGAGGCACCAACTGTAAATTCTAAAACTGATGAATTTCCCATTAAAAGATACTGGCATCAAAATTGGAATGAACATGATGACAGTTCAGTCCTTTGATGTCTTTTGACAGATTGGACACTTTAGGCTACGGGCAATTTCCAGGCAGCAATATAAGCATGAATGGTTGTTTATCTGTATCTGCCAGAAGTGTGATTGACTGACTTCCTTGGCTGATAGACCACATAAAAGTAACAAGGCTATCAATCGATCAATATTCTGCTCACTGAAGAGGTATAACACCTGCACCAACAACAATGACCTTTAAATTGACTGTGTGAGGAGCTCAGAAGGGCTGGAGGTGTTTTCTATTTCCTCCCATCGAGACAGTTCCAAAGGTCCCTGTTTATACAGCAACCTCTGAATTTGTTTCAATAGGAGGATGAGTATGAAACATCTAATGGAGAACCCACTTCATGTCATCCACTGAGAGAAAATCCCACCTTTCTGTATACAGTGTGCTATCACGACAAACAGGCGTGTAGTCATATATACAAGCACGTGTTGAAACTCACCATAGATAACACAGATGTACTGTTTTACTCCTTTAACATGTCAGGGTTAATAATATATAATAATAATAGTAATAATAATGTTTGTCCTGAATTTTTAACAAATTGCGTTTTTTTGTTGTTGTTTTTGTTTAGTTTTTCTGTCATGATACATTACTGAGACTTTAATATACAGTGGCTGACAGATTCAAATAAGCAAAAAGGAACAAGAATACAAGAACATTTTAAAAAAATCTTCATCAACAATATAAAAATGTAGAAATGATACAAGGATCAAACATGAACAATTTCATGAGTTACAAACTTCTTCAAGAAACATGTCCAAACCACGCTCAGCACTTTTTACTGTAATCCGGAAACACTTCTGTTGTCGTTTTACACATTTGCAGCCTGTTTCTGTATTTGCAGTGCAGTTTCTAAATGCTGTGCTTGTGTTGTCAAACCGATGATTGCTTTTTTTGTCTATTTTCATGTGTTTTTTTAAGTTGCCACACATTTGCCCTCATTGGTCACCATAATAATATGTATTCCTAACCTCCCACACAGGAAAATGAAAAAAGCTCTTAGTGTTTTTTTTAAGTGTGTCATAAAATAAATGAAAACACTGATACAGAGGTATTCAGCAAAGATATTGATTTTATTTTATTATTTATTATCATCTTACAAAGAGCATTTATATTTATTACCTTGACTTTTTAATGTAGTAACTTTAATGAACTACTACCTCTCCAATAGACGGCACTTCACTTGGATGTTTGACCTTCACTATGCTAAATCATATAAGTGCAGTCTGAAAAAACATATCAAACAGAAATTATAATTCAATGCAAAGTTGTTTTATATGTCTCAGATCGTGTTTGGAGGGGATTTTTAAACACTGAGTTAACTCGACCGACTACAACAATGATTGAATGATTGAAGTATGAGAAGTGATTCCTTCCAGCATGACGCAGGAACTATCAAAGTAAGTTGAGGAACTCTGCAGGAATTCAAAAGAAATTGTCCAGGATTTGTGGTGGATTCCTGTTCAATTCCTTTAAAATTCCTACAGAATTCCTTCATGTGACTTAAAGGACACTTTTTAAGGAGCATGAACTGATCTTTACATTTTTTTTGCAGGATTCCTATGGGACTTTGTGAAAGGGATTTCAAACACGTTTTCATATACGTTTATTAGTCTTCATTTGGGTGTCTTGAATTAAAAAGATAATATAATCCTCATTTACATTCCCTTCCTTCCACAGAATGAGCCTGACCACAAAGGTGGCATGTTAAGTAGGTGGTTGAGACCATGCAGGACAGAAATTTGGCAAGGAGCTTACACCACAATTAAACAAACACTATCCAGACTGAATTATACACCCACTCATCATAACCTGGGCATGATCCTCTCCTTGTGTGAAACACCAAATTAGGTCATTGCGGTGTGATCTAGTGACTGTAAATCTAGCATGTGACAGTGCCGAATAATCATCTGCAGTGAACACAGTGGTGCAGAAACTATGTGGTGTATACACAGTCAACAGGACTAAGAGTAACATAACCAAAGAGTAAGGACGCACATGAGGCTCCACTTTCACTCAGCAATATAATGTAGAATGTGACATATTGCCCACTAATGGGAGTTCCGTCTTATTGATTTTTTTTTTCTTTTGGAAAAAGAAATGCATGGTGCGATGTTTCTGCACACCGACTTTTACCATCTGTCTCTTTAATTTTACTTGAGAACTCCATGTAAATCACATTATCACACACAACTACGAAAAATGTAAACACATATTGCACAATCCAACACCAAATCACAAATGCGATACTGACACATGCGTTTACACTCACTGTTCGTTTTCCACGCTGTGCACAACACAGCTCAATAAGCATTCTGCAACCAAAGGACATCTAACACTTAAAATACATCTCTGAAAGTACAATTTCAAATTTCACATTTCACAGAGTCTAATGTTTAGAAATATGATACGCATACAGCAAAATGGGTGCAGGCAGAACTTCATTCACATCAATACTGTGTGGAATCTGCACCACTATAAACAAATACCACATTGCAAAGCACATTGATTCAACTTTTATCTTTTGGCAACATCATCGCAGAAGCAAATCATCCTATATATCATTACTTCAATAAAAGTACTCCTTAACTCTTCTCCTTGGTACCAACGGATTGACCTGCATTTTTCTGCCATTTCTAAAGACTACTACTGGTTGCTGCTAAAAATTCCTTTTCTCTTCAAGTATCTATGAAAGTGCAATATTTAAATATCCCTTTAGGTACAATAAATCATCTATATATCTTTACGCAACGATTGAAATCTTGTATGAAAACATTTTGATAGTTCTTTTTTCAGTTTACACAAATAAAGATATGTATAGACGTAGTTAGTAGGCCACTGACTCAAAAGTAAAATTTTCTTTTTTTTTAAATATTTCTCACAACAAAAGCAGCTAGCTTGTAAAAGAGAGTCAAATATTTGCTAAAGATATTTTACAAACTGTTGTGACCACAAATGAAATATAATTAAAAAAAGGGCTGCATACTCTTTTTGTATTATGTGAAGATCTGAAGTCACAAGAAAAGTGTGAAAAGCACAGATGCACACAAATACATGCTGTACAACCTTCTTCTCTCACACACACACACACACACACACACAAATGCACACAAATACACTTTACAATTATTCATTTACACGCAGTCCTCCTGATAGAGCCGCCTGCCATTCATCATGCTCAGACTTGCCATGGAGTGATGCGTGCTGCGGACCGAGGTCACACGCGTGTTATAATGTGTCGGGCTCTGTGAGGAGCATCTGAGGATCATATGGCAGCAGCAGCACAGCTGATGGTTGAACTGTTTCTGGAAGGTCTTGCTCAGGAGGTAGAGGGCAAACGGGTTGAGGCAGGAGTTGGTGAAGGCCAGGATGCGAGCTACGACGCTGCACACAAAGTGAACCAGGGAAGTGTCCACCTGGGAGAAGGTGGGAGGGGGTGGAGGGCACAGTGTGGAGGGTAAATGAATGAAAATGAAAATGTTTAATTTAATATATAAAGAAATATCAAAGGAAATGTTTAATATTTGTCAAAGCTTTATTTCCTTCAAAACACCCTTCCATTACATACACAGTCACTAGTCAGCTCTTATGGCGCAATTTTGTCTCAACCTCTTCCTCTTATTGACACCCCTCTTCAGTTTTGAAAAAAATCCTGCAAAATTCAAACTTTTCCCACTGTTGACACTTATTGTTCCACTATCTATTTCCAACATGACCATTAACACTCAAACAGTTTATAAATTATTCATTTATTTATCTCTGGCAAACAGAACCATCTACAAGGGATCTTTTGATCCTAATGCAATACATTACATGAAAAAACTGCACTAAGCTAATGGCATTGCGTCTGCATTGAATTATGCTATATATACTGTATATATTTTTTTAATCAATTGTTGCACAACAGTTGTAATTTGATGAGACTTGCTGTATTGATTTAATGCGATGCTTGCATCATATCTGGTGAGACCAAATGTGATTTTCTGGCTTTGCCTGGACAAAAACTTCTTTATTTTTAAAGTGTTCTGTTTTAAATGGTTAAAATGTTATGTTACAATTTTTATTATGTATATTAAGTAAATTAAGACTTAAAGATAATTAGTTGCTCTCTATTACAAATGTATTGAAGTGCTTTTCATCTACCTGGGAGTAGTGGTAGGAGCGGTATAAGTAGATGACATGACTGGGAAGCCAGCATATTGCAAAGAGCCCAACAAACACCAGCACTGTCTTGGCCAAGCGCTTTCTTGATTCAACCTGTTTGTAGAGGAAATGTCAAAACTGTTACGTTTCACCTGTTCTGAATATAAAATCTGAAACAGCAAAGTAACTAGTAAGTCTAGCTGTCAAATAAATGAAATGCCTGTGAAATGTGGTGCAAAACATTGAAGTTGAGATACTCAGTACTCAAGCAATGGACAAGTGCCTCAAAATTAAGTATAGTACTATACATTTATTTTCCATCACTAATGTAGATTCCAGTATTTTAAGATTGTATTTTAAATTTTGACTTCCTTTTAGGCCAATTAATAAACAAACAGATAATTCAGTATTTTGCCTATTAAAGTGTCACTCCCACCATTGTTGGCAATATTTTGACTGACTGGGTTACTGTAGTTAAAACGTAGTTACAAAAAGTTATCCTGGGTGTGGGGCATATGTTGAGGGAGCTTATGACCTCAGTATATCCCAAATCACTGACCTGCTGTCTTGCATGCATGTTCCCCTCCACAGGCAGATCTGAGGCACTCTTTATCAGGCTGCGGGCGATGAAGGTGTAGTACACAGATATAACCAGCAGGGGGACGACATAGAAAATAAGGAAGGAGGCCATTGAATGGATCTTGGGGTGCAGTTCCCCAGCATGGGGATAAGGGGCGCAGGTGACGAAGGTCTCATTAGTGGAGGTGACGTTGAAGGTGTGGAGGTCGGAGAAGACGGCCTCGGGGATAGCCAGGACCAGAGAGAAGAACCAGATGAGCGCCGCCCGCAGGACAATACTGGTAGTGGTGCTAGACGTTTGGATGTCCAGAGGCTTCACAATTGCCCTGTACCTGATGGATGGATGGATGGATGGATAGATAGATAGATAGATAGATAGATAGATAGATAGATAGATAGATAGATAGATAGATAGATAGATAGATAGATAGATAGATAGATAGATAGATAGATAGATAGATAGATAGATAGATAGATAGATAGATAGATAGATAGATAGATAGATAGATAGATAGCAGTAATTCATTAGCTGGTTATGTGTCCTTCCATTAAAAGCCACTTTGACTCTCAATACCCTACATAGCAATGCAAGACTTAAAGACTTACTAGCTGTTTGCTACTGCAGGGGTTAGTGTGTTTTTAGAGCTGAAAAGAGAGCAGTGAGAATCAACCAAAATCTTTTATAAAGGCAGTAAAACCAACATAGCAACATCTTATATTTATTATATTGATAAAGTTCTGTAGATTTGAGGGAAGCTGCAGAAGTGAAGATTAGTGTACTAAGTGCATGATCTATTGTTAATACAAACGTATTGAATATAGCACATAGAGGTGTTATGTTACTGGCAGGTGTCACTGAGGTTACATTTGTATTATTTTGATAAAGACTCAACTTCATTTTGTCTGTTTTTAATACAAAACTTTTGTGTTGGTTCAACTTTTATGTTTAGTAGTAGTGCAGTTTTACATGTTGGTTATTATATTATCAAGGGACAGGTATTTCTCACTGTGAAACAAATGGCTTATTCATTTTCTCTCTCTCTCATATATATATATATATATATATATATATATATATATATATATATATATATATATATACACACCACAAATAAGTCATCTGCAATAATACATCTTAACAAGTAGATTGTACAACATTGTGTTTTCCCTGCAGTTGTAAAAGTTAATAAGAGAAGAATTAAAGCCACATGAATTATTTCACAGATCGATTAAGCATTAGGGGTTAGGGTTTTCACTGTCACTCATTTTCTATATTACTTCCTCAAGTTTCACACAGGTGATATACCTGTGTGAAACTTGAGGAAGTAATATAGAAAATGAGTGACAGTGAAAACAAGCCTCGTGTAGAAGATAACATCAACTGGTAGTATTATGAATATTTGAGGGGAGTAATGGTTATTAAAATATTTGACTAGATTTAACCCAAGCCAAATGCTTTTTTTTGCCCATCACAGTTTTTTTTTGGTTGTCTGTTTGTTTGCTGTTTTTTAAGAAGCTCAATAGTAACACTTTTCATTTTGTGTTGATTTTGGCAGTTCCCTGGGGACAAAGGCAGTCGTGTTCCACCTAACATTAGCTTACATGTTTCCTTCGCTTCATTCCTCACTGTAAGGAAACTACTACCCTGGGAGAGGAGCGGGCAGCATCTCTCAGTCCTTTAGTCGGCAACTGAAGCAACTCAAATTCAGCCAGAGCAAACCACAGCACCGTTTTGTCTAACGTTGCAGAAACATCCAACCCAATGGTGGGCATTAAGATGATAAATATAGCAAATCTTCTTGTTGTTGGTCTCGTTTGCTCAAGTAGGTCATATCGATTCACACAATTACTACTGTAATCACAATTCTAGAAAAAACATCTTGAAATTTGATTTAAGGATAACTTATATGAACAATGCTTGGTTGAACTCATTACCTTGAAAAACATATAGGTCTCGTAACATTGTGCCTGAATGTTTAACCTCTCAGCTCTCTCTCTCTTTGCAGAATGTTAATGATGTGTATTATAGATAATAAACAAACAGATTAACATATTACTTTTACTTCATGATATAGAAAAATATGATAGTGAGAAATACTGTTCCCATGTTCATATGAGGAATAGTTTGACATTTAAAGGTCCTGACATGAACACATAATGTTCTCTAGCAATAGTTTTGGTTATTTTCTGTGGGGGATAATAAATAAAAGAATACATGAAATTAACAGAGATTATTATATTATTATTATTAGTATCCAGTCTTAAATGATGGCGGAGCAACAGCAGTGAGAGATGTGGAGAAAGCAGAGATGCTGGCCAAATTTTTTGCTTAAACTCACAGTTTCAGCAAAGAAATGAAAAGAGGAGGGGAAACTACAATAGAAGAGATGGAAAGAGCTATTAGAGCACAAAGACAACACCAATGATCTACCAAATGAGCCATTTAGGAGGAGTTATATATTGATAAACCATTACAGTGAATCATCCAAAGGCATTTTATTAGAAGTGTAAGGGAGGGCAGGAAATTCCCACAAAGCTGTGATCAAGGCTGTAGTAGTTCCAATATATAGACCAGGAAAAGACTGCAGAAATTGGGGAATTCTAAACTAATTTAACATTTAACATCTGCAAAATAATGTGAAAAATGATAAATGAAAGAGTGAAATGAAAGGTTAACATAGATAACAGAGTGGCTTTAGGAGAGTAACAAATGCTATGGTTCCAATTCATGTTTAGAGTATGAAATTAGAAAAGCACAGATAAATAGAGAAAGCATAGTATCTGCATTTTTAATACATAGAGAAAGCAGAGGATATAGAGACTATTAATCAGACTTTTATGTAAATTATGTATCAAAGGTTGAATTTATAGATGGATTATGGATTTTATAGTATGAAGAGTAATACAAGTTAGAATTGCAAAGAACTATTGAGGATAATTTGTTGTTGAAAATAGAAATCGTAGTCATATAAATGGGGCTTTAAAACGACAAAGACTATTTTCTTTGCAATTGGTAGTGAGGTCAGCCTAAAATTATACATTCAACTACTGGAGAGAGTGAAACACTCAGTTTTTAGTAATATGCTTTGATGAAAGAATTACTTTTGGGCTATATATATTCAGAAACTAGTAGACAAATGTAAGAAAGTACTAAAAGTAATGAGGTGTTCAGTGGGAAGTAAATAGCGGAAGACAGAAGTGCTTTGAAGGCTATACACAATGGATTAATTAGATCAATATTACATTATGCTTGTGCGGTGCATGGAACAGCAGCAAGCACATCTCTCAACAAGCTGGTCATTATTCATTAACAGGCTTTGAGACTGAAAACAACCCAATATTCAGCAGCGCTACAGTTGGATTGGGAGAAATGCCACGAGAAATGAGAAGGGTTTCCAGGATTTTCAGGATAGCAGTCAAGATCAAACAACACAAGATGCTTTAAAACTTTGTTGGGAAAAGGAGAGGAGGAAAACAAAAAGCTCTGGATGGACAGTGACGCCAAAAGCCAAAGAATTTAAAATTAAAGTTGATCAATTATATATTAGTCCAACAGAAGCATTGCCAACAATACGAATTTGGATACTTCCAGACGCCACAGTAGATTTTACATTATTAGAAAAGAGGAACAAGGCTCAGGAATTTATTTCTAATTCACATAGCAGACAGGCATATATTAATAGTTACCAGAGTTACATCCAGGTTTACACAGATACCTTCAAGAATTTAGTTAATAATCTGCAAATATGCCATTATATTGTTCTAGACTTTCACATCAATGTAGGGAAAAGGATCAATGACGAATTATCTGTTTAAATGCTTCCAATGTTGTTATCAGCGCCACTTTACAGTACGGTCATTCGGTCAGCAGACCAGACATATTGGTAGACGTACAAGAGACATGCATACAGAATTCAAATGATGGATCTAACAATAATATTTTTATAGGTAGTGGCATCAATTGGCATCAAAAGAAATTAAATAGCAGATACGGTTGCAGAGGAGGCCACAAAAAACAATCACACTGAAGTGGCAGTATATGAATATATGATACTGGAAGGTATCAGCAAGACAGAAATCAAGAGCATTATTAAACAGAGACTGAAGTGAAGGTGGCGAAAGCAGCGGGCGGGAGAGAAGAAAGGGCGGAGGTTTTACAGATTCAAAGGAAAGTGGGAGAAATAATGATGAAATAATAATATCAAGACTTAAGATTTGGACATGCTGGACTTAACAATACCAAAGGTAATCATAACACAGGCTGCCATATAGATGCACGCAAGAAGAAACAGTAGAGCATCAGTAATATGAGGCAGCTAGAGGGCATCTGATTCAAAACTCCAAAAAGAAAAACATACACTTGGATCCTGTCGATATGTGCAATCAAATCCTAATTCAGTAAATAATTTTATTAATAAGATATGAATTCCTGAGCAGTTCCTGTTTGCAATAAATCATTTATGTTCTGACAACTATCACTGGATTATTTTGATCCTGAAAAATCCTGTTTCAAACAAGATTATTTTCTCTTGAAGGTTATTAGGAGCATATTTTTTTCCATGAGTTAAGGATTTTATTTGCAATGGACACCAAAGATGGTGGTATTGTCGGAAAAGTCACAACATGTACGTGAGTCATGTCTGTGTCTCATGATTTATCTGTGTTATGATTGTAAGAAAGAGGATGAGTTTTGATGCAAACTGCAGCTAGCAGGGAATACTGGTAAGTTATCGAGTGTGTCATAACCACTGTTGCTGCTTCAGGTGCTGACCATGTTGATCAGTATTGTTTTTGTACACCACCATGCACCTCTCCCTTTCACCTCGTGCAATATCTTTGCCTCACATCTCTCCCTCTGGTGCCCCCCACCACCCACCTAATACTTTCCTTGGGGAGGTAGATTTCATAGTTGGGTACACATAACAAAAACTATTGCAGACTAGTATGATGCAGTAAATTCTGATAGCTTTGTTGAAACTTTGGAAGGTGTCAGTGGAGTTGTATGGTCACTTTGAAAGCTGTAGTTTGTAACTTTGAGTTGAGATTTTGAGG
This sequence comes from Scortum barcoo, assembly GCA_023238725.1. Lineage (NCBI taxonomy): Eukaryota > Metazoa > Chordata > Actinopteri > Centrarchiformes > Terapontidae > Scortum > Scortum barcoo. Next base: position 10,705,986 of record CM041531.1, read on the forward strand.
GGATTTTTTTCCCCTTAACTCTACATTCCAACATCCAGCCTGAAACCTGAAATAGAAAGTGCTCGAAGTGCCAAAGCTGCAATTTATTATAGCACTAGAAATGTTTTTTAAAATGTTTAATTACAATCTGGATCCAGGCTTGTGCACATGGTGATTAACTTCATTTGGCAGTGAGGACCCATCAGCACCTCTGGAAGCCATTTCAAATCTGATGAGTCAGAGGTTCCTATGTTAAGAACCTTCCTGTTGCTACATACGATTGAAACTCTACATTACCAATAATACACAAGGCTCTTTGTCCTCCTAAATAGTCGTGGTGATTGGCTGATGATAATCACAATTTATAGGCAGCTACATTTTTATAGTATTGTCCCAGTCCTGAATTAGAGAGTTTCTGTTGTGTAAATTTAGTTACAGTTGATGATGTATTCAAGAAAAGTGGCAATTATGTCAGAATTTGGTTACAGTAAAACAGTGTGACATGTCAAAAACAGACTAACAAAGACTTTTTTAGACGTTTAGAGCTTATATAAATGTGCTATGTGCCATTTAAAAGCCATTTTGTAGGGGCCAGTTCAGTTAATTGAGAAGTTAATTAAATTAATCAATTAAATAAGGTTATGTTAAAAAATAGAACAAAGTTCTTTCTCTTTCTCTCAAGGTTGATATATTTTTATTTCTGGCTTCCAACATTGTGCTGAGTTACAATAAAAGATGTGTTTTATTTCCACACGTTTGATTCTATGGATGGGATTACCGTACACTTTTCAGACAACACTGACCTATCTTCCTTTTATACTGTAATGCAGGTTATCTGCTGTTTTCTAGATAGTTACTGCATTAAAACTACTGTCGGGTCAAAGGTAAAATAAAAGCACAGGAGACAATTGGACAGACTTCAGCTAACGTAACAGGACTTTAGTGTAATGTAGTTCCTCATCTCATAAAAATACCTTTAATCTATAAAATAACATTAAATAAAACATCAAAATAAAATAACCCTCCATTAAAGTCATCCCCTCCTTGAACCGCCACCCCTCCTTGAACCGCCACCCCTCCTTGAACCGCCACCTTACTGTGGTGGAGGGGTTTGTGTGCCCGAATGATCCTAGGAGCTATGTTGTCGGGGGCATTATGCCCCTGGTAGGGTCTCCCATGGCAAACAGGTCCTAGGTGACGGGCCAGACTAATACAGTTCACAAGCCCATCATGAATAGACCCACCTTCCAGTAGGCTCACCACCTGCAGGAAGATCCATGAGGGGCCGGTGCAATGTGGTTTGGGTAGCAGTCGTGGCATGGGGGCCTTCGACGACATCCAATCCCTGGACCAAAACTCTGGCAATAGGGACATGGAATGTCACCTCGCTGGGGGGGAAGGAGCCTGAGCTCGTGCGGGAGGGTGAGAGGTACCGGCTAGAGATAGTCGGGCTCACCTCCACGCATAGCTTGGGCTCTGGAACCCAGCTCCTTGAGAGGGGCTGGACCCTCCACTACTCTGGAGTTGCCCAGGGTGAGCGGCGGCAAGCTGGTGTGGGCTTGCTTATAGCTCCCCAGCTCAGCCACCATATGTTGGAGTTCACCCCGGTGAACAGAGAGGGTCGCTTCCCTGCGCCTTCGGGATTGGGGATAGTTCTCTTGCTGTTGTTTGTGCCTACGGGCCAAACAGCAGTACAGAGTACCCGGCCTTCTTGGAGTCCCTGGGAGGGGTACTTGATAGTGCTCCGACTGGGGACTCCATTGTTCTACTGGGGGACTTCAATGCTCACGTGGGCAACAACAGTGATACCTGGAGGGGCGTGATCGGGAGGAACGGCCTCCCCGATCTGAACCCGAGCGGTGTTCTGTTATTGGACTTCTGTGCTAGTCACAGTTTGTCCATAACGAACACCATGTTCGAGCATAAGGGTGTCCATCAGTGCACGTGGCACCAGGACACCCTAGGCCGGAGAAGTCGATGATCGACTTTGTTGTCGTTTCATCTGATCTCCAGCCGTATGTCTTGGACACTCGGGTAAAGAGAGGGGCTGAGCTGTCAACCGATCACCACCTGGTGGTGAGTTGGATCCGCTGGCGGAGGAGGAAGTTGGACAGACCTGGCAGACCCAAACGTATTGTGAGGGTCTGTTGGGAACGTCTGGCCGAGCCCTCTGTCAGGGAGGTCTTCAACTCCCACCTCCGGAAGAGCTTCTCACAGATTCCGAGGGAGGCTGGGGACATTGAGTCTGAGTGGACCATGTTCTCTGCCTCCATTGTCGACGCTGGCAGTTCGAAGTTGTGGACGCAAGGTCTCTGGTGCCTGTCGTGGCGGCAACCCCGAACCCGGTGGTGGACACCGGAAGTAAGGGATGCCGTCAGGCTGAAGAAGGAGTCCTATCGGACCATGTTGGCCTGTGGGACTCCTGACGCAGTTGACAGGTACCGGCAGGCCAAGCAAGCTGCAGCCCGGACGGTCCTGGAGGCAAAAACTCGGGTCTGGGAGGAGTTCGGTGAGGCCATGGAGGAGGACTATCGGTCGGCCTCGAAGAGATTCTGGCAAACCGTCCGGCGCCTCAGAAAGGGGAAGCAGTACTCTGCCAACACTGTTTACAGTGCGGGTGGGGAGCTGTTGACCTCGACTGAGGACATTGTCGGACGGTGGAGGAAATACTTCGAGGATCTCCTCAATCCCACCGACTTGCCTTCCAATGAGGAAGCGGAGGCTGATGGGGACTCTGAGGTCCATCACCCAAGCCGAAGTCACTGAGGTAGTTCGAATTCAGCCGATAGTCGACCCTCGGATTTAGGAGGAACAATGCGGTTTTTCGTCCTGGTCGTGGAACACTGGACCAGCTCTATACCCTCCACAGGGTGCTGGAGGGTTTATGGGAGTTTGCCCAACCAGTCCACATGTGCTTTGTGGATCTGGAGAAGGCAGAATTCGACCGTGTCCCTCGTGGTATTCTGTGGGGTGCTCCGTGGTATTCCGTGGGGGGTATTCTGTGTATGGGGTCCGGGGGCCTTTGCTGAGCAGTAGGGCTGTTCGGTCTCTGTACGACCGGAGCAGGAGCTTGGTTCGCATTGCCGGCAGTAAGTCAGACCTGTTCCCAGTGCATGTTGGACTCCGGCAGGGTTGCCCCCTTTGTCACCGGTCCTGTTCATAATCTTTATGGACAGGATTTCTAGGCAGGCGTAGCCAGGGGCCGGAGGGAGTCTGGTTTGGGAACCACAGGATTTCATCTCTGCTGCTTTTGCAGATGATGTTGTCCTAAAGGCTTCATCAGGCCAGGACCTTCAGCATGTACTGGAGCGGTTTGCAGCCGAGTGTGAAGCGGCTGGGATGAGAATCAGCACCTCCAAATCCGAGGCCATGGTTCTCGACCGGAAAAGGGTGGCGTGCCCTCTCCGGGTGGGTGGAGAGGTCCTGCCTCAAGTGGAGGAGTTCAAGTATCTCGGGGTCTTGTTCACGAGTGAGGGAAAGATGGAGCGTGAGATTGATAGGCGGATTGGTGCAGCGTCCGCAGTTAATGCGGTCGGTGTACTGGACCGTCGTGGTGAAGAAGGAGCTGAGTCAAAAGGCGAAGCTCTTGATTTACCGGTCAATCTACGCTCCTACCCTCACCTATGGTCATGAACTTTGGGTAGTGACCGAAAGGACAAGATCGCGGATACAAGCGGCCGAAATGAGTTTCCTCCGCATGGGTTGGCTGGGCGCTCCCTTAGAGATAGGGTGAGAAGCTCGGTCACTCAGGAGGAGCTCAGAGTAGAGCCGCTGCTCCTTCACATTGAGAGGAGTCAGCTGAGGTGGCTTGGGCATCTGTTTCGGATGCCCCCTGGACGCCTCCCTAGGGAGGCATGTCCCACCGGGAGGAGTCCTCGGGGAAGACCAAGGACACGCTGGAGAGACTATGTCTCTCAGCTGGCCTGGGAACGCCACGGGGTCTGTCTGGGCATCTTTGCTCAGACTGCTGCCTCCACGACCCGGTCCTGGATCAAGCGGTTGAAGATGGATGGATGGATGGATGGATAAAGTCATCCCAAAAAACACTGGCAAAGTTAGAAAATCTACAGAATAAATGTCAATAATTCAGCATTCAGTTCTCCATACTGCTGGGTGTTTTTCATTTTATCCCAATACTGGCCGTGTCTTCCTCTATGATCCTGCTCAGTGTGCTGCCAAATGACGAAGCAGAGCAGAGACACTGAATTAAACTAGTGGTGAAAGTTGGGAGCAGGTGTGACAGACACACAGGTTTAATGAAATGTGAAATGTTAGCGAATACACATAAGCACTCACCTCTCCAGCAGCCATATCACCCCTGATGTATTAACTCTCACCCACATGTTGAGCACTCTACTGTTACTGCAGCAAGCGATTAGAATTATTGATCGGCAATTATACGCAGAGAAGCTTGTCCGACCGAATAAACTTAATCCGCTGAGCCCTGTAGCTTATTTCCTCTACTCTTGCACCCAATATTTCACAATCTGTAGTAAGTTTAAACTACTTCTAGCTGATGAATACTGTGGTGAAGTTATGATTACATGATTTCTCTCACTGGATAGGTGGCTGTGGTGACAAAGCTTATAGAGCTGGAAGCTAATAGGCAAATGGTTTACATGGTTCAAATTTTGCTTTAATGGGTTTTTCCATCACCCTGTAACTCTAACTGTGGATGACGGACAGAGATTAATTCTTAAACTATTGAGAGAGCCCCTTTAGAATGAACACTTTTTAGGACTGTGTATGTTACTATTGTAATTTTTTTAGGAATAAATTGTAAGAAATGCATATCAAAACACTGAATCTGTGGTTTTACACATTTCTTTGAAAGCTCTTTGTCATATTTTGGAATGACAGTCATGTTAAGTAGCAGATTTTGTTGAATGTCTTGAAATTGAAACATTTTTTTGCACTTTTAATAATGGACAAAATGAACCCCATACAATTTGCGGGTAGACTTTTGCAAAGTGGAAAGAGTTACTTCAGGCACCTCTGGTTCCACAAGTAAAAATCTGATGATTTTTTTATGATGTTACAGACTGACAGTTCTAATGAATGGATTGACAGCAAACTCTCTGATACTCTCTGATGTACAAAGTAGGTCTGGAATATGAAAGTACATATCATGTGGTATGGATGCAGGCAAGAAATTTGCAAGAAGGCAATATAAAGAAACATGTAAGAAAGTGACCAAATGATCCTGACAGAACAGGATCATTTGGAACAGGAAAAGGACTCTGACCAGCCAAGACCAAACAAGAAGCTCCTATCTGAAAGGGGGAGGCTGCTTGTGTCGCATGAGACTGACCAGAAAACGGTAGTTTTCGGTAGCAAATTATGCCGCCATATGTGGTCATTTTATATAAATCATTTGTTCACAGACAGAAAATTATGGGTGTTATGTTAAAGCACTATATCAGAGTATGTATTGTTATCTGGATTTGAAATTATCTATATCAGGATGTGAGTTTTTAGCCTTATTGCACAGACCTACTACAAAAGAAAACAACTACATCAGAATATCTTCTTTATTATTATCAAAGGTACAATGATATAACAATGGCGGTTAAAGCTCATGGGTATTGCCAAAATGACCTAAGAAGGAGAAGAAATTAGGCTATCGTTTAGAGGAAATGAGGAAACCCTCTATGATTTGATCTGATGTTGCTGCCCCACCACTACACCTTCCAGCAGGGACTTTGCCAAAATCTCCTCTCTTCTCCCCCATTACTATAATAACTTGTGACTCCATAATAAGGAACATCTCTTCAATGCAGCCACCCACTGCTTTCTTGGAGCCGCTCTCGCTTTCTCCCATCCCTCCACAAATTGAGTAATTATCCATGTGGGGACAAACTGTACAGCTCATCAGCAGTCTGTGTTGTACCTTTTAGCTTTTTAAATATTTGTGGAAAGTCTGTCTTTATTCCCAGTCTTATTTCCAGTCAGCCACTGGAGCTGGCCATTTCAGCAGAATCCTCAGCCTCCATATCTGGCTCTAATCTGCCTGCAGAGTAGGTAGGTTTTATTGACAGTTTTGATCTCTTTTTGGATTGTTCCTCCCTCTTCAGGTATGACAGAGTCCATCCTAACCAACTGTGTAGCCACTTAGCAGCTCACTTGTAGCACATTGTACGGTCCTCTCAATGTGACTGATTGTTTACGTCACACATCTGCTTACTGCAACCTCCTTCTCCACCCACAATCACACCTCAGTGTTCAGTTCCCTCACCTCTCATTTTTTAGATTTTACACACTCTTTTAACCTCTTTTATTGAGATTAAATCTGATAAAGGGACCGCACATTCTATAGGTCACATATCAGACATGGTAGTCTAATATGGTCTTTATCTGGAGTGTCTTAATTTGGTGGATATGCCAGTAACTGACCACATACATAGCTGTTGTTTTTAAAGTTCCATCAAAGCTCGCTATCCCTGGTCGCTACACTATAAAAAATGCTCTCACATGCTAAACGCTGGCTCTGCAGCTAAGCACTGTGATGCCTTTAATTCATCATCCTGTAACACCACCACAAATCCAGATGCATGGCTAAATTCATTCACTGATCAGTGCCTAGCCATCCTAGACCAAATTGCATTGTGGGAAATAAAAATCAAATAATCCCCCCCGGCTTAGCAGTCAAGCCCTTAAAACACTGTAGAAAATCAGAGCCTTGTCTATTTTTATTTCCTTTTTAAAGCTCTTTGTAATATTGTTAAGAAAATATATTATTAAAGTGTATTGTTATTATTTTTCGTAGGCTGGGCGAGACCACTGTCACATCTGCTGCTATAAATAAATTTGAATCTACAGCCAGCTAATTTACCTTAGCTGAGCGCACAGGTGGTAAACAAAAGGAAACAGCTAGCCTGGCTCTGTCTGAAAATAAAATCCGCTGTTAAATGTTGGTTGCATAACTCACATCAATTTGCGATATGTATAAGTTGTACTTGCGTATAAGTAATACTAATACTACTTGTATAAGTAGTATAGAGTATTTTCCAAAATAAAGGCTTCTGCCAGATGAAACAAGTCTCAAATTTGATTAGAGCTGGTTCACAGATAAAAGATAGCTTTGTACTTCTACGTCTGTGATGTTGGCAGTTTGTAGCCACTGAATTACTAACCTACCAAAACAATTTGGTGTCAATGACAGGTAAAGTGAAAAAAAACAAGCCTCTATTCAGATAAAGCTTAATTGAAAAATAGAAAATGCTGCAAGTGACTATCATTCAAGCCAAGGCCCCAGGAATGATTTGAATCAAAGATTACCATTTGTTAGACAAAGCTGAAGGATAAAGTCGATTAAGTCTGTTTTCTAAATGATTCTTTTCATCTTGTGTCTGGTTATCCCTTTACAGCAGAGGGCCATGACGCAGGTAATAGTGGCCAAAGGTGGGAGACAGTAAGATAAAGAAATCAAGTGTTATGCAAACTTGGACATTTACCCACACTCACATCATGCACACAAGTTAATAAAAAAAAAACGTTTTCCCACATGGAGTCACTATCTGTTTAAGGAGGTGATCCTCTGGATGTTTTTTTCCCTTCTCTCAGGCTTTAAATGGATACTGCTGTGGTATTTATATTAAAGCATCCTGAAATATGTAATCACACACACATTATTGACTTACTGGACACAATTAAAGTTTTACAATGACAGCTGCAATTTAAAACATACATCGACTCTGTGTATTTTATCCAGAGCGTATCAGTGATTCTTTTCTGTCACCTAAACAGGAAAAAAACATCTTTATATCATTTGATGACAAAAGTTTGGAGGCATTAATTGAAAGCAATTAATGGAGGACTGATCCTGGTGATTACCTGTGTCATATTCCACGAGTGAAAAGCCTTAAACCCACAGCTCTGTTTTACAGATCTCCACTGATCAATACACCGTTAAATATTTGCTTTCCATCCTAATGATAAAAGCTTGGCACAGATGCCCTGCTCCCTTTGAAGGCGACAGAAACAAGATGACATTTGGATCATTTTCCTGCCAGACATAGGCCATTTTATTTTATCTATTTATTTATTTTTTTTATTTAATTGCACCAATTAAAGGGTCAGTAAGATAATTATAAGAACAAAAGCGGCTGCCTACCTGTCAGCAGAGAGGGCTGTGAGGGTGAACACAGACACCCCAACCGAAGTGAGCTGGATGAAAGGGATGACTTTACAGCCCACTCTCCCGAACAGCCACTCCTCTGACAGGTAGCGGCTGGCGTCCACCGGAGCGCAGGTCACCAGCAGCAAAACATCCCCGAGCGCCAGACTGGACATGTAAAGGTTGGGCACGTTGCGGATGGACTTGGCGGAGCAAAACGTCTTGATGAGGGTGATGTTGCCGACGAGCCCCAGCACGCTGATCACACCGTAAACCGAGGCGATGGCCACGCCGGTGAGCCACATCGTCCCTGCCGAGCTTTGGAGAGCCGTGACGCTGCTGCGCGACGCGTTTGAGCACAGATGCTCCATCTCTCCCACCTTTAAACCCACTGAATCCTCTACTTTTTTTTTTCTTTCTTTCTTTCTTTTCACAATACAACTTCAAACTGAGATAGATACAAAGACAAGTCCATCTAAGGGTGCAGAGAGACGGGGAAAAGGGTGACAATTTTGTGTCCAAAGTTCCAAAGAGTTGTGTGCGCACCGGTGAAGAAAAAAAAAAATCAATATGTGTCTGTGGCACTGCATCTAAAAGACAATATTGCAAAACAAAATGGTCAATTTGAGAATTATTTCTAAAGGGAAAAAAATAATTATAAGTCTTTTGTGTTTGTTTTGCATGTTTTTTTCCTCTTTTCTCACATTTAATCAAAAATGTAAAATGCTCCTATAGCTTTTACGCTTGACAGTTTCTCAGGACTGAGTGATTGCACTCATGTATTTACTATTCTCAGATCTATCTATCTGCATCATGTCACCGTTTAGGTTTGACGTTTCTCAAGAAATTTGGGACATTAATCTATTCTTAGACTGAACATAGTTTCTCTCTTTTAAAGCAGAAGCCACATTATTACAGTTATTTGATCACAGATACATGCAAATACGCCATAGAATTGCAGAAAGCAAATAGATTTACAGTATAGATTACATATGTATATGCTTATGATTTTACAACACAGTTATACATTTTATAGAAACTACATGGAGGTCCCCTTGTATGTGTTTTATCTTGCTTTCTCATGTTTACTGCCAGCTGCTGCAGCTTTAAGAAGACACTGAACTTACTAAACTGAAAAGGAAATTTGCCTTTCTTATCTATATAATGACAGTGAAAAGCTGAGAATAAATAATGGCAGCATGATGGGAAATGTCAGGCAACAAAAGGTACCCAAAATAGACTTAAGCACTAATGACACTTGATTACATGGTTAGTGTGTTAAATCATTAGGCCACCAGGACATCCTCTTCTCCTCTCCTCTCCTGTATGGAGGCACCAGATCTGGTGGCACCATAATATATCTTGTTCAGTGTATCTAAAACCAAATTGTCCACTCTGATATGAGATGTGACAGAGATAATGTCGTAGAAGTTGGTGCACATCCTCAGGGACATTCAATTCATGGTCACTAAGCGTGGGAGTGCAGCCTCTTTTGCAACCTAATTGCAGTGCAGTTTAGAGGTTTTTATACTTTTTTTTTTCAACTTTAACGTGCAGAATTAACAGTCGTGTATGGACAAAAGAGAATCTGAGAATTTTTTTTTTTAATCTCTGCAAAGATTATTGAAGAAAAAGAGAAACACTCCACTTCTATTTGTGTATTTTCTGAATTTATCACAGCACACACTGGGTGATTCAGGGCATCATTATCTGTTATATATGTTAATAATTATTCAAAATCTCTTATTTACTCCACTATTGATCTGTAGAGCCTCTTTAATACTTCATTGTGATTTGTGTGATCTGTTTCTTCCTGAAAACTAGCAACAAGTCCATATAATCTAACAATAAGTAACTTATTTTATGTTTTCCCATACTGCATGTGTATTATTTTTGTTTTTATAAGCTGCCATCACAAACTGATTAATAAAGTGATAAATAAAGTACATCTAAGGGTGGCATGAATGTCATTAGTTTCTCTGATATTTGCTCACAGAGAAAGTATAATTTTGACCAGAAGATGGTGCTAGATGACCAGATCACCAATGTTATTTCCATTCATCCCAAGGGGGCCATGAATGTGTGATTAGTGCCAAAAGTCTTGACATTTCGTTCAGTCATCAGAGATTTCACTCAAAACCACAAACTTTGTTGTTTGTCAGAGTTATTAAGATTTATACCAGATTAGCACCAAAGATTTTGTGTCAATTCATCCAGTATGCTGGAGTTTTTTCTTATCCAGTGAAACATTTCACTGGATAAGAAAAAACTCTGAGCTGCTGGTGTCGCTGGAAGAAAAATCAAAGGATCACCAAAGTCATTAGGATTCATCCTCCAGGCACTGAATAGCTGTACCAAACTTCTTGACAATCCATTAACTAGTAAAATGACCAAAGAGGTGGACTAACCACCTGGCCTGACAGGTAGCAATGCTGTAAATTTTGGGCTACAGCAGGTTTAAACATCTATTATGCCCATGGTCAGCACAGATTGCAAGAGTGCATGCCGCCAATCTGACATTTCAGGTCCAGTCATCTGAGACTGTGACCCATGCAGAATAACAGTGGTTAAATGCATTAAGGCTGACTGGTCGAATTTACCTGATCTCCTGTGGCTCCACATCCTGTAATTACCTAGGGGGTGCATGTAGAAAGTGATGTCTCTATGGACCCTCAGCTGCCTCAGGATAATGGAAACTTCACAGGTATCAGAGATGAAAAAGGGCTGGCAGGTTGTCAGCAACCACTCAAGTGGAGAAATGATCCATGAAATCCCCCCTCACAGGTGTAATGAAATGTTTCTTCAACAAAAATCACAAATACAAACACAGAAACAACGATGACCAGTAATCCAGCGGGGCGTAATATGCCACGAAGACAACATCTCTAATCCATGTTTATCTCTTTGGTTTGTCAAGAGCTGGCAGGCACTTTTGTGTGCTTTAATTGTATGAGATAGCAAATGAAAGGTGTCGTGGGGTCCGGAGTCATTATGTGGAGGCGAGATAAGACCGCCAAGAGCACAAGAGATGAAATTGGATACAGTGTTAAAAGGAGGAAAAGGAGGGGGTGACAGACGGAAAAAGAAACCTGGAGGTGAGAAGGTGGCCTCGATAAAATATAAACTGTATATGCTCCTCTGTCCATACACACATGTATTTACAGTTTGTATGCACCTGTGCCAAGATGGAAAAAAGCACAAATATAGTCCAGCAAGATTGTTTTTCATCACCTATAAAGGGGTTCTGACTTTTTCAATAAAGGAATTAGTCATTCACACAAGGGAAAGGTTATTCTTGATTACTTTCTCAAAATGTCATGTAAATATCAAGCAAAATGTGTGACTCTCACTATGATCAGATACTTGTTAATTATACAGAGGAAATACACTCTTAGAATTATCTTCTTTTGCGGCTTCCTGCTATGTGGTGCTGTATGCCTCAAATGCTACAGGATGTACAAGAACTTTTCAGATTGCTTCATAGGAAACCTTCTGACTGCCTGATAAGGTGATGAGATAAAACTTTTACAGCCTCTGGCCTTGACTGTACTTATGATTAAGTTTTTCATCCACAGTTTTTCATCTTTGCTCCTCCGTCACCAGCCAGTGATGACACATTCATCCACAAGTGTCACAAAATAGACTGATTTTTGCTGATTGGTTTGTTTCATAGTGGTCGTTTCTTTCTTTCTTTCTTTCTTTCTTTCTTTCTTTCTTTCTTCAGGAACAGTTTCAGAGAGACAAACCACATCCTTGGGCAGAGAATACCAACCCCACCAACAATTCCAATTCAAGCTTTCTCACACTTATCTACTTAATCAATTTTGTCGTCTGTACTGTTAGCGTGTTTGAGCTACTCTGCCTGCTCTTTGAGTCACTGGCTGTTTGCATATTTTACTTCCCAAGCAAGGAGCTCTACCAGTAGGCTATTTTTAGCTTTGGATCGTGATTACGATGATGGTGATCCTAGGAGTTCATTAAGCTTCTTTCAAGTTTTTCATCTCAAAATACGCATCAAATATGTAATAGCAATAGATGGGGATTCAAAGGTTTTTTAAAAACGCAGAGGTTCAAAACAGGCAACCGTGTACAAAGGGACATGAGCACATTGTCAAAAAAGAAAATCAAAAAAGGGTAGACGTGGGTGAGAAAGCAAAGTAGGAATGATAAGGAGCTATAGCTGAGACGCTCACATACCCTGTAGTTGGAGAGTAGGGGGAATTGGGGGCAGGTGCACAGGTGGCTGTGGGTATCAGGTTATGGTAAAAAGCAGAAACACACTGAAGGACAAAGGGGATGGTATTATACTGTATAATTAGTACAGTAATTCATTTAGCTTTAGTAATTATGACAGGAGCAAAGGAAGAAGTCAGGTCATATTATTATAGAGCGACAAAGTCTGTGTTTTGATGAGATTGGTGTGGATTGAAACAAAACATCTATTTTTAACATGACTTAGTGTTTCAGTTCCCCTAACCATAACTAAGTACTTTTTAAAACTCAGAGCCGAAGCCACAAAACATCTTTATTTTTCATTAGTGGAACTTATGAACAAATGATGCCATCCTGCCAATAGAGTGTCAGATCAGAACACACTTTTGGTCTTTGTGTTGCTCCAGAGGGCACAGACAAACAAGGGATTTTATCATTTCACATGTGAAAAAACACAGGTATTAATAATAGTATTAACAATGGCTAAGAAAGCGTCCCAGTAAGCCATGATAGTGTGATAGTGGGCCAGCAATGCAAGGACCTTGAAACCTCAACCCTTAGGCATCATTCCTTTTATTATATAGGCCTGTGTTTTTGTCAAAATGACCTGTGTGAAAAAAGCTTATTTTTCATCTAGAGTCAAGTGTTTCCCCCAGTTGGGAGAAAAAAACAGGCTGCTGCTGTGGAAAGTATTTTGTGTATTCATACATGACAAAAAGTTGGTCTTTTTACCTTGTGATATTGTTAACGAGTTGAAGAAGCACTTAGTATAATTACTTTTGAAATGTTTTACCTCACCTAGCACTGCACAAATAAGGGACTTTTCTTTTGAATGTGGTTGCCAGTGGTTACACCTGACCAATTTGACAGATAAAGACACAAACTATTCATATATAATAGCTGTAGATGAACTATGAAGAGTAGGAATATTTCCATGGCAACAGAAATTACACAAACCACAAAAAATAAACATGGCTGATAAGAACCACTTCTGGTTCAAGTGAGGAGTAAGGAAACATAAAATATGAGACTTGAAATGCATCTTTTGTGTCTCTTTGTTCTTTCTCCACAGCCACACCCCAAATTCCCCCACCGTCTTCATTGCAATTTTCCTTCCATCCACTAGATGCCCTAAAACTTTCCCTCCTTTCCTCATCACTGCCTCGCCCACCTCCTCACTTGCATCTCATCCTCGCATCAGCCTCTTAGTTCATGTGCCCAGCCAGTTCCATTCATTCCCTGCCAGACCATCTAGTTTCCATGTACTCGCTGCTTTGACCCTGTACCCGTACTGCAACCTGCTTGTCAGCCTACCTGTACCCTCCTGCCTGGCTGCCTGCTTTCCTCCCTGAAATCCCCTCTGTTATCAGTAACTCACTGAAATCAACCTGTCCGCTTCACCTGTCTGCACCTGAGTCCTCCTCTGCTGCCTCACACTAACCAGCTTGGCTTGGCATAAAGACAAAAAACAGGGAAATTGCTGGTCCGCACCAAACTGGCTTCGGAGGAGCGTCAGCGCCACCTTAAGGAAAGGGCCTGCTTCTATTACGGACAGTCAGGACACTGAGTGAACTCATGCGCGTTAAAAGGCTTGATCGAAGACCTTTAAGCAGAATCACACATACCACTGTTCCTGTAACCATGTCTATTGATTCATGTCATTCTGAATTCATGTCTTTTCATAGATAGATAGATAGATATACTTTATTGATCCCAAGCTGGGAAATTTCATGTATTTGAATGTGCTCACCATCCCCTTATATTAGGTTATCCATGGCTGAAAAAAACATAACCCATATATAAATTGGCAAACGGGGAAAATCAAAGAGTGGGATTCTGCTTGTGCTCTCTCCTGTCTTGTTTCTCCCCACAGGCCCCTGTCTATCACAGCTGCGGTGATGCCCGTGTCGGACCAAGGCAACTTCCCTGACCTCTCAAGAGTCCCACTTTGTTACCATGACCTACGTGAGGTGTTTAATAAGTCAAAGGCAACTTTTCTGCCCCCTCATTGACCATGGGACTGCGTCATTGACCTGCTTCCCAGAGTGCCTATTCCCAAGGCTATACTCCATCTCCGGCCCCGAGAGGAAGGCTATGGATGAGTACATTGAAGCTTCGCTGAAGTCAGGCATCATCCGCCTCTCGTCATCACCGGCCGGAGCAGGTTTCTTCTTCGTGGGAAAGAAGGACGGCTCGCTCCGGCCTTGCATCGACTACAGCGCCTTGAATGACATAACTGTGAAAAACAGGTATCCACTGCCTCTCATCTCCTCCGCCTTGGAGCAGCTCCAGTAGGCTCGAGTATTCACCAAGCTGGACCTGTGGAACGCATACCACCTGGTGAGGATCAGGGAGGGGGATGAGTGGAAAACTGGATTTAACGTCAAATATTGCTTTAATAAAATGAGAGCAGTGGTATATTTCATGATTTGTTATATCAAGAAAATTGGAAAGGTTTAGTGGGAAACCGTTGAACTGTTCTTGCACATTTGAAAACTCTGAAATAAACTACAAACAAACCTCCACACAAATTATGGAACGCTTCAGGAGTCAGCTCCTCCAGGATCAAATGTTCAAAACTCCAAACAGACTTTCAAAGACGCTTGAAATGAGCTCCTGAAATATCACGCTCTTTCTGTTAAGTTGTGTGTGTGTGTGGGTGCTTGTGTGTTGGGTGCCTCCAAGTGATAAATCCTCGTCAAACCGGTCTGACAGGATAAAACTCTTGTTCCAACAGCACACATCTGCTCCACACACGCAATGTCGACTCCTCCAACACAACACGTCTGGTTTGGTCTCTTGCAACATTTGTTGATTACTGAAAGATAATTTAAAGAAACACTCTGGCTGGGTGTCACCAAGGGGATTTCTGATAATATTATGGGCTGATGACGCCATGAATCACAGTGGATGAGATTTTTTAAAAAGTATGTTTTTGAGGCATCTCTGGTTTGCTTTGGAAACGCAGCAACAAACTGAATGGAGGGAAATCAGTATGAACTTCTGTTAAAACACGTAACTCGAGGAAGTAGGATGCCCTAAGTGTCAGACATGCTGAAACAAACAACAGGGCGAAACACGCAAGGTGGGCGGGTCGAGAATGTTACCCATGCGGCAGAGCGGCGGTGATTGGCGGAGCGCGCCGTCACTCATCCAGGGCGCACCCAGCGAGCGCATCACCCGCAGGAGCCCGTCGGGTTTCGATGCATATAAGCACCGGGCGGCTTCGCATCTCTGTTTCATTTTGGTTACAGGCATACACAAAAAGTAGTTTTAGAATTAGTTTGAGGATGGAGACGATGGAGGGAAGGGTTTCTACCTTGGCTCTGCTGTTTCTGGGTGAGTTTTGCTGGAATAAATGCGTTTGTTTGTCTCCTGTGCCGAGCTGCCACACCTGTTTACGCACATTCAGGTATTTTGACGCTCTGGTAGCTCAAGTAACCTGTTCCTGCAGGTGACCCGTCTCTTTGGTTTACTCGACCTGTGCTCTTTCTCAGAGAGACAACGTTATGGGATGCGTTTGCTTTCTAAAAAAAAAAAAAATAAATAAAATAAAAATGGCACGATTAGGGTTGCAACTAAGAATTATTTTCACCATCAATTAATCTTTCAGCTGTTTCCTTGATGACTGGGTAAAGCGTTCAGTCTGTTATCACAAGTTTCCCAAAGCCAAAGGAGATGTGTTAAAATATCTTAATGTGTTTGAGAAACTGTACATTCAGTGTGACATTTGAGCTTAAAGCCGCAGAAGATAACCAGATAATATTCACGTCTAAGAAACTGGAACCTCTCTGCCCCCCCCCCCCTCCCCCATTTTTGCTTAAAACATTTTACAGTTAAATTATTCTCAAGATTGTTGCCTATTTCTTTTCTGTCCATTTACTACCTCTTTCAGTACAAATGTAACTGATCAAAACCAGTGTGGGTTCTGTGTGCTGTGCGTGTATGTGGGTGGGGTAACAAGTTCTTTTTTTTTTTTTTGTACAGATCTCAGCTTCCCCTCTGAATGAGGCGCATTTTTACACACACACGCTGCAGTGCAGTCAAATGAACATTATAACTTCATAAACTGCATTTTATGGTTTTTGTCAATAATCATTTCTCTGTTTTAAAATCTGTGACAGTGTTATCAGGTGTTGGAGCCCTCAATGTGAACATCCCGCAGGACGTATATGAGGTTGCCAGGGGTGACAACATCACACTGCCCTGCATATTTACAACCACCTCTAAATCACCCTCACAAATCGTCATTACATGGTCTGCTGATGTTGAGGGTAACCCTGAAGAGGTCAGTCTATTAAAATGTGTTTGTATAATGTACGTGTATGTGTGAAATTATTTATTATCTATATGTCATGATCAGCACAGTCCTGATTCATTAGTACTGTGTGATGAAAAAGAACAAGACAAGAGAACTTTGCTTTCTTCCTCTTTTAATGTTCCTTTGCTGCTGTCATTGTCTAACAGGTCCAGATCGTCACTTATTTTTATTCCGTCAGTCCAAGTATTAACATCGATACGCAGTATGAAGGTCGCGTGTCCGTGGATGTAGACATCGCCAAAGGAAAGGCAGACCTGAAACTGTCCTCCATCACACTAGCAGACAACACGTTGTTTCACTGTCGTGTCTTGATCCCAGGTGACAAAGTGGGCAAGCCGTCCGACACTGCACGTTTGCTGGTTCTAGGTAACGCTACATGTTTTCACAATAATATTCTGCTTTAAAGTGTTTAAACAGCATACTGCACGGGTGTAATGCTATACGTTGAAGCTCAGTCAGTGTCCTTTTTTGTTTAAGTGTGCACTAATATGAAAGCTAGTGCAGCAGGTAATGCTTACAGCACTGAAGTGCAGTACCAGTTTGCATCTTTACCTTACAACACTTCCTTTAAATTATGTGTCAACATTTTTTCACCCTTACTAGAAATATGTTGTACAGGTTAGATCTTTATTTGTGCTTCCTTCTTGTTATCTAGGTTGACTGAATTGAATCAGACACATTTTATTGTAATTTTTAAGAACAAATCATACCTTACCCCGCCTCTCGCCCAAGATAGCTGGGACAGGCTCCAGCACCCCTGTGACCCTGTGTGTGCTCAGGATAAGCAGGTTTAGAAGATGGATGGATGGAAATCACACCTTTTTGTTGAAACACTTTTTTTTTTCTAGTTGCTCCATCTCCACCCATCTGTAAGGTTCAGGGTAAGGCAGAGTACGGCCAGAACATCAACCTGACCTGTGTGTCTGAGGAAGGCTCCCCAACACCCACTTATAAGTGGGACAGTCGAGATACCAATAACATGCCTCGCCTTGCTACAGACCCCCGAACTACCGACAGTGAGTATCTATGACTCAGTTTTTGACAAGAATATCAACCCTTGAAAAATAGAGGCCGACTGTTCATTTCTACTTACCTTTGCAAAAGAATGATCATGCTCTATTCCAAGTCAGTTCTCAGGTGTTTAAATGTGAACCACATGCTGGTGTGTAGCGCTCTCAAATCCTTAGGTTTTGACTTTAAATGCTGATGATGTTTTGAGAGTCAGTACTGTTTACTCTTGAGTTTCTGAACACCAACAAACAGTCGGGAGATAACTGACTTGGCTCTGCAAAAAAGAAAAAGATCATGTATTTCTAATGTAGTACCACAAGTAATGTCTTAGGTTGATAATTAAGATTTGAAAAAAAAAAAAAATCAAATCAGTTTCTAAAAAACATAGTAGAATATATTTTTAAATGTTACCTGTCGTCCAACATTTAGAGTGGGGAAACAATAGTATCATTCTTGTCAATGCATTGGTCAGGCTCTACTTTAATGTGTATACAGACAGTGATGCTTTACTGTACAAGTTTCAGGGTGAATAACTGACACAGGACAACAGAGATATCAGGATTGACACCACAGACAGCATTGATTATTGATAGAGGAACCTTTTTTTTGGCACAAGCAGACGCTAGAGATGAGTGTATGTGACTGTTTCTCTGTCTCTGTCAGTGCTGTAGTTTTTATAGTCTATAAAAGACCCTCTGCTTTCAACAGACAATAAAAAGAATAAAATCATCATAGCAGGGATGAGTATATATGACTGTTTCTCTGTCTTTTAGAGGGAGGCATCTTGTCTCTATACAACATCTCCAAAGACACATCAGGATACTACATCTGCACCTCGACGAACAAGATCCGCTCAGCTAGCTGCAACCTCACCCTCTCAGTCATGCCACGTGAGAGAAACTTTTCTTATAGCCTCTTTATATTAACAATCTGGGAACTTGGTATTCCCAATAAATACATCTTTACAACAGTGCATTATAAGTTTCAACCTTCTCTTCTTCTTCTTCTTCTCCCAACATGTCTCCCTTTCTTCCTACAGCCTCCATGAACGTTGCCTCCACTGCAGGAATCATCGTGGCAGTTGTCGCCGCATTGATCGTGTTCATCATTGTCATCTATTGCTGCTGCTGCAAGAAGAAGAACAAAGAGGAGGAATACGCAATGGGGTAAAGTTTTTCACCCTTGAATACACATACAAACACACTCATACGGGGTGATTAATAAGATACTGTGATGTGAACAGAGGTTAACCTATTAAAACGAAAAAGGTAATATTGTTAAATATAGTAAAATAATGACATTAACTTTTCATTGCTACAAAGTCAAATATAGCTCTCAAAAGAAACAAACAATTTAGTTATCAGTTTGCTTTGATTACATCTCAAGTCCTCAGGCATGCAGGGCAACTAGAATATGTTTTTAAATTCTTACTGAGGGAGCAAAGATAATCTGTCAGCATGTGATGTCCAGTTTCACGTCCTCTTTGTCCTCTCAGCAATAATTATTATGTAATCAGACAATATCCCACCACTTTCCCACATTTTTCACACGAAATCACTAAGTCGTATTTATATGTACTAGTGGAGCACAGATTGTGGAAATATCACAGCTCAGTCCATCATGTCATGAAAACAATTCCACCTTTAGACAAACATCACCTGCTATCAGATTTCCTGAGCCAAATTTGTGAAGATTACCTCAAAACACTTCAAGATTCAGCTGCAGCAACACAGCTGAGGTGGTTTCAAGGCAGCTATGGTGGAGGCTTTGTTCCGGATGAAAGCTGTTAAAGAAATGCAATCAAATTTAAAAGAAAAAAAAAACTTCACAACCAATGATCTGACTGTTTTGTGTGAACTTTCCAGAGTTCGTGCGGAAGAGCACACTGACAAAGAGCCTGCGGCTAGAAATGGGGAGAAACTGCGCTCCGATGGACAAGACCGCTATGAGGATCGGAATGAGCGCGAGGACAACCGCCGCAGCGACTACGACGATCGCCGCAGCGACTACGACGATCGCCGCAGCGACTACGACGACCGCCGCAGTGAATACTCTGACCGCCGTGACAAGTACAGTGACCGCCATGAGCGCTACGACGACGAACGCCACTACGACGACCGCAGAGACCGCCGTTATGATGACAACGACCGCTATGACGAGCCCTATGATGACCGTGATCGTGACAGACCACCTGTGCCAGCCAATAAGCCACCAAGGAGGGACTATAACAACTAAGGCCTCAAACCCAAATCAACCACTGTCTTCCATCTTTTGTTTCATCACCACTAGTTGCCAGTTACCTCACTCAGGGTGTGACCTTATTGGCTCAAACAACATTTTTGCCTCTGTGGAGCTTGTTGTGATATGATTGGCGCAAAAAAAACCACAACGAAACTAGAATTAAGGAGGAAGTATAAGGATGAGGAGGGGCAGGGAACCAAAAATGGCGCCCACTAAGCCCATCTGATCCATTTTAAATGGGGAGTGGGTGGGGTCAACAGATACAAAGTCTCTGGCTCAGGTATGAGCACTGCCCAGGGCAAGATCTATGTCTTTATTAATCAACTCGCATCACACAAATATTTGGAACTGGACAAACATTTTACAGATCACTCAAAGAAAAAACGTTTTTTTAGAGATCGGTGTATGAATAGTTGGTATTTTAGCTTTAAAGTTACATGTTGACATTGTCACATGAGAATGCAAGTCTGTCTGTGTGTGTCTTGAAATGGCCTCTGCTGTCGGGTACAACTGGTGGTAGTTTGTTCTTTAAGGAAGCTACCTCCACTTTAAGGATAAGGGCTTCAGTTTTGTGTAATTCTTTGCTACTTATTTTTGTTTATATGAGTTTGATATCTCAACCAGTTTTAATTAGCTTTTTCACATAATATCAGAACCTGTAAATACAGCCTCCTACGATTATTGGGATTGATAATGTCACCACAGATCACTCAAGGCTTTTTTTAAAAAGAAAAATTCTAATTTTAAGGAAACTTAACAAAAATAGTGTATAATCTGATGTTATGCCATGTTCAAATATGTTTTTTATTATGTTGAATTATTTAGTAGAGATTTTTGTTGAAATGCATCAAAGTACTGCAGCGTACATATTCATATTATTTTATCTCAGCAAGGGAATGATTTCTGTTTTACATTCAAAATGGTATGTTTTCTGTTATTGTGAAACAATTAGATATGCCGTGATTTCCATGTATGAAACATGCTGTAAAAATAAAGCTGATTAAATCAAATGAATAAAGAAGCTTCTCACATCTGTATGAATTATATTGAACACTAGGTGGCAACATTACACCTCCCAAAAAAACTCAATGATCAGATAACATTGATGATGCATGTGGGTGCAAATAAACACTTTTTTTTCTATTTCTAGTAATACTTATTATTTTTGTGAATTAATGAATTAATTTTTTTTATTTTTCAATTTTTAATAATGTCCTTAATATGTTTCAGTCCTCTCCCTCTGGTTTCCCTCCATCACCGCTACCATCCATTGTCTGTCTCTGGAAACAGCGTCTGGTCGCCTCCCACCCTGCTGCGTAAAGGTACACACCAACAGATGTTTCCTGGGGACTTCAAAATAAAATGACAACATGGCTCAAAATACATTCAAGGACATGCCATCAACCTTATTTCAAAGTAAGAAAACACCCTTAAAATTAACCCACATGAAAGTGACAAAGTGCCATATGAAAATAGAAAGTTATACTCTGGAAATGAAGCATTATTAAACCAACACCACAATAAAAGCACCTCATCTTTCATACAGCTCAATATGTTGAATATTTCAGTATTTCCAATGTTATTCCAATATTGTCCACAGTCGCTTGGTATATTATTAAAGGAACTACATGTATAAATGTATCACATGTATATTCTTGTGTGTGCACACTAACTGAGGACACTTTTCAACACCATGGACGCCTTGGACTCAGCATTTTCACAGCCTTGACTGACAGGCATACAGATGAATCAGTGCTGATTTCTGACACAGTGTATTGTTTTGTTTTTAAATGGATTTAAGTAATAATAAGCAGAGCAGAACATGATGGGCATCCATTTAAGCACTTAAATAAGTGTATGATAATTATTATTTTAACTATGGTGAGAACAGGAACAGTTTGGTTGTGAATGTTGTGAGGAACTGGGCTGGAAGTAAAAAAAAAATCTTTGTGCAAATACCACAAATTAATCCTGAAGAGTTGGTCATCAAATAAAATTAAATACCAGGGATATCTGGAAACTGCTGATTTCAAACTTTAGGATCACAGTCATGACTGTCAGGGAGGATCAATGACTGAACAATAATAATAATAATAATAATAATAATAATAATCCGCAAGTGACGCTTTTATTTAGAAAGCGATAGCCGGAAGTGTGGAGTTTTATTCTGACACGCTTGACGCTCGTCCCGTTGTGCGCCTGTTGAGTCGTCAGTGAGCTGCAGCCTCAAACATCGTCCAGGGATGAGACGAAGGAGAAAAGAGGACGAAGCTTGTCAGAAAACCTCCGTGAAATCCTGCTGCAGGATCGGGAACATGAAGTGGTGGATTTTTGTCGTTTTCCTGACAGGTAAGATAAGAAGGAGATAAATTAGAAAAATATAAGATGCACTCCTCCCTGTGTGCAGCAGCAGGTTGTAAAACGGATTTAAGCTGGGAGTGAACCTGCACAAGCTTTTAGACCCAAACTATTTTTTTATTCTGTGAAAGCTGCAATGTTTGACCCAGAAAAGTGTTAAAACTTTGCTGAGCCGTGCAAACAGAGCTGAGGTGAACTTTTATGTGTGAGTGATCCGACCTGAAGCTTTTGAGGGGGGTGTTGTGGATCAGGAGGTCTAACATCTGACAGATTAAAAAAAAAACTACTTAGGTCCCTCAGTGAGATGATAGTATGCAACCTCATTTAGTTTGTGCAGGCAAAATATCTGAAAAATCTCTTTGAAGTAATTTATATATGTACAAATAAATCAATAATATTAGAAAGGTCACTGTTTGCTGTATATTAAGACTGTTAAAGCTGCTGTGCAGAAATGAAATGTTTGTGCAAAACCAATAGTTTAGCTTTCTGATATTAGATTAGATTATGGTTGGAAAAAAAAGTTAAATAATCAATTAGTCGATTAACAAACAATTAAATGCAACTCTTTTGATAATCAATTTATTTATTTAAAGCAAAAACTTCTGATCTGATTCTTTTAGTCTTGTATGGTAAATATATCTATTTATATATCTAGAGATAGATAGGTAATCTCTTTGCTATTTTTTGACACACTTTAGACCAAACAATTCATCAAGAAAATATGTCTGATTACACTTATATTATGATATCTTACATTATACACTTATATTACTAATGATATCTAAAAACTATAAACAAGCATAAAATGATGTAAAAAAAAAATATGATAAATATGAGATCAGTGAAGGAATACTTAATAAGCTCAGTGTATGAATAATACAGTAGTACAGTGTAGGAATACTATAGTAGATTTACTACAGTAACATATACATTCATTGTTGTGAGCTTGATGCTGGGTTTCTCTCTCTTAAAGGTACATAACGTATCGGTCTCCATGAAAAATAAAGTGCACTGTAATGATAAATCAGTGAAACAGCATGCTAACATATTTCCTTCTGTAAAAAACTTTAGAGGATTTTTCTCTCTGCGTGAAATCAGACAAGTTAAAAAAGCAAAACATTTGTCAGATCTCACAAATACTCTCAGCAACTCTCCTCCTCCAATATTACAACAGTAACCTCCCCCTCTTCCTCCTTCTCCTGTTTCATTTTGTCCTCTGGAGGTGGCTTCCTCTGAAAACTAATAAAGCCTGGATCGGCCCACAGCCTGTGATCCCAGAAAGACCAACTTCATGGCTTTTTTTTTGTTCCAGTTCTTAGAAGTCAGAGTAATGCTCTCCCCGAGGAATTTACGTTTTAGTCTGCTTGATTCCTCTCAGTCTGAATTTAAACAATGCTTCTTTTTCCCCCAAATCCACTCCAGCTTTAAACTTCAGATGACACACAGTGGTCCTTAAATGTGGAGCCACAGAAAACCGTTATTCACTGGTGAGGAAAATAGTGCATCCAAGCTGTGAACAATAATATCTAGACTTTGTGTGTATTTTGTATGTTTCAACAGAAGGCAGATCTGTATACTGTAGATAACATCCATGTTTTAGTAAAATAATACTAAAAACATCATCATCACTAAAACATCAAATCTAACCTTTGACCTTGCAGTGCTGAATCAGCAGATGACTTATAGTGTTTGCCTTGTATTAAAATCTGAACGGGGTTTCATCAGGAGCGCTTTGAAGTTTTTCCACCTTCATAAATGTACATTCATGATGTTTAGTTGTGACTTAGATTTTTATTTTACTGTACATGACATTGCTTTATAAGGACACGAGGGTTACCTGTGGGATTACCCATAAAGAGACACACAGTATATGTAGGGGTTTTGTGAGAAATGTTTAATGTTTGGCCTTAAAATCTTGGTTTTACTGTCCCAGGATTTGTGTTATTACCACTACTACTACCCATAATAATAATAATAATAATAATAATAATACACCCAAGTATTTTTAACATCTATTTATGATATACAGTGTAATTAATAATTATAATCATCATCAATGAATCATTCAGTGTATAAAATGGCAAAAATAGTGAAAAAAACCCTTCAAAAAGTTCCCAAATCTGTGGTTACTGCCTTCAAATGCAGCTCGAAACAGTGAAAAGCAGCGAATCCTCACATCTGAGAAGCAAGAAGCAGCTAATGTTTATGCTTAATAAATGACTTAAGCAATCAATGAGTAAGTACTGTTAATTATTTTGCTGACATTCTGACTAATCAATAGTTTCAGCCCTAGTCGGCAACTAAATTTTAGATTTAATTTTATGTTTTTTAATGAAACAAGCATCAGTGTTTATGGAAGTCTGTGGACAAGAACAAGGGGTCTTTTAGTATTTTTGATAAAATCAGACACCAGGTGAGGGCGTTTAGGTGGGTTCACTCTTAGTAACAGAAAGAAAACAAAAGTCTTTCAGCAGGACTGGTCTGGATTAAGTGAAGCGGTGCCCCCCTCTCATCCCTCACCTCATCGCTGTTCACTGATCCAGTTCAGTCACCCACACACACAGCAGCAGCATACACAGATGTTTCTGGGTGTGTGTGTGTGAGTGAGTGGGTGTGTTTTTCTCACATGGTCACCTCTCTGGGGGTGTGTTGCTGTTGAACCGCCGAGCTCGAGCTCCCGGTCATCATGTGACCCAGAGTCCTGCAGCTCCAGAGGCTCCAAAACAACTTCGGGTCAGCTGAGCTCACAGTCAGACTTCACAGAGCAGAAGAGACTCAAACTTGTCAGGCTTGTTTTTTTTTCTGCACTTACCTTGTGCCAAACTCCACAGTGATTCATTTCATCCCAGCTAAAAGGGAAATAAAAAAGTATTTCTAGTTCATCCTAACATTATTCTGATTCATTGGATCTCTTATGGAAAAGGGAGCTACAGGAACAGGTGCCTCCTTAAACCTCGACTCAGCTTCTGAATCACTGTGTGTTGCTCTCCACTGTAGTGATCCTTAAATTGGCCTCATTACACATAAACAGTCATTGCTAAAACCTGTTTTGGCTGCCAGATCTGTGCTGTGATTGTCCGAGCCAGAGGTTTTCAAAGCCCAACACTGAGCGCCCCCGCTGACAAAATCAAGACGACTGCACAAACAAACAGACTGTTACCCGTCAAAAGCGTGCTGAACGAGCTATTAGCAGCTCCTGTTTGCAGTGTACTCATGGATGTCCAGACAACTGTCACTAGATTATTTAGACACTGAAGAAACCTTAAAAACTTGATTATTTTCAGGCAATTCTGGACTTATAAGGAGTGATTTATCAATGTTTTTTTGCAATCAACATTAGCGATAGTGACATCACACTGAATTGAAAAATACTTGAATCATGTCTGTGTGTTGAAATGTTGGATAAAAACGTCTTGATGAGTTGTGATTCTGAGAAGAGGGTGTGCAGTTGCTGATTTTAACCCTTTCCTCTTTCACACTTTACTGATCCGTCTTCATTACCTCCTCATCCTCCCACAGACGTCTTCCTCCCCGGCTGCTCGGGCGTCCACGTTTATGTGAGAGATGAGAAGAGGTACGCGGTGCCGTTCCAGTCGGTGGTCCTGCCCTGTCAGTACACCAGCGTGTCCACCCAGACCCCCGTGGTGCAGTGGGTGTACAAGTCGTACTGTCGCGACCGCACGCGGGATTCGTTCAGCTTCCACGACAGCGTTGGTGGAGGCGGGCTGACGGGTGGAACCGGAGGAGCCGCCGGAGGGTACGAGACGGGGCTGACGGCGGGCTACCTCGACTGTGCCGACAGCAGCCGGACTGTCCGGACCGTGGCCTCCATCTCTGGTTCCTCCATGACACTGTCAGAGTACTACAAGAACAGAGACATCTCCATCATGAACAGTAAGACTTATACTTTCTGTTTCTCTGATGTTCATCTTGAGTCTCCTCTCTTACATTCACACAGCAGCTGCATAGAAAAAACAGCTTCTCTTGTTCTTTGGTAACATATTGATCCAAAATAATATTCTTATTTCTTCTGCTGCCAAACCTGGCAAGTTTTATGAAATCCACAAATCACCCTGCCCCCAGATTCCTGATTAAGTGCCCAAAAGTGATTCTGCACACATGTAGAGGAGGGTGGGAGACAGGGGAGGCTTTGCTGGAAACTTTGGAAGCTTTCAGAACAATCAGGTTATATAACTCAGAGGAAATATGCACATACCCACCACCAACGGTCATTTGCTAATTCTACATGAGAAAGCATGAGAAATAAACCTCCCCCTCTCAAAAACACTCTTTTTTTCTTCTCATAGACTTAGACTTAGATCAATAAAGTCTAGTCTAAGTCTAAGTCTATGTGAAGAAAAAAAGAGTGTGATGTTAGATTTTTGAGAGGGGGAGGTTTATTTTGAGTGGGAAAAGGGACAAAACTCACATCCATAGAGCCTGGATAGTGAAAGCTGGCATGTAAATAAGTACCAACCACCTTAAATAGATATAGAACTATAGAACTATAAATAATTATAATAAATAATCTTAAAACAGAATGACATATTTAGAGTTAATAAAAGAATTAAGAGTATTAAATTAAACTTTTGACATGTTTTTTATACAAATGTTTTTCTGATACAGTACATACCATTGTGTTTGTCTACCAGTGAGAAATGACAAATGTTTGTTTTAAATGCTCAGTAAATGTCTTGGCCACAGTTTTATAATCACCAAATTTAAAGAGTCTTATGTTAAAAGCTCTCAATAGACTTTTTTCTCACTTTGATACAGATGCCTCCTTAT
Source organism: Scortum barcoo (assembly GCA_023238725.1). Taxonomy (NCBI): domain Eukaryota; kingdom Metazoa; phylum Chordata; class Actinopteri; order Centrarchiformes; family Terapontidae; genus Scortum; species Scortum barcoo. The sequence goes on from CM041531.1 coordinate 10,733,012, forward strand.
GAGCCACATAAGGAAACAAGACCAAGAGCGCAGAGACTGGCTATTTTTATTATTTTCTAATAGTTATTTTTAATGCCTGGCACTGGGTCTGGGTTTTCTGGTAAAATCAGACTAAAAAGCGCCGACTGCTGACTAAAGGTCTGTCTCTGGAGCTGGACCATTGATGACATGATGCTATATGTGAAAGAGTCAGACAATTGGCCCAAAGTAGCGAAAATCAAATCTCTCAGTCTATTAAAGGCGGTGGTATAATGAAATATTTCACTATTTCACACCAGATTAAACCCAGGAACTCTTGCTCATGCTTCCTCCTGTCCTCAGTTCTCCATTTCTTCTGTCTCTTATCATCATGTCATTTAAGGATCATCTAAGGGACACCTCTGTGCATACATGTATGTGTGAGCATGTTTTCGTGGTTGCGTGTGTGCTTGTTGAAGACAGAGAGGTCACCTTGTTTGCGGGCCTCAGATTTATGGAGCTCCAACTCCGGCTGAAGAATCGACCTTCTTTTACCAGCCAGGAACACAGACAAAAGAAGCGGTTTTCACGCTGTCCTCTCATTCATCCTGACCTCTCACGCTTCCCTTCTGATGTACTTCAATGTCCCTCTTTTATCTTTACTCTCTAGATCCCTCCGCATCCCACCATCCACACACTTGTGTCTCTGTGTGTAAGGCTTTTCTTTCGCTTTTTCTTTTCATCCTCTGTCCCACTCCACCTCCCGTCCTGAAACAGGTCAGCGCGACAGTGTTGTAAATGGACAAAAAAAAAAGTAAAAGCTTGAACTATGTTGCCTTTAGAGACGCCCAATCATCCATACTCATGTAATCCTATTCAGGGTCAGAGGGAGGCTGGAGTCTTTCCCAGCATGCACTGGGCAGGGGGTGTTCTGTAAATCACAAGACTAACACAGACGGACCAACATGCTCACTTGCTCTTATGGTCTTTTAAAAATTGGCATATCTTTGGAGAGTTATACATTGGAAACAGGAATCAGAGACAACCAACATTTAATCACAAGGCGGCTTTTAAGAGAAAATAATCTGTATAATCTGAAAGCGTAAGAATTAAAAACACTCTGAATGATTGGAGTGGTCACAGTGGTCAGCCTGTCTCTCCTCCCCCTTCCTTGGCTAACAGGAAAAGGAAGTGAATTATACAATCCATTTCCTGTCTGCTGTATTTACATGTTGGACGCCCTCACAATGGAGTTAACAGCTCAGTATTGTCTCATTGTTTTTAAAGGCTTTTTCAGTTGCATGAAATAGCATTTCGTTGGAGTCTTCTCCATAATTAGAAAAACATGAAAAATGAGTAATGCAGTTTAAGTTAATGCTTTATTCTGCGCAACTGTGGGGGCACCAATGTCCACATAGATTTGTGTAGTTTCTCTCTAAGAGCTGTTGAACTTGGCTGGCTTACACAGATCCCTGACCTCAACCTGATCCAGATCCTGAGACACCTGCGAGCCAGGCCTCATCACCCAACTTCACCGGTTGACCTCATATGTACTCTGAGTGGCTGAGTGCCGGCCAAATCCCTACACCTAGGTTACAAAATATGAAGGAGTTTTCAGGGGTTAACAACTTCCAAAATCCACAATTCACATGTTTTGAAAAACACATGTGGAAAGAAATAAAAATTTTCATATCTTTACCACCTTAATTTCCCAGTTTTTCCTTGTGGTTTCCTTTCACCCCAGCAACTTCTCAACTCTTATAATTACCTTTAGGAGCCCTTGTGCATATTGTTTTTTACTTTAATAACGTTATTGCATCTCTTTTTTTAAACATCAAACATATAGTGTGTATTAGACAGCGTGGCAAACAGACCTAACTTGGAGATTTCTAAAGAATTTCGAGACATAAGATATACTTTGCAAAGGACACTCAGGCATTGTGCAACACAACTACATCCCTTTTCAAACAGCATAGTCTCTTTAGGCTTTTGAAATTAGTTTTGAGGGTTTTAAGTATTTTATCCAATCTGAATCCAGTATTATTTTTTACTATTTAATCCAAATCCGTAATGCTTGTGGACAATGCTCAGCCAGTAAAAGTTGATATATACTGTACATTGCAATAATATATAAAAATGTTGATTCTCATTTTTTAACGTCTTTTTTTTTCCATGTAGAGGCAGACCTGCGCATTGGAGGGGTCCAGTGGGGAGACAGTGGAGTTTACATCTGTAAAGTGGTTATATCTGATGACTTAGAGGGACAGAACGAAGCCTCTGTGGAGCTGCTGGTTCTTGGTAAGCTGCTACTACTTTCCCAACATGCCTATCATACCTATGAAAAAAAAAAAAAAAGAGCTCAGTCGGACTCACTCCATTCCCTGTGAATATATCATTGACATCCATCGAACAGCCCCCGTTTTTAGAGATGTGTTTCTAGGTTTGTTACAAGCTTCTGGAGGCAGGTCACTTTGACCAGCTGACATCCCATGGAGTCATTGATTCTGGCTGTGTCCCATCACTTTGTTGTTTTTTTTTCACAATATTAGACTGACAAATGTCACACTGCAGTATCTCTGTCACAGACATCCCACCACACACTTTAATTTCTCATATCTTATTTTAAAGTTCTGGACAGAAGACAAGTCTGACAAACATCATTTACTCTAAATTATAATAAATATTATCCGAGCTGCTGTTACATAACAAGGCCTTCATGAGCTGACCTATTCATCGCAGACAACACAATACAGCCTCATTAATGAGCTAATTTATAACAAGCAGTGCCACTTGTTGGGCAGTCTCGCCTAATGTGTAACCATAGCAACTGCGTTCGCTCATACTGTATGTGGTTTCGCAGAATAGTTTTGGCTTCGCTTTGACATTTGCACCTATATGTCAGAGAATCCTCTGTGTTGTGTGTGTGTGTGTGTGTGTGTGTGTGTGTGTTGATTCTGTGTCCCACGTTGTGAAAGTATCTGCGATGTGTTGTATATTTACAGTGTCAGTGTATTTGTCCGTGTTCAGTTACAAACAATACCATAGCAACAGCTGAGAGACTATGTGGCTCTTGGTGCTCTAATTCACCCAGAAGCTGAACTTTTGTTTGGCCGGCACTCAGAGACTTATGTGTATGCACAAAAGACACATACACACACACACACACACACACACACACACACGTTGGACAATAACCTTTTACAGTTTGCAAAGCGTGTGCTCTGAATCCTGTTAAATGTTGGGTACTGCCTTGGTATCATAATATGTTACAGATAATGATAGGATAAGATAATGCTACCTAACTCAACCCAGCATGAGAGGCCCATCGTCTACCACGGTGCTAAAACGTTGTATTTCCCAGTCTTGGTGTAGCAAATATGACATGTGAGGCACTTGTTGTGTTTCCATAACAACAGTTGGGGCCACCGCGAACGGCTCAGGGGGCCTTTTGTCTTTTGAGCAAACGGCTTCACAGCAAAAACGACAGGGAAGATTTAATGACGTGGAGGAGGGACAGCAGAGCACTGTGATACAAAGGACGGAGGGTGACACCATGTGAGACACTCGACTGATGTGGGCGCCTGAGAAGTCAGAGGCTGATGAAAAGAGGGAAGAGTTATGCCTCCATCTCTCCTCCCTTTTGAGTTTCCATAGCTCAGAAGCTACTTTCTTATGATACAAAACTTGGACCAAAACATTGAAATGTTCATGAGGCAGAGGTCATTTTCCATGTGTGAAGTAATCCTCTGTGTTCTGTGCTCCCATGGAAAAAAAATGAACCCTTCAATGCATGATACAAACTTGAGTGGAGAAATATAAAAAAAAAAATTCTTAAGCTTTCAAGATGTCTTATCGTCTACAACCCAACCAGTACTGGACTTTTGTAGAAGATCCCAATAAAAGTACATACAACATCTTAAAGTTAAAATTAACTGCTTTTTATTTTTGGACAAATTGTTTAAATTTAACTGTTTAAATGACCTTAAATGTTGTTTTCTATTTCTGTAATGTGTCTTATTGTTATTTATTGGCCGACACAAAAAACAATAATCTAATATCCGCTGATATATCTGGCCAGTTTATAGGTCTGGATGCATAAACCATGAATGAACAAAGATGAGATTAGCAAACAGCCGGTGTGACCTGTAATGACTGAATGAGGGAGTGGACATTGTGTGATCCATTCATCCGTGAATGAATGAACTTGTTGAGTTATGAACAAAACACACAAACACTGTAATCCGAGAATAGATAGAGTGATTGACAGTGTATACTCTTATCAATAATAGTTTTATGATCAGATATCTTCATCTGTGATTGGTAAATTTGGTTTAGTTTAGTTTTACCTGTGTTGGAACCAGATATACCAGTCTGAACCAGTTCTGTCTCTTTTTTAATTAATTTGAACTCTGAGGTGGCTGAGCATCATGACTGCATTAGAAAAAAAGCTCTGAAGCTCTCTATGAGTCCTGACCTCCTTTTAATTGAGGGCTAGCTGAAAAAGGTTGTCCTGATGGGTTTTAATGAAGATGATAGACAATAGTAAACATTAGAGTAAGTCATTTGTGAAGTCATGTGTTACCTGGACAGAGATTTTAATATTGTTTTATGGGGACCTTAAAACAGACATATGATTGGACATGTGTGTAAGTGTGAGTGTTTTATAGGTGACCTTGTCTGTAGAGCTCAATGAAATTCGCCTTCCCTTCCCCACTATAGGAGTACACTACCCGCCTGGAGAACCATATAGGGAAAAACTAGCAAACCCCAAATATTTGAAAGTAAATCTCCGTAAAAATCACCGGACTGCAGGCAAATTCACGAGTGAGCTTCCTTCAGAAGCTTGAGCAGGAGGCAGACAGATGACAAAACAACATGTAAATATAAAGGTGGAGGTGCCTTAAATTACATAATGCAAATTTCAGCTACTATAGTGGTTGTCTGTAATCATGTGCCGATTTAGCTGCTTCTTAATAGGTTTCTCTCTGTTTTCTGATCCAGCAAAGAACACATTTTAGCCTTCCAGAAAGATACTAAGTGAGGTATGTGCACTGTCAGCCACAGTCAGGCCAAAACAGTCCAGCCTGCTCTCTGCTTCTCCAGTCCTTCTTTCTTATCCTCCTCTCTGCGATAATCACGCTGTCAACAGTAAAACATCGGTGTCTGCTCACATCACGCTCACCCACTGGCTGTTTCACTTTTGACAAAGCTTCAACTTCAACACGGACAGATGCGCCCAAACAAAACAAACTCATGCACATTTTTGTACCAGCTGGTGACACGCCGTCCCCTTATCTGCAAAAATGAAAGGAGAAAGACATAACAGCAGCAAGTTGATGGTTGTTAAGGGCTTGGGTTATTCCCAGTGTTGATGTTTCTCCTGTATTTTCTTAAATCGCATCTGTATGTGTACAAGTGATCACTCCACCAAAATGACCAGATTTAAAGCTTTTAGACTCTTTAAAAAAAAGAAACTCACTATATATGTAACAAATAAAGATAAAGTCAAGACATCAGGAATGCAATGATGAGGACAGGGTAAATATAAATCTGCAACAGTAAAATTAAAACTTTTGGTATTAAGATTTTCAGCAACAACTTTCCCATCAGCAGTGTTTTCAAAGCTTCATTGGAGATGTTGTAAAGAAATAGTTTGACATTTTGGGAACTATGCTGGAGGCCGGAGTCTCGCCAAGATGAAGGTGCCAGGCAACCCGGCAGAAAATCCACGAAATCACTGTTCCCAGCCAAGAAATAGTCCCACACATAGCCCTCTGTAAAACTGTAACTTAGGTGTAGTTTTTTTTTTTTTTGTTAAAATGATGTGATGTTTAAATTCATGAATCCAGTCCTTTAGTAATTATCTGCCATCTATCTCAGAATATTTGCATTTTTGCATAAAGCCTAACAACATGTTTCAGCATGATGTTTATTTAATTCAGCTGTCCTTACCGAGCTTTCCTGAACTGATAAACGGGATGATTTGTCAAATTAAGGAGAGATTATTACAAAGAGAGGCGATGGACACACCAGGAGTCCCCTCTCTCCTCACTGGCCAGACAACAAAGAGACAAAGAAATTGTTTCAGGAACAAAATGTTTCTCTGCAGCCTGTCCGCTGGCTCTGGACTCGGGGAACGTTCCCGACTCTGCATGTAACATCACTCACAGCTCCTGCCTGTTTGTCATGTTATCGTCATGAGCGAGTCATGTTTTCCTGTCCGTCTCCTCGTCAGACAGATGATTTTACAGCTGTTGATATGATAAATCAGATGAACAATCTGCTTATCAGTTGCTCTGATATGAAGACTTTCTGGGACAAGACCAGAATGTCCTCTGGTGCATGCTGCTGTTAATCTGTCAACTCTCTTTATCTTTTTTTCCTCTGTATCTCTCTCTGTTTTTGCCTTCCTTCTATCTCCATGCATGCTGCTGCAACAATAACTTTGAACCAATCATTCCAATTTATATCACCTCCATTTCCTCTCCTCTGCTCTCCTCTCCTATGCTCTGTCTCTCTCCAGGTTTCTCAGGTGTGCCTGAAGATCTCCTGCCAGACTTTGATTTGAAGATTATGCCAGGTAGGGGCATAATGTATTCTCCCCCTCACCTGGTTGCTTTTATTCACACTAACCCAACTTACCTTTCTAACCTCGGCTGAAGGAACCATTTGTATGGTTGCACAAATCATAAAAAATTTAGAAGAGATTTAGAAGAGGACTCTTTGCAGGACATTTGGCACTGGATGAAAAAGAAAAGCAAACAAAATCTAGACTTTTCTCGTCATGTTTAATGGTTTCTGTTCTCTGTTCTCACATGAGTAAATAATGCAGCAGGTGTTAGTGATTCAGATTTAATGGGGCTCTAACATAGCTAAGGTCAGAGGCGTTTTTTAACCCAACGGACTGATCCGCACCAGTTAGATAATGAGCTGGCCGTTGCTCCCACTAAGATGAGCTGTGCTCCAAAACAGCCATTATAGTCATTATAGTTATTTATGGTTGTGGTTAGTATTGCCACCCCGCATCATTTGGACACTACCCAGTAAAAACACAGTGACTGAGAGGGAGGGAGGTTTGTTTATGTCATGTCAAATTCCTGTAATACACATTTAATTATCACTGAGTTTGTGGGAAGTGATGAATGTGTGGAATTGTGTGGAAGAAGCTCCCAAAATGACTTTGTATGATTCACTCAGTCCAGAATGGTTATAGCACGCTTATCTCTATGTGTTTTTGTCAGCACCCACTCCCTCAGTGGCCCCAAATATCTGAATCCTGATGTGTGTGTGTATGCGTGTGTGTGTGTGTGTAAGGGTCATAATGGTTGCAAATGATATCACATTACAAGCTAATGTGTGGTCACAAGCAAATCTTCAGTATCTTACAGAGCAGCGTAAACTGTCCCTTTCCTTCCTGTAGCAAAATCAGGTTTCCTGTGTATGTGTGTGTGTGTGGGGGGGTTTTTTCCTTGGGTTTACATTGTTAGAGATTTCCTTATCTACCCCCTCCTTCCCTTTCCTTTGCTTTGTCTCTATAGACAGATACATGTCATTTGTCTGCTGTACTTCGGTATCACTCACTTCAGCACTCCTTAACACTCCTTAACATGAGGTGTAAAATCATCTCCTTTGCTTACACTCATATTCTGGTCATATTCATATTCTGAGAGAGACATTTACAGGGCTTCCTTAAAAAACAGGAAAAAGTCAACAAAAACTCCACAATAATAGATCAGAGACCTTACAACAATCCAGCTGTCTCTCCCCAGCTGACAGCCAATAGCTGAACAGTTTTTTTACGTCATTGGGTCTTCGAGGTGCTAATATGCATTCAGGAAAGAAATGTTCAAATGTTTCTTTGGGATAACCTCTTGGCTGTTATCTTGATTATCTTCTCTGGTTATCACAGTCATCTACCAAGCCCTTTCTCTCGATTTCTCTGTAATACAAACACATGGTGGGAAATCTGAAGCTTGAAAGGTCATACAAAGGTTCATAAAAAGTCAATAGAAGTTAGAAGCACATTTTACTTATTAATTACCAATTAGTGTTCACAACCCTTTGACAGTTCATTGGTTTTCTAAATTGTAATAAAATCACTTTCTTTCAATTAACTAATCCCTAGTTAACTTTATATTTACCAATTCTACTACCTTTGGGCTCATTTTTCTATCTATGACTTGCTCCGTCTTTTCTGTCCAGTGATTTTTATTGGGACCATCACATTCATCAACAGAGTACTGTACTAAACAAAATACTAAAGATCTAACAGTTTTATTCGTTTAGTAGTTTTATGTATACTTGTATACGTATATGTATACTGATTATTTTTCTAAGTAAACAGTGTAACGTTCCGATTGTATAGAAGGAAACAGGAAAAATACTGATACACAGATTTAAAGTTAAACCTCACTCATTGTACCACATTTACAGGTCTTAAGGAGGAATACTGCACATGTAACAAGGAAAATACATATGTAGTATCAAAAAAAGTTTATTTCTAGTTCTGCTGCATCAATTTTGATTTTATTTTAAGTGTTTATCATGAGTCCAACAGTGTTATAAGAGACCATTGTTAAATTACTGAAATATTTAGTATATTTATTATTTAGCTAATAAAACATTTCCTCTGTATGTGTACGTATGTGTCCTACTTATTTACATGCAGGATTCTGTGCTGTGTGTACTTTCAGAGTGGGTGTTTGTGGCGGCAGTGGCACTCGGCAGTGTCTTATTCCTGCTGTTGGTTGGGGTTTGTTGGTGTCAGTGCTGTCCTCACTCCTGCTGCTGCTACGTCAGCTGCTGGTGCTGCCCCGACATATGCTGCTGCCCCAGACACTGTGAGTATAAACACACACACACAGGATACTGACACTCTTTGAAAAAAACAAAGTTTCTCTGACTGGGATTGTGTTGCTGTTGTAGTATATGAGGCAGGAAAGGGCATAAAGACGGGCACCTCCACCCCTCAGACGCCTGCCTACCCTCCATACTTTGTCACTGGCGTCCCTACGATGGTCCCCATCGCACCCCCCTCCCTGGTAGACAAGATGTCTTCTGTCCCTCCTTCGGATGGCAGCCTTCTCACAGCAAGTGAGGTCTTACTCTTAATTAGCGAGTGAATCTTTAACAATTCGTGAAATATCATACATATATAACATATATATATTTTTTTACGAGGATTGTCATTGTTTTATTTGTTGCTGTATGAGAATGTTGTAAATTGGGTTTACTATGTTAATGTAAAATTTTGGTCAGAAGTTGTAATAGAATATAACAGAGAACATGCAAAACTACAAGTACAGCCCAAAATCTACAGTGAACACACACCATGCTGGTGTTATCCATGCTGATGAGTCAAGTGTGTATCTGCAGTGCCAATGCATGCTGTAGGGGTTCCCTACCGCGTGCCCACACCTCAGGATCAGGACTCTCTCAGGGTGCTGCAGTATGTAGAGAAACAGCTGGCTCACTTCAACCCAGCCAGATCCATCAGTCACCAGTGTAAGCTTTATAAACCCGTCCTGTGGATTTACCCTCTGAAAATGCTGTCAGCATCTTCTATGGCATGTTGATGCAATCAGTAGACAATGCATGCTGCACCATCTAGCTGGTCATGTGTTTTTGGCTTTTTATTCTCTTGAGCTTGCCTCAGCATGCCTCTGCTCAAGCATTCTGCGTATTGAATTTCCTGTAGTTCAGATGTTCATAGGAGCGGGTGTGCATGCCTCTTTACCTGAAAGAATATGTTTTAACAGTCCTCGCTCCAACACTTAATCTTGTGTAATCTCTTGCAGACTTCAACTCTGACTTTCTTCTGCAGTTTTTCATCACTCACTCACCGTTTTCTCTCAAATTCTGTGCTTCCTTGAAGATTTTCTGTTTGATTGTTTATTTCTCAGATCTGTCGCTTTTCATTTATTCATTTCTTCATTCTGGCTCGTCAAGCCTGTAGTCTGTCTGAGCTGAGCTCCCTCCACGAGGGAGAAACCGGCTTCCGCCAAACATTCCGAAACGTCCAGAAGAAGGCTCTGCCCGCCATCCCTGACCACGACCCTCAGCCAGAACCTCAACGCCACCGTGACAACCGCAGTCCGGAGCCACAGCGTTACCGTGAAAACCCTCCATCGCCCCAAAGATATCGCGATGACCCAGACTCAGAGCCTCGCCGATACCAGGATGAGCCCCTTCCCCCACGGCGGTACAGTGACGACCCTCCCTCCTCCTCGCAGTCACGAAGGCCTGGGCGAAATCAACGTCAACAGAATCACAGCGATGAGGAAAACCACAGCAGGTACAGATACTCCTTTAAGTGTGTTTACATAGACTAGAGGAACCAGGTGAATAAAAGTAAGCAGGCTGCAAATCTGTAGTCAGATTCCTCTCCTACCCCAACTTTATTTTATCTAACCTGCTTACCTGTGTAAATGACCAAGAAATTGGAGAAATGTAGTTGGGGGAGTGAAGTCTCACTAATCCGGGGTTCCCATAAACATGGCATTAAAGAAGCTTACTGGAGAAAGCTAACTTTAACTCATATATTTAGGGGCATGTAAACTCAGCACTTTATAAATGCCAACACAGGTTCTGTGCATCTGCATACACTCACAATCTTGCTGACCTTCTCTTGCATCCTTTTCCTCTGCGTCCTCTCACTTTGGTCCTGTCCTGTCTTGTTCTCGTGTTGTGCAGGTGGAACCCTCGTTCAGAACATCTGCAGAGAAAGACGTACCGCGCTGCAGGACGAACCGGCTCACTGGATGAGCTGGAGGAGTTTGCCGCTTCGTACAAGCAGAGGGGAGGCAGAGGAACAGAGAAGAGGGAAGAAGAAAGGGGAGACTACGAGACGGAGCTTCTGGAGTTCAGTCGCTATCCATCCTACCGCATTGGTCCACCGCAGCATTATCACAATGATGAAAATGAGTGTGGAGACAACAGTGAAAGGGAAAGATCATCCCAGACGAAACAAGAAAAACGGACATAAAATAAGCCCACTTTCCTCACCCAAAAAGAGGAGGGGCACTTGGGACAGCGAGCGCCCTGTCCCACCTCCTCCCAGAGTCAGTCCACCATCAAGTTCTTCTCAAGAAAAGGACTACGATAGCACCTTCCTGAGCAGCCTGCTGGAGCGCAAGGCTAAGTTGCGAGGGGTCGGCCAGAGGAAGAGCGGGGCCCGGGGGGAGGAAGATTCAGACACACCCTCCAAGGGTAGCTCAAAGAAGAGCAGCGGGGAATCCAGTCGGCACTGCAGCCGCTCGCCGAGTAACAGGCCTGAGGCCGACTCAGTGCCTCCTTATGCAGAAATAGACCGAAACAGAACTGACAGGCCATCTCCACGCCCGCTGCCAGAAAACACTCGACCCTCTCAGCCTCCCGCCCATTCCTTGCCCAGCCGCAGAGAGGAACCCAGAGACAAGACCCGTAAAACGGTGAGTTACATTTAAGACATCAGATTATTCATAGAATCGTTTGCTGGTGATGGTAATTTGTAGATCAGCAGCAGTGAGTAGAGCTTATGTAGCATCTTTTGCCGTTATTAAAAAGTAGTTTGTAATTAAAGTTTGTAATTAATGAAAGTGTTTGTTCAGAAAATGTTAACACTAGGCTAACTACAAAGTATTTAATACTCAATGTGGCATTTCCCTGCTTTTAAGGGAGTCTACTAGGGCATTTCCAATAAATGAACTTTTTCAGGAACTCAGGAACTAAAGCCGTGTTTCATCCTAAGGAACAAGGGATTCAGTTTTGTTCCCTTACGATTGTTAAAGGGGGCAAAAAGTCCAATGAACTGATGATCGATGATGATGATTTTTTGAACTCCTGGAGCAAAAAATGTATGGCTGAACATCGCTGACTGATCAAACAGAGACCTTGCAGCCACCTCAACTTGTGTTCACAAGACAAGGAAGTGGTGGCAGGTTGGCGTATTGGTTTCATCTGTGTCTTTAGTCAGTGTTATCAGTCTCTGAACAGTTTAGATGTACTGTACACATGATCCAAGATGATACATCATCTCATTCTCTTTTCAGGATGGTGTAAAAGAATTTTAATGTATTGTTTCATTTCTGAAATTGAACAAATCCAAACAGACCTGTAATTTGTTGTGGCAGTTAAGTTTCTCAGCCTTTTCTGGGTTATGACCTCATCTTTAGGCATCACAGTCTTCACAACCCCCACGCTCAGAGAGTGAAGTTATTGTGTGAATTGTTAACCTCATATCAATATGTCACCTTTGCTCTAGTGTTTAAATTATCCTCTAAGATTGAAAAACTCTGACTTACAGTATAAAAAAGCTTTGCAGGCCTACAGTAAGTGTTGTTGTTGTACCTTTGACAGGTCAGGTTCAGATGCTACCACAGTGAAAACTAGGTAGACTCCTCTGTTCTGTATCCAACTACTCTCCATAACAATCATAACCTGGTTGTCTCCCCCCTGACAAACCTGGGTCAAAAAGGTATTCAACACCAAAAACTGTACGAGATTCTAATTAATTCACCAGAACAAACTGTCAGGGGCCTCAATCAAATCTTTATCAAATATAACAAAAACGTTGATATGCTGTTTGTCCCAGGTTCTTCTTCACCATAATAACATTGTTTGGCTAATGTTTACTATCTCTTTACACTCTCATTCTGCTGATAAAGATGTGTCCATATTTTTGGTGTTGTTTTTGATCAGCTACACTTTTTTTTCTCCTCGGCAGAGCACTCTTCTCAGCCGGGACTCCCTCATCGTCTGATCGTCTGAACGCCACACAGACCGAGCACTTCGAGCAGACTTTACGTGGACTGCGCGTCAGCTGTTGAAAGACAATATTACTGGCTTTGACTGTAGATTGTGCCAAAATATGCAAAGTACAGCTGATCGTGAAGGAAAGCTGAACGAAGACACCTTTGCTATCGAGACCAGGTTTCTTCCTGTGACGTCGGTGAATGATGAAGTCATCGCTGTTCGGTTTCTGTCACCAGCAGCCTCATTTATAACTCAGCTGGACTAACACTGAACTAATGCGGGCCGGGTGTATGACCTGGACTGTCCCTCCCGGCAGGACGCTGTGTGTCTCCCCTCGTCTCCTTAGAAAAGGCTCCGAGGCAAAGAGACGTGCTTTACGCTTCCAGCACAATGACTGCATTCATTTCCACTCGATGAGACATCTGCATTAAAAAGCACAGTCGTAGAATAGAAGGTATATGACAACACCATTATTGTAAAGGACATATTGTAGCGTCAGTTGTGTGAGAATACACACACTGTCATTCAGTAACATTCAGGGACTAAGGCACTTAATTCAGATGGCTTTTGCAAGGAGATTTTAATGTTAAATGACGCTGGAAGCAGTAACCAACATCACCAAATGTTGATATGATGTGTAGCACCAAGCAATATTTTTATATTGACAATGGTTTAAATGTATGTTTGTGATTCAAAATTATATGCAAAATATCACCCAACTCTGAAGATTCCCTCTAAAAGCCTGAGTGTACACTAACTGCTTGGCACTAAACAGCAGACAGACACAGTTAGTAACTAGCTGGTGAGCATAGTGGAACATTTGTTAGCTAAATAGAGACAGATATTGCCTGTAGGAGTTGTTAGATTAAAACAGAACTAAAGTAAGAGTGAGAACCGGACTCATAGTCATCAGGTGGACACAAATATGTCTCTAAATGAATGCTAATGCTGTTAGATGTCTAGATAAGCAGCTGTTTGCTGAAACGTTCACCGTAACAACTTTATAATATGCCAGTGTGTTTACAGCTTCTTCTACTGCCCCCATGTGGCCAAAAAATCTGATAATGTTAGTTAACTGAAAAGTAACCTAGCCATAACTGCAAATGAGCTGAGAAACATAAGGTTTAAGCCATAGAGCAACATTGATCAACAAGCAAAGAAGTCCAGGCAATCGATTTGATTTTTTTAAGTATATATTTTAAAAGTGTTTAAAGCAACATAACATGGACACTGCTCTGAAGAGGCCAAAATAATGTGTGCCAGTCATAGATTAATTTGATAGGTCAGTGGGAATCGTTTTGATATTCATTACAACTTTAGTATTTGCCAAACTCAGAGACATTTACAATGTACCACATTAATGATGGCATTAAAAATGAACACTGCAGACTGGCCTCTGACCCAGTATGACCCATATGTGTTGCAGCAACTGACATGTAATTACCTCCTAAGTTATGGTCCTTATTCATGAAGCAGTAACATTATTTTGTCTCCACCCTGAGCATCATTGGAGCTTTTCATCTTTTCCATTAAAACATGTTAGTTTGCACAAAGTAACCTATTTCTCCAAGGGACTAAAACCTGATGGCATTTTGTAATTGTTTTGTACGCATTGTTTAAGGTATTGGACTGCCACTTGCATTTAAAGAATTTTTTACTACAGTATGACGACATTTTTATATGTGACTATATGTGATGATATGACTCGGCCTATTTATGTGTGAGGTGAGATATGATCGGTGCAATGTGTAAATGTGTACGTATGATGTATACAAAACACACATTAAAGCTTTGCGGTTGATTACGTATGATTATGTTCTAAGCTTTGCGTCCACACACACACATATTAATACAAAACACACATTAACGTCTGTGTGACAAATCAGTGTTGTTGTTGTTGTTGTAGTGTGACCTGTGTGTGTGTGTGTGTGTGTGTGTGTGAGAGAGAGAGAGAGAAGTACATAAGACAAAGTGTGTCATTGTTTGATGACTGTCTTTTTGTTACTATAAGAGAGAGAGAGAGAGAGAAAGATAATTCACTTGTGCCTTTTCTTATCTCTGATGCCTGTTGTTAAACTGTCAAAACTCACATTCAGTCACTTGTGTCACAGCTGTTTTGTCATCCACATAAATAATTTCTTACAACACTTACATCCACGAAGAATCTTATTTATTAAACTGGCGTATTCCAGTTTGGCATAACAGAGACACAAGATCAAAAGTGTCTAAACTCATAATGAAACCAGGTTTTATTTAGCTTTGTTCTTTATTATTTATTTTTTAACATTTTAGGTTCAAGAAGTTAAGTAATAAAGACACAATGAATTAAACTAAGTAGTTTATTCAACCGTACTTCAGTACAACTGATAATTCAGTACTTTTTTATGCTGCTTTATACTTTTCTTTTTCTTTTTAGTTATAGTTACTTTGTGGGTAAATAAATGACACAATAGTATATGATAATACATTGTTTGAAATAGTTTAAATGTAAAAGTATATATATACAAAACACTTGTATGTCAGCTTTGCGGTGTACTGTGTACATAAGACAAAGTGTGTCTGATTTTGTTACTATCACATTCAGCCTTTTCTTATCTCTGCTGAGTCAACAGTTAAACCAAGTCAACCGATATGATAACGTGTGTTAGCCGCAGTCACACACACATACCTATACAACACATCCCCTTCTCTGGTTCATCACATTAACCTGCTGATTTTCCATCATTGCTTTTGTATCAGGTTATACAAGACTTTCACACATTCCCTCTGATGCCAACCGACATGCCTCATTTCATGGACCAACTGATCAGTAACACACCTCAGCCTTCTGTCTTTGTTCGGTTTTATTACTTAATTTGCTCTAACATTACACCACACAGTATTTAATTATTCCTGCCTCCATGTCACTCATGTCTTTGTTCATTGTTGTGATCACAGACCGCCTGTCTTTACTGCACAGCTGGTCAAAACTCACATATCTACTCTACTTGGTCACAGCTGTTTTGTCATCCACATAAATAATTTCTTACAACACTTACATCCACGAAGAATCTTATTTATTAAAGACGTCTTGGGAAAAGTCAAATGTCAGTGTTGAGTTTCTTCCATCATCTGATAATTGTACTTTTTATCTGTCTGGTACTGACAACTGTGTGTTGTTTTGGTGTGTGCCTGTGTGTGTGTGTGTGTGTGTGAGAGAGAGAGAGAGAGAGAGAGAGAGAGAGAGATGACTCTTTACTTTTCTGTAAAGGAGACAATGTGTAATTGAGTGGAAGACGGCTGAATTCACCTAATACTCGGCCACAGTGACTCATGAATATCTGGTTATCATATTTGGCCTTTGCAATATTCAGGCTCTTCATTGTTGTGATCACAGTCACCATTGTGTTTGTGACCGCTTGATCTTCTCTGTCTTTACTGCACAGCTGTGTCAAAACTCACATATCAGTCTGAGATGTCCAATGTGTGAGAAAACTCACTCTTTTACGCCTACCAGCTACTTGTTCAGATGGATCCTGCCAGGTGTGTCGCATCCTGGCCCACACAGCTCTCGTAAACAGTTGCAGCGGTTTTTGGGGTTGCCAACTTCATCCGGGGCTCCACTGTGGCGGCTCCTCACTGCCTTACGTCCTCCAATACTTTTCATTTGCCAAAGAGGCTTACAACACTTACATCGGCCCCATTCTTATCATGCCAGATCACGAAGAATCTTGGAGGTGGATGCATTTAGCGGTCGTTAAACTGGCGTATTCCAGTTTGGCATAACAGCTGGCGTTGGAGAGCCTTTGGCATCTGGTTGGAGGAGGTCCAAGCCTTTTCTGGTGTGTCACAGATCAAAAGTGTTAAACTCATAAGACTGCTTCCGGTGCCAGTCGCTTTGTCTCCATGAAACACACCTGGGTCCCGGTTTTCCCGCCATTTCAGCTTTGTTCTTTATTATTTATTAGAGAGGGTTTTAACATTTTACTCTTTGTTCCTCCGTCTGGATCTGACGGAACTTTTTCTGACGTTCAGCCAGTCTCACATTTGGGTTGCCACCCTGGGTTCAAGTGACCTTCCAGTGGCAAAGATTCTGGTGGGCCACGATGAATGAGGATACTTTTAAGACCGGGGATTTCAGCCCGGTAGTCAAGGCCTGTCCCTGTCTGCAGCCGTCACAAGTCCTCCCCAACGCTCCTGCCGGTCTCCTGCAGCCCTTGCCTGTGCCTCGTCGTCCCTGGTCTCACGTCTCTCTGGAGCCTCTACTGGCCTGCCACCATCCCATGGCCACACCTGGACCATGACATCCTGACTTGACACGGTTTAGCAAGTGCAAGCCCTACAAGTAACGGTGCCCTTGAGATTCAACTTCTGCCCACTTACTTCAGTACAACTGATAATTCAGGTCTCCACATGGACTTCCTGTGGACTTGTTTCAGATCCCCAGTTCACCTCTATCTTCTGGAGAGAATTCTGCGTTGGTGGGGGCTTCACTGTGGTGGCCAGTGCCTGTCGTAGGCTTTTCTTTTCCCCAGTCCTTTTTGCATCTGACTGGGGGCAGTGCTGATGAATCAAGAGTGGAGGACCAGAAGCTGGAGACATCCTTGCGCTTTCTTCTCCCTTCGCCAGCGGAGAAAAATTATGCATTGGTAATGCATGGCCTCACAGCATTGGTTGGAGGGGTCCCAGCCTTTTCTGGTGTGGACCGACCACAAGAATCCTACATGGTCAAGAGACAACAGGCCCGGTGGTCGTTGCAGATTTAATTTCACCCTCCTGTGGGTGAATATGAAGGCGAAGATGTTACCCCACAACACACTGATCTCGTCGCCCCTCCATGGGAAATAGAAGAGAGGGTCAAGGCCGCACAGGAAGGTCAACCTGGGCCCAGCTGCCACTGACACGTTCTTACAGTGCGCCTACGGCTTACGGCTTCCCGTCCCCTGTTCCCCTGACCTGGAAGAGGAGGTTTCCTGCCCGTCGGTGCAATCATCCGCTGCTGTCCGCCGGTCTCCTGACGTGGACTCAAGCCTAGAGCTGCTCTTCTCCGCCTCCTCTGTACACAGAGGCTCGGCCACCGTCTCAAGCTTCAAGCTCCCATTTCACTGGTCGGGTCAGCCAAAGGGTGTGGCTCTAGCTCCTGGCCACTCAAGACCTTCCTCTACGAGTAGAGTCTAAGAAGCTGGCTCCTAAGTTTATTGGTTCTTTTCAAATTCAAAGAATCATCAATCCTGGCTCAAGCCATCAGACTAATCAGTCTCCACTAAAGACCTTCCTCTCCCTCGGTCCATGCGCGTCCATCCCACCTTCCACCTTCCATGTCTCCAGGATCAAACCGGTCTGCTTGAGAGCCCTCTCTGTCCTCCCACTCCCCCCCCGCCACCACCTCGCATCATTGATGGGGGTCCTGCTTACACCATTCACCGCCTCCTCCGCTCCCTGACGCCGAGGAAGGGGAATACAGTATCTTGTTGACTGGGAGGGATACGGTACGGCCCTGAAGATAGGTCATGGGTTCCTGCACGTCACATTCTCGACACAGGCCTCATTAAAGAGTTTCACCGATGCCACCCTGACCAACCGTCGAAGCTCCCCATCTCTGCCACTGAGACACCCCACAGGAGACCACCCCTTCGCCTAAGGGAGACTGCCAACCACACCAGTGAGGCTAGCCTCCGAAACAAGAGTGAGGGAGGTTGACACGGTGTCCTCCGAGCACTTTGAGTACTTCTTCCACCACTACAGGAACAAATAGATAGTAAATAGATAGGAAAAATTTTTATTTCTAACATTCACAGGGAGAAAAGGACTCAAGTGGTTTGGGTTTTATTTATTTGAGAGAGCCCGTGTTCTGTATGTTTATGATAGGAGGGATTGGTTAAGACGGTGACCATTCGCAGCTGGAGAGTATGTCAGGAATGTTGTTGAGCAACTCCCCCCTCGAGCCCGAGCTTCACGGAGGCATCAGCAGGGAAGTATGACATCACCATACACCATAGAGTAAAACGATTATACTTGCTCCCCTTCCTGGTTTGAACCTCACCTGAAAGAAACTATGATAACAGGTGGTTCCTTGCACCAATCAGCATTTAGCAAAACATTTGAATCAATATCTCATGAGATTTGTTGGATCGTTTGTTCACTGTCAGTCAAATCTGGTCAAACCAAACCCACACTGTTCTGATGGAGAGTTTTTAAGTGTCAGGCTCTTAAAAAATGACATCTGATAAATGCTTAAGATTTCAAAACAACTTTACAGAGGCTTGAATACATTGGTAGAAGTAGCACTGAGATGTTTTACTTATGTATAAATAACAATAGCACCGTACAGAAATATTTTTTAGAAGTGCAGTGCATTCAGTATTTTCTGAAATTGTACAAGGATTCACATCAAAATATCCTTAGTACCAAAAGTAAAATAGCTCATCATGCAGAATGACCCATTTAAGAATACACTATATTATATAAATGGATTATTGATGTATAAGCATGACTTTAATGTCGTGCATCTGCTACAGGTGGGGCTAATCTTAACTGCTTTTATTACTTTTGTTGATCTTATTTTGTATTAATAATCTGAATCTGTAAATTAACTATTGACTACAGCTGTCAGATAAATGTGGAGTAAAAAGTACAGTACTTTGCCTTTTACATGATGAAGAGTAGATACATGAAGTACCATTAAATGGAATTACTATTGAAGTAAAAGCACCTGAACATTGTGAAACATACAGTATTTGAATGAATGTATTTACTTTAAATCAGTTCAGCCACTTTTCACAACTCAAATCCTGACAAATAAACCTGTGTAACACAGAAACATGTATCTTTGTTGTGTCTAAATTGGATAACAAATAGACTAAGGAATGTTAAAATAAACTTTTCCATAACTGTTGATGTTTTCGTGACGGTCATTTTGAAATGTCCTTTCTGATACGGCTCCAGGCAGATACAGAGGCTGCAGTTTGTAAGTGGACTGAAGTGAACTGCCATGGTGCTCAGGCAGATTTAATGCTGAAAAGTTTTCAGTTTCACCGACAACAAGTTTGCATTTGTACAAGAACATGAAAACCGATGGTACAGTCATCTCCGAGTTAACGTGCAGTGAAGTAGTGTTTTAGTAGTAGTGCTTTAAGGCCTCGACAGAAGGACAGGATATGAGGGAGAGCAAGTAGGAAACACAGAGTGGATCTTGGCAAGGGTTTCCCGGGAAAAAAAAAATCACTGAGGGGCTGCAGGTGCAGGGTGGGCGAGCTTTGAGAGGAAACAGTCTTTGACTATTTGAAGGACTCGGAGAGCACTTCAGCACATTACACAAAAGTAGTCCCATCCATATGCAGATGGCCCCAGGCGTTTATGAAGGAGGTACGTTTAAAAAGCATCTCTTATAGTTTAACTGCTGAGAATCTAACTGAGAGTCTAACTGCAACAGAAATCAAACCAGGATGAAGATCAAGCTCAGATAAAAACAAGTTGAGGCTGACATCTAGTGGTTTAAGTTTATAATTACATTGTTAAGTGTTGAATGAATACAGTAAAGCACACTGATAGTAATAAAGAAACATGATCAAATATCTATTTTCCTGTGTTGGTTTGAAAATGTAAAATACAGTTTCCTGATAATGATGTATTTGTATCACATTGCATTTTAAATATATGTAAATATGTAAATGTGAAGCTGAGTTTCTGAATACACAAATGTGACACAAACAGGAAACACATTTCAGACAACTTTAAAGTGTCTTTGAACTGTCATCTAACATTTAGTGATATGCTCATTTATAAAAAAAGTACTGTTTTACTCAGCATCAGTGTAATATAGTACTATACACACTTACTACACAATAATGTTTAACTTTATTAAACACCTTTTTAATTGTCAAGAACACAAAATAAGAAAAATGACAGACGTCTACAATCATTTTCAAATTCTTAGTTATAATCAATAAAAACATTATTACAGAACAGTTTGATGTTGTAAAAGTATTGATTTTATTATTAGTTATTTCATTAAATGTGTTTTAAAAGACCATAAGCAATATCAAAGTAGTAGTATCTCATTACTCTTATTTTTTCACATTTGCAATGTTTAGTGATTACATGCATTTATATTTCATCAAATTCATTTTTGCAGCATTACAAAAATAAAATACATGTAGCCAAAGTACAATGCTGTTTTTTTTCCCCTTTGGAGTGGGTGGGCGGGGATTTCTGTGCAAGTCCTACGTCACAGGTTGATGATACACCTGTTTCGGGGTGTGGCCTCAGGTGAGTGCATCCTTTAGCAGAAACTGTTGAGGCAAACACTCCGGAAGACACGATGAGCGGGTGTGTTTAGTTTCAGGCCAGACTCAGCTGGTTGGTTTCATTTATTTTCTTTCTTTCATTTTGTCGTTCGAGGAGTTTTGTTGTCTCTCAGAGGAGTTTTTTTTTTATTTTTTTTTATTTTGTCATCATGCGGATACTTCCTGCCGCTGTCCTCCTGCTGTCGCTCCTAAAAGGTGATTTCCATTTCTTTAAACATTGGCCTCGTTTTGTTTGAAAACAAGTCCAGTCAGCTTGTTTGTGAATTGAAAGTGTTTTCAACATGGTGTTTGTTTGATATAAAAAGGTGTGCATCTATTTTTAATCGACCTACGTGTGTTCAAGTTTACTGTGAGACTATGAGGCTAACAAATTTTTTTTTTCGTCTTCATTTTGTTATTAATATATTTTCTTATTGTCTTGGACATTATCTGCACATTGTCACAGGTAGGTATAAGGTGCACCAGTTATGTTTTTAAACTTTAGCCTCCTGCTCATTTAGAAAGTTTCCAGATTTAGGGACAGATGAACTCAACAGGTTTCATTCCAGTCTGCTGAGTGTGTGACTGGTAGTTTCACAGTAAATCGTTTCCTGTGTCTTTGTCTGTCACCTGTTTTTCCAGTTCTGCCACTTTGAAATGAATCCTGCTTGTGAGAAACCCTCACACACATTACCTCATTCTTGTGCTTTCTTTTTCCCCCTCAGAGCTTTATTGGCATGTTTGGGAAAATATGACATTTTTTCCACTCATCATTTATACAGTTTTATAGATAGATTAAATTACTCAACATTTTGAGGCACGCAAAATGTCCATTTTCTGTGCCTCTCAATAGCTTTTTCTGTGCTAGCAGTATTTTAACCAAATATCTATCTCCCATTACACTTTCTTTAGAGAAATGACAGAGATGAAGTCCCAATCTATTCTTAGGGACCTTATATCCTTGTATTTGTTGCACTTTATGGACCATTTCCCAGAATTCCCTACTTGAATTGGGTGTACCTTCCATGTGTTTTGTCAATCATTGTCTGAAATTTCTATATTAAGCCCCTTTTCTCCCATTTCTCCTCTTATACGTTTAATTTGGGTGCTTATCATTGACGTTTTAAATTATTCTTATGTTACTTTCGCTTACATGCTTTGATTATGATTTGGATCAGATGGTTTCATCTTTACCACTCTCTTCTTCCTACTGCTGTTTCTCTTAATCACCAGCACATTTTTTTTGGGCATAAGAGCTTTATTCCCTCTTACAAATATGAGAACAAATACACAATATACTGCATGTAACCGTCTGTTTGCTGTCCCGCCACAGAGTCCGTGTGTATTCAGGTGAACGTTCCTCAGACGGAGCGCAGCACAGCTCTGTTCGCCCAGGTGATCCTCCGTTGTGATTACTCCACCTCTGCAAACATCCAGGATGTTCTGGTCACCTGGAGGTACAAGTCCTTCTGCAAGGACCCTGTGCTGGAGTACTACTCAACAGGTGAGCACAATGCGAAGCTCCAAGAGAGAGCGTAATGGAGAGAAAAGAGATGTTTTAGGTCTCAGACAAGCCGATGTTCTGGTATATTTGCAGCATGACGTCCAGAGGAAAAGATGTCATGTAATATATTACATGTTCTATATATATATATTACATATTCATCAATGACAGAACAAAATAAATCCAATAAGTGATCCGCCTAATTTAAATGGTATATTTCTTTCCATTACTAAGAATTATGATTGTGTATTAGCTGTAGGCTTCAGCCATCCTCTTGCCAATTTAAAAACACATGGCTGATGATGACAAATAAAGAATAAAGAAGAAGTATGTCACGAAAACTCTTCTTCAAGCTGTGAGGATCTTTTGTATTGTATTGTATTTTTTTCCACACTTATCTTTTAGCACTCTTTCACTGTTCATTTATTGCTTTTAATGAAAACTTTGCCTCTGACTCTGCAGCGTACCAGTCTGCACTACAGCTGGGACAAGACCCATCCAACGACTGTCCAGATCGCCAGCGGACAGTTCGTGTCGTGATCCAGAAGAGAGGGACCAACCAGCCCACACTCGGAGCAGAATACCGCGAGCGCAAGATCACCATCCAAAATAGTGAGTTTATGCCAACACTACACATAACGTGGTCACGTCCAGTACAGTTGGCGAGTTGGCGTCAGGCTCAAACCAGATGTGACGAGAATGAGATGAGTCTGTGTCAAGTGTTCAGACAAAATGTTGTTTTAAGAACAACAGAACTCACTTTTTTATTCTCCTTATAAAATCTTTGCTTCATCTGTTATTTTGCTTGTTCATATGGATAGAGCAGAAATGATTAGCAGTTTATCATAAGTGTTATAGATTAATTTGTAAGTATTTTTTTAATGCCAAACAAAATCACTGATTGTTGCTACTTAATTGTCAATATTTTGTGCCTTATTAGACCTTCATTTTAGTCATGTGAATGTTTTGTGTTTTGGATTGTTGGTCAGAGAAATCACTTTTGGAAATGATGAGAGGCATTTTGTAGACCAAACAACTCATTGATAATCCACAGATTAATTGCTAATTGTTAGTTGCAACCCAACCAATGTGTAGCTCTGTTTCAATTAGACAGTTGTCTTAATTGGAGGTGTGTGTGTTTGTATAGATGCAGACCTGGTGATCAGTGAGGTGATGTGGTGGGACAACGGGGTGTACTTCTGCTCTGTTGATGCTGCTGGAGACACCTCTGGAGACTCTGACAAAGAAGTCAAACTCATTGTTTACCGTAAGAAACAAAAAGAAATATACCGTCAAAAGCACGCTCAACATTTTTGTTGTTGTTTTTAAACCTAAATGTGTGTGGCATTATTTTTTTGATAAGATAATCTATTTATTTGTGCACACCACATCAAGCGCATCTCTTCCTTTTCTCTCTCAGACTGGTTAACAGTGTTGTTCATCATCATTGGAGCCCTCCTTCTGTTGATGCTCTTTTGTATCTGCTGCTGCCAGTGCTGCCCTCAGAAGTGCTGCTGCTATGTTCGCTGTCCCTGCTGCCCACAGCAGTGCTGCTGTCCTGAAAAAGGTAGAGAGCAGGCACCATTTACAAAACTCTCCTTGTTGCTGCTTTAAGGATCATCATTCATCATTAAATTCACAACCTGTGTTGTCAGAGACACACAGAAGAGAAACAATAATGCATCTTGGAAAATAAGAGAGATCGTGAACTTGGCTGTGGATAATAAGGGATAAATTCACTTTTTTTTCCAAGTCTGTCTCAACCAACACTGCAAAACATTTCTTCTTAACACGATTTCCAGTGATGGGAGGGGGCTCACTTAGTCATATCAAATTGCTATCTTTTAAAGTTACTGTGTTTTTTAATACAGTATTCCCTCCCCTCCAGAGCTCAGCAAGGAAACACTATCTTGGGTAACAAAAAGACCAGGCTACAGAGATTTTTTTACATTGATTTCAAGTTTTAGTATAAAACCAAAATCAGTGCTACACGATAGGTAGAAATTTGGTCCACAAGCTTATTGTACACTTGGGGAATAGTTTAAAGTAACGTCATCCACAGTGCAGATAAGATACTGTTTATTTACAGAAGAGGTTCCTGTTTTGATAAATATTAAGGACTATACTGTCTTGATATTTCAGCTGTGATGCAGCATCGTATGATGAAGGAGGCTCAAAGGGCCATGTCTTCCTGGGTAGGGGGACAGCCAATATATGGACCAATGAGCAACGCCTCCTCCCAGATGAACCCGCTGCTGTACTCAGGTACACACACAAACCTGCACACATCATGTGCACACTGTGGCTTTAAACCCTCAGACTGTAGATGGGTGTTCCTCCACATTTCTATCTGCTAACTTTATTTTGTGGATGTTTTTGTCTTCTACAGGATCTGTTTCAGGGAAGAGCATCCCCATGAAGCCTATGCCTCTCCCTCCCCCTCAGTCTTCAGCTTACAGCATGCCCCCTCCTAGTGTCCATGCCCCTTCCAACAACAATCAGATGCTTGATTACCTGGAGAGCCAGATGAGGGGGATGGAGATGGCCAGTCCTCTGTTACAGGTATGCAACCCCCCATTTTCTCAAAACTGTTAGAGCCTCAAGGTGTTTACATGTAAACTCTTGCTGCCACGCTCCCTGTTTACTATTTATTATTTTAGCATCTATTTAGAGGCCACTATTTCACTTTCCGGGTGATATTGCTTTGCAGTCTTTAGTCTGTACAATTCAGTGAATTATCATTATAAAATATAATGTCAAAGCTTTTGTTTCTGCAAAAAAGTGGGCATTTTTGCAGTATGTAATGTGATTTTAAGAAAGTCATAGCTAAGCTACTCGATGAAACCAAAGCTTATGGGTGATAGACGTTATGGTTCTGACCAGCCGCATTTGAAGGTAGAGTGAAAAGTAAAATTCCATAGAAAGGCAGGGACATATCATTTTGTTTAAATATGGCGATAACTGAACATATTTGCTTAATTTATAAAGATATTTGACCACCTGACAGGTAGTTATGACAGAGTATACTAGTACCTTTACAAAACAACGTACAAATGAGTTGGTATTAAAAAATGACTTGTTGTCAGAGTTTCCTTAAGAAAATTGTTCAGCTGAGGCAGTAAGCCAGCTAGATCCTTGCCAAGCAATACAATTATATGTATGTCATTGCCTGTGTGAAATAGTGCCTTTTATCTTTACTAAAGGTTAATGTATTTTCATTAACATGTATTAATTTCACTTAATTTATATTTAACATGATATTATCATAGAGTGTTAAAAGGTTTGATCTGTACTGGTTGCGTCACTTCCTGTTGGTACATAATGGTAAAATGCAGCACTTTCTGTGTTCCAACTTTCAAAACAGTATAAAATGTTCCTGTGGTGTCGACTCGTTGAACTGTGGACTAAAATGTACGAGTTGTGGTTTTCATTTTTATTTACTTTTCCATCTTCTACCCATCAGTCCCAGCCACCTCCGCCCCACCACATGCAGCAGATCCCACCTCCTCCTCAGCACATGCCCACCACCATCCCATTTTCCCCCGGCCCTCCCAGCATGATCTCTGCCCTCGATGATGGCCCAACAGAGCGTCGTGTCATCACACTCCCACCAATAAGAGAGCCTTACTCAGGCAGAGTCGCACCCCCTGCACCCAAGACTCGCCCCCCGAGCTCCAGCGAGAGCAGCCGCAGTGGCTTCGGCCGTCATGAAGAGCGAGGAGCAGCGGGCAGGCGTTACCCCTCACCTGCCCGTTCTCGAGGCAATCCCAGGAGCTACAGTGAGGAGTCACTGGATGAGCGGAGTCGCAATGGGGCACGAGGAGGCATGGACCGCCCCCGATCCCGTTCCAGGGATGACCTGTTTGACGGCAGGTCCAGAGGAAACTACTCGAGAAGAGGGTCCTGGAGCTCGGATGACGAGGGCAGCAGCAGGCGAGGAGGTGGAAGTGGGAGGAGAGGAGGTGGAGGCTGGGTTGAAAAACCTCCCAGCTACTCTGAGTACGAGCCTGGACAGAAACCAGGACCACGGAGGAATGATCGCTACACTGTAAGACACACGCTGCTTTAGTTTACAGACAGACACTCTTGCCACTACACCAACGCACTTACATCCAAACAGACATACACATATTCAACAAACACTTTACACACATTTATGAATATGATACACTCATTATAAAAACAAATCTGAGTAATACTGATTGCCAGTGACGTGAATCTAAAGTTAGTATGTCTCTCTCAGGACAAGAGTTCTCGCAGTGGCACCAGTGTCATCATCTGAGCCCTCCAGCTGTGAAACGCCCTGTGACCTGTCTCAGGCAACATGCACACCTCACTAGAACTGGGGGCCTTGTTGCCTTTTAAACTTAAACTTTTAATTCTTCTTAAATAACTCGTATTATCTTTTTGACGAGTGATAAACTGGCAGAAGGATTCATAAAATGTGAGATTTAAAGATACAGAAATTTGAAGGAATCATTTTTCTAAAAGTTTGCATGTGGTAAACCAAATGAACGAAAAATGGGATTGTCTATGTTGTTACTGCTGAACAGATGTTTGGGGGAACTATCCCCCTCTGCTGGTTCATCTGTGTAATGAAAATATTATCTCTGGGGAGATTCGGATTGAAAGTAAAATCTGTCCGATTATTTTTACCCTGTGGCTTCAGAGTTGATGTTTCTACTGTTAAAACTTTTGTTTGGCAGTAACACAGTTAATTCTTATATTTGATAAAGCCATAAAAAATAAAGCAGCACAAGAAATGACTCAGGGCCAGTAAACAAACAAATTGTAATAGTTAGCACAGAAATAAATAAACCCACATGAATATGAAAATACTCTTGTGAATGCCAAAATTTTAGCTTTTGATTATTTTTGTAAATATTTTGAGCATTGAAGTGACTATAATGTATTTGTTTTACTACTGTTGTGAATGAAAAGGTGTACATTAGCACAAAGGTTAGTGTTTTTTAAACTTTTGTACATAAAATGAAGTATGTACACTTGCTTATACCGTAAGCACTGTGTGTAAATAAGCAATTTGTATGGTGTTGATGTAGGAGATAAAGTACTGTCAACAACATTATATGCCCAAAAAGTTGTTCGTTCTTATTAAATTACATTTGTTAGCAAAATATGAAAATGTACTGTTTTGTTTTGTTTTTTTATTGTTTGTTTCTTTTAGAAACTTCCTGTTTTTTCCCTTTTGCTTATATCTTGGGAATGTTTCAGAAATGTGCATTGAACTAGATCTTACCTACACTTGGAAGTAAAGTTATTGTCTTGCTTGATGTTCCATGGATGTTTCTATAGTTCTTTTTCCACACTGTACAGTCAGTTTGTGTTTCCTGAAAATAAACTTTTTTTTTTTTTTTTTTTTTTTTTCCCTTTTGGGTAGAACAATACTGTTCATTGTTCTAGTTCCCATTTGAACATTGGCATCAATGATGGTTTTAAAGTTTTCTCAACACAATCATCCCAGAGACTACAACATAGTGAACACACATTGCACATGCAGAACACAGACTTGTAGGCTAGCAGTATTTTCTGAGGCTTTGAGGTCTGATGTAAAACAAAATGTTGGGGTTTTTTTTGTTTTTTCCCTTTGAATGTGTTTCTTGAATACAATCATTAACCTTATGCTGTAATTATAATATATTTCCTTCCTAAAAAAAACATCCCAACAGCTAAATAATAAGGTGTGCCTTTATCTTACACTGAAATATAAAAAGATATCAACTTTTGACCAAATCTGTGACTTGAATAAACAAAAACTGCAGGGTACTATAAATTCACAACTAATTAATTTACTATGCATGTAATAAACTGTCAAGTTCTTACAAACATCACTTCATGGTCTCATAAGCTGCCATTTTTGGAGGAAAACATTACACATAAATTGACAACAGGAAGATAAATAAAATATCGTCTATTATCCAAAGCAGTGACTGTATATAAATGATAATATAATATATAATATAACAATCTTTATATATAGGCTATGCTCCAGAGCATTGACTGTATATAAAAATAATATATAATATAATCATCTTTATATACAGTCTATGCTGCAGACCAATAACAGCATAATATATAATGTAATAATCTTCACTTCAGACCATTGATATAAATAATAATATATGTTCGTTTCGGACAGCGCCGTGTTTCGTCAAACCGCGCATGTGCAGTGCGCTCCTAGCCTGGGTCGCTCTTTGATGACGTAGATGTGGGTGGGGGGGAGTGGAGGTGCGGGTTTGCCACGTCGGTCTCTGTGCAGCGCATTTACACTGTTGCTCCCTGAAGCCCAGCCTCTAACTTTTGAACCCGTTTTATGTCCTCGTCCGGCGGAGCAAGCGACCCTCCAGGACCACCGGTGTCTTCACAGCAGCGCAGGCCGGTATATCGACGCTGGAAGGCGGCTGAAATGCTCCGAGCTGCCCGGACTCGTCGGGCTGGAAGCCGCACAACTGACTGATGCATCCTCGCTCACTTCACCCCCCCGTGTGTTGTCCATGTTGTGTGAGTAACTGTGGCTTTACCGACCTCCTCTTTCTCTAAAACTCAGAAACTATCTAGCTCTCATTTTAGCCAAACATAATCCAGCTAAAGCCTCCATGTGTCTGCTTTTTAAACGCCTTTGGTGAAGTGAAGTTTCCGCAAAATGACAACCCTGCCTGTTGTCATGATTCACGTCTTAGCAAGTCTCTGCACACAAAAAAAAGGAAAAGGTTCAACACCTCCCTAACAAAGTGTAACCTCAAATAAAAGTCACCACGGTCCAATAAACACACCAGCTTCAGCTTCAAACACATATTTTTATGTTTTCATGCTTCTTGGTGTCTCTTTTTTAATAAAAATATTTGTTCAAATGAAAATTAGAAACGTGTTGCACTTCCACAAAAATGTCAAAATACCACCCTGCAAACTCTCCACTGAAGTTCATTTCTCTCTCACACAGTTCCTGTTTTCACTTTTGGCTTTCTAACTGTAATTTTGTTCCTGTGTGTGTGTGTGTGTGTGTGTGCGTGAGAGAGAGTGAGTGTATGTGTGTATGTGTGTGTTAACGGGCTGTTTCCTGTTGTGCATTCAGCTTTAATATTGTTTGATATTACAATATTACAATAGTCCACCCAGGCTGCAGAGCGTGCTGCAGTATCATCATGTCCATCATGTTTCATGTGATGGAAATGCTGATGCACACAGATGTTGGATGTTATCTGGCTCTGGGTTTATGTGGCTTTTTAGGAGCAGGTCACTGGCTGATGAAGTGGGGGCGGGACTATTTCTTTCATTTTTTTTTCTTAACCCACTAAGCAGTGATGATAAGATAAATTATATGAAGCATTGAGGTGTTCAGTTACTACCAGAGTAGCTCAGACAGGACGTCTCTTGGTTTACTTCATACTTAGTTTCATTATAGATTAGTCTGACGCTTGTTTTCTGTTTTCCCGTAGGGCTGCAGCCTTCGTTCATTCACCCATATTTAAATCTTGAGGAATCATTGAGGGCATGCCCTTATTTCCAATGATGACAAGAGAACAATTTAAAACAGAAGAAATCAAACAACACAGCACCGTTACAAGCACTTGCATTCAAGAGCAGAGCAGTTTATTATCATGTTATTAAAATGATCTGTAGGTGGAATTGCATTACATTTTAGTGAATATTAAACAAATGTAAAATGTTCCAAGTCTCTGGGGCACAGAAACTACAGACAGTTTTCTCTAATTCAGCTAAAGATTCTTCTCAACTAATCTGTCAATCATTTTCTGGATTAATCAATAAGTTGTTTGGTCCATAAAATGTATGAAAAACTTTGATCATTGTTTCTCAATTGTCCTCAAATGCCTTCTTTTTTTCAAAAGATATTTGGTTTACTGTCATAGAGGACTAAATGCATCAGAAAATGACTATTTTTCCTGAAGATTTTAAATTGATTATCACAATTGTTGACAATTACTTTTCCGTTGACAGACAGATACAAGTCGTATAAATAATAATACATTTCTTTGGAAGGACACAACAATGTCTCTGTTCTCTTTATGGTAATAAGTCAGCTGACGGAAACCTGTCGATTGATTGTTTCAGTCACTTTTCAAGCAAAAATTTTAACATCTGCTGCTTCCAGTTTCTCTCGTGACGATCTGCTGCTTTTCTCTGTCACATATGAAAGTAAACTGAACGTTTGAAGTTTTGGACCTTTTGTCAGATAAGACAAATAGCTGGAATATGTTGGGTCGGACTGTGTTTAATTATAATGAACATTTTTAAGAGTCAGAAGTACGTCAACTGGACTTGCTTAAGAGAGGTTTCTTCAGGTCTGTACTGAGCCAGCATTTCACTTTCATTTCCAGTTTAGATTAGTCGGTTCTATAGTGCGTTAAACTTAATAGGCCGCAATTAATGACGATTTTTATCATAAGTACACCAAAAATGTCCCTAAAAAAGACTTCGGTTTCTGTGTTTTGTTTAATCAACAATCTAAAAATTCATACATTTTACAAACGGAAGAGTGGCTGAAAGCTGAGAATGAATTTGAGAACGTAAATTACCTACTGTAAATTATTGTCAGTTGATTTTCTACAATAGGGATAATTTTTGCTTACAGTCTACGACACGTACCCCACAAATGGCAACGAATCTGGCTGGTGACATTTGATGCACTCATCCCCCTTTCCTTTACTCACATTTCCCGTCTCTCTTCCATAAATTGTGAATTAAATATGATTCCTCATAGATTAAAACCCCCCTTTAATGTAATGAGCCAATCATTTGTTCTTTTGCTCCACGATAGCCTCCAATATTGGTCTGTCTCTCTGTCTCTCAATAACAAGCTTCTGGGTGTTTTATATTTATTATTTGCTCAAATTCAAGCAATACAAACAGCTGTTTTGCAGGATGACACAGTGCATTGATTAAAACACAGTAAAACCGGTCCAGATGTGAGAGGTTAAGAATAAGTCATACAAAGCCAATTGCCTGTTTTGTGATTTTTCTTCCTCTGTGCTTTTGTATCACTGTGTTGGTTTTTAGTGCAAACATATCTGGGTTTTTTTTTAAAGACTAGTCATTGTCTTAAAAAAAAAACCCAGATATTTTTAGTCTGCAAACATATCTGGGTTTTTTTTTTTTTTTGTTATAGACAATGACTAGTCTTTAAAAAAAAACCCAGATATGTTTGCACTAAAAACCAACACAGTGATACAAAAGCACAGAGGAAGAAAAATCACAAACCAGGCAATTGGCTTTGTATGACCTATTCTTAACCTCCCACATCTGGACCGGTTTTACATGTTTATAAGAACGACACTGGTCATGAGTGAGAGATAATTGGTCCTTTGTGACAACAGTTGACTCTACATGCGGCACCAGGAGAGCCCCTGGATGTAATCAATAACAACATAATTAATGGCCGCAGTCCATTTAGGTGCGTCAGTATTGTTCATGCCGAAATGGAGAAGAGCCAGAGTTAATGTTACTATTTCCTGCTATGACAAGTTCAGATCTGCGCTGTAAAGAAGCCCCACTACCATCTCTTATCTGGGAATCGAGAGGAGGTTGATGCATCTTCCCCAGTTGTCAGTTTCGGTATTTAATTGTCTCATGTAGAGAAAACGTTCTGTATAAAGCGTCTACTGACAGCTCTCAGACTGCTATAAATGCCTCAAAGATATGTAAGCTATTGAATGAATGAATGAATGAGGACATACTCCTTGTTAGGCATTGCATGTAGACATATACTTTATTTGTCACTGCTCCTCAGCGTGAGGTTAAGCAGGCAGACTGCATATAAACGGGCCTGTTAACAGCCGTGTTTGCATTGTTAGGCAAAGGGTTGACAGTAGCCAGGAGTGTTGCCGCCGGGGGAGGTTTTGTGATGGTTTTCTGATCTGGTAGCATTGGTGATGAGTGGAGTTGTCTCTATGAAGTGAAACCTAATTACTGCAGTTTATGTACACTCGGTTGCCATTATTAGGTACACAGAGCTAAAACGAATGCAGTCTAAATCAACAGCTCTGCAATGAATCCTCTCCTTGTGGAGGTTATAATGTTCAGATTACATTGAAACTGTTTCCAAGAGATGCGATCATTTTAGAGGCTGTAGTTTGTGTTTCCACCTCATTTATATCAATGAGGTTGGATTAAATTGTTAAACATATCTCAGTACAATGCCAAACAATTCAACGGCACTACAGGCTACACACTTAAAATGACCATAAAGCATTAACAACTCTCTTAAAACATGTTAGCAAAAACGTTTGTTCTACAAACAGTCCAAAACCCAAAGAAATCCAGTTTACTGTCATAAATGGCCAGGAAATCGAGCAAGTATTTATAATTGTTTTATGCTAAAATATTTAGATAAAGGCAAATTCTGCCAAAATTGCAAGTGAACAACTCAGGAAAAAATAGCTTAGGCTCCTTGCTATACCTTCAGTGAGTTTGCCTGCTCTTTTTAGACCATCATCCACTGATTTAAACTGATCATAAAACAAGATGCGTCAGGATATGGGTGGCTCACCACCTCTGCTGAATAATTTCCTGGGGAAAACCCTGTAAGGTTTGAGAGGGTTGAAATGTACCGCTTCCAATTGTTAATGTCGTGATAACATGTCATGCCTTTCATCTGAAGTAAGTTTGATAAGGATCGACTGTGCCAGAACAGACAAACAGCTTTGGATCAAACAATATTGACATCTTTAAATCCATATGAATGAACAAACATTGATGTGTTTGAATTTTTTCATGTGCAGCAGTTTATCATGCTGAAAGAACAAACAAACGGCACACACCAATGAAATCTGACCTCATAACATTATTTCACAGGTGCTGTGGCTTTTTCAAGGACACGTTTGCTGCTTTTAGTCCAAATTATTCAGCTTTAAAACCATGGTACAAATGGTTTGCTGTTTTCAGGTGTTTTCAGATGTCTAACCCAAAGCGCAAAGTTTGTTAAGGTTGTTGTGTGTTAGTATATCAGAAACTTCAGCATTATTTATTGCCCCTCTCAGATAGCTGGTGATAACAAGCTATATTGCTTTATATTGCTTGCTGTGACTGACAAATGAACTTGTGGAGGACAGTAAAGAAAACATAAAAGACAAAATATGTAAACAGGAAAACTGTGAAGAACGAAGAAACAAAAAAGAACAAACAAAATACTGGAGTCATTAGTGCTCTAATAATCCTTTCCTAATTAGCGTCACTACTGCTTACTTAATACATGTGTAGAATAAAGTTCAGACCCTGGAATGGATCTGTTATCGAATTATACTTAATTTGACTCCAGGTTTCTTCGCTGTAGTGTTATAAATGTTGATTACGCCTCAGATTTATTGGTTCTTAGTTGTTTCTTTTTCTGTTCGTACCTGAATTTATTCATGAGCTTCCTGGCTCTGACTCAGTCTTGTCTTTTGGTTTCTTCCACAGTGGCCTCGCTGTACATGGTGGCTCATTGAGGAGAAAGAGAGGAGCACCAGCGGCTGTTGGTTGGAGGGCGGCATCCGTGGTTGCCACGGTAACTGGCGACCATGCCAGGAGGTCGCAGGGGTCCCAGCAGACAGCAGCTAAGTCGCTCTGCTCTGCCGTCCCTGCAGACTCTGGTTGGAGGAAACCTCGGCAATGGTACAGGCCTCAGAAACAGGTGCGCACACTAACTCATTCTAACTAGCTCATTGTTTAGTTAAGTCATTGAAGAAAAGACAGTTGATTCAGCAGTCATCATTTCAGCCAGCAGTTCACTTGAGCTGTCACTGATGGCTGTTTTGCTGCATCCCTGCTGTCACAATACTCATTTGAAAACCACGTGGCTGCTGCTGTTCATTTAGTATCTCAAAAGCTCCACCTCCACCCTGATTCTGCCTTCACCCAGAGAGGAAGTTGGTATCGTCACTCCTCACTTGCAGCTGCACTGAGTTTGGGGTTTCCTTGTGGGGAGCCACGAGGTCAGGCCAAACTTCAACTATACATATCCTACACTCTTATATTAATCCATTCCACACGAGCTGGCTAATTGAAATTGAAAGAACCATCAAATAAATTGTCTTTTGCTGCATCCCTAAATTTAACACATTCCCTTGTATATTACCTTTTATGAAAAAACACAAATATTTTGAATACAAATGCAGGCGCAGCTTGATAGTTTCCCTGGATTATTTCTTTATTTCACATGCATATTTACACAGACAGCATAGAGATGTGCTTTGTGGGAGGACAGACACAATAAAAACAGACCACAAGTTCCTAAAGCCCAAGGTGATATCTTTATATTGCTTGTCTAAAGTCTGTAACTCAGATATTAAATTTTCTTTTGAAACAAAGAAAATCATGACAGTTGAGAATCAGGAAAATTCCATTAAAAATGACTTAAGCTATTAGTAGTTCGTTGAAATATTTGCTAATTAATTTTCTAGCTATGCTGACTATTAAGTGACTAATTATTAGCACTTATGAAACTGGCACGGTGCCCAAACAAAAATATTTTTTCTTAACTGCTGAGTGGTTTGGCCTGATATTTACTCCAAAAAAGATTAGTGCCGAGCCTCATGGGTACTTTTTCCTTCTTTACAAAGTTCTTACAGTCATTGTTTGAGAGCTGGAAAATAATAATTGTGTAAATGTTTCTGTAATTTTTATCCCACACAATATGCAGGAGGTGTTACATGACACAAACACAAACACCACATCACAGACACATCTGTCCATGAGTGTTTGTATTAAGTGTGCGTGTCTTCGCTCAGGAGCAGTAACTCGGTGGGTCTGTCTGCTCCCCCTCTCTCGGCCCTCATCACACCGGAGCCGGTCCGTCACTCGAGGATCCCCGAGCTGCCGTTGGACAGCAGTCTGTTGTTTGAGTTCCTGCTCTTTCTGTATTTGCTGGTGGCCTTGTTTGTCCAGTACATAAACATCTACAGGACGGTCTGGTGGTACCCGTACAGCCACCCTGCTGCCTCTACCTCACTTGTAAGGACACACACACTTAACACACATCATCAGCCCTGTTGAATCTGACCATTTTAAATCATTGATTCTTTACTCAAAAAAAGGTAAAACTCCAAATAACCCCAAACTGTAACTCTTATCAAAAATACCCCAAAACAAAGCTCATGATTTTTACTTTTGTTCTTAAATATTTGGATTTATTTGTATTTCTAATGTGAAAAACCTGTGAAATCAGATTTTAATCTTTTAACTTTTATGTTTTTATGTTTGACTAACTGTTGTTTAATTAATGCTTTTTTTCCCTTCAATTTCATTTTCCTATTATTTGTAACATACATCCAAACATGCATTTACTATAAACTACAATGAACATCCTCTTCCAGATAAGAAACAAAACTTTTGTATCTGAAGGGGTAAAATCTGGGAGAAAAAATAATTTACAGATTTTTTTCCAAAGTGAAAAATGGTAGACATCAAAAATGAGAAAGCTTACACTGAAATATACTTATTTTAAGCTTACACTGAAATATACTATTTTGTGAGTGAGAGGTGGTGCATTGTTCAGCCACTACATACAGTGATGCTCTCTATTGTGTTTTCAAAGCTCATAACTGATTGTATAGCTTCATATGAATTTGAAAATGTTTTCATGTAAAACTAATGATAACTTTGCTCCTACAGAACTTTCATCTTATGGACTACCACCTGGCTATCTTCATCACAGTCATGTTGGCCAGAAGGCTTGTTTGGACGATAGTTTCAGAGGTAAACACACAGATCTGTATATACAAGCAACAATCACATTTTACTACACACCACCATGGGAACTGGACCTCACTGAGCACAGTGTTGGTGTCACAGTTTTTCTGGTAACTGTAAGCTGATTTGTTGTCTGTCCTGCGCAGGTGTCTCAGAGCAGCGGCGGATCACTGCTCCGATACGTGTTTCTGATCGCAGCTCGGCTCTGCCTGCTGACCATGTGTGGCTGGGTGCTCTGCTGGACACTGGTCTACCTCTGCAAGAACTACTCTGTGCTCAACCTTCTCTTCCTGGGATACCCGTGAGTCTCTAATTTCTCACTCCCAACCCTCTAAATGTCAGGATGTATAAAGTTTACACGTGTTCTCAATGACCACAAATGGAGGATGCAAGTGCCGACTTCTTTTCCTTTCCGATTGTTCACACAAAAACTGTAGTTAAAGTAGTTAAAAAAACTGAGCTTGAGTTGTTGTTGTTAAGTTCAAACGCTGCTTACTTTGCAAGATCAGATAAGAACTTTACGCTTTAATGCATCTACACACACACACCCACATATGGGGTGAAGCTAAAATATTGGCTGGTTGAAATCCAATTTGCCACCCAGGGTGAAATGTTCTTGATGCACAGGAACCACAATACTTACAATTGCCTCATTAACACCAGACCAAGGTTGAGTCTTTGTTGAATTACAGTAAGAACTGGAGTCAACCATACATGATAACTTTAGTTTAACATGATTATGGAATCAAACTTTCTAAAATCTTTATTTTTGTGTGATTTCTTTGTGTTTTCATCTGTGTATGTGCCAAAAAGGTCAAGGAGTTATTCACATGCAAAACACTGCTTCCACAAAACATGACATTGCTAACAGTGGTTGAAGGAATGGTAAAGATATCAGCATGAACAAAGCAAAAAAAACATAAAATCAAATATTTTCTTAAATTGCTGAGACTTTTCCTTTCAGCCACCACACATTTTCCAGATATTACCTGGCTTTTAATCTGATCATTCCAGTAATTCAACAATGCAGCTATAATAAGCAGGTTGCTGGGTTTTGTTTTGTTTTTTTATGTGTGCTCTAATGGAGATAGAAGTTGTGGACTCACCATCCGCTAATGTGTCTCGCCATTTTAAATATGCATGATGTTTTCACGGCATACATCTCCTTTTCATCCGGCCATCATTTGAAACTAAAATTTGCTGCTCTGTTCTTTTGTCCTCGCTGGCTCTCTACCCTCCTTCCATGCCAGATTTGGTGTGTACGTCCCGCTTTGCTGTTTCCATCAGGAGGGAGGAAAAAGCCAATCGGCACCGGCACCGGCCGACTGCGATTATCCCGCCGACCACCAGCAGACAGACCTGACAGAGACCCCGTTCTTTCGCCCACGTGACTTCCTCTTCCTGTTGCGAGAGAACCTCAGAGAGCAGTTTTCAGCCCCAGCCCCCCGCACATGCCTATTCATACCTGCCCACCACACACACACTCGCACACACCGGAGTTGATCCGAGCAGAGGTGGAGGAGCTGAAGAGCGACTTCAACCGGCGAATCAAGGAA
This sequence comes from Scortum barcoo, assembly GCA_023238725.1. Taxonomy (NCBI): domain Eukaryota; kingdom Metazoa; phylum Chordata; class Actinopteri; order Centrarchiformes; family Terapontidae; genus Scortum; species Scortum barcoo. Next base: position 10,770,727 of record CM041531.1, read on the forward strand.
GTGCTGTTCAACTCGCTGTTCAGTGCATACTACGTAGCCTTTCTGCCTCTCTGCTTCGTCAAGGTTGGTATCTTGTGGTTTTACTCCCCTTTTAAGATTTTAATGTTGATGTTGCCTACAGTACTTTCTTTATTCATCTCTAATACTGTACTTTATTTCCGCAGAGCACACAGTACTACGACATGCGCTGGTCATGTGAGCATCTGATCATGGTGTGGATCAATGCGTTTGTGATGCTGATGAGTCAGCTGCTGCCACCCAGCTACTGCGACCTACTTCATCGCTCAGCAGCTCACCTGGGCCGCTGGCAGAAACTGGAGCATGGCTCATACAGCAACGCACCTCAGCATGTGTAAGTGGCTTTTTTTGCACGTATACACACACACACTCAGAGGTTTGAAAATAACCGTTAATGGTTTGTGTGTAACTGTGGTGTTGGCATGTTTTGCAGGTGGTCAGAAAGTACTATTTGGCCTCAGGGGGTGTTGGTACGACACAATCGATGTCTTTATAAAGCAGTCGGTCCCTATAATGTCGCTCTGCCATCTGATGTTTCGCATGCAAGGTTTTATGTGAGTATTTTTATTTTCTATCATGTTGACAGTGGATGTAACCAATACCAGAATCTAGCTATGGGGAGGAAAAAAGTAGCCACAGCCGCATATTTAAGTCAGGCTGGATTTATACTTCTGCATTAGGGGATTACACTGCACCAACAGCGGGTACAATCTTAGGGTCCAAAGTTGTGTCATGACGTCCCAGTAACTCTGATTGGTCAACTTCGGCTGTTTGAACACTCTCTACCGGCATTACTAACTTGTGAGAGAACACACGGAGTAAAAAAATATATAAAGTGTTAAAAATGTCCATCCCTTCCCAGAGCCTAAGGTGATGTCTGCAAATGTCTTGTTTTGTCTGACCAACAGTCCAAAACTCAAAGATATTCAGTTTAGATGGTTACAAAACAGAAGAGCAGAAAATCCTCACATTGGAGAAACTGACACCAGAGACTGATTCAAGTTTTTGCTTTAAAAGTTTAAAATCAATTTTTAAAATAGTTGCAGAATATTTTTTGTCCATCAACTGATTGATTAATCCTTTTTTTTTTCAGTTGTAATTTTCATGTCAGTAGGTCAGTGTCAGATCAATGACTAATCAGAGAGTTATTTTAAAGAAGAGCTCTTTTTGTCTGCTTCCTCCTCCGAACCAAATCCTGAGTTTTAATCCACCATATTCACACAGACTGAATACAATGACTGGCTGTATAAATCTGTTTAAGCTTGCATTGTTTTATATGGTTCACGTATTAATATTATTGTATCCACCCCATGCTTATCAAATATTTTTACTTCTGGCCTGTTTGGTAATCTTATATCTGATCGCATCTTCCTGTTTGTTGGTTCTTCCAGTTCCTGTTCCACAAGCCATTGCGGATCCTGAACCTGCTGATCTGGATCGAGTCCAGTGTGGTTTTGTACCAATTATACTCTCTTCTGCGCTCAGAGCGCTGGAACCACACTTTGTCTCTGGGCCTTATTCTCTGCTGCAACTACTATGTCCTTTTTAAACTGCTCCGAGACCGCATTGTGCTGGGCAAAGCCTACTCCTACCCTCTGTCCTCCAACAGTCTGGGGCTCAAGTCCCAGTAAAGGCTCTTCACAGTGAGACCTCTCCTTTGAACTGTGGACATGAAGGGAGGGGAAGATGGGCGCAGGTCTGGTTAAGACCTGAGGGTTGTTTAGTGCTCACTTTTGGAGGTTAAGGGACAGACTGTGAACTCATAATCATTTTTTGATACGGTTCTATTTTTAATGCAATGTTTATATATACCTATTTAAAAGAATATTTTTATTTTGTATACTATTTCAAGTTACTCCGGGCATTACCACGCTGACAACATTAGGCGACAGGGAAGTCGGGGAATGCCAGGAGGTGACTTTCACCAAAGATATTTTAAGTGCAGGTGGCCAATCACAGAGCGAATTTGGCCTCTGACATTCGGTTCAACCGGACGAGCGGTTCAGAGCAGTGGAAGGAGTTGCCTGCCTGAGATCCTGAAGCCCAATTGGGTTGTTCTGCTTCAAACCTGAGGCCCGTAAAGCTTAAACCTAGAACCAGTGAAAACTGATGCAACAGGACGCAAATGCTGTCATGGCTCTCAGCATCTTCACGGTTTTACCGGTGATTTTTAAAGCAGACGTGCAACATTTTGATAAATGCCCTTATTTGCTTTCTGGTGGAGAGAGAGTGAGAGAGAAATGACAAGAAAGATGCCACTTTTATTTGTCCTGACATGAGTCCACAGCATGAAAATGATTAGCTTAACGTTAGCACAAAGAGCGGGAACGGGAAACAGCTAGCCTTGATCAGGACCTGTCCAGTGCTAACAAATCTGCCCGCCAGCACCTTTAAAACACAGTGATTAACATGCTGTGTTTCCTTTGTTTAATTCAAACAAAAGTGAGAGTGTTAGCTGTTTTACCTAGGGGTTTTTACCAGGACTATTTCTTGGCTCTGGGTATTTGCCAGGCAGCCACAGAGACCGGTGGTGTGGCATGTACAGCAATCTTCTGTAAAACAGCGAATTTTCAGTTTTACACTTCAGAGCAAGCGGGTTGTTCGCCTTGTTTCCACGTAAGAAAAGCAGCTTGCTGTGATGGATTCATATTTAATGATCACCTAGCTAGAGTGGTATCTATTTTACCATCTAACTCTCTGCCAAAAGCAAATAAGTGTATTTCCAAAAATGTTGAACATTTGCTTTAAGCTGCCTCAGTTTCCCACAAGCTGACCTGAGATCAGTCGGTACTGTTATCCACTGCCTCTGCAGAGAATGCTGTATTCTTCCTCACTCACTTTGTTACTGTGTTTTTACGGTGGGTAATTGCTTGTTTCACATCATTATCTATCTTGAGGGCTCTTACAGCTCTGGTCTTTACAAACTTACATCAGGTGGGAAGGGATTTGACATCCTTAAACTCATGGCATACCCAAAAAAATGTCCAAAAACAGTTTGACTCTGGGTGTTGTTACCTTGTTGTGGTTTCTTAAAAGGTGTAAAGTTTGAAGGGTTGCTATCGTAACCAGGTTACCAGATTATTTAAGTCAAAACTCTTTCTGATGTCTGACCACTCTTTGACATACTAAAATCTTCTTGCTATGATATAGCGTATGACTCATTTATGTTCTTAAAAGTCACCCAGTTAATGTTTATTTGATTTTGGTGCCTGAATGCTTAATCCATTATGGAATTGAGGACTATTTCACATCAGATCCATCTTTGTTGATTGAATGTAGTTAAGAGTACAAATGTGGCTGATAAAGATTTCTGTTGGTGCGTCCCAGGGCCTAACCCTTCCCCCACTGCGAATATGTCATTACCATCATGCTCTCATGCAGATGTGACAGCAGAGTATTGTTGTAATAGTGATATTTCCACGGGCGATTGAAATCAAAGGGTGAAGACGGCTGGAGGAGAAGGACTGTTTGTGTCACTTCATTACCAGTTCATGTATTCTCAGTTACCACAATGGTGTTACAAACAGGTTGCCTTGCATGTCATTGCCTTTCTGTTTAGCCACATTTGGTGAACATCCTCTTACTCTAAAGTAGGTTCCTCTTTACGTGCCTCGTCTCCTTTTACCGGCTCAAATCTGCAGTCAGTGCATACCTGCTGTCATTATTACGGATTCGTGTCTGTCAGAACAGTTGTCCCATATTGAGATAGAAATCAATACAACTTGAACAGACAAGCTTTCTTATCCAGAGGTAAAGTCTGAGAATATTTCCTGTGCTGTTGTGAATTTCAAATTGACTGCTCCATGCAGGTTTCAGGTTGAGTGTCAACAAGGTGGAGGAAACTACTTTTGAGATGAACCAGGGTGTACATCTCGATCACCGGTGCTGCTCTGTGCCTCAGCAGAAGTGTGATTGATGATACACAAATGCCATACACGTGCCCCGTAATTCTGCTTTGTCTGCAAACTCAGCTCTTAAATCAGCTCCTTGGTGCTTATGTTATGTTTGCAATCATTTTCCACTTGAATGTAGCAAATGGTTCAACTGAATGTTGCTGTCGACTTACATTGGCATGTTTTTGTAGTCGATAAGTGATATGTGAGTTTTAAAATGGCGTACTGTTCTGTCGCCTTTTTAACATGCCCTTATGTCAATACCATGAAATTGTCTTGACATATAGAGGATTGAGATTTGGAAAGTTTTTTTATCACCGCTTGACCATATTGTCCTGAAGTGTACTTCATCCTCCTCCACCCTACATACCATTTGAAGGCAGGTTCCAAGTAGAATTGATGCTGAGGATGTCGATCTTGGCCCCCCCTAGTTGTAAAAGTTGTTCAGTTGAGTCACAGAGTTTGTTTTGTATGTGCCATATCCCAGGATGCAGTTTCAGAGTCCTGGTTGAACCTGTTTGTTGAATGTGTCGGTGCTGCAGAAGTCAAAGGAGCTGGTCCTCATATTTCGGCTTTTTACAGTGTTCATTTTCCCCACAGCATTTCTGAAAATGCTTTTTGACATCTGAAATAAAATGAATAGTGTTGAAACAAAGATTGTGTCATGTGTGTGTCAGACATGAGCAGACAGGGAAGAAATGTGGGACACAGTTGCTTATTTCATAGCATATATTTCATTAAATTTGCCACAGTCTTCAGTTTCTCAAACACAAATGATGCAATTTCACAAACGTTAAAGAAGGAGAGGATAAAAAGTGCTTATGTAGGCCTAGGCTAAGTCTGCACATTGTGGAAACTTGCAATGTTTTATTTTTGCCACCAGAGGGAGCTAAGCATTAAAGTACAACATTCAACAAACTGCTTCATATGACGACTAATCTGCAGCCTTGGCAAATGTCATCTGCAACCATTTAATATTCTGTATAACAAGTGGAATGTTTTTTTCTGAAATAGTGTTAATTTAGCGGGCAGAGTACATTATGTAGATAACAAGTTTGTCCACTGAGAGGAGATACATGATAGTTTGGAGAGAAACTGCTGGCACCTTTGGTAGCTGACTTGTACATTCATCCACAAAATTCATCATTTCAGTAGAAAAACTTCAAGAGTTCTAACAGTGCAATCTTTAGTATTAGCACAGTAAAAAGGCTATGATGCATGGTGAAACAGTTCTCCCAGTCCTGCTCCTTTCGATCTGAGGACCTGTTGTTCCAAAACATCTTCCTTGTTCCAGATCTGATGGTCTTTCAGATAACTTTGTTATCCAGATAAGTGTTCCAAGAAGCAGATAAACCTGCTTCTGTTTTGCAAAACCACATGACAAAAATATTTTCCCTGTTAACAGCAATGTTACTAACTTTTTCATGTATTAGGAATTTAACTGAAGATGCAAAACTAAGGATAAATGAAATTAACATAATTTAGTGTCAGAGCTGGATTTGTGTCTGTCAGGTCTGTATTTACATTACTGATATTGGCATCTGAGAATGGGGGGTCAGCAAACAACATTTTGATATTTTAAATTGATGTTATGTCAGTGCTACAAGTAGTGGGAAGAAAAGTGGGGGTTTCTGCTGCCCCAGTATGATGTATGAGGATGTAGTGGGCCATGGTTTTTTTGCTAGGCCCCTGTATCTCTACTTTTAGCCTCATCCCTCTCGGCAGTCCACAAAGTTTCCTTTTATCCAGTAGCAGATCTGAGCATATTTGAGAGGCGTGATTCTCACCGCTACATTAAATTCCTGAGACGCCCCTTGCCGCTCCACCCACTGATGCCCAGAAAATACACCTATCACCTTTCGCTCCCAGCGCCGGCGTCGCCCGTCCCACATCCGAGCATAGACCCCTGACCCGCTGGCACCCGGCTGAGCATCACAGTGCTGGTACAGCAGGTCCGGAGTCTCCTCACCGGCCCGACAAAACCGATACACCAGCTGGCCTGGGCGGTCATTATCAAATCCTGAGAAGTGGACCCGTCGACCAGGCAGCCTCAGAGCTGGAGGACTGACTCCTAACTTCATGTGGCGGCGTTTGTGGGGTTTCTTGAGTTCAAGCAAAGCGTAGTCGTAGTCCATCCCAATGTCATTAGCATTCCCTTTAATCCATCCTTTGGGCACATGTGTGCGCTTGGCCCTGATCCACTGGAACTTCATTTTCTCGTTGGTTGGTGGAGCATATGGAGAAGGTCCTCCTTCAACATGGTTGGTGAAGTTGGAGGGAAGGTAAAAGGAAGGCTGTGTGTCTCGATGCTTGGGTTTTAGAAAACCCACCCGCAGCTTCTGGGCTCCTTTCACATAGTTTTTACCGTCATGAACACAATGAGCAGCTGTGAGCACATGACGGTCACCCACCAACGTACCAGAGCACCCAGTGGACAGTTTGACTGCCACTGAGAATGGATATTTAAGCAGGAAGTCCTGCCCAGCGATGCTAAAACGTCCATCATGGCCAAAGATCTGTCGCTTTCTCCTGACATGTGACCGCTCAGCCTTCCCAGATAACCCTGAGGAGTAGGCCGGACTGGTGTTGGAGGTGGGATTGTAACCATAGATTCCAATGGCGGTCTCAGTAAGTTGACCATTAGAGTGGAGCGTCTCATAGGCCAGAAGGCCCCGCAGGTCCCAGTAGTTCGGGCGAGGGGCTCTCTTGTGGCATTCTGGGTCACAGGGAGAACTGACATCCAAGCGAGCCGGAGACAGGAAGTGAGGAGCTGGTCGAGCCTCTGTCTGCTGTGGTAGGACAACAGGGACACGCTGGAGGATCCACTGGGGGCGGGAGGAGGAGGAAAAAACAAGGGGAAGGAATAGGAGAAAGAGGAGGGAGGTAAACCTGTGGATGGACAAGATGAGACAGATCAGGTGAACACTAAAAAGATGTTTCATTTGAGTGCTTGACTCATTCAAGTGGCTCTCTTTTAAAACGGGACCGGATGTCTGGGCCCCTCTGACTGTCTGCATGAAAAACACTCTCATTCCTCAGACCAGCATCATGGATTTATAATTACAAGCATTGGAGCTGTGCGTGAGCATTTCAGTTTGAAGAATTTTTATCTTCGCTGGAATTTGGCAGCCGTGAACTTGCACTGTTTTTAATGCTGCAAACACGACACACAGGGCAAAGATCAAGCCTTACTAGGCTCAGATGGAAAATTCCTTAAGTGGCCTGAGGGGCCTGCGAGAGTGGCTGAATAACAATTTTTTTCCCCAGAATATAGACTCCTTTTTTAAAAAATGGGTTAGGGGTGATACAGTCCATAGTTCTGTAGTTCTTATACTTAGTTCCACTTTTGACACATACATGCACTATACAGCACACAGTCATTGGAAGTGATAGGCAAATGATGCAGATATACTAAATGTTCATGTTAATAAAATCTTTAACATGACATGGCTGCATTTTGCAACTCATAACACATAATTAAGGCAATATTTAGACTCTATTTTTGGGTGGAATAACTCATACACTTTATAGTATCCATCGTTTTAATTTACCACTGCATCACTAAAATATCAACAGTGCATTTCACCTTTATGACTTCATTTTATAACCTCGTCCTGCACAAGTTTTTCCACGTTTCTGACTCCTCTAATTTCTATAAAAATCCGCCTTTACGCACAGACCACACCTGACGGCGCTGACTTACCGGGGGAGCGCAGCCCGGGAGCGCATGGTTGGTTTCTGCAGGTGAGCCGGTGGCTGAGCACTGAAACCAGGACAGCGATGGGAGTTAAAAGTGCTGAACAACTCCTGCTGCAACAAAAAAAAAAAAAGAGAGAGAGAGCGAGAGAGAGAGACTTCTCGGCTCTTCTCCCAGGAACTGACGGCTTTATTTAATCCGTGACGGTTTTGGAGTCGTCCGAGAGCTGATGAGGAGTTGGATCATCGTGCGCTGCTGGAGGAGGTGGTCTCCTGTCTGCCCGGGCTCACACTGACACATCTGCCCGGCGAGGACACTCAGACCGAGTATATCCGACCCCCCGACGAGGTCATGTGACATCATATCATTGCTGCTGCTGGTTACCAGCTCACTCCTCTTCATCACGCAGCTCTCAGGCGACTCCTGGACCATTAATAAAGATGAACTCAAATGCATTTATGCGAGAAATTCTGCACTTTGTGACATCACTCAGATATAATTAAGCGTGCATCTAATGATAATTTAGATGCTGACTAAAGATATATTTTGATCAATAAATTGTTTGTGTTTATAATTTATAACCGATGGCTAATAATAACTAAAGTATTAAAACCTTATCAGTTACAAGTCATCAGTACAACCACTTTAGGGTTGCCAGGTTGTGAAGTTATGGTTATACATTTTGTTAATCATTAATTTATGTTTTGGGGTTTCATACTTTCTAATGTGGTCCACAGTCATACAAGGGAATACAGTTTTCTTTTCTTTTTTGTTTGTTTGTTTTATTTTCAGTTTCCGGAAGCAGAATCCATTTTTGGGTCTTCCTGATGAATTAAAGACTGATTAAGAGAAGTGTCCTGCTGGAGGATTAACTCCTTTCACTGGGATTTTACACAACCTGGCAACCCAAAAGTTGTTCCTCTTAATGGATTATATTTTACTTATAAAGAATAAGTAAATGATTTAATCATGTGTTACACCACCCGGTGTAACCATGCCAATAACCTTTATTGTAATTTTGTCACATCAATTTATGGCTTATTTATTGCTTAATGGTACTAATAATATTGTTAATGCCTGGGATTCAGTGTAGGCATGCAATCACAATGTAATTGCTTTAGTCTTATAATTTGGGGGACTTGTTCAAAATACGATAACACTTCCCAACTCTGAGGGGCTGCTCAGAGTTTACAACCACATGACATTTTGTTGTTAACAGGACGGGCTGAAACAGCTGGACAGAGATGTGCTCCTCGTCCAAAACTGAGGTCGAAGGGAGAGGAAATATGTGAAGAGAGCATGATGGAAAAGGAACTTTAGGAGCGTGTAGCTGTGTGTGTGTGTGTTTGTTTGTGACTGGGGGAAAAATGGAGATGTTGCACATGCTGTGACCTACTCGCCACACAAACACTGACCCACATTTGCTCTTTAGATTGGGCGACATGACCAGATTCCCCCTCCCTCTCTCTCTCTCGCTGTGTCACTCTCTCTGTCTCTTGCATTAAACTACTCATTAAATAATTACACAGCGCACATACATCAATGTTTTGCCCAAACAAACGTTCACACACGAGTTCACTGGGTTGATCGCACTCGTGGCTCGTGGCATTAATCACAAAGACGGTTCACGTGGGAGAAAGCTGCTTATTTCACAACGATTTCACACATTTCTCTCTAAAATGTGACATTTACATTCTGAAGTGACCATCCTGCTATTGTGGTCCTCTCTTGGGAGGAATTAGTTCGGTGGGCAGAGTGTGTTTCTGATGCCAGCCAGTGTTGAAGTTTGGTTTCCACTTGACCCACCCATGCTGAAAATGTGCAAGCTGTTGGTAGATTATGCCATGTAATGATTTCATTAGGCTCAACTGCCACCCGAAACACATGGAGAAAGAAAGAAAGAACAAGAAGGGTGGGGGTGGTGAGTGGGGACTCATGCATGGCTGAACAGTTAGTCAACCTCCACCCATCTCTCCCTGTCCTGCAGCAAGTTGTTTGTATGTGGACTTTATTATGAAAAACTTAGTGCCAAGAGTTATCATTGCATTCTTGTGCAGCATGTGCAGAATTTACATGCTTTTTTTGTTTTTTGTTTTTTTTTAATTACACAATGAAGGCAATAGTTTGACGATTTGGGAAATCAAACACTGCATTTAATCGCTCTCAGGTGGAGAGGTAGATGAGAAGGTACAGTGAATTTGCAGCTGTAGCCAGCAGCTGATTAGCTTAGTTTAGCATACAGACTGGAAATGGTGGGAAACAGCTAGTTTGGCTCTGTCTGAAGGTAACAAAATCCACGTAACAGCACCTCAGAAGCTCTCTAATTAACATTTTAATAAATATTAGGTCTTGTCATCACTGTGAGGTTGCCAGGTAACCAGAGAGGAGTTAGGACTTTCCTGCATCTGGTGAAGGAATAGTGTGACACATAATCGCCATAAAACATCTAAGTTTTGCAGGTGATTTTCTTTTCTTTAGGTCAGAACCAGGCCAGCTGTTTTTCCCCGTGGTTCCTGTCTTTATGCTAAGCCACATTTGTATTTACCATACAAACATGAGATAGTTATCAGTCTCCTCTTGTAACTGTTGGTAAGAAAAGCCAAAAGAAGTTGGACTATTGCTTTAAAAGGATTCTAATCCCATTCAAGGTCTCCTGCAACTGATTACAGATCTGCACCTTTGCCAGGACGCAGGGTGGACCTGCTGGCTCATCAAACACTGCTCTGAATAACACTAAACCCCACCCATCCCACAACACAAATTTACAATTAACACACACACACACCACACATGCCTCTCTCTGCCTCTCTCTTTCTCTCTTTGGAACAGTATCTGGGGCAGGAGGGTCTGCCAGCGTCTCATCCTTCTTTGGTCCCGCTGACTCTGATCGGCTCCGCAGCCTCGACCTGTCTCTGCTGGTTTCTCACGTTTTCACATGCACCCAAAGTTACCTGAGGTTTTATAACCAAACTCTTTGCAGATGTTTCGTTACCATCCCAGTGAATCTGTGCATGCCCACATTTGGACACGCATGTGCAGCGCAGAAGCTTAAAATGAATGTAAAAGAACAATTTGGGGAAACCTATATGATTTTTTTTAACAGGAAGGGATGCCCCCTTATACCAATGCCTGGGTGCTAATAAGGGAGACATTTCTGTTTGTTTTGAATTGTTATGAAAGGACCCGTTTGTTTGGCTATGCTCACTGTTGTCAAGGAAACCCACATTCCCCGGAGTACTGTTCATGTTAATTGTTTTATTCCTCCCACTCTCTTCCTCTCACTTCTGGCCACAGACACAATCAAGCAAGTGTGGACGGCCTCTCTCTTTACATCCCTCTGTCTGTCCCTCTGTCTCCGTCTGTCTGCCTGCTCAGTTCCTTCTTTGTATTTTCTCCGTCTCTGTGTTCATCTCAGTCTCGGGTTTGACTCCTCTCTCCCATACTGGACCTCTTCGCTCGCTCGTCCCTAGAGGCCATGAAACAGCTGCTTGGCAAAATGAGATAACCACAGAGCTCTTTTGAGAAGTTATTTTCTGTGAAATCTTGGGGGGAACTTAGGCCAAAGCTTAAAGCTCAAGGCAAAGCCAAAAGGAAGATAATTCTTGGCAAGCACATTTGATATATAACTTTTAATGCCTCATGTAAAAGATAGTAAACACCGTCTCGCTCTGCTGCAGTTTGGGCTCGGTGTGTTCCAGGACTTATTTTGTGATAATGTTTGGAGTATTTACTTTTCTTCACCCTGCATGTTTACTTGTATGTCATTTTGTGAATTCCTGTTAACAAGAATGCCTTTTAAAAAGTTACACAGTAATGGTTCTGATTACATAGTAAAAGCAATAGAGCAATTTTATACTTAAATTGGTTGCAGCCCAAAACCCCATTGCCAGCAATCACTTCATGCTGTACATACTGAATGCAAGCTATGTAAACTCAACATGCATGGTTTGGACTCTAATGTTATGCGTCATCATGTCAGTGTTTTTCGTGGAGACCCCATGGACTTGAATTCCTCAGGCCTAACAAAGGCCAAAAAAAGTATTTCCTTTCTTATTAGATATTTGCAAAGAGGATTGGTAAAATATTTTGGAATCTGCATTTTTAACATTCATGTTTACATTTCTGCAGTCACTGCACTATTTTTTGTGGAGCGTAACTGTCGTGTATAATTGTGCAAATAGACCACAAGATACAAGCAATGCAGGTGTCCTTTAATAAAAAAATATGGCTCCATAGAGCGTCTAGTTGTCAAAAAATGTGGGAACCTTTAAATAGTAATTCCACATTAAATTATGTGGTTGCAGCTGTGTGCCAAGTATATAAATCAGAGTAATGGCTGACCATAATCCCACTTTGTAGAGATTAAAACTGAAGCAACACTTGTAATATACAGAAGAACTTTACTGTTAAACTGGCACATTTCAGCTGATCAAGTCAGGATCATCATCATAATCGCCATCATAGTCACACAGTCCCATTTTCGAAGAGTTGGGCGTCGACTGGTTTGTTCTCGCTACCAGTCCTATGTTGCTATCCATGCTATACAGGGTGGTGGTCAGGCAATGTGTGCAGTGCCCCCTATAGTCATTGCTCTCTCACTTCTCTGTTTCATTTGAAAATATTCTCAGAGTGAATATTGTGGTGTAATTTGAGGGTGTAGTTACTCTTTAAAGAGTAACTTAACACTTGGCTGAACAGTGTTTTCCTGCCCTGCCTGGTTAAAAGTTTGTAGCTACACATGTAGCTACACCTAACAGTCACGTCCTGGGGTCCTGGAGTCGACCTGCACATCACTGCAGGAAAATGAAACCACAAGATCTGTTAAAAAGCAACATTTTTAGGCAGTCGCCCACCTCTCTTTAAAGACCAGCATTAAATAAACTTAAAATCTTTTGCTGACCTCTAGTGGTTTAACCTTTCACCTCACTCCATGATGTAGATGTGTAATTCAGGGTGTGGTTGGTACAGTGTGACATCACTGGAGGGTGTGGTTAAAGTGTGCAACAGAGCACACCTCTAACCATGCCCATCATGTGGTCAGAGATGCTAAAGACTTTCAACCACAGAGGGCAACTTCTCTGCCTGGGAAGATTTTCTTCAGTGTTCATATTTTTACATGAAGTCACGCATACATCACACTGTATGGCATTCATGTCAAATAGAGGAAGCAAAAGAAGTAGGGGTTTCATAATTTGAAACAGCATACAGTTTGTTTTGTTTTTTTACAGTCGTAGCATTTCTTTCCCTCCCTCAGTGTCCTCTCACATAGAAATGCTTTTGATAACTGAGCTATTCTAAACAGTTTGCCTTTGGAAGAGGAGTTGTGCACAGTAACTGTGGGTAAACCCCTTGGCTTGGCAAAACATTTAATACTCTGGAAAATGACTCACATCCTTGTGAAAGATATGACAAAACATTTCTGACATCCAGCAGAAGTTATGGCCTTTTGTTACTGGATTTCTGGTTTACAATTTGATGTAATTTGATGTCCTTACAAATATGATTTGGTTTCCTGTAAAAAGTAACTATTTCAACTCACCTCATCTGAGGTCATTCTTCACTCATAGGACCAGTGCATGTAATCAGATGAAAGGGTAATTTAATCAAAACATAGAGTCTCTCATTATACAAAAGTTCTATGGTATTTACCCTTCAGTAATAGAAATGCTGGTCATGAGTGCAATTTATTTCAAATAGACCCATGATCTGACAGCACAGATGCAGATGGAGTGATGAGAAGGAACTGCTGTACTGCTAAAAATGTTTGTTCATTTTTTCATAATTGCTTTTTCTCCATAAATCTGGCTCTCTTTGGGTTGCCTCTCTTGAGATTCCTCATGATTTTTCCTTCTTTGCTGAGGTTTTTCATAGCGTCTGCTTGTCTTCTTTGACAGCTTTGGCCGATGTGTGCCTATAAAGTCCACTGAGACACAGTTGTGAGGTTATTTAAATAAATGAATAATTGTGTGACTGGTGCAGACTCCTGGCCTTGATTGTATTTTTCTTTGTCCAACATCATTATTTTTGTGAGTTTGAAATATGTCTGCTGTTGCTTCATGCTAGTCATGTTTTATTGGGAAACTGTGTGTTTGTATAATTAGAAAACTTGATTCCAGTAGTCTGAGGTAGGTTTGCCTGAGTGCTTAAGGTGAAACTGTATCAGCAGATTTTTGTGGTGAGGAATCAACAACTCTTATTTGCATGCTAATCCTGTAAATTGAAATATGGTGATGAAGGAGGATTACCTTAATTCATCTAAAGGACAATGTTCAAGGTGTGTTGCTTAAACTGTATGTTACTATGTTAAAAACAGTATTGTTTTTCTATCTCAGATTAACACCATTGGGTCACTGGTTCAATTCGCTGTCATACGACTGTATGTGCTGGTCTATTTCTTGGCTCTGGACAGTAACTTCATCTGCATCTTTGCTGGTTGCCCAGCAACAGCTTCTGGAAGTTATGATATATGGAAAAAATATTCGTGGACTGTGGACTTGATGGATGGATGGATGGATGGATGGATAGATGGATAGATGGATGGATGGATGGATAGATAGATAGATAGATAGATAGATAGATAGATAGATAGATAGATAGATAGATAGATAGATAGATAGATAGATAGATAGATAGATAGATAGATAGATAGAACCAAACTTACTACCAAATATGCTTCACAACAAAACACAACAGTAAATACAGCCATAAACATACCTCATTTATTATCATAGAGTTCACATGAATTTTCAAAGAATAGCAGCAACATGATTACCCCGGACATTAAGAGGAGGAGGATGATCAGGAAGGGGAAAGACTGCTACAGGAGGAAGATGGAGCACCAGCTGCAGCAGAACAACATCTGTGGTGTCTGGAAGGGACTTAAGACCATCTCGGGCTTCAAGGAGCCAAAGTCCCAGCCTGTGGGAGACCAGGGGTGGGCAAATGACCTGAACTTATTCTTCAACAGATTTGATCAGGCATCTGCCCCTCCCCCAGCCCAGTCTCCTCTGCTGCAACCCCCATCACAGTCTTTGCCCCCTGTTCACGGCTCCTCCTGTGCCCCCTCCCCCTCTCTCACGACCCTCAGTTCACACCTACCTGACACTTCCATTTCACACTCTGTCCTGTGCCCCTCCCCCCATCAACACCTCCCTGCTCCAGCCTGCTCCTCACATCACACCAGGTGAGGAATGCCCTGAAGAAGAACAGGGCCAGGAAAGCAGCAGGTCCGGATGGCATCAGCTCCAGGCTCCTGAAGTCCTGCGCAGACCAGCTGTGTGGGATTTTAGGCTACACACGTTCAACCTGAGCCTGAAGCTGGGGAGAGTGCCACAACTCTGGAAGACGTCCTGCATCGTCCCAGTGCCAAAGACACCGCACCCCAAGGAGCTCAACAACAGCTACAGGCCGGTAGCTCTGACGTCTCATCTGATGAAGACGCTGGAGAGACTGGTCCTTCGTCCATCTGCGCCCGCTGGTGAGCTCCTTCATGGACCCGCTGCAGTTCGCCTACCAGCCTGACATCGGGGTGGATGATGCCGTCATCTACCTCCTTCACACCTCCCTCACTCACCTGGAGAAGGCTGGAAGCACTGTGAGGATCATGTTCTTTGATTTCTCCAGTGCATTCAACACCATCCAGCCCAGGCTGCTGTGGGGGACAAGCTGCAGCTAGCTAGCTGGGGTGGATCATCACCTCACTACATGGATTTTGGACTACCTCACACACAGACCACAGTTTGTGAGGGTGCAGGGCTTTGAGTCGGATCGGCTTCTCTGCAGCACCGGAGCTCCACAGGGAACTGTTCTGGCTCCTTTCCTGTTCACCCTCTACACTGCAGACTTTTCATACAATACACCATCCATGTCATCTCCAGAAGTTCTCTGATGACTCTGCTGTTGTTGGCCTCATCACAGATGGGGACGACAGAGAGTACAGAGGACTTATTCAAGACTTTGCGGACTGGTGCCTGCGGAACAACCTCCAGATCAACGCTGGTAAAACCAAGGAGCTGGTGGTGGATTTCCGCAGGCGTAGCCACTCTCCGCCTGCACCGGTGAGCATCCAGGGAACGGACATCGACACTGTGAAGTCCTACAAGTACCTGGGTGTTCACCTAAATGACAGTCTGGACTGGTCGGACAACACCAATGCCCTTGTCAAGAAGGGCAACAGCAGACTGTTCCTGCTCAGGAGGCTGAGGTCTTTTGGAGTGCAGGGACCACTCCTCAGGACCTTTTATGACTCTGTGGTGGCATCAGCCATCTTTTATGGGATAGTCTGCTGGGCCAGCAGCATCACGGACAGGAGACAGGAGGAGAATGGACAGACTGGTGAGGAGGGCCAGCTCTGTCCTGGGATGCCCCCTGGACTCAGTGGAGGTGGATGGGAAACAGGAGGATGATGGCTAAGCTGTCATCCCTGTTAAACCAACACGTCCCACCCTCTACAGGACACTCTGACAGCTCTGGGCAGCTCCTTCAGTCAGTGAGCGGCTGCTCCATCCATCCACGCTGTGTGAAGGAGAGGTACCGCAGGTCCTTCCTGCCTGCTGCTGTCAGACTGTACACAACAAACAAAATGCCCGCTAGTCTGCAGACAATGGACAATGAACAATAAACAATAAACAATAACACAATTTCACTGTTTTTTGCACTCCCTGAGTATATTATATATATTTCTCATATGTATACTCTCAGGCACACTCCCTCTGTACTATGTACAGGTTTACTTACAGTCATAGTTATAATTATTTAATCTTGGATAATTTTACCTTTTATTTCATTTTATTTTATTTTATTTCATGTCTTAAACTCTTATTGACTATTTCCCACTATGTGTCTTCGCTGCTGTTATGCTGTGAATTTCCCCGCTGTGGGACTAATAAAGGAAAAACTGAATCTGAATCTGAATCTGAATCTGAACATGGTTTTATAATCCTGCTGTGACTCAGACAAGTACCTTTTTTGCATATGGTTGCTCCCATCCTGATCCAAGTTGAGTCACTGTGAGCATCCACCCATCCCTGAGAGAACAACCACATGCTGAGGAAAGTGACATTCTGTCAGCCACAGAGAGACACCAGATATTAGTAATTCCTGCGAATCCAATCCATCTTTTAACCCTGCGGGTCCTCACAAAGGATTTTTCAGGGCTGTCATCCAGAGAATGTCTCATTCTCAGAGCAAAATATATTCATCCTAGAGCCTGTATCAGCTATGTGTGATTGAGAGACTCATTTCTCACAGTCAGAGCACATCTTGAGATAATATCTTGGCCCAGAGCAATTCAAGATGTGCATGTGTGAGTGTGTGTGTGTGTGTATACATGTGGACTTTTTAGTGAGCAGTTCAGTGTGTGGTACAGTGTTTAGAGAAGGATGAGCATCTGCTGCACAGGAGATACTGTATTAATCTCTCTAGTGTCCCTTCCTTCTAGAGCTGCAGGGACAGTGCATGGTTGTCTCATTGAACCTATCTGTGTGACTCAGATAACTAAAACCGCACTCAGCAACAATGAGTGTTATATTCAGCTGCAGGTTTCCTGTTATGCTTCCGACAACAGAGGATATTGGAGATAATTCTCTCTGTCTTTCCTACGCATCAATCCACCTCTCTTTATTTCACATTGATATCACAGCTCAGAGGTCAGAGGTTAAACTCTTCCAGCCAGGCAGCGGTGGTTCGACCACACAACCCAAGCTTGGACATGGAGTCTGCCAGCATACCAGTAAGATCACTTCTGACCATAATAAGCACCCAGCAGACCGCACTCGCCCCCCTATGCACTTTTGATGATGAAATGATCTCCATTTCTCTGGTCCTTACCCAATTATCTCCATCATACCACAGAGGAGTTCTGTGTGTGTGTGTGTGCGCGTGTTGTTTGTGGGAGGTTTGGGGGATGTCAACGATGGGGGTCGGGATTTGGGACCTGTGAGTCACTTCCTGGTCAGGTCGGTTTAACTCTGATTGAAAAAGCAAAGCCCTGAAAAACCCCACAGGGTCTTATGGCCAAAAAATGCAACCCAGTTTGACTTTTGTTGCAATGCAACAGATCACCATCCTGCAAGATGCTGCATTAACCAATCATATGCATGCAAGCGCAAATTCCTGGGGGAATACTTTGTAATGTAGGCGTATTTCTGCAGTTTACGGTGCGAGGAAACAAATAAATATTGCTCTGATAACATTAAATCCAAATATCAGTGTGATGCATGCATGACAATGATAACGTGATAATCTTCTTTGTTTAACTGGTTAGCTTGTTGTAATCAAAGCTCAACATGAAGTACAGCAGCAGAGGCCGTTTGGAATGACTTTACTTTTGCAGACGTTTGGTCATAAAAGTATTGGACAAAACATTAGGGGATCATCAAAGTCATTACAATTAATCCTGAGGGTTATATGAATGTTGAGGCCAGTGTACAGCAAATTTTTCACGGGAGTCTTTTCCCTGAATCGGTTTTGAGGAAACAGACATTCCTCAGTTAACACTCACCCAGACCAACGTCAGCACAGCACAATGGCAGGATGAGAATAAATTCTCTCATTTCAAACATTTCAAACATCTAGGCAGCTGGCAGCAGAAGCTTTGCTGTTAACAGTCCCTCTAGAGATAATGTTATTTTGATGATGTGTTTGTTGTAGTCTGGTATAAGTAGAAGCATAAGTTCTCTAGTGCTTCCAGAAGTTTTGTGTCCCTAGAAGGCTTGAGATGTTTGTCTGATGAATCAGAACGTGATAATGGCTGCTGTCACAGTTAGAAACATAATTAACTCAGCTGGCGTTTGGCAGGAGAAAAACTTCATGGAGCTTAATGTTATAATGTCACAGTTCAAGGGAGGCGGAGAGACCAGATTTGAGACAAACATTAGGCTGAAGCCTCGTGTACACAAACATCTGCTGGGCTGCAGGGACACTGCATGTTGGTCCATTGGAACTATCTGTGTGACTCAGAGAACCCAAAACATCATCTGCACAAAAGTTGTTGTTCAGCAGGTTTCCTGTTATGCTATTGTGTATTATATGATGGAACATAATCTGTTTTCTGTGCTCCTAATTTTCTTTCTCTATCATATACTGTAGCCCATCTACATTATATAGAAAAATGGTTATTTCCTCTGTTGTTAGTTACCTGCCACTGAAGGAAGTGTCAACATTAACAAGTTTTGTTGAAATTGAAAGCTCATTTTTTACCTTGAAAACGGCCATTGGGAAAACTACCACTATAAGCTCCATTTAGTGGCTGTGGCTGAGTTTTTGTTCATCACATGATTCTTCCTCAGTGAACTTTGTGGCAATGTTTCTTTGTCAGTAGCTGTTTCCAAAGTCAGGAATGAACTGTTAATCATACTTTTTGCCACCATCTCATAAAAAATATATCTATAATTTCATGACAACTGGACAAACTCTATCTGTTGACATGTTGTTTTGTCAGGTTTTTTGTCTGTAGGCCAAATTATGTTGCACATTTTCACTGCATATAAGATATAATGAAGATTTTCAATACTCAACTCTCCCAGGGGATAATATTCACAGGTGAACTACTTCAATGGAAAAAGGCATGATGATGGCATTTAAATCTAAATGCCAATCTTGCTATTACTCCTGTTATAATAAACCTGCATGATGCTTGCATGAGATAACAGGCTGAGCTACATACAAACATAAGACTTGCTACTATGCAGTCTGACCCCGTGTCTACCAGACAAACATTTCTCTGTAGCCATCATTTGACCTCTCCTTCTTCCCAGACACCCTTGCTCCCACAAAACAACTGTTGCCATAGTAACCCTTTAACCAGGCACAATCACCAACCAGCAGGAAGTGTGGAGCATTTTCGGGTTAATGAGAGCTTCCGTGTGGGAAGGGGTGTGTTCACAGCAGGAGGGAGACCTCAGCGTCATTCTGACAAAGGGGTTTTCCATGTTTTTTATGACAGTGGGAATATTGTTCCAGTGTTATTCTGCTGGTACATACAGTACCACTGGGACAAATAATCTTTGGGCTATTTTCCTTTTTCCTGTCTGTGCTCTGTATATTTTGTACAGTCATTTCCTCATACCAAAGTGTGCCTTAAAGACAGATATGCAATTTTTCCCTTTTAAAATATTTTTTTTCTCTTGGAATGTAGGAAAAACATACTTAATTGTGGAATAATTATACTTAGTTCACTTTATCAATGACATCACCTCACTTAAGAGAATGTCATTCTGCTGAATTTACCTTTTTCTGTTTCATTTCCGGTTCTTGACTCTCCTGACTCAGTGTAACTACAGTGGAAACAAGTGAGGTTTCCCCACTAGCAACATAATTCACTTGAAAAAGTGGAATTTTAACAGTGTTTTTGACTAAGATTGATGAACATATTTCAGTTTGTCTCAGTAGGATTACAGATGTAATTCAACATTTCCTCCAAGGATCCGTGTCTGAACTGTTTCTGATTGCAGTTAACACAGGTGCCTCACTGTAATCTATCAAGCTACGGTTGAAGTGTTGAATTATTGAACACATACAATCTGGATCGGGGGCTGCAGCAGGAAGTGGCCTGCAGCCAGTTTGGCTTAACTTCAGGTCAGCGAGTAATTATGTTATGTTACGTGCAGATCTTGGACCTGGGCTGCGGTCCACACACACACACACACATACACACACACGCACACACACACCCTGGCTTTGCAATAGCTGTGAGAACATAGTATTTTAAAACGTATTCCTTGTAGAATTATATAAGTGCTACCTTCCTAACCCTTAGCTTAAAACAGAAAAAAGCCAAACAAGCTGTCAATCACCACAACTTTCAAATGTTGGTGGGGAGACTACATCTGACAATTTCTGTAACTTTACAATATATAAGCAAGCATTTAACTGAACAACTCTCTTTTTTTTCTTTCTTTACGCTACGGCCAAAAATAATGAGAGTAGTGAGAGTGACGGGAAACAGAAAAGCAATGGGCCCTTTAAATCAAAACAGTGAGCTGAAAGAGACTGAGCGGAACTGCAGAGGTGGGTTTGTGACTACATGTAGCTACTGTCACATGCGCATCATGCAGTGAGGAGCAGGTCAAGGCAAGTAAAGTGACACACACATGAACACAGGCATGCACACACTCACACACATACACACACATACACACAGTGGCCTTGCTTCTTGGTTTTGGCTGGTGATCAACATTATTTCCATCTTTCTTTATTTTCCCTCCATTCCCAGCTGTTCACATCTATCAAGACTCCACTCATTAGCAGCAGGTAATTAAGGGGTTGGAATGGAAACACAAGACAAACACAGACACCCCACACGCATATACACACCACACGCACATACACACTCTTACATACTGACAACAAATGTGGTGTTTGAGTTGAGGCGGAGCAGCGGTATAATCAGGCGTGCTGCTGCAATACCTTTTACCATGATCTACTTGCAGCTGGATCATACTGAAACCTCCAGAGACTCCTCCCTGTGTTATCTGCCAAATTGTTGCATAGCAAGAAAAAATTCTCTCCAACTTGTGTTGTCAGCCTTGTCCTGAAACAGCAGCTCACTGGGACCTGTTCCTTCACAATATCAGGAGACACCCTCTGTCTCAGTTATTAAAGGACAAAGACCAAGTGCAGAGGGATCTGACAGAATGAATTGTAGTTGATTACCAAGTGATGACACGGGGACTAGCCTGCATGCAATTTAGTGTAGTCCATGTGTGTGTGTGTGTTTTTGAGTTTTCTATGGTTTGCTTGTGAACCATAGTGTCTCTTTTCAACAAAGGCTTGTTATGTCAGTGTGTACAAACCTTGGCAGCTCTTTTTTTAATGACTGTCATTCAATGTGTCCAGCATTAACGTATTACTTTGCAAAGTGTTACAGTGATGTGACGAGTGTTGTAAGGGATTAAAATTTGACCCGAGCAGTGCATCATCACTTCGACATTTTGCGGGTGAGCTTGTTTGCTGTCTTGCCGGGAGTTTGATGGGGGATTGATATTAATTTTGTGAGTGAGGAGGCTCCTATTAACTCTCGAGCTGTCTCATTTACACGCTGTGTTTTCTTACCTCACTAGTTAACAAAAGCCTGGTAAGCCTATAAGAATATCCTGTGAGTTGTTCACAGCTGGAGGGTGTGTGAATCACGTTGCCTCAATAAGTGCTGCTGCATGTTGTTACTAGATCGGAGCTTGCTGTTGATGGCCAACAGGATGGTGGAAAATAACTTCAAAAATTAACTAATGTACTAAAGTACTTACATTATTTACTACTTTGTACTTCTCCACTCCATTTTGAATGGAAATACTATACTATATTTATTACCCCATAAATATTTATTAAACAGCTATGGTGTTTAGTTACTTCTCAGATTAATGTTTTCCTTAACAAACTGATACAGTAAGCTTATAAAACACAATATATGAAAGATTTCTTGGCTTGTGGCCCTTAACAAAAATATCAGTGTCTAGTTGGAGCCTCTTGAGGTGTTTGAGATGTCTATGAGTTGTTAGCAGTTCCAGTAAAGAGTGATGTTCTCGTCTCAGCTTCTCACAAATTATCCAATATTTCACAAAAGGAAACAAAGATTAGAGAATGGATGGGGCCTGACCCCCAGGTTACAACTTATACAACTATTTTTAACACCGTTGTATTTGGTACTTTTACTTTATTAAACAATCTGAGTACTTTTGCCATAAATACCTCAAAGCCGCTGGTTAAAACATGACATGTTGTTTTCTATTTCCACACCAATATATACTGATGATGAAGGTGTTCAAGGGCACCTTTGACAGACCTGTGATGTAAGAAGTAATTTAACTAGTTCCTTTTGCTTTTGAGTTATTCATAATGTAATTACATTTTCAGTGTAATGTGTAATTGATAACAATTTGCACGTTTTGTGAAATGTTTATAAATCAAAATTTCCTTGTGGGATAAAAACTGAACTTATTCCATTAAACAAAGTACAAATGCGTGTGAAGTCAATTACATGACAAATCTGGAGGGACTGTGATTAAGTAAAATACACTGTAGCAAGTGTACTGCTTAGACATATTTTCTCCCTTTCTCCCCCTTTCTTCCTCTCCATCACTTCTTCACATGCTCACTGGCTGTACTCTGAGAGACCCTGCTAGCATAGTTTGACCATAAACAGACATGAGAGAGGGCTGAATTCTGAAGATCATTTGCAGATGTGCGTACACACAAACAGAAAAAAGAAAAATTAACTAAGCTCAAAGAAGTATGAAATGCAAAATCCACCTGCTCCCTTTTTAGAATATAAAAATGTGAAACAACCTGCTCCCCTGGCAGCTCAAACTAATTTATCTTCTGTTTTATATGAAAGTCATTGTGCTAAGTGTAAATTGTTTGAGTACTTTAAGTGCTGTGAAGTCAGCTTTGAAAATAGTTTGTAATGACACATTGCACTGTGCTGCGCAAATTAAAACACTGGACCACAAACCACAACACGCACACGCACTTTGGCACATCCATGCTGGCCTCCCTGTGTCGCTGCCAAGATGGTCTCACTGCAGCTGCTGGGTCTTTATGCTTATAAATAAGGATGCGTCTGTTATGTTAAAGTGGACTGAATCGTCTGATGATATGGGGCAGATGGATAGATGTAAGTAAGATGGGATAAATATGTAGAGAAGCGGTGGAGTAGGAAAGGAAGTCACCACAAAGGAAAGTAATCAAAGTCAACAAGTTGAGTAAGTAAGTAAAAGAGAAAGAGAAGCAGGAGGAAGGTAAAGACTGATGTTAAAGCAGCTACCTCCAGGCACCAGCGCATTTCTCTGCATGTACTTGTGTGTATATGTATCAGGGTTATGAACCATTAGGATGTACCCTTACTGTATGATAGGAAGAGGAACAGGAAAGGAGGAGGCCTCGGTAGAACAGAAGAAATATATTTTTGTCAGGAAATAACATTTTTTGACATGCAGAGTGTGTGACACAACATGCCCTCTGGTTGTGCGTGTACTGTTTGTGCAGAGGCAGACAGAGACTGTGAGCATGTGAGTGTGCATGCTCTCACGTGTTCATATGTAAGACACACTGCTGAGGGCTTGAGGGAGCAGGCGTGGTTGTTTCTGGGCTCTGGACCGCAATGGTTTCATCACAGGAAACAACTTTTTTTGTTCTCAGACAGACTGAAAATTATTCTAATCAATAACAGATCTCGCTCTCAAAGATAGGTACAGCTTTCCTCCCCAACCATCATCCATTCTTTCTATTATTCCTCTGTGTCTGAGATTGCAAACCTCTACTCTCTACTCTAGTTTCTCATATAGTTTTTAAATATCCTAACAGCGAACAGTTTCATCGATAAAGGGCAGTAATCCTGCACTTTAACTTTTAACAGATATTGCACAAGATGAGTGCAGTTAATGTAAGAATTGCTGCACATGTTGGGCTTTCTGTTCTAGCAGCGACAGTGTTGCAAGGCACAAATGCAGTTTACATTTATAGCAATGGTAAATTCAACACTCAAAATATTTACTTTGATTGTAACAAGTCTTCTATTGGGTGATTTTTGATTTTGCTAGCTGAAATGAAAATGACCAGTGGCTAGTAACTGTAACTATCTTATTAAGTCATAATTACAACAATTAGAACAGTAAACAGTAAAATTGTGGGCCATTAAACCAAAACAATGAGCTGAAAGACATTCGTGCAGAGGAAACTGCAAGCTTATTCCCTGTAAGTTTGTGAGTCGCACCTTTCACAGTACACATAGTTATTTGGTCCATTGCGAACATAAAAATATTGCCTACTGCAGCTTTAAAATATCTGTATTTTCTCACTTGACCTTTTTTCCTCCATCTTGTCTTAGAGCATGACACGGTATTTCGGCAAAACGTGTCTGAACCACTTAACATACAAGGACCTTTTTGTTTTATAGCTCATTTCATTTGAATTTTAACCATTATTCATACATAACAGGTTTTCTTGCAGTGGACATACACACAGTGTCATTCCCCATTAGTTTCTCTTAGTTTCTCTCCAGCTGATCATATGTTGGTTGTCATTCAATGACACAGCCCACCCGCTCTCACGGTGTGTTTGGTTTATGGAGATTGTGGTCTGGTCATTGTGGGATGGCGTGTGGGCAGGGTGGAAACATCTGGATCTGAAGCAAAGCTCGGACACTGTCAGAAAGCCAACCACGGCATGCCTGCCAGTAAAACTAGGATGGATATCCATTAGATCTACTGGCCTGGGAATCTGGACGCATGGAAACACACAGACAAAAAAAAGGCTGGGGGAAGAGAGAAAGAGACAGAGGGAAATAGAGGGAGTTCACTATGTTTCACAAGTTTTATTAATTTCACACATTTCACAGATTTTCTCCAGAGGAAATAAGTTCACATTTGAACCAAATATATTAAGACACTTTTGTCCAGCCTTTTGTTCAACCCCCTCCAGTATATCAGTCAGCTTGTGCATGACAAACAGCACAAAGTATGTCGTCGTTGGTCTCCTGCTGTCTGCTTCCCGGGGGAGCATAGATGCCCCATGAGGTAGTGCCCTCCACCCGTCTCATAACCCCAAAATACACTCCAGTGACTCACTTTAGACGACCTCAGTCACCCTGATCAAAGACAACAATGAGTCCATACTTAGTTAATGCTGTACTTCAGTTACCAAACCCTGATTTCAAGTCCTAAAACCTCAACACTAAAGTCCAAGAGACCTCCCAGAGAAAAAGTCATCCATGCAGGAAACAGGATTAGTAAAAGAGCATAAAAAGCTTTTGTTTATTTCAGCTAATAGCTGTGGGCTCGCCCATGAGCACACGCCCT
Source organism: Scortum barcoo (assembly GCA_023238725.1). NCBI lineage: Eukaryota > Metazoa > Chordata > Actinopteri > Centrarchiformes > Terapontidae > Scortum > Scortum barcoo. The sequence goes on from CM041531.1 coordinate 10,796,127, forward strand.
AACATCAGCAAGCTAACATGTTCACAATGAAAGCTTCACTCCTTCACTTATTTAAGAGTCTATTTCTTCAAGTCCACTTGCGTTTTCACTCAAGTGGAAGTCAACAAGGGCTTGTTAAAACACTAATATAATGCACCACTAGACTTTACAGGAGGCGGGTGGGTCATACACAGACACATCCAAACGCTTGAGGCAGAGGAGCACAGAGACAAGTGAGTAATTGGCAATGGTGTCAGTTTTTGAGGAATGTCTCGCCCATGGTATGGTTTTCCCCAATACTCCTTCTGTGACCTTCAGCACTGATTTGTTCTACAGCAACAAGTTTAATGGAAGAGCTGAGGCTGTTTACACAAGGTGTTCATGACTGTGTTTCATTGTGTGTGTGTGTGTTTGTGTTTGTTTGAGTGTGGGTTTGTTCATGTGTTTCAGGGTGGATCCTCTTCTGGATCATACACCTCTTTCCCGAGATACAGTATATGAGATTATTGAGATTATGCTTCTCTACCACCACACAGTATATTCACAACCACACACACACACACACACACACACACACATACACAGACAGACATGCACACATGCACACACACGCATCTCTTTGTCAACAACACACACAACCTATCTGTCAGTTAGTAAATTAATCAGCCGGAGTGTGTGGGATAGTTAATTGTGCATCTGTTTCGGTACAAAGACCTTCAAAATGCCTCCATGAGCTCATTAAGGGAGTTCTGGCTTCACAGAGAACTTGGACGGCAGCCAGAAGAATATTGTCATGATCCTGCAACACATTTATCATCTATAGAAACTCCCCATTGCATGAACCCATACTCCCTTATCAAAGCCACATACCTTCTTTCATTCTCATCTTGTTTTATTTTTCTCACTTTCCTCTTGGCTCTTAGTAGTTTAAAAGCTAAAAGGATTTATGAAGAAGCCCATAATGATTTATAAAGATCTGTGTTTTATTCCTTCTGTCCTCCCAGTCCTCACAAACTTGGGGCCCTGTTGGGGCTCCCTTTCTTTTCATCTCTGTGTAAATAATGTAGTTCGCTGTATGTATTGTTGCACAGCCTCCCTCGTGTCAGGGTCAGATACGGGACAGCCACCCTTCAAAGTATGTCATACCCAAGGACAAGGACAGACACCAGAGACAGTCTCTCTTTACTCCTTCTGCCTCTGTGCTGCACTGATGAAAACTATGAATTTCCAAAGTGTAAACTAAGAAAAAAGTCGTTATAGCCATGTATATTTTGACTTTGCCATAGCAGAAACATTTGTTAACAGTCAGCAAACTTAATGTGATGTCATAGCCTAGCCTGTTTTATAGTCTATTGAGACTGCACTTCTTTAAGAGGATTGTTATCTGTTGTGAACTGACTCAGAGTAGTGCTTACAAGGTAACACTACTACCTGCATGTTAAGCACAGTAACTGCTTAGTGATTATCTTCTCCCAAGTCTCAGCACAATACAAAATAAAAAATAAAATGTTAAAAGTCAGAGCAACACAGTAATAGTTTAAAACATACAAGACGGTGGTAAGTTAAGTATTTGGTAATTTGTCTTACTAGCTGGTTGCTATGGTGTTTGGTGTGGTTGTTAGAGTATTAATAGGCAGGTATTGGGATGTTTATGTTGATTAATGGGGTGTTTCGGGTGGTTTCTATGGTGCTTCAAGATGGTTGACAGGGTGTGGCTGTTGGTTGCTAAGGTGTTACTAAACAGTTGATAGGGTATTCTAGTTTTCATGTGTTGCCCTTTCAAATATATGGAAACTGCCTTCCTAGTAGATTATTTCTTGGGGGGGGTTCACCCTTTATTATTTATAAATAGGACAGCTGAAGAGAGACAGGAGAAGTGATAGAGAGAGAGGGGGGAAGACATGCAGCAAAGGGACCCCTGCCAGCCAGCAATCGAACCAGGGTCCGCTGCAGCCCATGGCCTCATACATGGCCGCACACACTGTACCACTGAGCGACCTGTGTGCCCGCTAGTAGATCATTTCTAATGTGAATGCAGTACCTCCAAATCGTCGTAGCAGAAGATTAAATTGTCACCCTTTATGCAGTGTTTTGTTGTCTTAAAAATGTTCTGATGCAATAATCTGTTACTTAAGCTAGACTCCCTGTATTGTATTTCATATTATCACCTGTACATTAAATAACACACATCCACCAAACAGCCCTGTTTTAATACAGGGCTGTCTTTAGTCTGTATCCTTGCTGAGAGCAGAGCTGTCAGCTCAGCCATGATGCTCATGTTGAATCTGAAGTCCATTTAAAGTCACCAAAACAATCATGAAGTTCTAACTTTGTATAAAATATGACTAAAAGTTATTTTGAAATAAGTTACCTACTTCAACTTTAACTTTTGCAAAAAAGTGAACTACTGTCTTTGAACTGAACTCAATGAAACTATTTTAATCAGCATGATTCATCATTTCCATCTCTAACACAAAGCTTTGTATAAGTTACCTATCTTAACATGCAATCATTAGACATATAAATGCCAAAAACAACCACATACTAGGGTAGATGAAGGTACAACAAAAACATGAACTCCAAAGATTAATGTAGAAAAGAAAAGCTCCCACTTTAAAACAAAAAGCACATACTGCACACCATAACATCCAAGTCTGCTTCACATATGCCTAAATTTTAATTTTAATCTTTAGTGACCATCACATGATGAGTTATATGGGTTGAGGTCTTGTTTAGGCTGTGAGGTATTGATATTCAAGTGTTGCCGTAGGCCTCACTGTTCATCAGATCATGAACTGGGAGCCAGAGAGGTAATGAGAGTCTTTCCAGATGTTGGTCTCTCCACAGTTGGTGGTCCTCCTCTGACACTGGCAGCAGCGCCTGTACTGTGCCAGCTTATCCACCAGGAGCTGACCGGCAGACCTGAACACAGGAAAACAGAGAAAAGTATGGAGGGATAAATGCATGACCAAGAAAACATGTAGTCCCACAGATGTAAAATTTTGACTTTTAATTACAGTATTGTTTGAAACTTCAGTCTTTAGACAATAAAAATCAGGAGAGAATTTGATCAAATGAACGTGTACAGAAACTTATAAGAAACATTGGCTCTGGGTCAATGGGATTAAAGGATGCAACAACTTTAATGCTAGTCAGACTAAGTCCTGCATTTTAGAGTGAGTGTGTGTATGTTTAACCAACTTGTGAAGATATAAATATGTGTAAATGCACAGTGTGATGGAGGCTCAAGGTGACGCTAAATCTACACACACACCTCAGGAAGCGTCGCTCCTCTTCCTCTCGTTGGTGTTTGAGCTTCACACTGCAGTTCCATTCGTCCTCTAGTGACTTACTGATATTCCGTGTCTTCTCAAAGTGAGTAATGCAGCTCGATATTAACCTGGACGGGAAATGTATCACAGAGACAAACTGTCATAGTTTCCACAGAAAAACAAATTGTTATGCACCAAGGCTGCAGCCTTTTTCTCCACATCCTCATTGCTGTTTCATTTCCCCCCTGCATTAACCCACTCTGTTTTGTTGTGTTTGAGCATTTCTCTCTCCTTCTCCAGCTGTTCTTGGCGGTTCTGCAGTTCTTCCTTCTTCCTCTGAGTGGCAGTACTGAAATTTACCTGGAAGAGCTGCCAGCATACAGAAAAACATCACATCAACTTCAGTGTGTAGTATACCAATTTAAAAACAACACTTGCAGTACAGTTTACTTCACTACTTTTTCTATTACTTGAGTAATTATATTTCATGCTACTTTGTGCTAAATGTTGTACGTTCAGTCCACTATATTTATCTGACAGCTGTGTTTGGTAGTAGTTAAACTGCAGTTTAAGATTTTACTTACAAAGCATTGCATCAGCAAATCGAATATGATGGATTTTTACATTAAATTACCCTACTGTATATAAAAAAATAGCTTCTCATCAGCTGCAACATCAGACTGTTGCTTACATGTTATCGCATTTATAATATTAATCCAATAATATTACATATATTAAGATAACATTCTGAAAGTTTTAATTTCTGCCATCTGCATAACACCACAATGGAGGTAATAAGGAACAGAGGTGACCTTCTGCGCCCTCTGTCGGCTCTCTGCATTGCCGGCTGTGGTCTCACAGCGGTTGAACTCAGAGTTTTCAGGCTGGCACTCAGGAGGGTCTGTGCACTTCTTATCTCCCACCTGAAGGACAGAGCAGACTCATTTCAGTTGAAAGGTTACCACAGAGCAGTCCATGGCATAATACGCCCTTCTGGTCCAGATGTGGCCTGGTAATAGGTCCCTTCTGGACCACAAGGTCGAAACAAAATAATATTAAAATTTTGATTACCAAAAGATATTACAAAATTTTCCTTAAACGTTCTCCCTGAAATTATGTGACAATTATTTTGAATAGGCACCTGTGAATGCTGAACATTGGAAACAAGCATCATTTTGGTGCACCAAGAGAACAGCTGGCCAGACTGTAAGTCCTCTGTACTCAAGTGAGTAAAAATACTCAACCTACTTAGTATTGAACATGAATAACATTGTTGGGACTCTTTTTTGTTTTAAGAAGGTTAAAATTTATATAGCAGAACCAAAGATATCGAGTCTTTTTTCTGTGCTTTCTTCAGTTTGGTAGTAGGCTAATGTAGCCTCAAACACCTCAAATAGAGTTGAGAAGTATGTGACAGATATATGGTCAGCTTACGCCATTACCAAGGCTTTTTGTCTGTTTTGTTGCTATTCAGAGGATTTCTCTGCAGGCTCATTTAACAGGAAGTTTAACACAAGGCATGACATGTTATCACACCTTCTAATGGTACAATAAACCAAGTAAACCGGTCCCATTTAGCACTATTTAATGTTAAATGGAGCATCTAATATTTTCAGATTTCTGATGTTTCTGATCGTCCCTACCATTTAGTATGTATGTGGGATAAAAATCGCATGTCAAATCAGCTTTGTGTGTTGTCTCTGGGCAGCCTGTCTGCACTCGTGCCCTCGACTGGCAGGAAGGTCAGGAGCTTTACTCCTTTGACCTACAACCTGCCCCACATCCAGAGCTGAAGCTGAGATTCTTCAGAAACTGGCAGCATCACAGAGGAATACAGAAAGGACTAAATAATATTTGTATAAGGTCATAATTCACCTAAAATATATTTTAAATATATATATACTACTGATATTGACAAAAAACATCAAGTTTGAAAGTCAACTTTGCAAAATCCTTTCTTGCCTGAGTATCCAGAGCCCTCTTGTAATTCTTTGTTCTCTCGATTTTCTTCTTGATCTGCTGGGCCTTCTGCAAAGCTATCCTGACACACACACACACACACACACCAGATAACTACACTAGTTACTTCAACAGATGATTATTTGAAATGTCTGAGCAGTACTGCTGTTACAGTTACACTCACTCTTGGACCAGCTGGACCTGGTCTAGATGCTCCATGAGAAGACGGTTCTGCTGGTCTCGAGCCTCGTGTTGACGTCGGCTCTCTATCTGGCCCTGAAGCTCGTTCATGTAGTGATGCTGCTGAATCCTCCTGGCAGGAGTGAGGGGCCGGGTCGGGAAGATGAACGAAGTCTAAACACGAGCAGAGGAAGACGAAAGAAAGAATAATACAACAACTGACATGAGTTGTAAAATGTAATTTAAAATAACAATTCTGAAGCTTTTCACAAACTTAAACTCTATTTTTGTTACTATTTATGCTGTGTATATCTACAGCAAGAGTCATTCATTGTATTTCCATTCAATAATTACCTCTCTATTTAGTTTTCATTGTTTCACTGTGTACTTTTTTGTCATTTATATCAGCCTTTCTGTTCATATTTAAAGTATTAACTGGCAAAACACAGAGTGGCATTTATTTTGAAGTAGTCACAGGAAAGATTGTATTTGTGACAAGGTTTGCATTAGCCATGATTGATCATCAAAAATGTGTTTACAAAACAAGACATTTGCATGCATTTCATTTGCAGTGAATCAGTTTTGTAGGGAGTATTGGATGAAGAAAAAGAAACAACTCCTCAGGAAGGTAGATTTTTACTTTGCCCTGCTGTTTTGTGGAAAATTACTTTTGCCATATGCAGCATGTAATCATAAAATCAAACTGCGGAATAAGCCCAGTTGTTGACTGACTTCTTAAAGGTCAGTTAAAACAACATGAGTTTATTTGGTTACGCTGTAAACAGATACGACAGTGATCCTTCTGTTGTTTCTTACAAACCAGCTGCTGACTGACGTCTTAAGGATTTCCAACTTTAACATCTAGGTTCTACTCACGGGGAAGAGAGGACAGAAAGTCTTGTCTTTCCTCTCTGACATTTTCAGGTTGAATGTGGCAACCTGCTTTGCTTGCTCACGTTGCTCCTTCAGCTTTGCCTGCAAGACAAACAAACAGAAACACGTCATCTATCATTAAATTTAGTGAAAAAGAAAAGACGTTGGGAGCATAATGTATCATATTCACCGGGGTACAAAATGAACCGTTTTACCGTGGTGAGGGCAGTTTCTTTGACTCCTTAATCGATTCTTAGGGACACTGTGATCTGTTTAAGAGGCCATTTTAGTGAACCATGAAATAATGTTGGCCAAAACAGCATGCAAGACACTTAAAGTTATTTTGTATTGTATTTTAATATCCCACATTTCTTTCCCAGTGCTGTAAAAAGTATGAAGCTGTTTTCTCAGCTCCTTGGCCGAAACCAGTGTGGAACCACCCTTAACTTCTCCATTGTTGAGATGTTTTTCTCTTTTTTTATTCTCGTTTTTATTGCAGCTTTCACATTGTCTTGACACTTACTTCTGCCTTCAGCCTTGTGGAACAAACAGTATCTACATCCCCAATCTGTGTGTTGTGTTGTTTTCTGATCCCATTTTCTTCTCACTAGAAGCCACAAAAAAATCCCCAGAGCACTCACAAATAACCTTCATGAACTGCAATTGGCAGTGTGAAAAATGTATTTTAAACAAGGCCAAAATGAAATTTTAAAAAGGTGCATCTATTTATTCATGCATTTTACAAACTTTTCAGAGAATATCTTAATAGAACCACAGCCTTTGCTCACTTGACCGGCACAATCATAGTTTTTAGCCACAATAGCTGCGCTCCTATGAGGATGTTAATTTTTGTGTATCCACTGATTGGTCAGTCTGTGGCTTGGTCCACCACTTTGGTTCAAACTGCCATGTCTTAACAACAACTGGATGAATTCCTATTTAGTTCAGACATCCATGTCCCCCTCAGGATTGACTGTCATCAGGTTACGTTTGCCCAATACTTTGGTTTATGACCAAATACCTGCAAAACCAAAAACATTCAGAACCTTCCCCACAGTAAACATTATACAGGCTCAGGTGTGGCTGAAGAGTCTTTGTGCTTACTGTATGCCGGGGCTTTATGAATCTGCTTCACAAATGAGAGAAAAGGAAACAGGAAAGAGCTGCAGGATAAAAAATTACTTTGCTTTTTGTCCAGTACATACTTATTCTTGTTGCCATAAAAATACTCAAACACACCGAGCACGCACATGCATGTGCATGAACGCAAGCACACACCTGTTCTTCTTCCATGTACTGCTTGTCTCTCTGTTGTTCTTTAAGCAGTAACAGTTTCTCCTGAGCTTTCTCTTCTGCCTGCTGTTTCTCCCTCAGGTAGACTGGAACATTTCTTTGGGCCCGCTGCATACACAAGTAGCACAGCTCCTATGATGACAAGGCCACAGAGAGTCATGTAAAGATATAGTTATTTTCCTCACAGGCCTTCAAATACAAATGACTGGAAGAAAATGCATTTTTCATGGTTTCTGGATTTAAGAACACCCCCACAGCTCTCTTGACAGACACCTGAGCTCCCCTCAAAGCAATAAAGTGTTTTCATCTGGCAATGCATTGTCAAGCTCTGTTTCCTAAGGTATTTTGAGTGTAATTTAATGTTCAATGTTCTAAACGAGTTATCCTGTGCATGCGCTCTGCAGTCTGGAGCCTGTCAAATATCAATAAAGCCTAATTTTGTATAAATAACATCTAGTGTCAGTCTTAGTTCACAATCACCCCACCAAAAAAGTGAATCTACCTTGAAGCCTTAACTTGAATTTTAGGGACCACCACAAAGGGCAGATCAGATCTACACTTGCACACATACAGGACAGATCCTTGAGTGCACCTACACACGCACCTGTCCAGCACGGGTGTGGCCAGAGCAGGTAACGGCCACACAAGGTTCCTCCGGTTTGGGAGTGACCCCTGGTGGTGAGATGGAGGTGGTGGGCCTGGCAGTGGAAACAGATTGTATACTGGACATCAAAGAGGATGCAAGTTTGGTGGTATCTCATGACGTTAACTGGATTATCTAAGCAGTGTGATTTCCTTGTGCATGGTATCTGAATTAATTGTCGTCATAGATTATTAAACTGGTGTTATGTGACATGTCTGCAAGAACATGTAACTGTACACATTATTCAAATCTCAAAGCTTAGTTCATGCCGTTTGAATTTATTTTAATTGTACCAAAAAAAGAGATGTCCTGAAGGAAATGTGAATTAGAAACTGAATAAGTAAACTTGGTATACAGTGTTTTATTTAGTTCTAATTTAGGAACTGAAACTATTGAAAAAAGAAAAAAATTTAATCACAGTAGGTTTAATGCAAAATTATATTTGTGTGAAGTTTCACATAGGGCCACCTTACACCAAGGGCATGTGTTTGAGAAGTGGAGGGGGCTCTCACTGTTTCTAAGGAAACGGACGAGCGGCTCTGCAAGACAAACAATGTTAAACATAACATAACAATTTTTAGGAAGGATCTTCCCTCTTATATAACTCTCTGTTCTGTTCTCCATTTGTATCATGAGGATTTTTTTTACCCTGACAATTTACCCAGATTACAGCTGCGTGTTTGTGTGTGTGTGCATGCTGACAGTGCACAGAGGTAATGACAGAAGAGGAATCTGTCCCACAGGTAGTTGTGCATCATTTATGGAGCTGGAAGCATCCTCGGGGCAGTAACAATATCAGACCACCACTGAGCTCTCAGCTCTCACTGACTCATCTACCTGCAAACAACAGCTCTGTGCACTGCAAACTGAACCTCTCCATAGACTGTGTGTGCTTGTCTGTCTATGTGCTTTTGTGTCTTTGTGTGTGTCGTACTTGTCTGTGGTCTCCATGGGGGGTTTTGGATTTAGTTCTTCCAACAGGGTGACAGCTTTCATCTTGGCAGGCTGCAGTGGCTGATGGGATTTAGATTCTCTCTGTTGGGGAACTTCTGTAGAGACACATAACACTTTTTTGACAGAGATTGATTTCCGTAGCCAGTTTGAAGGTGGTAAGATGGTGACTCTAAGCTGTAACAAATGCTTTATCCAGTTATTATTAGTTGTGTAATAGAGCTGTACATTCTTAAACATTGCTTATTGTACACCAAATTGAAAAGTAAAAGGACGAGAAATTTTGTATAATGTGTGCTATAACTGCTTCACCCCAACCTGCTGGTGTAACCAATTCATCTTACACAACAGGTTGTTGTTATTGACATACACTTGCTTTGTTTTCCTGCTAAAAGTTGGATGTGAAGACTGATGTTACTCTCATGTCTGTACAACAAACACAAAGTTACATCAGTAGTGGTGAATTTGGCTTAGCAAAAAGCATACAAAAATAAAAAATCAGCTGGCCTGTGTGTGCAAAAGCCTCTTCGAGTCTTGCTGACACTGTAAAATTGCCATGCAACCAGCTGAGACATCAGGAAGTCATTCGTCCCACCACAAAATAATTGGGTGAAGAGCTTCACTTTCACACTAACTCCTTTTTACGGAGACAAAACAAGATATAAACAAGTAGCCAGACTAGCTGCCTCTGTCCAGTTTATGTTAAGACAAGCTAATTGGCTGTAGTTAGTTGGCTATAGCTTCGTATTTAATGGAGCAATACCAGAGTCTGCTTCAGTTTGGCAAGACATCAAATAAGTGTTTTTCTCCTAAAATACTGATGATAGTAATTCCTTCAAACAGTTCAAACTATCCATACATTGCCTATATGATAAATGAGGACATATTTCAGCTACTGCAGCGTCAGTTCAACGGCACAGCGAGAAATAAATGTCTCTTTCCTTTGCGGCAAGCTGATAAGAGATCTGAAAGGATTTGGATTTGATTCAATACTTAATTTAGATTCATTAAAATGTTATCAAGCCTTGCGCAAAAAGTTCTTTCACCTCCTGCATTCCTCTGGTCTGGAGCTGGTGACAAGCTCCATAGATCTTTGTCACCAGCTTTGTTGTCTGGCTGAGGAGAGCAGACAGTTGGCAGGGTGATGAGGTTGGCAGTCTGTGGCCTCTGAAGCCTGGACAGTCCACCAGACAGTAAAGAGACGCTGCTCCCGGGTCTCTGGAGGGGCAAAAGTACCAATGATCTGCATGAATGCATGTACTGTACATTCATTATATACTGTAACATGCAAACACACACGCACTTCTTTATACGCACCTTATTAAAAGCTAACAGCAGCCTGCCAGTCCCATCCATCGCATTAATAAAATCTCTGTTGAACTTCATCCGCGCCTTTGAACAACATCAGGTGAGATTAGATTCACAGCTTAAAACAGTGTGATTAACAGCATATGAAATGCAGTACGAGCAGGCAGGCCACCTTGTTGTTCTTGAAGGACAAAACTCCGATCCCCTGTAAGGTGAGGAACACGTTTTGTTCAGAGGCCAAAGCTCTGAAGAGGAGCAGGAGAGTTTCTCGAATGCAGCCCTCCACGACGTCCCGGCTGAAAGGGGTTTCCTGTGACACGGCTACAAAGTTCAGCTGCACCACTGGGAGGTGTGTAGCTACAACAGACGCACACACGCACACACACACACACAAACTTGTGTAAATCTTGTTTATATCTTTCTTTTACTTTTATTCCCTTTTCACCTAAGGCCCCTGAAATAAATTACAGAGGCCTTAAATTATTTTCCTTAAGTTTTTTTCAAATTACCACAACTTTGTTGTACTGCCACAGCTAAAAAAAAAAACTGTCTCACTCCACAGATTAATAAAGGAAAAAGTTCACCTTCTCGGGAAAATGCCCTTATTTGCTTTCTTGCTTGTGATGTGCGAGAGGGTTAATACCTCTCTTGTGCTGTACATTAAAAACCAAGCTAACTTAGCTGTAGCTTCCTTGACTCTCAGAGATGCTGGGAGGCAGATTTTCTTACTTTTGGTAAAATCCAAGCAAGGTGTTTCCCCCTGTTTCAAAGAAACTAAGCAAAGCCAATGAGTGTGTTTCCCCAAATGTCATACTATTCATTTGTCCAGCTTTTGATCTACTGGCTGTGCTGTTACCAGTAGAAACAAAGGAGCACTTCAAACACAGAAACATTTAAATTATTATCAGGTTTACCATTAGTAACAGCACATACCAGAACTCATAATAGCATCACTTCCAGTAAAGCATTTCAAAACAGCCTGTTCCGATTGATAGCCAACATACTTTCATTTTGGTCTCCTTCTTATCATGGCTCTTCTTCAGAAACCTGCTCACCTGCAGCCAGCGGCCTGACCTGCTTCAAACCCAGAGACTGGACTAGTTTCCCAGCCAGGAGGAAGATGGGTCGTTGGATCATCGTGTGCTTGTTTCCAATGTCCAACTTCTGCTGAGAGAAGGTGAAGGTTCCCAGTCCTGCCAGGTGGACCCCCTGGTACCACAAATCAATCAATCAATGACACAGATAGATAGATAGATAGATAGATAGATAGATAGATAGATAGATAGATAGATAGATAGATAGATAGATAGACTAACCTTCTGTAAGGTCATTTGACGCTCAATATAGGCGGACACATCAGCCCAGATAGAGTTAATATCTGAAGGAAAATACATAAAGTTTAATTATAAGGCACCATCGAGACGTCCTCACACGTATAAACAATGTTAAAGCAGTGTATAAGCACATATGAACACTTTCACACTCTCACTGGTTTATAAAATGTAATAAAAAGTTGCTGTCTCGCCATTTTCAGAGAGCAGGGACAAAGTGGGTAAAGTCCTTCTGTCCGCCTCCGACACCAGCCGCAGTATGTCAGTCATCTCCTTCCAACAGGTCGGGAAAATCCTTTTAAACAGCTGTGGGTTTTTTTCCTCTAACTTAACTCGTGTCTTCTCCCCGCTCGGCTGTCGCAGCTGCCGGAGATCAAGACGGGCACTGAGAGCCTCGGTTGCCCTTGGCGATGCACCCCCGCAGGCACGCACCGGCGCGTCCTGGAGCCTCCGTCACCGCGGCCGACGCGAAACTACAACAAAGGAGCTTTTATGAGTTCAGGTTTCACTTTGTAGATGACATTATAAACGCGGAGCGCACCCGAAAGCCTCTTGGAAGCCGTAAAAAGTCACATTAAAGAGGGTGCAGTGGGTCTAGTCAACTTTTATCTGATTTAAGTTGGTTTTCCTAATGATAGCCTAATTTAATTCAACATTTAATTAATTAAACATTAATAATGATCATAATAAAACACATGTAAACTTAACTGAAGTTTAGTATTTCCATTTTCTGTTACTTGTACTTCCACTCCACTACATTTCAAAAGTTACCTTTATATTGTGCTTTATCCACCCCACTACATTTTATGTGACAGCTGGAGTTACTAGTTACTTTTCTGTTTAAGAATTCAGGCTAGAAGAAATATTTGACAAGTTTATAACTTTCAGCAGATTACTGAAGGTTAACCAAAAAGTCTCAACCTTTTCCGTTTGTGTCTAGTTGCAAAAAATGTGTCCAGTTGTGTCTTTTTAGTCTCAGATTATTGAGCTGTCAGCAGTTTTGCCAAAGAGAAATGTCCCCACTGAACTGCTTTTTACTAATTGTCAGACTAAATTCTGAGCTCTTAAAATGTTTTTTTTTTGTATTTATTCTCTTGATATTATCATAGTAGCATTTTGAGTTGGTACAAGCTTTGGGGAAATGTGCAGGCGGGACTTCTCTGAGGGATTGCACATTCCAGGCTTCATTTATTTATTTTTTTCTGTATTCAAAGCCAAAGAGAAGTTCAGCATACCCACTGAAACAGACATATATGTGGTGGATAACACTGGGACAGAGGTTGACGAAGAGGTCTTCAGTGAATATCCTGGAGGAAAAATCAGACAGCCTGTGGGACCAACTACCAATCTTTTAGATCTCATCTGAGTATCTGAAGTGGGTTGGCCGATAACAGTGCTGAGTCTTGCAGTCAGTCAGTCAGTCTTGCCATCTAGCTGGCTAACTATCATTGCCTATACTGCTTAAAACATGGCACATATCAACCATCAAAACTCATATGTAATCAATAACACATAGTCTATAGTCTACACATACTGTCTCAACTCTTGAGCCTGTGGATTGTTGAATGACATGTAAAAAATGTTTTTTGAAAGTGATGTGTTCCCCTTTTCAGATACTTCTGTCCTCTCCTCGTGCACAGACACCTTGTCACTATCATCACGCTTATCAGACAGTGATGCTTCTCTGATGTCACCAAAAAGTCAGCATATTGATGATAGTTCTTCACAGGCCAAAGAGGTGATGTTTTTCTCCTTATGTTGCATATGTATAATGTATATTTTTGGTATAAATCTTTTGTTTGGTGGTCTTACTTTTTTATTTTTCCTGTTACAAAGCTTGTCATAGAGTTCTGGAACAAAAGATACTTAAAGAATGTGCAGTGAGAGGAGAGATGAAGGACTGAACACACAGTGAACTCGTCAACATTGTTGTAGCTGATCTGGTGGAAAAGTATGGGTAAGTGAAATGCTTCATGGCACATGATTTAGTGGCCAATGAGCTGTGACTTTGAATAATCTGGGAGCAACTACTACTAGTAGTGTCCTAAAAGTTATCATACTGCAACCTATTCATATGGAGCCTACAAACACTTTGGCACCCCAAATAGTGTGCCACTTTTGATGGCACTGAGATCTGGTCTTGCCCGTAGACTATTATAGAGGGTGGGTATCATGATTGGAGGGAGAAAGGGACTTCACAACAGAAGGAAAGGATTGCCCCCAAGGTATCAAGAAACCACAATACAATAACACAGATGAATGCCAAACTAAATACTGGTAATACTACTAATGCAGTGTATGAAGCACATCTTTTTAGGATTTTAAGATTTTCTTTGCATTGATTTTAATACATGGTGTCATTAACCCCCACAGGTGTGCTTCACCTATGGACAAAAGAACATAGTGTGCATTGGGGATAGTGACATTGTTCACCTCTCTAAAAGATCCCTACTCCAAAAAAGGTTTCAAGAACTGTCAAGAACAGCTATGCAAAAGCTAAAAATGTTAACCTCCTACCACTCCTACCATCATCAAATACAACTACACTTGCTTCCTCCCTTTTAGGTGTTGCAAGACTTTGACCTGTTGTTTGGCCCCGAGACTTCATCAAAACTCCTTGAGAAATGGGGAACACCCAAGCCCAAAGTAATAGAGCAAGCCAGAAACCTCAGCAAGACGCCCCTGCTTGACTACCTCATCCAGTCTACTGAGGAGAACCCTGATGAGGATGGCGAGGTCCCAGGTAAATGATTTACATTGACCTGATGTATATCTGGCCACACATGTTGAATAATTTATTAACAATCAGAAATGGTTGCATAGATAAATAGAGTTTTTATTGACAATAACTTAATATTAATAATATTTATGTATCAAGCACTTTTGTTAGGTGTAGTTCATGCTGAAAGCAGGTTTTCTTCCTCTTTTTCGGGTTGGGATAGTGACATGGCCTCACTGCTACTGCTGGTCTTCCTCCTGCCACCACCACCAAGAGGAAAGAAGGGAGCTGTGAAGATCAGTATCTGGGAGGCTGTGGAACATGTAGTCAGGTTTCAGAAGGTCAGCGTGTTCTTATTTACATATATATCCATCTAATAGGCAATAGTATAACTTATACTCCAAAAACAAATATTTTAGCCAACTCCCTTTCCAAACAAGCAGATGGATCACCTCAGAGGTAGACAGTCACTTACTTAACAACATATATACTGAACAGAGTACATATTTGTGAGGAAATATCTGAAATTACATATATATTTAGGTAGACAACATCGATGACTGATGTTTTATTTTCTTTGTGTGGCTATGCTACAAAAAGATTGATTGCTTTATCACATGCTGAACAGATCTGACATGAAAAAAACAACTGTGCCATAAAAGCTCAAAGTCTGACTTATCCATCATGTGTAGTTACAGTAGTTACAGTGTAGTTATTTTTGTTTATTCTTATCTTACAGTCATGTCGCAGCCTTCAGGAGCACTTTGGTACAGAGCAGTGGAGACAGTACTACATTGCGTTGGATGGTGAGCTCCTTCCCTGTAAGGCCAAGTCTTCCCTGTCAGCTTTTGATGAACATTTCAAAACACATTATGTGTTTGGCATCTCCTATGTCCAGGCCTTAAGCAGCACATACACATTTGTGCAAACCACCATATACAACATCGATGTCGGTCTTGCCCATGAACCTCCCAGAGTCAAGGACCTTAGAGCTAAGCTCCTCAACTGAAGAGTTATGGTGTATAAATGCTGTGTTTGCAAGTCCACTTTTGTCAATGTTCAAAAGTTGGTCCGTCATCTCAAGCTCTCACATGCCTTTTATCCTGGCAGAACATTTCAGTTAATGTGTGACCAGAATGGATGCCGCCAGAGATTTTGCACTTTTTCAGGCTTCAAAAAACATCTTCATACCAAACATAGCACTGAAAGTCGAGATCAAATTCATATCGAAGCAGTCACTCCTTCAGTTAATGTATCTGATCAGCAAATGGCATCAGCTTTAATTCCGGAGCAACCCGAGAATTCTCAAAGATGTAATGAGACCATGCAACATACCCAAGAAATGTGTTCATCACATATTGCAAAACTCCAAGGCTGTGGTGTGGCTACTAATGTTATAAAGACTGTTGTTGAAAATATGGAGGAACTTGTTGAGGAATTGCATTCAAATGTCAAAGAGGATGTTGTAAGATTACTCCCTAAGTATGAGGATGTGAGGAAAAAAATTGATGATTATTTTTGATAGCCTTGAAAATCCATTTAGCAAACTAAACACTGAGACAAAATTGAAAAAACATTTCAGTGAGCAATGGGATACTGTAGAACCTGTTGAGGTATGACACCAGAAGGAATCGAACCACTGACACGTATGATCAAGTTCCCATAACAGACAAATTTGTTTACATTCCTCCGTTGGAAACTTTGAAGTTCATATTCACAAACCAAGAAATGTGTGATCATATTGTGCAGCCTTGTGAGGAAACTGGGATTTACAAAGATTTCTGTGATGGAAGCTATTTTATCACCCTCTGTTCTCTGTAAAACCAAATTATCTCCAAATACAGATATTTTATGATGATTTTGAAACCGCAAATTCACTGGGATCCAAGCATGGTAGCCATAAGGTTGGAAGTATATACTTTGTGTTACGAAACCTATCTCTCAAGATAAACTCAGCTCTCATGAATATTCATCTTTTGGCACTTTTTCATACTGAGGATGTAAAGAAGTATGGATTTAATTCTATCTTAGAGCCCCTTGCACATGATCTGAAGATCCTTGAATGTACTGGAATTAAAGTTCCTTTCTCTGATGAACCAGTTCACGGAACAATTGCACAAGTGACTGGGGACTATTTGGGATTGCACACACTATTTGAGTATGTAGAATCATTCAGTGCAAACCATTTTTGCCACTTTTATTTAGACAAACAGACCTCACAGACACTTTTCAGTAATGATGATCCAAGAGTAACATTGCGCAATAGAGAACTGCATGCTCAGCATTGCAGTGACGTCATGGCAGATCCTGCACTGCAGTCAACATTTGGAGTTGAGCAAACATGTTTACTCAATGATCTCCAGTACTTTCACAGACATTATGCATGACATATTAGAAGGAGTGGGGCAGTTTGAACTGAAGTTGCTTTTTGGTTAACTCTCATGCCATTCAGACATTTTGCTTAGTCCGGAATATGTCCTTGATATTTGGAGATATTGTGCAAGAAGGAAATGCACACTGGAGACTCTTGCTGCTTCATCATATTTTCACCAGTCATTACTGATGGCATGACAGTATGTCTTAAGCATCTCATTGTCACCCTCATCGCAAAATCATCCCTAAACATCACTTTATTGGCCCTTTTCCATTAGTACCTACTCAGCTCGACTCGACTCAGGACTCAGTTTTTTAAGCATTTCCGTTACGTGTTTGTACCTGTAACCGGGTACTTTTCTAGTACCTACTCGGCCAGGGTTCCAAGCGAGCTGAGTCAAGCCGAAAATGTGGACGTCGGCAGACGGCAGGCCACTGATTGGCCAGGGCCTGACGTCACTAGATGAAGTCAGGAGAGCGACTCGTTCATAAGAGTCAACCGCGCCATTTTTAAAACCCAAAAAAACAACAACGAATGTGATCAGAGATGGCTGCACAGAAATCGACCCTGTGGAGCAACGACATACGAGGTGCAGACATTTCTTCATCTGGTGGCCTCCATAGTTGTTTCGTGTTTGTGTTGCATAACAAATGAGCGTCACCATAAGACTCATTATCCCAGATCCATGGGGGGCGTAGTAAGGACAGAGAGAGAGAGAGAGACGGACGTACAAAGAAATCTGGGCAAAATGCGTGGTAAAAAAAAATCACCACAATCCACCTGTTCAGGAACCAGTAACGCATTTTGCACCACCGCCATAATAGTAAAAACCCAGACTGGACTTCCTGGATAACTGACTGACTGACTCGCTATAAACTAGAGTTTTTTTCTTTCTTCATTTGGGGGTTGTTTTTTATTTTGTGCTGTGGCCATATCCGGACCAAATAACTTCTCTCAATTCATTTGAGAATTTGAACTGTGTTTATTTTTCTTTTCATTCCCGATGGAGTTCTTACCGGGCGTGAGGAAAACCCATACCGGATTTTTGAGTTGAATCACTTATTACTTTACTGTGGGGATTTGTTGCCTTATTGAAAATATATTACCATTTTCGTTTGAACAAAGATTTTGTGTTGGTGTTGTTATTCTCTGTATTATTATTGTTATTATCGGTTAAGGTTACTTAAGTCATTCAAGTGTGTGTGGGGGTTCATTTTTATGGTGTGCTCCCTTTGTGATATGTTTGGTAGAAAACAAAAATCTTAAATGCTAGGAAAGAGACCTGGCTGGCACCCCTAAAAAAGAAAATATAAAGCAAACTGTCACAATTTGAAAAATAGGCCCAATTCTTCATGTTTGGACAACAAGATTTGAAGCCAAACATAGGTTTTTCAAGAACAAAATAAAAAATTTCAAAAATATAACAAAGTCATTTGCCCAAAAACATCAGATGGCTATAGCATACCACTGGGAATCAATACCATTTAAAAGCGTTGTCATGGGCTATGTTAAATTCAGCTTAAACACTCCCAAGAAACTCCAGGACACAGCTGATTCACTTCCATGAAGTCTACTGGGAATTTTGTGAAACTGTAATACAGTATAATGAGATGTCTCTCTGTTATTAATCAAACCAAACACACAGTATCTTAATAAATAATGCAGCTCACCTACCTTAGCTCTGAAGCTTATATGATAAACACAAACAAGCTAGTAAAAACAACCAGTGGAAGTAAAACATAAAGCTAACTCAGCCTAGCATAAACTAATTAGCGTCTTCGCCATCTCAATAATCTTACAAAATTAAAAATAAGCGATAACTTAATGTTACATGATGAGAAATACTTACAGACGTTGCCTTAGCAAAAAGAGAGAAAGGAAGACGATCAACTTAGAAGCGACTGGTAGAGCTCACACATGACCATAGTTGATCACAGGCATGGCAGATTTACTTCCTGATTCCCAACATGCAATAGTACTACGTTACTATAGTTACAAAGATAAACAAACCACACTGAACTTCTGAGACAAGGTAGAAAACACATTTTTCAAGCGGCATAACAAGCGTGGATCAGTAAAAACTGTTCAGCTCAGTGACTTGCCTAATGGTGAGGTGATTGCAGAGGAACTGCGGGTTAACTTTGAGGTTCACGTGACTTCTTGGATCATTTGTTGTGGGACAGAGGCCTTCTGGTTTGCTTAGACATAAAAGACTTAGACAGTATTTAGTCAAGTAAAAGACATTGTTGAATTTAATGGAGAGTACTTTCTTCTGACAGAGGACTTTGAGACACTTAGTTTTGCAGCGCATCTTCATTCCTTTAATGTGGTACAGGGAAACGATGAAAATGTTTCCCTGCTGAAAGTTGATGAGTTGCGCTTCTTTAAGCCATTTGATCTGCAGACAGCTTACGGTTTTGACAGAGATGACCAGTATGTTGTTCCTGTGCATGTGTTTCTTATGAGAAAGTTACTTAACTGGTGGCTATTTTGGTTTTAGTCATCCTGTATGGTTATCATTATTTTTCAAAACAGACTTTTTGAGTTTTCTTTGCACATTAGCTCATTGATGGTGTCCTTTCGTTGTAACGAGGTTTTTAGACTGTTGATTTTGCTTTAATGTTAAATATTAGGTCAATTTACTTTATCATCCAAGTTAAGAAGTGTTGAAACTAAGGCAGTTTATATCCTCTGATGTTTTGAGACAGCACTATTTGATTTGAATTCATTTTTGCTGACCTAATGTCGAAATGCTAATGATTGGTCTAAATGTCTGTTATCTGCCTTGTTAGTCTACTGAAAAGCAGAAAGAAGGGATTCTGGCCACAGACCTGTTCACTCACCATTTGACCAATTTATTTTGTGGCTTGGTTCAGCCTACTATGGATTAGGTATTTAAATAAGAAACTGATTTTATTATTTTCTTATAAGATCACATATGAAAATAAATCTTATGTTTTCAAGAATGCAATGTGTAGACTGTTCATTCCTGAAGTATTATTACTGATTCACCTTGAAAGTGTAAAAGACTGGAGTTTGTGATTGTTGTGTGTTACATGGCAAGTGTTTGACTGAGAATATGACACCATTTCAATGCTTTCAAATTGTGCATTTTCACTGTCCAAATGTTGAATAATTAGCTCTGCAAAAGCACTGAAACAGTGTCTAGAAGTATTAATTATGGAGTATATTTTCACTCTCATATGTAAGTGTGTAATATGTATGTAAGTATGTAATTAGCTCTGCAAAGTGGTATTAAGACACTGACTACAGAGTACATTTTTTACTCAGTAAGGGGTCTAGGTTTACACTGCAGGGTGTTGGAAACCACTGAAACAGTGTCAGAATGCACTAGTTACAGAGTACATTTGTAATCTGTAAGTGTTAAAATGTAACTCTATATTTGGAGTACATATTTTACTCTTGACAGTGTTCAGTGAACACCAAACTCTTGGACCTATATATACACCGAAATTGGTGTTAACATGTACTCTTATAGAGTACAATATACACTGATTTTTGCTGTGTATGAGTAAAATCATGCTTTTAAATGAATACGTAGGTAATAATAATTCAGTGTTATAAAATACTATACCAGCCACAGGCGCCGTTTTTCTGCATTGAGTACTTTTACTTTTAAGACTTGAAGGAAGCCTACATTTTCCTGATTATGCTTAGCTAAATACTTTTACTCAAGTATCATTTTCAGTGCAGGGCTCACTTGTAAGAGTGTTTTCATTTTTACTTGGCTTAGTGAAGGATCTGAATATCTCCTCCATCATTGTCAGAAAAATAAGCAGCCTTGTAATGGACTTCATGCATGTCCACCAGTATTGTATCAGTAGCAGCGTGAAGACGGCTTTGCAAAGACATTTAGACCTCAACCAAAAATAGAATTTAATAGTCAGCTGGATTAATACATAAAAATTTAATTTGGACTCATGACCTCAGTGTTTCTACAGTCAAGTCAGGTGAAAAAAAAATGCATGCCTGACCCAAAAAAAAAAAAAAAAACAGTCTGAAAGGGAGAAACCATAGGAAAAAACATCTGAGGAATTCCTGATGGAAAGGTGGAAAAACAGAGCGGAAATAAAAGTAGGTCAGTGGATCCAGGCACACGTTGGAGCCCAGCAGCCTGCCTGCCATACCATGCCAATATTAAAACAGCATTTATCATAGGTGCTAGATTCACTTGCTTTTCTGTTATTTAAGGAGACGCTGATATTGCTCAGTATTACAGGCATTATTTATATTTTTTATGTTAATCCCTTGAAAGCTAAGTTCCTTCTGTGTAACGATGGGCTAACAGTACAGGTGGACCCAAATGCAGGACAGGAGGTTTTAATAAAGGAAGTCTTACAAAACAGTCTTGGTTTCTTGGTGAGAATGTTGGCTCGATCGCTGGTAACACTGAGACGTGGACACACGAACAAGAAGCGACGATTTGGAAACGAGACAGGGGAAGAAATGCAGACAATATATACACAAGAAGTGATGGGAAACAGGTGGAAACTATCAAGGCGGGGCAGACAATCACACAGGCAGGAAACACACAATGGCAAGGAAGTTAAGGGACCTGAAATGAGAGGATAGTTAGGGATTTCAAAATAAAAGACACGCCAGAACAGGAAACAGAGACATGACAGACATGAAAACTTGACGAGACAAAACATTCAGTTTCTTTTTTACCGTGCAAGTGCTTAAAATGTCTCCCATAAACAGAGATAGGACATGTTTATGTGACATGTTATTGCAGTGCAGTTGAGGAGGAGTTGTTCTCCATGCTGCCTTTCACTTTCGTTTTCTCATTGATTCATGACTACTAAACCTGTGAACATGCAGAACTGAACCACAGCCTAAAGAGCGTCCTCTCTGAGTGGACACTTCTGCATCTCTACTGGGAACTGTTCTCAAAATGACAGTGAAAATGCCTCTGGGTCTTCTGCTTCTCCTCACATCACTGGCAGGTAAGAAAATGACCATTACAGAATATGTTATTAAAAAGCAATTAGACAGTAAATCTGGTGTTAAATTATGAGTGTATTATTATTATTATTATTATTATTAGTAGTAGTAGTAGTAAATTATTGTGAATGGCAGTTTCCAAAACAGAGTTACCAAGTGCTTTACATGGCTGAGGCAGGATTTAAACATTTCAAGACTGAGGAAAATTAAATCAGACACTTGAAAAATCAACAACACAGAAATAAAATTGAATAAAATACCCAACAATAAATATAAGAACACTGCTGATAATACATTATAAAAATATATAATTAATTTATAGTCCTAAATAAAAACATTAATAATTAATGTTCAGTGGTGGACTGTGCTCTTACAATGCTTAACTATAGGTATAGTTTGAGTTCTTTGTAGTTTACTTCTCATTAGGCCAGACTTTTATGATACTTTAACTTCCACTGTAGTACATTTAAGAGAAAATTATTGTTCTTTTATATATTGTGGCGTCATTTAGCTGTCATAATCATGAGATTATGACACAAATTAAACAAGCACAGGATCAGGAATTGAGGGCGTAAAAACGTGTAAATAGTGACAGCGCAGATGTGGAAGCTGCTCGCTCTCTTTTCCTCTTCCTCCTCGAAATACGTCATGGGCGTAAGGCTCGACAAGACGATTGCCGCTGCTGCTGTAAAAACTTAACAGATTCATATTTTTGTCTGCTTTTTTCTGCATAAATCTCTTAAACAACTTCAGCCTGGCTCAAAACTACCAAACATTCAATCATTTTCAGGATTTTAACCCCTTAAATGCCAGTTTGATTACATGATGTCACTGTTGTTATTTATAAAGAAAAAACGTAAAACGTTATTTTCCATATAACAAATTTTGAGGGGCCGGGGGATTTTCCTGATAATTATTACATATTTGATACATACATACATAGTTTGATCAGGACTGAAGTTGATCAAAAGACTTGACTCAAAAAAGCAGAAAAAATATTAATCTGTACTATTTTTCTAGCAGTTTTTGGAAGTGGACATTTTTGTCCTTAATGACTTAAGTAGTACATTTTAAATCTGATGCTACACAAAAACTAATGATGCATCAAAGTCAATATTTTGGCTAATCTTTGACATATCCAATACTGATTTAAAAGAAACCCTCCCAGCCCCCGAAAATGTGTTATATAGAAAATAACACTTTTTTGTTTTTTGTTTTTTCATAAATAACAACAGTGACATCATGTAATCAAACTGGCATTTAAGGGGTTAAAATCCTGAAAATGATTGAATGTTTGGTAGTTTTGAGCCAGGCTGAAGTTGTTTAAGAGATTTATGCAGAAAAAAGCAGACAAAAATATGAATCTGTTGCCATATTTTGCCCGGTGTAGTTACTGTTTACTTTTTCAGATTAAGATTTTGCATTATACATCACTAATCTTCTCTGATTGGCAACAAGTTACCTAGAAAGTTTATTATAGATTTATGTAGCATTTAGTTGTTTCTTCTTTCCAAGCCTCATTAATCATCTCTGGACCCTTCAGGGTTATCCTGCCTTTCAGGTCTCTGTTTGCATTGCTAATAAACAGTTACTATGTCTGAACAAACAAAGAAAAGATTGATGACTACAGACAACATAACTCGAAACTGAAACTAAAGTTAGGTCCAAGAAACATACCTGCAATTACTGATTATTTCCGTAGGTTTAACTTTAACTGATAATATGCCACTTATCACATATCCAGGTCGTGTTTATTGATTGATTTTATTGCAAAGAAATAGTGTTATACTCAGCTGGGAAGTACTGGCAGCAATTAAAAGATATTGACGTAAAAATCTCAATAAATTAGTGTCCTTAATTTTAACTGTGGGCCATATTGTTGCTGCTGGTCTATTTTATCTGGTATTAAAAAGTCCTAATTTGGTGAACACTGTAGAAACTTTCTTTACTTAAAGATCTTCACAATACGTCTTCCACCGCTGTCAGTGGGTTATATACTAATCTAATAATAACACACCTAAAGATGACAATAATGTTAACGTTACTTGGCATTGTCACAGTTGAGGTCATCAGACACTGATATTTGTAATTTTGTGGTAAAGCCAAAAATAGATAAAGAAGTCAACTGCAAACTCCCACGTACTGTATCAACAATTCCACATTGTGACATATCCATGTAGTCACATGCCAAACAGCATCATTAAAGCATTATCAGTGCTTCTGCAAAAGCTAAATAAACTCCTCTTAGATTGAAATCACAAGGCTAATAGTCACAAAGAAATTAGGAAATTAGAAATTAGTCAGAGTTTCAGAATAGTTATATTACCTCATGGGTCACTGCGTCTCTCCTCCATTATTACCATGTGGCTGGATGGATGGACAGATAGATAAATGTTATTGTCAAATGTTGCCTCGCCCATATAAACCCCAGTTTCCTTCTGTTTCTATTATTTGTGCTGAGCTAAGCTTGCAAGCTGTAGCCATAACACAGCCATATTTACCATACAGACATGAAAGTGGTGTTAATCTTCATGTCTGATTGCTGACAGATACGGGCATAAGTCACAAAAGTCTAACTACTCTTTTAAATAACATGTTTTACATTCAATTGAACCAATTTTGAGATTGGTTGACGGCAGTAAATTGTCCATTGACAGACATTTAGATCAGAAGGCTGACCAGCTGAATTTAAGTCACCTTAAGAACTTTTAATAATTATATTTTTGACATGTCATTCTCAATGTCCTCAAACACATGAACTCAAGTCTGTGATGCACATTTTCAGGTGTGAGTCCCCGGAGACCCCGAGAGATATATGTCAAGGCAGGGGAGATGGTGGCGCTGCAGTGCCCTCATAACAGAGAACAGATCCATCCTGTTTCCAAACTGAGCTGGACCAGTTACACCACCGAGGAGATGGACCTGACCAACATGTCATCAGCTGAGCTGAGGCGGATGGGCGTGGTGGCTCAAGAGTGGAGTCTTGTGATTCTCAGCGCGTCAGTAAACCATCAGGGGAATTACTTGTGCTCTCAGGGGTAAAGTACACTCAATCCCAGGTTTATAAACAGCAGTCCTCTGTTACAAGGGAGCAAACATCCTCAGACCACACATTTCGATGCTTTCATTTCTGACTGACTGTAAAAGTGGCATAGATAGTTAAGACATGTAAGCACCGAAGAATTACTTTGGCTATAAGCTACTGAAATCACTGATGGGTTATGTTTTACATTAGTTATTTCTATTAGCAGTAATAGCCTAATGAACACAAAATTTTGATGTTTTATATATTTGGTGTATTAGAAAGCAGGCATTGTATATCACTTTTGATGATTGTTCTTACATTGAATGTTCTTCCTTGCATCAAACCACTGTGATTTCAGGGATAAACAGGACTGTACTGCAGCCCTGTGATGATGCTGTAGTTTGTGTTGCTTTGTGCTAAACACTAACATCTAAATGCTAACATGGTAATGTTTAGCAGGTTATGTTTACCAAGATCCCGTTTTAGCTTGTGAGGATACTAACGCTTGCTGAAAGTATAGTCGGCACTAATGGGAATATCATTACTTTTGCTGATATTTATTGATGATGATGATGGATCCTGATTGGAAACGTGAATGACTGAACCAAATTTCATATCAATCCATCCAGAAGTTGTTAAATTTCACTCACAACCACAAGATGAAAAGTCAGACAATCATCAAAGCCATTAGGATTCACCCTCTGGGATGAAATGTCTGTACAAAGTTTCTCTAATATCATGGAGCATTAGCCATTAGCTTGGCGTAATAAATAGGCCTCTTGTCAAGAGCTTTATCTTCCCATCCAGATAGTTTTGGTGACATTTAGTTATCTTCTGTTCAAAACACATTTTATAATGTA
Source organism: Scortum barcoo (assembly GCA_023238725.1). Classification (NCBI taxonomy): domain Eukaryota; kingdom Metazoa; phylum Chordata; class Actinopteri; order Centrarchiformes; family Terapontidae; genus Scortum; species Scortum barcoo. The sequence continues at coordinate 10,821,859 of CM041531.1, forward strand.
GTGATGTCAGACATGTATAGATGTTGCTAAATAATATCAAAACTATCTGGATATAGAAATAACACAGAGGGGGGCAAGAGGAGTTAAATCCATCTTTACTTTCGCATTATCTGCAAAATGTTTAAACTCTGAATATGACATCTAACCTTTTTTTTTTTTAATGTCACGACAGGAATACTAGCAGGCAGACCTGGTTCATCTTAACGGTATACACACCACAGAGTGAGAATGAAGAGAGGCCCACATACTCCCAGACATGTTACGCACAAGAGTCCTGCACATTGAGTTGCCCTGATGTGAATACACCTGCTGTAAACAGCCCAAATATCACCAGCAATGGCATTATATGGCACAAGGTATCTAAATACAGCAGTTTTTTTGTGTGTGACTCAGATTTGATATGAGAAAATTTGCAATAAGAAGCTAAGGAAATTCAAATTTGTTTTTCAACATTTGAGGCTAAAACTGTTTTTTTGTTCACTTCATTGTTAAAAATTCAGCCTTTTCCATCTTGTAGGTGGGTGAATCATTGCCAAAAGACACTCACTTCTCAAATGTGGAGGAGAATGACCATGGTGTCTATACATGTACCAGGTCTTACCTGTATCAAGGTCAAATATTCAATATGACCTTTATAGTGGTACTTGATGTCAAGCCAAAAAGTAAGAAACGAACAATTTTTGCTGTGTATAGACTTTAATATTTGGGGGGGGGGGGGGGTTGTGTGTGTGTAATATATTTGCTCTTTTTGTTATGCAGAAAAAACTGGACTATCAGAGATACTTTTACCACATAACAATGATGTATTTAATGTAGATTTAGGTGAGTTTCTGTGTTATTTTGAGGATTCACACACATACACACTTGGCTGCAGCTTTAAAATGAACAAATTATAAAATGTGTGTATAAAACTTTGCTTTTTCTTAGGTTCAGCAGTGGTGATTGATTGTGAAGCTGTTGTATATTCAAGCTTTGATGAGGTGTTCTGGTTAAGTGGAAACTCATTTGTGGAAATGGATGAGAACTTACCAGTGTTCTACAATTTAACATGGTTAACAGATTTTATCATCTTCATATAGATGCACCAGTTCTTATAACATATTTATAACATTTCTTTTTTGATCATTATTTAATTTCCTTTCCTTTCAAGGGAAAATAATAATCATGAGAGAAAGATGACTGCATCTCTAGTCTTCAAAAGCATGTCAGAACAGGATCTATCAAAAAATTACACCTGTAAATTGGAATCTGCATTGCAATCCTCGAGCTTTGTCACCATCACCTTGGCCCAAAAAGGTAAACAAGATGGATGAATATATAATGCTTTAGCGCCACAATTTTTGCCACTTTAGGGTGGTTTGTGGTGAGTGTAAAGCTCAAACCAGTTCAGCTGATGATCTCATTGACACATTCAAGTTACAGGGAAGTTTCATCTGGCATCTGCTACTTTAAATAGATTAAAATTTTTAGAGTTATTTTTCCTCTTTATCCCTACAGCTTCTTTTTTCTCACTCGTCCTGGCTCTCGGCATTGTGGGTATCATGGTGATTATTGCAACAGTCGTTGTTTTTGTAACATTGAAAATAGACATCACCCTTTTCCTGCGAGATCGTCTTGGTTGCTGTCGCAGCCCCTCAGGTGGGATTCATGTTTTGGCTATATGTTCTGAATAACATATTTTTCCCATAACTCTACGGTAAAAGCAGCCAGCCATGTCTTCTCTACTTGCATCAGTATATGAGAGCAGCAACAAAGCTGTTGTTTGTTGTTGTTTGATTAGATGGAAAGAGCTATGATGCCTTTTTGATGTGTTACAAGAGCAACACAGACACCGGACTAAATGAAGATGACAGAAAATTGCTGGAGAGTGTTTTAGAAGAAAAGTTTGGTTACAGTCTCTGTCTTTATGATCGTGATATCTTACCAGGGAAAGGTATGTACTGTACTAATAATTTGGACAATATATTGACATAAACATCAACAATTTACTACTCATGTATAGTTTGAATAAAATCTTAAAGAAGTAATGCATAATCTGGTTGTTTGCAGCTGTTGTGGAGGCAGTGTTAGACTGCACAGAGCAGAGCCACACGGTGGTCTTTGTCCCCACTTCTTCAGACCCTGGTCTGCAATCCAGCCTGTTTACTGACATTCACGCATCTTTTGTGGCGTGGCAGACTCGTTTGGTGTTCATCAAAACTGAGGCAACAGAAGTGTCGAGATCAGGTTCATTACCAGAGGCCTTACAGCTTCTTGCCGATGCTGGAAACTGTGTCACATGGAAAGGTGTGAGCTCTGTGCCTCTCACCTCCTCCTTCTGGAAGCAGCTACGCTATTACCTACCTGCCCCGAAGCATTCACAAAGAACAAGGCTACTGCCTCAGGCAACTACCCCGCATGACAACTGTTAAGATACTGAGCAAAGTCAGAAACAATATACTATATAAATGTTTTTAGTATATCACATCAGTATATATTTAAAAGCACTATGGTTGTCAGCATTCATGTTATTTACAACAGATATCATATTTAAATAATATCTGTTTATATCTGTTTTATTATATATATGTTTTAAATGATATATCATTTGTTCATTGTTTTAATCATTTGTATTTTGTTACATATTTTAAATATATTTTTTAAAGGTTTAATAGGATTTACCTCATTGGAATTACTGTTTTCACTCTCATTATCCTCTCCATATCTTCTTCATCCCCTATGGCTCCTTCTATAATTAAATGCAATTCAGTAGTGGTACCCACTCAGTGCATACCAAGTCTCCCAACTCTGCCCTCATGCTGCTCTTGATTGGTTGACCACATCTCATTGAGCATTGAAGAAAAAAACACAGACGTTTGCATTGTAATTTTATCAAGAGTAAGTCGTCTCACAAAACCAGGACCCTGAAAAACAAAGGGGCTAGATGAATTCAGCCATCATTAATTCTATTATCAAGTGACGGGTAAAGAAAGTGGAACATTTGTCAGCTAATATTTATAATAATATATTTTTATAAAGACTTTTGTGAAAACCACAATTGGGCCAGAAGATCAGTGAAAATTAGATCAATATCGATCAGGCGCCTGGAAACACATTGTTGCTCCGTGTTTGTTAGTAGGTCACTGTTTGCTCATTAACTAGGTGACATGTAGGTTAAGTAGGTGACATGATAAAGGCAGTTTATAAGTTATCATAATTGATGTTTTTCTGCCACCTAGTGGAAGAAACAACAAATGAATCTCCCTTGGAAAAAAATTAATGGAGTGCCAATATTTTAATTTTCTGTGACTTCTTCATAGTTTGGTCTTTCCTATTTGGTCGTAGGAGACTGAACAGTAAACAGCAAGGCTGATGTCAATGACACTGAATTACTGAAATTATTAACGGTGGTTTCTCTTGTGCTTGTGAAGGCCAGGACAGAAATGGCAAACTCTGCCACTAACAATGAAAACTACTATAGAGGAAATGTAAATTTATTGAACAGCTATATATGATCATTAGAGGGCTTTGACTAAATGAAAATCTTTAAGTTCATAACTTTTAACCTGCAATAACTGATATGGCCACATGGCAACAGTAAAGAGTCATTAACAACATTTACAAGTTATCACCTTTTAAGTTGATGTTGCAAGTTTGTTAGCAAACTGTAATTTGCCCATGAAAAACATTTCAGTATGTTTCTGGCCACTTGCTAAATATCAGTCCAATGGTCAGTCGTCTTTAGTCTCTAACTCCTGAGAGAATATCAGTCTCTTTCGCTGCTGTGCCCTGCTGTCTTCACCAACCCGTCTCTTAGTCTGTGTGCTGTTGGGTGCTGAGACGGTAGTGTACACTGGGTTTTTTATAGCTTTTTAGCTGTAAACAGTAAGATGCTGTAGCACAACACAACACTTTTAGAGTGGCAAGAGTAAGGCAAAACAATAAAGTTATGGACCGGACAGATGCATTAAAGAAGATGGCACATGTGACACATGTCTGCACAATAAATCAGGTAATCAGTTAATAATTGTGGTACTGAGTGGAAATACCATGTTGTTGTTCTTAAATGGAAACTCCATAAATTGTATACATAAAGGTCATGTTATAGGGAGCAACACTCAATCTGTGAAAACAGTTTGTGCTGTGGGTCTGGAAAATCTTAGTCAAGGCTCTTAAAATAACCAAAAAAATATTTTACACTGTGGGAAGTGTAAGATTTTGTGTTTTATGGAACTTGAACATAATAGTGACTCAGATAGCCCATTCACACTCACATTCATACCTAGGGGCAATCTGGAGTTGCCAATTGTCTTTGGATTGTGGGAGGAAGCTGGAGTACCAGAGAGTACCCAGGGAGAACCCACACAGGGACAGGGATAACATGCAAACTCCACACAGAAGGGCTAATTATAAAGTAAGCAATATGTAAACAGCATGTCCAGTATTATATTAAACTACCCAACAATGTGTTAAAATGAGCTCTTTACTGACATAAAAATGCTGCTTACATGTACACATTAATGAACCAGTAATATTTCAAATATATGGATATAACACTCTAAATGGTGTCATATAATGGGTATTTTCACTTTTGATACTTTAAGTACAATTTTCTGGGAATACTTGAATGCAGAATTTACTTATATGTAGTTTATTATTGTTTATTATTATTATTATTATTATTATTATTGTGCTTTTGCTACTTTTACTAGTAAGTAAGTTGTATAGATTTAAAAAGAGATGATATTCTTCTAATTTTCCTTTCGTTAATGCTTCTGAAAATCCAAACCTCCTTTCTGGTTTTCTCAGTGTAGTTTGTACTTTGTCTATCTTATCTTCTGTCTTATCTATATATATATATATTTTTTTTTTTTTGCTTCTATAACATTTCTGTACTCTTTTGATCTTTTATTCATTCTTTATGAGTGTCATGCCTGACCTGAGACTGGACTCCTGTCTGACTGGTGAGTCATGTCATCACTGTGAACTTGTCGCATTATGTCCGACCTCTGAAAGGAGAAGACGAGGGCCCCCAAGTGATTGACTTTCATGACGTCAGGAATCATGAAAATATGCATCACTCCAGAGATATAAGTGACATAAATGATCAATATTGAAAGTATGTGTGTGTGTGTGTGTGTGGGTGTGTGTGTGTGTGTGTGTGTGTGTGTGGGGTGGGGAGGAATTCGGGGGTGTTTATACATTAGCGACTAACATGACGCTCTTCCTTAAGTTTCACTTTTCATCATCGTTCAGTCTGATTTGATAACATTGGGGAAGTTTAAGGGCTGAATTCCGCAGAACTGAGTCACTTGGCCAGATTGACTCTGACTTTTTCTGGCGACGCTCCTGACTGCTCGGTGCTGCAGCTCCTCATCAAGATGATGAATCCACCTCTGGTCCGTCTCTTTTTACTCCTCACGTCATTAACCGGTAAGAAAAGAAAAAGGCTCTTGGTGGTGTCAAAAGGGACGAAGAACTTAACTTATGTTTTTGATCTTTTCATTAGCTCTGCGCACTCCTCCATGCACAAAGCAAGAAAAATGGAGGAAGAAGAAAAATAAAGAAACCAAAACCAAAAGAACCCCCCAAAAAACAGTGAAAAGAACAGGAACTATGGACACCCAAACTAAAATAAACAATGAAATATATACGAGTTGAAGAAGTAAAAGGAATAGTAGACTATGTAGAAATACAATTAAAATTGCAGTTTTGCTATTCAAATATATATAAAACTGAAGTTTTGCATTCAAAGTTTTATTTAAAAGTGTATCAGCATCAAAATATACTCAAATTACTACAAGTAAAAGTACATGGTTATGCAGAATGGCCCATTTCAGAATAACAGACATTTTGATATTGGATTATAATTATTGATGCATCAATGGGTACATCACTTTTATGTTGCATTTGATAAAGGTAGAGGTCATTCAAATTCCTGTGTATGCTGCAGGCTAGCTTGTGAATTCTCCCTTTGTCATAACCTGAAATAATAAATAATACTTGTGATTACTTGTGAGTACATTGTGATTATATTTTGTAGTAAGTAAGTTGCAACTACAGTTATCAAATAAAAGTAGCAACTAAATGTAGTGGAATAAAAAAAGTAAATGATATTTCCTCTGTAATAGAGGTGAGGAGAATTATAATGTTTTGCATAAAATAGAAATACTCAAGTACAAAGTACAAGTACCTCAAAACTGTACTAGGGTAAATCTACATGACACAGAGCAAAACCACTGAAAGTTAATTTGGTCTATTTCTATATAAATCCTACTACACTGCGACATGTAATCAGCACATTATACATCATGCAAATATTACAAACACTAACATTTTAAATACAATGGCATATCCCTTTTTATTCCCTTTAATGCACTGACCAGTACTGATTTCTACAAATTTGGTCCATTTTCCTTTACACAGAAGTCACAAGGCTAATGGGTGCTGAGAGTAAAGGATGTGGTTAACACTGCGTTTTCGCATCCAATAAGCTCAAGACATATACCATTACCAATGCTGGTGTTACCCAAATGTTACTTAATCTAAATGTTATAGTCAATTTGCCTTAAATAACTAATCTATATCCCTTTATGCATATGACTTTAAAAGAGCACAATTATTTAAACATAAAGATTTATTAGATGTGAATAATTATCTTCAAGCGTTATGATGGATTATTTATATAAAGTATAGATCAGTGCAGTGCCCATTCAAAACATGTTAGGAACTGGCCGATTGCTTGGCCTCAGATATTGCCGCTTGCAGCTTTCTTGAGAACTGCTCATCCAAAAAAACTTCACACTTGATGCTGCACATTGTGTCCCAAGCAAGTGTCAAGTCAATGGGATGAACGAAGGTCAAGATAAGTAAAGGACAGACAGCCAGACACACAGACAGATATTCCTTCCATTTTAGATATATAAAATTAGGTTTGATTAGAAAATTACTGAAATTCTGGACGTGTTAAATATGATTGCTGATTTCAGAGTAAGTGAGTTCAATCAATATAATTTTGGGAGTGATGATGAATCTGATCATCGATCAGCGAATTAGTTTGTGTGCAAGCTTCCATTGGTACCAGTTTTAACCAGCCACATTCCTGTTTGATAAAATTCAATAATTATATTTTTGACATGTGATTCAAGCTGTCAATGAATCTGTTCATGTTATAGTTATGCACACTAAAATGTGTGACACTCACTCTCAGGTGTGTGTGCCTGGAGACCCCAAGAGATATATGTCAAGGCAGGGGAGATGGTGGCGCTGCAGTGCCCTCAAAACAGAGGACGTAGTCATGCTGATGCCAAACTGATCTGGACCATTAACACCAGCGACGAGATGGAAATGACCAGCAATGTGTCATCTGCTGAGCTGAGGCGGTTGGGCGTGCTGGTTCATGAGCGGACCCTTGTGATTCTCAGCGTGTCCGTAAACCATCAGGGGAATTACTCGTGCTCTCAGGGGTAAAGTCTAGTCAGTCCTACAATGATCCTGACATTGTTTTATTAGCATATCTTAACACATTTCTGTTGTGTAGGCTTTCATGTTCAGTTTGACACAGTACAAGAGGGTTGAGCTGCAACAATTAATCGATTTATCAATTAGTTGTCAATTATTAAATTAAGTGCCAACTTTTCTGATAATCATTTCATTGTTTTGTGTCATTTTTAAGATAAAATTTCCAAATTATCTTATTTCAGCTGCTCACATTTGGATATTTTCTGGTTTTGCCTGTGACAATAAACTTAATATCTTTGGGTTCTGGACAAAACAAGACATTTGAGGATGTCACCTTGGCTTTTAGGAACCAACGTGAAAAAAATCATGAGCTACAGCCCTACAACAGTGTATATGAGTATCTTATGCATGTGCATTTTTAATCTGTCAGTCATCCAGACAGACTCCTAAATGCAAAAAGCTTTGCTTTATATTGCTTTGGAGATGTCTGCAGTTGACATCTGCTCTACCTGATATAAAGAATCCTAATCATGTTTTTTTCAGAAATGGTGTCACTGCTATGTGTGATGTGCTCTGTTGACCTTGTTGTTTAAGTAAACGGATGTGAAAGGTGAATTTTATGCATGTAATGAAAATACAGTTCTGAGCGTCTGCGACGCTTTGTGAGATCATAGTCCTGCCTGGCATTATACTACACTATAAATCACCGTACATTAGCTAGTAACTTCTTGACATCTGCAGATCTTTCCAAATGATTCCAAAACTGTAAGCAAAAATAATCTAAAGCAAAATCTTTATATTTCATTTTTCATGACAGGAAGACCAGCAGACAGACCTGGTTCAGGCTGACAGTAGAAACACCACAGAGTGTTAATGAAGAGAGGTCCAAATACTCTAAAACATGTTACACACAAGAGTCCTGCACATTGAGTTGCCCTGATGACAATATCCCTGCTCTGAATGCCATGAATATCACCAGCGACGGCGTTATATGGCACAAGGTATTTAAACACAGAAAATGTTTGTGTGTGAATGAGATTAGGAAGCTTTAGGCGTGGTTAGGTCATTCCTCTTTTTTACAAATCCCTATACAGCTTTTACTTTTTTTCCAAAGCAAGCGTAAAAGCAAGGAATAGATTTTCGGACATCTGATTCTGGTTTTCATTCACTTCATGCTTAAAAACTAAAACTAATATTCCATATTGTAGGAGGGGAAGTCGTTACCAGGAGGTGGTTACTTCTCGAGTGTCACGGAGAATGACCATGGTGTCTACACCCTTACCAGGTCTTACCTATATCACGGTCAAACATACGAGAGGACCTGTACAGTGGCCCTTAAAGTCCAGCAAAAGGGTGAGAAAAACACTCTGTCGATATGTTCATTTTTATCAACGTTCATGTGTTAAAAAAAGTAAATTGTTGTCTCCTTTTTTGCACAGACAAATCCCATAAATCTTCAACGATCAATTCACCACGCATGGGTGATGAATTTTTAGTAGATTTGGGTGAGCTTTAATCTTGTACCGGGTATACACATACAAACATTTAATACCATTCTATATGACCTCTATTAAATCTTGTGTTAACTCTGCTTTTTCTAGGTTCACCATTGGTGATTGACTGCAAAGCTGTTGTGTATCCATCCCTTATCATAGATGAGGTTTTCTGGCTAAGTGGAAGCTCATTGGTGGAAAGGGACACCAACTTTTCAGTTTTCTGCAATTACACAGAGTAAAAACCTCACAGATAGCTTTGAAAGCACAAATGCCCACACATGCAATAACTTTTCTCTTAGTCCTCTGACACTATTTCCTTTTCTTTTCAGGGTAGAAAGTGATGAAGATATCAAGATAACAGCATCTCTAGTCTTCAAAAGCGTGTCAAAGGAGGATCTATCAAAAAATTACACATGTAAACTAGAATCTGTCTCCCAATTCTCAAGCTTTGTCACCATCACCTTGGCCCAAAAACGTATGTTGAATTGATCTGATCTGGTTTCAGTACCTTGCTTCCAGTCTCAAATTATTTCCAGTTTGGCTAAATGTATTTATCATTTTTGGAATCATCAATTATTAATAATTTAGTCCAAAAAATGTCAAATGTTTTTTGTGTTTTTTTAATTCTGAGCTGTGTTCATAAACAAGTGGCTGTCATTTTTCTGTCCACGACCATTAATGAGTGTTTAAATTACTGTTTGATAAATGTATCCTTTTCGTAATTTCCCTACAGTTCGCCGTTCTTATGTTCCCCTGGCTCTCTGTGTTGTTCTCGTTGTGGTGATGATGGTTTTCACAGTAGTTCTCTATGTAAAGTTTAAAATGAACATCACTCTTTTCCTGCGAGACACTCTTGGCTTCCATAGCAGCACCTCAGGTGGGAGTCATATCTTTCTTGACTTCAATTCAGTTTGTTTCATTTGAACTAACATGCTATGATTAACATAAGTATGTTTGTATGTTTGTATGCCTGTTTGGACTGCAGACAGTGTGACAGAAGTGACAAAGCTGTTTGTTGTTGTTTGATTAGATGGGAAGAGCTATGATGCTTTTTTGATGTGTTACGAGAGCGACAAGGATGCTGGACTAAATGAAGATGACAGAAAGTGGCTGGAGAGTGTTTTAGAAGAGAGGCTTGGTTACAGTCTCTGTCTTTATGATCGTGATGTCTTACCAGGGAAAGGTACATGTTGAAGATATACTATGTAAGAAAATCTGTCTACATGTGTTAGTGAAATAAGGTATCATTTGAACTCTGCTTGGTATAATTTGAACAGCTGTTGCAGAGGCGGTGTTAGACTGCATAGAGAAGAGCTGCACATTGGTTTTGGTTCCCACCTTTCCAGATCTTGGGCCAGGATCTGGCCTGCTGAGTGCCATTCATGAAGCACTTGTGGAGCGGCAGACTCACTTGGTTTTCATCAAAACTGAGGCAACAGAAGTGTCAAGATCAGGTTCATTACCAGAGGCCTTGCAGCTTCTTGCCGACGCTGGAGACTGTGTCACATGGAAAGGTGTGAGCTCCATGCCGTCTTCCTCATCCTTCTGGAAGCAGCTACGCTATTACCTACCTGCCCCGAAGCATTCACAAAGAACAAGGCTACTGCCTCAGGCAACTACCCCGCATGACAACTGTTAAGATACTGTGCAAAGTCAGAAATAATATACTGTATTAATGTTTTTAGTACATCACATCAGTATATATTTAAAAAGCACTATGGTTGACAGGCGTCATGTTATTTACAACAGACATCATATTTAATTTATATCTGTTATACATGCACCAAGAACATTGTCATGATGTAACAACCAATCTAGGTTGTTACATCCTGGTCGAATGTTAAGCCATGTCAGAATTAGTAGCCTGTATCAGTGTATGACTGATAAAGTAATTCTGCAAATGAAGTATCTTGATGTTTTGGGGCACTGAAGACATTTACTGAAGCGATATAGGCAACCATCAACATCTGTTTGTGGTATGTTCATAATTAACATTGAACTTAATTAATTTGCAGCATGTCTTTATTATTATACATTTCAATACTGTACCACTGTATATATGTATGTCTTCTCTAAATTTGTTCAAAATAAATTTCTTTTCAAAATTACTCTCACTGTCATGCTTCTCTTCATCCTCATACTTTTTCTCTATCATTGCATTTACTGTACCATGAAATGTGCTACCATGACGGCCTAAAAATAAAATATGTCTGAACTGGATATCAAAATAAATTGTATTTCATGTATTAATCAGTATTTTTTTATATTAAAATACACAAATAATTAGCCCAAACTGCAGTTAAAGAGCCTGAAAAGCTGCAATGCTGTTATTTTTAAATAAGTTACCTGCTTCTGCTTTAAGAATAACTACTCATTCAGAGATGAACAGAAATAGCCAGTATTTGCATTGTTAGTCTTGTTTTTTTATGTAGGTCATATAGAGGCATCTTTCTTGCTTCATTAGACAGAAGGAGATGGTGGGATTGGAAACTAGGCCATTGAAATTACAGATATGCCCCAGAAAATGAGTTTATGTTGCAAGTAGCTTGCTAGTAGTAGCAAGTTTATGTGCTGTTCTTTCAGTATCTCAATTTAATCTTAGAAAAGTGTTTGTATCTTCTTTAAGTGTCATCTCCTGAATTTTATTACATCAAAAAGCATGCCTTGTAAATCTGCCTAACCTTATTTGTCCTTATTTCAAGCTGTGTCTGTTTCTGTGTTTGTGCATTGGAAGCAAAGAAAAAACAGTCAAATTCCTTGTATGTGTACATATACTTGGCCAATAAAACTGAATCTTCTGTTGTTCTTGAGGTACCATATTATCCACCCTTTGTCAGTGCAGTCCAGTAGTTTAATATTTTCTCATGTTTTTAAAAATCATGAAAGCTGTGGTCTGCGTTTCCTGTCACAGCGCAGTAAAATATTACATACCACAACTTTTCTGCAGTTCACATAGACAGTAGCTTGCATCTACCAGGAAAACAACATTAGAACTTGTTCCAGGGACATCGTGTTCAAACACAACCGAACAGGAAACCGTGCAATACCACCTACTACAGCATCTATATGTCCTTTGAAAGTGTTGCAACTCATGTTACCACCCAGGAGACGATGAACACCATTGGCGCTGAGAAAATACCAAGAACTCCAGATGTGGTTTTATGTGAGGAAATATAACAGAAAACATGTAGAAGACGCATTTGATCAGCATCACGGCGAATTTGATCAGTGTCATGACTGAACTTAACAAGCAATGTTAACAGGATACAAATTAGATAAAACCAGGCCAATATGGATGTGCCCCAGAAAATGGGGGTCTCAAAAGCCACATACAGGTTAACCCTACTTACCACAACTTAAAGTAGCAAGTTCATGTGCTTCTTTCAGTATCTCAATTTAATCTTAGAAAAGTGTTTGTGACTTCTTTAAGTGTCGTCTCCTGAATTTTATTACATTAAAAAGCATGCCTTGTAAATCTGCCTAACCTTATTTGTCCTTATTTCAAGCTGTGTCTATTTATGTGTTTGTGCATTGGAAGCAAAGATAAAAAAGTCAATTTCCTTGTTTGTGTACACATACTTGGCCAATAAAGCTGATTCTTAATCTGAATCTTCTGTCTGTCGTTCTTGATAGTACCATATTATCCACCCTTTGTCAGTTCAGTCTAGTACTTTCATATTTTCTCATGTTTTTAAAATATTTAAAATCATGAAAGCTGTGGTCTGCGTTTCCTGTCACAGCGCAGTAAAATATTACATACCACAACTTTTCTGCAGTTCACAGAGACAGTAGCTTGCATCTAACAGGAAAGCAACAACAACATTAGATCATGTTCCAGTGACATTGTGTTCACACAACTGAACAGGAAACCGTGAAACCGTGCAATACCACCTACTACAGTATCTATGTGTCCTTTGATAGTGTTGCAACTCATGTTCCCACCCAGGAGACAATGAACACCAATGGCGCTGAGTAAATACCAAGAACTCCAGATGTGGTTTTATGTGAGGAAACATAACAGAAAACGTGTAGAAGGCATGTAGAAGATGCATTTGATCAGCATCACGGTGAATTTGATCAGCGTCATGACTGAACTTAACAAGCAATGTTAACAGGATGCAAACTGGATACATTCTGTGTTTTTTAATTTTTCCCATTTCCTTGGAGGGCTGCTGTGGGAGAAGCCAACCAACAAAAAGAGCAGGTATTTCATCTAAATATCGATTTTAATATTTCATCTTAAAAATTGTGCGCATGAATGAGTATGTGTAATGGGTTTAAAAGGACGCATGCTTGTATTTGTTAACGGCATCCCGTACCTTCTTAAACAGTACACTTAAAATGAAACAGAAACACAACTCTGAAGTCATGAACTGTTTCTAGGTCAGCAGCAGGATATTAAACACCAGTACTACAGAGCTGTGGAGGGGGAAATCTTTATGATGCCATGTGTGAACCAGCAAATGGAGGTGGTGTGGTCTAGGATCGGAGAACTCAGAGGAGGAAATGAACGCCCATCCTTTAACTGTGGGAGGAAGTTCCTAGCTGAAGTAAAACACTCTGGAAATTACACGTGTCTCAGATGGTAAGTAATCATGCTTCTTACCTCCACCGTCACCTCTGCCCTATTCAATGCTTTTGATTACACTTATTAACACACTTATTAAGCTTAATTGATCCCAAGTGGGGGGATTTATATGTTGAAGCAGCACAGGGACAAAATTAAGTACAGACAAAGAGAGAAAAATAAAACATAAATGATTGAGTATACAAAATAAAAGTTGCATTTTTTTTTTCATAACCTGCAGAGGATATCAAGTCATCAAATCAAAAGGCTAAAAGTGGAGTTACAAGTTATAGTTAGATGCAGTCTAGTTTTTAAACACTAGTGGAGCAATGAAAGAATGATTTTAAGAACAAATACTCCAACCAACTCCAAAATATAAATATGAATAAACACCTCTCTTAGTATACCAAATGGCAAAATATAAGGATCATTTTGATGTGTGTGATTGTACTTTTATTAAATGTGGGGGTGTCTGCTGTCCAGTGGCAGCAAGTTGTTCTTCCATCTACAGGTGGTTGAGAAAACCAGTCTTGAATGCTGCCAACCTGAAAAAAGCAGCACACTTCTGGTCGTTGGTGCAGGTGGGAATATATCCTGCCCAGGTCTCACCTGTAGTGACAGCAGAGACGTCATCTGGTACAAGGTGAAGTACACACATGAACAGGCATATTCCATTTCACCATGGGAACGTATAAATGACAGCAAAAACTCAAAAAAGTGTACTTTTTTACAGGGCAACAAATCCATGACTGAGCAAAGTAGACGCTCCTGTGAGAAGAACGGGGTGTTATATCTTTGCAAAGTCAGTCACCTTGATACTGGTGTATATTTCTGTGATAGACAAATAACTGAGCAAGGAGTCAACTGGACCTTGAGGAGGGCTGTTAAGGTCACAGCCGTACGTAAGTGTGTGTGTGTATGTGTGTTTGGAAAGGTTAAGTTGACATATAACTTTGTTTCCTGAATTACCAAAATAATGGAAATGGTTTGTGGTGTTTTCTCCACAAACTCCTATGTTTGCATACCTAATTATACACAAACAGCAATAATCCCACATACTACACCTATAATAATATAGATCTTTTTTGATATTTTGATCAGTCTTATTTTAAAAAAGTACAAAGAAAGAAAGCTTTTGCAGAGAAATTCACTATAATGTCTGTAAGAGAGGTTTTTTTTGTTTTATATTCAGTTCCGCTGCTATGCTGTGCTTTGACTTTTTCTTCACCACTTCCTGTTTAAACGAGCGCTTAGCCTTTAAATCGGTTCATATCTGGCTGGTAACCAAAAAACCACAGCTTTCCTCCACCCACAGCAGTTAGTTATCTCCATGTGGTTAGTGCAGTAATCTCCTAAGCAACAATGCAGTTAATTAAGGATACCTTCAAGTTACAATTCAGAAAGTACAAGCTGCAAGGCTCTTATTGAAAAACTTGGAATATTTCATAGAGCACTACTGGATTACCCTGTGACAAAACACATCCAAAGGTATCACAAGAGCAGTTTCTCTTTAGTGGCTTTTTACACGGTGTTTCATTATTGTTTCCATCAACATAGTCACCAATGATAACTGCTTTTGAAAAAGAAAATCCTGCATTTCTGTACAATGGTAACTCAGGTGAACCTTTGGAACAGCCACAACAACAAGTAACAAGTAAATGTTAGAAATACTGTATATTTTATATGTATTTTACTGTCTTTATTTGATTTGTTTTTTTTCTGAGGCATTTCAAATATAATTCAAACATAGAAGTTGCCAATGGTATAAAGCCACTCTACACGAGTGGAGATCTAAACAGTAGGAACGTTTTTCAGACAAACTCACATACTTTAATACAGAACTGTGTGACTTCCTTTCCCATGCCCAAACAGTTCATAACACACCAAGTTACTTTCCCAGGATTACATATCCTTTCGGCAACACAACAGAGGAAGTGGAGCTTGGTGAGTGTGTCCAAATGTCCTGCAATATACCATCCTACAGCTATATATATATAGCTATATATGTATATATACATACATACATACATACATACATACATACATACAATATCTGAAACAGCTCTGATAATGGCATGTTTTTCTCATCTTCATTTCATTTGTAAGTTGTGCACTTGTACACTGTGTTGTACACTGAATTATGTTATCACTTTTTTGAGGCCAAGATTATAACTGCCATGTTTTAACTTGTTTTAGGTAAGTCTCACAATATGACATGTGAGGCATATTTTCCTTTTGAGATAACGTTTTCGCCAAAGGTGCAGTGGTACATGAATTATGGTGGCAACATGGAGAACATGACCCCACTACACATGGAGATGCAAGAGTGAGTCACTGCTGTCCCTTACTCATTGTTTGCTGTTTGTGCCAGAAAGTAAAAGCCTTTCTTTATGCAGCGCCCGTATTTGCTTGTTAGGATTAAGTAAAAATCCAAAGTTGCAAACATGATGCTTGCTTGAGCTTGGCCTGCATGATACTTTTTCATTCATTATGCAAGGACCTGAAATTCTTTCCCTGATTCAGACAGGAGAAAGTGAAATTTGAAGAGACCAAGGTCATACAAAGAGCCATCATAGAGGAGGTGACTCCACAACACTTGAACAACACTTACACCTGCCTCACCAGTAATAAAGTGGGAAACAGCAGTGTCACTATCAAGCTCAAGGAGAAAATTAAAGGTACTGTTGTTTCTATTTCCACCTTCATATGTTTATTTTATTCACATTATACTGCTTTTTATATATATTTATTTCTGTGCAAGTAGTCAATTGTTTTATTTACCTTTATTCAGCTTTGTTGTCATTGTTTTTAGCTGAATCTATGCCTATTTTTGTATATGCATTGAAAACAAAAATACTGTATAACATATGATAAAATCCAGTGAAATCGAAAGGAAAGTCTCTCCAGATTTCGTAATTGTACCCCCATGTTTGAAAAAAAATAAACATGCTGCAAAAGTGCCCTCATGGCAACCATGGCGGCGCATGTACACGCAGCTGGCTTGGTGCTCCCGGCTTTTCTTTTTTTTGTTTGTGTCTGTTTGTGTTTCTGGTGACCTTTCGGTCGCCTGCAGCAGCAGTTGTGTGCAGTGGGGCTGGACTGCTGGAGATTGGGGAGAGTGTGCCACCTGTGAGCATTTCCGGGGCTGGATTTTGTACCACCAGAGATTCAGCGGACCGCCAAGGCTTTCACGATAACCCCTCTGTTGCCAAGGAGATGGAGGAGGCATCGTAAACAAAAGCAGGGCAAGAGGGGCGGCCTGCGTGCTAGGCTACAAACTAACCCATACAGACCGGCTCTTCCCAGTCTCCTTGCAAACGCCACTCGTCAACAAAATGGAAGAGATGAAGCTCGAGACGAAGATCGACAGCTGTGTGGCGATCGTTACCGAGACCTGGCTGGATAACAACATCCCAGACGCGGCAGTGGAGCTAGCGGGGTGCTCTCTTCTCCGGGCGGACAGGACTGCAGCCTCAGAGAAACACAGAGGCGGCGCTGTCTACATACCACCGCATGAGCTAATGTTAAATTAGCACTGGAGGAGCAGTACTGCATGATCAGTCTGCAGATGAACAACAATCCAGAGGCGGACTGTGATCGTGGCCGGAGACTTTAACCACATCGAGCTGGAGGCAGTTTTCCCCAAATTCCATCGCCCAACTATAGATTTAAAGCTCCAACTTTAAATCTATAGTTATTTATGTACATATTACATATTTTTACATATATTTATGTTTAAAGCTGGAAGTCACCAATCTTAATTTCGTTATGTGAAAACATGATGACAATAAAGATTCTTGATTGATTCTTGACTATGGCAGATAAAACATGACAGAGTGCCACTCTACATGCTAGAAAAGGGTTTGGAACTGTTTCACCGTAAATGCATCACGACTTTATACATGCATGCATCTGGTGCCCTTTTTAAAACATGATTTTGCCCCTCAGACAGTCCACCATTGCACAGGAGCTAAAGTGGCAGTAAAAGCCTCTGCTGCTGGTGCAGGCAAGCTGCCTTGATCCAGTGACTGAGGCTGCTGGATGTGCAACTGTGCAGTCCTCAAATCTATAAACAAGAGGACTCCCGGAACCAATATTTACACTAATGTGGCTGTAGCAAGAGCAGCATTTGACCCACTTTCAGTCATAGCTTGAACTGAAAAGGTTCCCTCTAATGAGGTCAAAAATGATGTAATCAACGCAATGAGCTTAATGGTAACACTATCCATCAGCTTATTTCTATAGCTAATGTTGCTCTGTGTCTGATGGATGTGTAAAGAAGTAACTGTTTGCCAACAAGTTCATGACAAACTCTATACTGTTATCTATATTGTTATCTTATGTCATTTTTTCTAGAGTTTAAAGCTGGTTTCTGCTGCCTTCATGTCAATTATTGCTACTTTAAAGACATGATGCAATTTAATGAGTGTATTTTTGACTGTGTTTCAGTGAAATGGCCATCGCTGGTTGGGTATCCCATTGCATCTTTTCTGCTCGTAGCTGGGCTTGGAATCTTTTTGCATGTGAAATGGCTGGAACTACAGCTTATCTACAGATCCCACTTCCAACATAGAAAACGTGATGGAGGTCAGAATGCAGACGAACACACACCCACACACACACATGCACACACATACACACACAATACAGAGTGGAAACCCAAAGGTAAACGTCACATCATGATGTGATGGTGTTTCTGGATTTAGACTTTAAAAAGTCTAAATAGTCTGCATATACTTGTACATAACATACTATGATACTGCACTTTATGTCATGGTGATGAAGCAATCAGTCAGTCTGATCTTATAGCTTGTTCAAAGTATTAGTACAGCTGCATGTGGAATAAAAAAATCACTCAAGGACCCAGATTTTAATTTCACATCTTTGAGTGCCACAGTTGTCTTTCTCATCCACCTCTAATTAGATGAGAAGGAGTTTGATGTGCTACTGTCGTATGTGTGGAGCGCTACATCCGCAGAGAAGCACGGAGTTTTGACCTTTCCCACCCGATCAGGCCCTGATGCTGATGAGGAAGGTGGGCCAACATGTTCACAGTGTGCGATGTCTGTATCTACACTGGTAAAGTAAATTAACAATTACTTTTACTGGCAGCATGTTTATCCAGCACGGACCCGCTGAACTCCGAGGAGGGCAAAGCCACCCAGAGACCGCTGGAAGAGCTGCTACCCAGAGTGTTAGAGGAGCAGTGGGGGTATCGCCTCTGTCTGCTGGAGAGGGATATGCTTCCTGGAGGAGGTGAGAGGATGATGACTGAAGCCACCAAGCAATCCAATTCAGTTTGTCACACATTAAAATGGTTATTTTTCTGTTTCCTGTTGTGGATGGCACCAACAGAACTACTCCTTGTCTTTTTGGTTACCCCTCTTTTGGTGTGTGTGTGTGTGTAAAATTATGTATTATGTATGTTTACTGACCATAGATGTTCCTGTTAATTTCCCTTTTATGTTACAGTGTATACAAATGATGTGGTCCTTGCAATACAGAGAAGCCGAATGCTTATCTGTCTCCTGTCGGCTGAGTACCTCTCCAACAGCAATGCTGTGTTTGTGCTGCAATCAGGAGTTCAGGTAGGCCTACATCTCACAGCGACTAGAAGACGAATGCCATGCTCGTGTTTCCAAGTTGCAAGTATGACTGGGAAACACACGTTTTTCCTGAAAAAAATGCTTTGGTAATGTCTTACTTGGCACTCGACAATACAGAAATGAAAGTAAAGTAAATAAATATGGATGCCTCACATTGATCAGAGACCATTGTTAAATGTAACTTAACCTCAACTCAATGGATATAGTTTTATATTTTTAGTGGACAGTACTTCAATCCTCACATGGCCAACTTATTAACAGGGGAATCTGTGCAACTGTAAGATAATTATGGTGGTTTCATTTTAGCTTTTACTGACACAAAGCGAAACCAGCAGATGCATGAATGGAAAGGAAACTCCATCTGAAACTTTACATAGCATACGCCACAAGCAAAACCACTGATATCCTCTGATTCAGTACAACTCCTCTGCTATTGACTGGTTAAGTTTATCTTTGATCAATCCGTTTTAATCCGTTAAATCCGTTGTATTATTTTAAATAACAGTTTTGGCAGTTCACTCACAGTTCATTCATGATTTTCTACTTGGTCCACATTTTTAGGCTTTGCTGCAAAACTCAAACCTCAAACTCCTACTAATATGGACTAGTAGAGCCTCAGCATCCCTCATCCAGCTGGACCCCCCGCTGCCACTGCGGGTCCAGCGGGCGTTAAAGGTGCTACCCAGTCTAGATTGGACATCAGGGAAACCTACCAGAGGCACCAGCAACTTCTGGAGGTCTTTGAGGAAGGCCATGCCCGATCATAGAGTGAAGCTGCTTTCACTCATACAGGACCAATGATCAGACTCAGACGTCAATGGCGTTTTTTTTCATACCATGATGTACAGCATATTTATTTTACCATACTTGGAGGAAAGTGCAGGACTAGTGTGAACTAAGATGTCAAGGAAATTTCCATGATGGTAGTGATGAAAAATCATAGTACTGTGTGCTATGTCAGTAGTGAGTCACCCACTGTGCCATGTTCAGGGTCCAGAAGCGTTGCATTCTCTGATCTTTAATTTCCATCTGTACCAAAAAATAAACTGGGTTTCAGTTAAACTGTGCAAAATAATCAATTACCCATCACTTCTGCAATGTCACACATTAAATAGAATGATAACTGATAAAAGATTTGTCCCAATACACAAGGAACAAAAGATGGACACATCGATAAAACTTAAAAGAATCAGGTTTTATATGGCTGTTTAAGTACAACAAACTTGTTTTGAGGTGTAGTTCAGGTATTCTGTTACAGCAAACATATCAGCAATGAACATTTGACACACTACATATCATCCATTTGTTTATTATTATGGCTGCATTTTAATCATGTATTCTAGAGAGTGCTGTTTAATGAAACGATGAAATGCAGCGAATATTATTGGAAAATATTTGGGGGAAGTCTACAGTTTGGTAATCCACAGAGGAATTTTAAGTTTATATATTTGATCAAGGGGATCTTCCAAAAAGTCACAGAGGTACCACATTGATCTGAAAAATGGATTGGGGCTGTATTTCTGAAGTGAGGGCTTTCTTATCTGAAGTGAAAAAAAATAGTTTGTAAATGTGCCTCAACATTACTAATGATTTAATGTGACTGTTACCAGCACCTTGGTATCATGTCATGACTGTATGATTCTGGTCTTCACATAGTTGTCAACTAGCTTATACAATTATAAGCCCTTCTGATGCCAACATTAAAATGATCGCAGCCACATTTTTTTGCCAGATTCACTGAAGCAGACAGAAATATAATATTGAGTAGGCAAAACCAGAAATACTGTCACAAAGCTCAAACAAACATAAAACATAAAAACCAAAACAACAATGCCTATGAGGTGGCACAGCAGGTGAAAACAAAGGGTTGTACATTGATCTCGAGAAACTAAATGAAACAAAACGATCCATCTGTACGTTTAGTCCATGCCCCACACACACACACCCACCCACGTATGCACGTTAACGTTATGCTCAAACACACACTCCCATTTGTGAATTTAAAAATAAAACAGCATCACACTTCTATGTACATTTTTTACACAAATATTAGACAAGCAACACCAAAGAGTTTGCTCAGGAACACACCTAACCAGCTTCAGATAGAAACAAGCATGTCACAAAAGGGGAACGAGGGGCTCTAAGACGCCAGATTTTCTCATTAGCCAGCAGAAAGCAACTGTAGCAGATTTAACAGTTAGACAGTTTAAACGATATTGTGGCTAATTTGTTTGCCCCATCTTCCCACTCTGCATCTCCCATCACAGAAGCTCGACAATCTGGTACCTCTCTCAGCTAGCATCAGCCGGTAGTGGTTAGAAACGTAAACGTAACTTCAGTCACGGAGTATCATAGAAGGCTTAAAGTATTCTTTGCCGCATGTCCAAAAAGTTTTCAAAACCGAGGCTATGGCGATGAATGATTTGAGCCTTCATAGACATCTCTGACATGGGTTAAACTATACAAAATTACCCATTAGTGACAAAAACTGTGGCAGTCGTTTAGAGTTTGTCTGCTTGAGCCTTCATTTTCCTCTCCCAAAGTTTTTGATGATCAGAGAAGCCCTGCTTGCCCTTGTTGAAGGAATTGGGACCTGCTGATGTTGGTGTCTCCCTAAAAAGATAGAAAGATAGCAGATAAGTCACTTCAGACTCAAATGGAAACATGCAGCACAAAATAACTATGTCATATGTGTGTGTGTGTGCACATACCTGCCAATGTTCTTCATCCTCATCTTTGCTTCAGGGGGCATCTCCTCCGGTTCACTCTACATGGCAGGAGAAAACTGAAGTCAGCCTCTGCATATTAATTGATCTTAGTATTTCTACAATCATCACATTACTGCGTGTGCGCACTTACATCATCGTCTTCATTAAAAACAGATGCCAGCCCTGGCTTTTTTGGAGGGAGTGATGGTACAGGTTCTTTGGGTTTCTGGAACAGGTTGAAGACACAAGAGTCATGGGAAACTAAATTAAAGCAAAACAGCTGAGATGCATCACACTTTTTTACTCTCTTCATAAAAGGCAAAAGAAAATGTATATGTTTACAACTTTTAAGGATTTGGGCCTCTCTGAACAGCATGTTGTGAGCATTACATACATGATTTACACCTCTAGTAGCAGCATCATATCCATGACCTGTAACTTTCCGGCTGTGTCTTGATAGTGTTGTGACATGCAAGTGAAGTCAACACCATCAAGTACCAGATCAAATTCCAGGCTGCAAGTGGTTAATATGCATAGTTACAAACTCACTGTTGCTCCAAGTTTGATCGATATGGGGTTGGACTTCTTCCCCATTTGGCTGCCCATGCTAAAGCCTATCTTGGAGACTTTTAGGGGAGCTGGTGTGCCCGCTGACGACTCTTCATCTTCATCTTCGGGTGTGTGGAGGTGCTGGGATGAGCGCTTGACTGCTGTCCCCTCTCCTCCCACAGTGCTACAAGAGACAGGCTTAGTTTTCACTCTGCCTTCCTCCTCCTGCGGCCCTGCTTGAGGCAAGACAACTCACCAAGGTGAACAACAGTTTCCCGTGAACTGCAGAGTAATAAAATAATAAGAGCTATCACCTTTACCTGAGTGGCTAATGTTATCACTTTATTTCTCCCACCCTTCCTTTAAAATTACAGCCCACATTGGAGCTGAGTGTGCTGAAATATCTACCTACAATATCAGGGATTAAGGTCCCTTACTAATCCTGAACGCACGGTGTGAGAGCAGAAAATAAAGATGTTAAACTAACCTTCTTATCATCCATGATTAGCTTTGCACGCTAGCTAGGGTTAGCAGTCTAACAAGAGACATTTCTCTTGCAAGCATGTCTTTTGTTTTATTACCTGGCAAGAAATTAGCAGTGACTTCATCTAAGTGTTTACAGCCAGTCTCATTAATATATGTAAATAAAACACGTCCATATAATGTTAAAGCTAGCTGTTACTTTGTGTTAGCAGTAGCTAGCCGATGGTACAAGTTAGCTTCGTGAGGTTTTACATCTCTCTATCATTAGTTTTAACGGGTATACAGCGACTCAAGCAAACAATGCGCACTGCTTATTGATCAGACATATTTTAGGTGTTAAAATAGCACAAATATCACCTCCGTCGTCGGTGAAACTCCTCCTGTTTTTCCCGTAGTCCGCCATGTCTTCTCCGTCACCTACAGGATGTGACCACTGGACCTCCTGTGGCGCTGTGAGCAAAACCTACAGCTTCTTCTTCTTCGTCTTTAATTTTTAACAAAACCTGCAGCTTCTTCTTCTTTGATTTTTAACAAAAACTGCAGCATCTTCTTCCTTTGGATTGTACAGAGACTGTATATGAAATATTATCTATCTATCTATCTATCTATCTATCTATCTATCTATCTATCTATCTATCTATCTATCTATCTATCTATCTATCTATTTGTCTGTCTTCTAGATCATTTTAGTTGCATCACTGCTACAAACAAGACTGTAGCACATTGCTGTTATTATGTGATCATTTTTCATTCTCTCCACTTCATACTTTCTGCATGTCATCAATGTCCATTTGGATGTTTGCCTATGAATTATAAAAGAGTGCGTTATTCAGGTTGCTGTGACCAATTCTCATTCTACTCATGACAACTTATTTTCTGTTGTATCCGCTATTTCCTGTTTTGTACTTTATGCAAGTGTCTTCCTTTTGTCTCATTATCCTAATACTTTTTCCACTGTTTGGTTATTTCCCTCCAAACTATGCTTTGCCCCTCCAATTTTATATTGACATTTGATTTCCACAATTTCTCTGTTGACTTCTTCCTTTGCTAACTTATCCATCCATTCCTGAGTGTGAATGTCTTTCCCCTTCATGGCTAATTTTGAATAGGTAAAGAGTATTTAATACACAAGGTCTTGATGGTTTTTGGCTAATCTTGATGCAATGCTGGATAGTGTTGACACTGAGTCACTACAGATGAGTATTTAATTTGCCCCCGCCTCCTCCATCCACTCTACTGCACTCAGAAGTGCACACAGCTTTACAGCTTAGTGAGCCAAACAAGCTCTGAGCACACTGTTTAAGGGAAGAAGGAGGAGAAACATGATGATGATGATCATGAAGAGGAAGAAGAAGATCAGTCCAATGTCAACTTGATATGAACTGATATGAAGAGCTTATAAAAACTATCCAATAGTACATTAAGTGCAGCTGGAATGATTGATAGATTAATCATTTCATTAATCACAAGTCAGTTGACAGAAAATTAATTAGCAATTTTGATAACTGTCAATTGTCAGGGTTTTCCTCATCAAAGTTGAGGGTCTTTTTATATTTCACCTATGGGTTGAGTCAATATATTTATCAGTTTCATCACTTTTTGCTGTATTTTGCTTTATAAAAATGTATCAAAAGTTTGTTACGACATATCAAAATGGGACACAACACCACTGAGAGAGGTAAGTATGTCATGACAATGTATGTCATCACACATTAACATTAACATTAAAATAAAGGGAAGGAATTTGTGCAATCTAAATAATAAAGCATTTGCAACATTTTGAAATATAAGTAGGCCGAGGAAAGAAGAGATCTTGTTAATTAGAATTAGACCTGGCGTGGCAGTAAATTTTCTTTAATTTTATCAGACAAACCTGGATATTAGTTATCCTTTTATCATCATTATTATTCAATCTTTATTGACAGGACAGATCTGATATCTATATTATCAAAGCAGTGCAAAAATGACTAACATTAAAGTATTATTACAATATAATGAAGGCTTTATGTAATGCTGTTTTTCTGATCACTTAAACATTTACAACAGAGCTTGTTCTCTTAGTTTATGACACTGACTGTATATGGAGTATTTTAAAGATCTGATTTTATTAATCTTTATCTTTATTGAATCTGTCATCTGCACTCTGAAACACAAGGGGGCGGCAGTGCGCAAAACAACCACCATTAAAAAAACCCACAAACCAAAGAGACAAAGAAGAAGAAGAAGGAGGAGGAAGAGGAAGAAGAAGAAGAAGAAGAAGAAGAAGAAGAAGAAGAAGAAGAAGAAATATGGCAGTAAGCTAATTTGGTAAACACAAAGCTAGCTGGTAAGAATAAAGACATAACATAAGCAATTACAGGCAGAGTGTGTTATGTTTTTGTCAGGTAGTCAATTACATTTACACACCAAGTGGGGCCGATTTTAAAAGTTGAAGTTAATATCTCATTTTATCTGTTGTTGCGATGTCTTAGTTAGATGTTTGTGATGTTAGCTTAGTTAACGTGTTTTTCTTTTTCTTACAATGGACCGACTTGTTACCACGCAATTCCAGTAATGATTGTTTGTAGCCAGTATATAACAGTGTATTTATGCCTGTGTGTCTCCATTAAGTTTTATTTTCTTGTTGTTGTTTTTTCTTTTACTCTCAGGCCCTGAAAAGCTTGGTATTAAACAATGTGCCAGTCAAGATGGGGCAGACTCTGTGCATATGCTCCCGTGGCTCCATCACCATCGATAACAAGAAATATTACTTTGTCCAGAAACTAGACGAAGGGTAAGATAACATGTTGGCTTTGTGTGTTTTTAAACTAAACTCCACTTAACTGCATTTTAACTGTGTCTGCTTCCTGGTAGGTTTGCACATACAAGGACTTTGTCTTGGTATGTTGGTGCAGAACACATAAACAAGACAGATATCTGTACAATATGAAAGAACTGAACATTTTTGTGCAGAAATGTGCAAAAATATTTACCAAGGTTGTGCAAAAGTTCACAGTATTTAGGTCAGTGGAGTGAATATTTGGAGTGGGCAAGACGGAGTCCAAAATATGTGTGTTAATGTAACAGTGAGTCAGGTGTGTGTAGGTGTGGATGTCAGTGTAAGGTGTAGTAGATTTGATGGGTGTAGAGTTAGTGTCTGGGGGCGTCTCGGGCGTTGTTGATTAAACCAGCTGCCTTTGGAAGAAAATGTTCTTATGAGGTTTTAGTTTTGGACAGCAGCCTCCTGCCATGTGGGAGTGTGTGAAACAGTTTATGTCTGCCGTGGGAGGGATTGGCCACAATCTTTCTTGCATGCTTTGGTGTGCTGGAGAGAAGATAGATTGCAGCTAATCAACTTTTCAGCAGAGCGAATGATACGCTGCACTCTGCGGTTGTTTTTTTTTGCAGTGGCAGCAGCGTACCAGATGGTGATGGAGGAGATTAGGATGGACTCAATGATGGCGGTGTAGGAACGCACCATTATTGTTTTGTCTAAATCTCATTGAAAACAACTAAATCAATAATAAAGATGCTTAAGTACAGTATCGTCTGTAGAGCCAAATACTGCTATTGCTTATTGCTCTGATGTCCATTATTGAAAAACTTTTGAAAACACATCTCTGAGCCTCACTGTTGCACATATTTCTTTATTATATTGAATATGGACACTGTAGATTATTTTTTAGTTAGTTCTAGATACACCATCCTGCTGCTGTAAGTACAAATTAGCGCATCAAATCTCAGTTTAAATTATTCCACAAAAATTGACATTCATTCCTCTTTGGCAGCATTTCTGGAAAACATAGTTCTCCACTGTCATAGGTATTTATTACACATTTTAAAAAATGGAACGGTATATTTGTTACTCATCTTTAAAATTTATGTCATCTGTAGAAACAAATAAACGTGGGACTAAGAACCCCAGACAGGCTGAGAAAACCAGACAGTATTGAGGGATAAATTAAAACAAAAATACGGAATATTGCTAATCCAATTAGACTCATGCACCTTTTGAACTCTAATCTCTCTTTGTCCTTCCCCCAGTGGGTTCAGTTATGTTGATCTGGTGGAGGGCGTTAAGGATGGTCGCTTCTATGCCCTGAAGAGGATCTTGTGCCATGACCGTGAAGGCCGTCAGGAGGCTCAGACAGAGGTGGAGATGCATCAGCTGTTCAATCACTCCAACATCTTGAGCCTGGTTGCACACGCCTTTATTGATCGTGGAGGCAAGACTGAAGCCTGGTTACTTCTACCATATATCAGAGTGAGTTGGTGCAGCAAGTAGAGTGATCAGAATAACCTTGAAGGAAGAAAACTTGTATTCTAATATGTTGGCGTGTTTGTGAAAACAGAAAGGCAGCCTGTGGTCTGTTCTGGAGAAGCTCAGAGACAAAGGAAGCTCAATGTCCGAGAAACAGATTCTGCAAATCTTGCGTGGCATCTGCTCTGGACTCAAGGCCATTCATGATAAAGGCTATGCACACAGGTAATCTGTCTCCACATACCCACACAGAAAATGTTTTCATACACCAGTGTCTGCCTAGACTGAGCCCTTGAGTCCTTTTTGATCATAGTGCACACGCTTACCTTAGTGTGAAATACAAAAGTAATACTTATTTGATGAGCTCACTTAGCTTAGCTCACTTAGATGGGGTAACACCATATGGAAAAGACAAATGACTATCAAGGTATAGTTTCATACAAAAAAAATCTTGAATGTTTTTTTCTTTTTTCTTTTTTTCTTTCACAAGTGATTAGAAGAAAAATGTCAAAACAACCATTGGAACACTGGCTTGAAATGTAAAGTTGTATGTTAAAAGTTTAGTAGCCCTTTGCCATATAAGTTTTATGGATCAAGTGAAAGTGGCAAATTGTTGTAAATTGTATTGTATGTTATCACTGTGTCACTTTTTCCAATGGCAACTGTTGTGTGTTCCCTTTTTATATTGACAAAATCACAGACATCTGAATGTGTGCAATGTGTCTGCTATGATCTGACAGAGACCTGAAGCCTACAAATGTGCTTCTGGATGAGGACAACAGGCCAGTTCTGATGGACCTAGGCTCAATGAACCGTGCTAGGATTGAGGTGAGGGCGAGGAAGAGTCTGAAGGATTTCACTAATCACTTTAAAAGCATTAATACTATTGGTCAATCACCAAAGTCTAAGTCTGTCTACCACAGACTGTTTATGTAGCATCAAAAGCAAGATGCTGTGTGTTCTTTCATTTTTAACTTACTCTGTAAGAACAGAGTGTAGTGCCATCATCAGTTTGTTATTTTGTGTTGTAATATTAAAGCAATTTTTGAACATTCATGTTAAACATGAAATTTAAAATATGTCCAGTTAATTGTGTATTGTGTATAATCTTTATCTTAAAATTATGATAAAGCAATTCTAGCAAGCCAAGACAAATACTCTGTAAGACTGGGTGATATATACTACAACATAACATTAAGTGGCAACTAAGTCTTTGTACAGATAATTGAATATACTTGACATTGTTTCCAGTTTCCACCTCTAGGTGGCAGAGCAACGTTTTTAATGCCAATGTCATTTCTCAAAATACAGCTTTTAACTTTCTGGATGTTTTATGTTTATGCCATATGTAAAGTACAATAGAACATGTAACAAACAGAACCATTTCTACATAGTACTGCAGCAAGTTTATCACATTTATGGTAATACACTCATTTGACATTTGGCATTCTATTATTTTAGTTTCCCTTCTTCCCAGCTGACATCAATGCAGCAGGGAGAATTGTTGCTATAGAACAGCACTTTACTTGAATTTATAAGTAAGAAGTAACATACAGTTGTTTTTGTTTTTAGGGCTTATCTTCTAAAATGTAAACATTAACTAAATGACCCTTATGATTTTAATAAAACTGAGTCAATTTCAGGTTCGAGGAAGCAGAGAAGCTATGACCATACAGGACTGGGCCGCCCAGCGGTGCACCATTTCCTACAGGGCTCCTGAACTTTTCAACGTAGAGAGCCACTGCATTATAGATGAGCGGACTGATATCTGGGTAAAGCCTTGTGTTTTTCATCCCTCATCACCAACTCTCTTGAACCAAGTGCTAGTGTTACTGTATCATTCATTGACACTGACCTCATCTCTCATCCTTTAAAATCTCTCTACTCTCATACTCCTCCAGTCACTTGGCTGTGTGCTTTACTGCATGATGATGTTGGAGGGGCCGTATGACATGGTATTTCAGAGGGGGGACAGTGTTGCCCTGGCTGTCCAGAATCCAGTGACCATCCCACAACCTTGCAGGTCAGTCTTCAGACGTTACAGTGCAGATGTTTTCCGTTTCATTTGCTTTTACTGTCCTGGACAGTAGTAGGAAAAATCCAATACATCTTTCCCTTGAAGTTTAAGAAATAAAGCCGTTATAGTTTCAAAGTAACTGTAATAGCAGCCACAGTTTTATTTTACATTAACATGTTAAATAAAAACCTTTAATTATTTAATGCCATTGCAGACTAAGATTTTCTCTCACAGGACTTTTCTCTTCTTTTTTTTCTTTTTAATAGAACACAAATACAATGTGATAAAAAACTTCAGGTTTATTTTTGGTTGTTTTTGTTGTTTACCAACTGTCCTGGAAAATAGTTTTACATAATTATTACTTGCCAGTGGTCGTACTTATTCTAATTAAAGTATCCGTTTCTCTTGTGCCCAGTTACTCAGAAGGCCTGCAGATGCTGCTTAGCTCAATAATGGTGTCAAATCCCCAGGAGAGACCAAACATCAGCTGGGTTCTTGACCAGGTACAGGACCTGCAGAGTCGCAGCCCCAACACCCAAACCAACATGGTCTGATCTTGCACAGTGCACAGGATGTGCACATATAAATAACCGTCTCTTATTTTAAAAATAATTTTTATTTATTGACTGTAGTGTAGAATTTAGGTACGGACTTTCACTTGGCTTGGGGAGCTTGGCAACACTGTCAGATTGTAGTCTGATTGATCTGATCTAGCCTGTGTATCACAGTGGGCTCTCTTAGTCCTTATAGACTTACCAAATGATCTACAGCTTCTGAAAGGCCTTAAATGTAATTTGATCCCACAATATGATGCTTTTTGCAAGTTCCTCTGTGATGAAACGGCTTCACCTTGTAATCTTTGGGCTTATTCGCTTTTTCCAAGAGTCACATGAGAAGATAGATAGCACTCTCATATCTGTCTCTACTCAAAGTGAAGCAGGATCCAGCAACCTGTTAGCTTAGCTTAGCTTCAAGACTGGAAAGAAGGGGAAGCGGCCATCTACGTATGTTTGATCTGTACAAAAGCATGAGTGTCAAAAAGGTGGTTTTATGTGCAGGGTTATTGTTTAACATTTTATTTTCTTAAGTGATAATGTTTGGTCTTTAGATGGACTGACAGGTGGATTACTCATTTCCCATTTTAAGTCTTTATGCTAAGATAAGCTAACCTGCTGCTGGCTGTAGCCTTACTTTCATTTTGCTGTAATTGTTTAAAAAAATGTTTCTTGTCATGAAATAGTTCTAGACATTTTTAATAAGAAAAGGGAAACATTTTAAGTTTTGCCAAACTTTCCAGTGGATTAAAGCTACCTGAGTTCAACACTTATCAGATTACATTCCCCAGTGAAGGCATAGGGTCCAGTACCCTTTGACCTTTTATCCTTTTATTCCTAAGTTTTGTGTGTGTGTAACATCTTGTAGTTACACATATGTGCTGTAACAACAAAAACTTCGCCTTCAGCGTTTTTCCACACCTCCACTCGCACTTTGTTTGTCTCAACCTGGGACAAGTTAAGAAGCTGAGTGCTCCTCACCTGCAATGCTGCATTCAAACACACAGAGGTGCTCCACTATCACAGTCCCCTGCTCCACATATAGACAAGGTGATTGATCACATTGCTGTCTGTACAGTTGATAAAAAATGTTAAAGCAGAAGGGCCTCAAATGTTACACCCAAAACAGTAGGAAATTAAGTTTTAATCACTTTAAGTAATAAAATGTTTCTATTAACTGTAAGTCAAAGTCATTGGCATATGCTTTTATTTTACTTCACTTTTCTCTGGATTGTGTTTTAAACAGTATTTTCCATTCCTGCTGTGCTCATGTTCAGTTTTGGGTTTCCTGTTGTGTGAATGTGGTCTCACACTTTTGTTCTCTCAGGGTTCACCCACATCTCAAAGGGTCTGACAGTCTTAAGTAGTGGACCGAAATGGTACCTTTTTAAAACTATTATTAAGTGATGCATAAATAATGCTTTGGGCATTTAAGTTATGATGAATGCTTTTGTGGCTCTGTATTGCAGTGATATTGGACCTTATTAGAACTAAAACATTACCCTGATGGTTAACTTGCACAGTTGTTGGAATGGTAACTAACATACTGTTTAAGTATATTATCTTTTCAATGCTTTAAGTTTGCCTTTGTCAAATGAAAAATGATTTTTTGTGTGGTTGTTAATGGAGAACTAATACAGGTATCAGTCAGCTGGTACCCTAAGGAATTTGTACTGTTGAAGTTCACAGATAATAATAAGACAGTGTGTTATTTGATTATGGAAATTTCTGTTTCATCTCTTATTCACTGCACAGTAAAGGATAAATAAATAGTAAATATGTAGCACTCTGTATACAGTTTTTAATATAATTGTGAAATAAAATGGCATCCACATTAAAAGAAAAGTATGTGAATTGATAAAATAACCTGCACTACCACTTGACACCACTTGAAATGACCAGCTACATAAAATCACGGATTTGAAATCTCCATTGACAAAAATTTGCAGTAAAATGGTTCACACTGAAGAGCTCTTTATTACCGCCACATTGTCACAGGATACTTTCTGATAAGTCTGTTAATCAAATTTCCGTCCCGTCAGTGAAGGAGGAAGTATTCAGATCCTTTGCTTAGGTAAAGGTAGGTAAGCAATAAAATGTCCATTGCACATAAAAGTCCTGCATTGAAAAGTTAAGTGTTATTAGCGAGATGTTAAAGTTAAAAAAGTGTTATACTACTGTGTATTAACTTACTGGGGAATTAATGTGCAAGTAACATTTTATTATTGTAGATGATTGAGGTGGAGGTAATTATAACTGTTTTGAACATAGTTTAAAGTCTAATCATGGGATTTGTATTGAAATTCTTAATCTGGAAAGTAAATTGGGGTTTCACCATACATACCATTGCCTATGGAGATAAAACATGATGATGGCCCAGTCATGTCAGTTTAGTGTAGCAACATGTGAAATTCACCTCTGAACTAAAAATGAACTCCTGTTTGCATAGTCCATCTTTAAAATGTAAAATGCAAAAGTAAATGTTATGGAGTAAAATATTTTTGTTTGTATGTATTATTAAGTAAGTAATATTAAGGAACAGTACTGAAGTAAATGTGCATAGTTTCATTCCACTGCTGCACTGCTGATTTGCATCTCTACCAAGTACCAGTTTCCTTGGGTGAGCAGCATTTGTCAGGAGCTTCATGATGTGGGTTTCCATGGCTGAGCGGCGGCCCCAGTTCATCATACGCAATGCCAGGCGTTAGATGGAGTGGCACAGAGCGCGCCGTCACTGGACCCTGGAGCGGTGGCAACGTTTACTTGTGTTAGGGTGATGAATTGTGCTCTACTATCAGGCAATCTGATGGATGAATCTTGCGTTGGTGGACGCCAGGAGAGCGCCACTCCTCTGAATTCATTGTGCCAACTGTGAAGTTTATCGGAAGAGGAATAATGCTCTTGGGCTGTCTTTTATGGTTTGGGCTTGGTCCCAGTTAAGAGAAATCGTAATTCTACATTATGCAGTGATATTTTAGACAATAGTGCGCTTCCAACTTTGTGGCAAAAGTTTGGAGAAGGCACTCTCCTGTTTTACCATTACAGTGCCTCCATGTAGGTCCATAAAGAAACTCTTTTCCCAGTTTGGTGTTGAAGAATATCAGTGGCCTGCACAGAGCCCTGACCTTAACTCCATCCAACACTTTTGGGATGAACTGAAACATCAACTGTGAGCCAGGCCTCATCACCCAGCATCAGTGCCTGACCTCACTAATGCTCTAGTGGCTGAACAGAAACAAATCCCTGCAGCCAGCTTCCAAAACTGTCAAACCTTTCCCAGAGGGATGGAGGCTATTATGGTATAAAACAATATTCAACAACCTCATATTTATTAAATGTTCAGTTGTGCACATAATTTTGGCAAAGACTTAAAGATTTAATTGTCATATGCACAACAATTTACATCAACCAATCAACCAATGAAATTCTTAAATCTCAGGATCCCTAAAACAACGCTCAAAAATATTAATAAGCAGAATTTAGAGGCAAATGTTATACTATTCACTCCAGTATATTTATTTTACACCTTAGTTACATTTCTGATTCAGATTAATAACACAAAATATAATCTAAAAAAATAAATAAATAAAATATAATCCCTGAGGGGGAATCCAGAAGCTACCCAGTAGTATATGAAGTTGTTGAAATTATCCCAATTTTTGCCAGCTGTAATACTGAAGAGAAGCACACATTAATGCATAGGTAACTATAATTCAGTAATATAAGCATTGTGTTATGCTGAAATGGGCCACTCTGCATGCTGAGTACTTCTGGTGCTTGAATTTTACTTTTTTAACTTTTAATAAAAATTTGAATGCACACTAATGTAGTAGTAATTTACTAATGTAGTATTTCTGTCCTGTGATATTAGTATTTTTACTTAAGTAAAAGATCTGAGCACTTCTGGTTTAGAGCAAATTAGTTTTTCACAGATGTCATGCAGTTTCACATTAATTGACAAAATGCTGTACTTTTTTTAATTATGTTCGCACAAATCTTCAGCGAATTCTCTGAGACGATCACAACCTTCATCTGACAACACTGCACACTGGTGGTCATTCTCGGCGTCTCTCTCGTGTGTGTGTGTGTGTGTGTGTAAACATTCTTGGAAATAAATATCAAACTGCTCATGCAGTGGGATTTACAACCCTCACATCTACTCAGATCAGCGAGATGTCACACTTCACTGCTGTCCCAATTACTTTCAAAGGTAATTCCGACCTTACCACCGACACACACACACACACACACAAATGACCAGTCATATAGTATACAAATATATCACATATTTACAGTGCATATGCCCTTTTATACACAAACCCAAAGGATTCATTACGCTTTAATTAATGATATCCCAGCAGATTTCTTCTCAGGCCCACCTGCAAACCCCAGACTCCCCTGGGACCTGGTTCAGGATGGAGCTGTGTTTATGGGTTTAACATGTGCCCGCACACACACATACACACTCTGCTGCCACATTTTATATCCCCTATCATCTGCCTGTGAGTGGCTGAAATGATGTCATACAACAGAAGCTCAAGGTCAACTCTGTTCGCCCACATTTTAGCACCAATTTCATGTGCTTTTGCTTATCATTCAGTTAGGGGAGGGGTGCACCAGCAGTTTGGATCCTCTGTGTGTGTGTTTCATTTGTAACCCAACCCCAGACCTCAAACACAAACACACTTTAGCTCTCACACCATAAACCATCTGCAGGCTTTATTGATTTGGCGATGAATCAATTAGTGAATTATTTAATTAGCAAAGCATTATGGGTCAGCGCAGAGCTGCTCCCACCCTGCAGTGTTCCTGGGTCTCTTTAAATCATTTTACACATATGTTTGGACCCCATGTGGATGTGAGCACGAGGTCTTATCTGCGGGAAATGACCACACAAAAGTTTTCGGAACAGAGTGGATTCGGATATGATTCCAGTGAGACCTTGTAAAGTCGCCCAGTAAAGTTTCTGTTGTTAGTTGCCAGACGAGGGATCCTATTTCTTTAAAGCTTTATGTGTACAGACCCAGAACTTTTGCTGTCACTCAAGTCCAAATTAGCCTTGGCTGCAGCTGAAAGAGAGAGAAATATGGACATTACGTCTGCCCTGTTGAATGGATGAGTTATGACTTGTGTTTGTGATTGAGGCGTTCTTTCTATCCAGGGGCTTTCTTTGTGCTCATTAATTCATGGGAGTGTTTGGGTTAAAATGCATAATGAGTTCATTAAGGGGGATTGGCGTAATCAGGAAAGGTATTGCCTTAATTACTGGCTCAGGGCCAGACCTATCCGTTCTCTCTGAGATCTGCAACCCACCCTGTCCACAGAGCTCGCTAATTAAATTAAGTGTACAAAATGCTACACCCTAACGTCGCCCTTGGGGGCAATTATGGCACTAGAGATTGAAAGATCTCCGCCGGGGGTATTTTACTTACTGGCAGGAGATTGCCTATGTCAGTTAGCTGATTGCATTGATTATATTGATTTGTAACAGCTTTTCGGGTAATTTCATCTGCAAAGGTGAGAGCAACACGTTGGCCCAGGGACTTTTTTATTTATTCTTTCTTTATTTAGACCCTGGACTCTTTTGCCAAGTGATTAGATGAAATGGAGCTCCACAATAAGTCTTTTAAAGTGGGAGTTGGGGAGGGAGGATCGATAGTTTTTATTTGCCGTATAAGGTCACTGCAGGTTGGATGTTATGAATTCTTTTAAAGGCATCACAACTCTTTCACCTACAGAGAAAGTGCTGCGTGAGTGTGCCGAATCAGCAAAAAGTGGCTTAAACAGGCGGCCAGGACGAGATCTTCAGCTCAGAAGTTAGAAAGGGTCTAGTTCACCCAAATCACACAAACCAGCAAATAGATTTCCTCATTTCTGCTCTTAACACTATATCGACTTTTACAGTGTTGGTAAGATATTTTGTGTGTTTCCTACTAATATGGTTGCACACCAGAAAAACAGTTGTACTTTAAGCTGAGGTTGATTCAGTTTTACAGAGTTGAAAACACACATTTAGAATCCAATTTATATATTTTTGAAAGGCACCAATGAGAAGAGATCAATTCCACAATTTTTGAATAAAGTTAACAATAATTGATGTACCTAGATTATACTAATTTATCTGTTATTTTCATCTCACAAGAAGTAAAAAATATTTGCTATTTGTCCTTTTATTTAGGATAAAATATCTGTGAATCAGCTCTTAGATAAAATCTCAGCTGAAACCCAGAGTAGTTAAATATTGGTTGGGTTGTGGCAGCTTAGCAGATCCTTAAGGAGGTGGTTCTTATTTGTGGTCCTCACAATGATTGACATTGACACCTGGAGTAAATATAATAAATTATATTATAGCTAATACCAGAAAACCACAGTATGAGCCGACTGTTCTAATAATAATAGGCGATATTTCTGATTCTAAAATGAACCCTTGGCATCCCAAAACATCATATAATAACTTGATAAGTTAAATGAGCAAAGAAGCTGAGATTTGATTTGATTTTAGGGTGTCTGACAATATTAAGTGCCAGTTGTCGTTGGCACTCTTGCTGTGTGCAGTTTCTTGGGATCATTTAAACATGAGACCAGGGATTACCAAGTCAACTTCTTGCCCTGATTAAATGTAACTGATTGTAGAAACACTACATTTTACAACAGACACTGGCCTATAACTGATCTGCATAATAATGACACTATAGGCATCAAACTGATCTGCCTACATGCTAATAGTTTACATTTAATGGTAATGGTCAAACCCTATAGTGATATATATTTATATTAAGAAAAACTATGTTCACCATTTCACAACCATCTTTAGATGAACATTTGGCTTTTTAGGGTTGTGATTCATAAAACGATGGTAATCATGCTATAAAAATGAAAAATAGGATTCTACCAATTTTACACATCTATTTGTGCTTTTAGCCCAGATTTGAAATTAATATTAGAAACAAAAAAGTCATTTCTGTTTATAATGTGATTTAAAAAAAGCAAGCAAACCAGTCAGAATTATTTGGCTAGTATGTTCACACATACAAGGAATTTGACTGTGTGTACTCGGTGTACATAGATAGAGAGATAAAGAAAATACCTTCTTCACTTATAACTAACAAATAAGAAGCATTTGGGGGGAAAAGTGCTGAAATAAATAATAAAAAAAGAGGTAAACTTAGACTACAGCATTTCTTACATTTGCTTTTTTAATCATACATCTATTTATTTATTTACTAAATCCTTCCAATGTGTTTTCAAAATTGACGTTTCCTTCATACGCTTGTGTTTTATGTGGTATCTCGGCCTCTGTAGGAATGCTACTGGCACGGTTGCCATTCTGCCAATTAAAGAGAGAATTGTGACCCAACAGATTAGTTTTAATCGCAGGCCCGTAACCTTTGCTAAGCATGGCAAAGGCAAAAGAAGGCTAATAGTTTGATGAGCAGTTCATTAAGAGGATGAGATGACAAGATAATCCAGAGGTGGCACGGTCATTAATGGGGGACAAAGCAGAGCAAATTAGCTGATTAAACAACTTCCCGCTCAGCCAATGCCAAGCGGGCAGAAGGGAGGGGCTTCGTGAGGGATGGATGAGGAGGCGTGGAGGAAATGTTTATGTCGCTTGCCAGTAGAGTTGTCACTGAATGAGTGAAGTGTCTTCATCAATTTGGAGCCATTACCATGTCAAAAGGAGAGGATGGTGCTTAAGGGAGGGGGACAGATTGGGGAAGGAGGGAAGCAGAAAGGCCATCTGCATACTACAAGCTTATTCATTTTCACACACACACACATTCCTCACTCCTCTGGCCCCTCCC
The DNA here is from genome assembly GCA_023238725.1 of Scortum barcoo. Taxonomy (NCBI): domain Eukaryota; kingdom Metazoa; phylum Chordata; class Actinopteri; order Centrarchiformes; family Terapontidae; genus Scortum; species Scortum barcoo. The sequence goes on from CM041531.1 coordinate 10,859,324, forward strand.
TCCCCCAGGCAGGCCAGTTTACCGTAAGGCCGTTTAATTTTCCTGAAATAGGGCTGTGACAGCTGTGTCATGCTGATGAGAAGAGTGGCACCCTGTCACATCTCATCTATCTCAGCTCTGATAATGCTGAACCTCCTCCTCCTCCTCCTCGTCTTCTTTTTCTGCCTTCACCTCCTGGTGTCTCTTCACTCCTCTTTCAGGGGTGTGGAACCTTTTCCTCAAATAAATGCAGCAGTCCCAGTCTGTTAAACTGACTTGTGTGTGTGTGTGTGTGTGTGTGGGGAGGGCATTGATTGACGTTGGAAAAGGACAAAAGTAATAACTGGGAGCTGTTTTTTATTTCACCTGCATTGATTGTTATAGGTCTGACCCGGCTCAATTATGCCAATTGGATAGCGCAGTGACACCGTGGGGTTGTGGGGACAGTAAAATGAAACACAGAAAGTGAGAGGGGGATTAAAGCATGTATGTGTGTGTGTGTGTCTGTGTGTATTTGAGAAAGGCGGTGTAAAGATGAAGTACATGGGTGTAGAAATAGCTTGGTGGTGGAATATGCATCACTTAGGATGTATTACTCTGCAGAGAGAAGGACAACAATTTAAATGTTAGTGATGTCATTTCCACCTGTCAGTCATGTCATTGTGCGATAAATGTGGAGCCATTACATAAATGAGATGTTGACGTGACCCTCTGTATGCATGCATGCATGCATGAATGCAGACACGGGTACCTTAGTTTCATGTAAATAGAATACAAATCTGGCAAATGACCTGAATCCATCGCTTGCTGTTATAGGAAACAGTCTCGTTGGTTGTATCCTCAATGTGTTTTCTGGTCAAATTAATTGGGATTGTTTACCAAACCAACGTTCCAATGTTTTGAATGAAAACGCCTACGCTTTTTCTAATGTAATGCAGTCAGATATGTTAGGTATTGTTCATTTCTTGGCATTTGTAGCCATGTTTGTCTCCACTTAAATTTTCCTCTTAAACTTTTCTTTTTTGTAATTTCCCACATTTCCCAAGTAGTCATGTTGCATGGTTGTATGCATTGGACAGAAGCAGGGAGCCTTTAACAGATGCAAGTTATACCTTAAAATTAGGACCTGCCTGATAGTTTTAGGCAGATCTGTCTTTAACTACATTGTCCTACCTGATAAGTATATTTGCTAGTGCAGATATTTGGTACCACTCCTTCTGCCACTCGACCTGCTGCTGTTTGATCTCCAGCTGATACATAATACCTGCTGCTGGCACTCTAAAAGTGTTTTTCTCTGCACTTGACACTGCAAGATGTGCCATATTGGCAAGAGCTAATGCACTGCATCTGCTGTGAGTACGAAGCGTATTGAAGAAATTAATTAACTGTCTTTTCAACATTTTCAACATGTTTTTGGATTTTGTAAATGTCAGTTCTTCAAACATTTACAGTGACCCAAAAAATGACATAACAATAAATATGAAAAAGTAATCACAGAAGAAAAAAACCCAACAAATATATTTAAATGATGAACTAATGAATTAATTAAAAAGATAAAAACATATGTCTCATAGGCAGAACCCAGACCGAAAATATCATTTGCACAATCTATTCATCATCGTGTTTGCAGCCATGTAATTCTTGCTCCACTGCAAGCAGCCAAATTCCTTTCAGTGACAGCAGTAGCACCGATCAAATCATCGACATCTGTGCATGATTTAGAGGAAAGGCAGCTGTACTTCCTATAATTCCTCATATATATGAGCTAGTTTTCCTAATGCCAAGCTGCAAGACATCTCCTTAATTTATTCACTAGAATTAGGTCTCTTGAGATGAATTAGTTTGCATTTCCTTGCATTTGATCTTCAAGGTATATATGTAATAAACATAATTTAGCTTCATTTGGAGCAACACTATGTTTTTTTGGAAATAATTTTAAGAATCTCATTCTAGAACATCGCACACTCGCACACACAGTGAAAAAAGAGTACCAATTTCTGAATTGCATTTTATGCAGTTGTCAGGATTTGTTTTTTATTTAAAAAGTGGCATTTAACAAGTGTAATGTAAGTCCTGAGCTGCCATTTAGACAGTTGTCATTATGAAACTTTTAAGGCTGTATTTCTTCTTCTAATTTGTGCCCATTTCTGTGCACACACAAATAACCTACACATGCAGACATGCAAGTTCATGTGTAACCTTCACAAACAGTGGAGCAACTGCAACTACGCCTCAGCTTGGAACTGTATTAATGATGCCAGCCGCTTTGATGCTGTCAGCCAGACAGATTACCCTGCTCTTAACCCTCTTTTGAACCCAGCGTGCCACTCAAAAGCCAGCTGTGGGCCTTCATACCAGTGCAAACACATTAATTCCACTTTATTCACTGTCATTAGTTCACAAGTGAGGGAAGGACACATTTATTTTGAGTCAGCATTAAGATCATATGTCATTCACACTGAAAACAGTCCGGATTAGAAAAGGTCAACAGCTCAGAGAAGGCATACATGGTTGAAAAGGGAAAAGCATCATCATAATATGTTGATTAGCTCAATAACCCTGGGAAAGCAAATACAGTTATAACAACGAAAAACTCAAATCGATCAATGTGGGAAGAGTATTACGCAGCTGACCACAATGTTCCTGTTTTTTCTTTCAATTTGAATAGTTTTATTTACTGCTTTGTGGACACAGTTTGTTGATGAAACAGAGAAGCAAGTGAGCACACCATTGTATTCTTTCACAGTATCAGAAAGAAGTATGTTTACTCTTACATCTTACACCTCTAGCTCTAAATAAGGGACCAGATCTGCTGCAGGCCATCCTCTGAGGATCATAAATGCGTGTGCAAAATTTCATGCCACTAAATCCAGCAGTTGTCACATTGTTTACTGAAAAACGAAAATGTAAACCTCATGGTGGTGCAAGGGTGGCAACAACTGCCTCCCATTAAGTGTGGTGTGATTTAAATGTGTCATTTTTCCATTTCATTAGCCTAGGCAATCAGTGTAGAAGAGTTTTTTTTTTTTTTAAATGCAAGTAAGTGACATTGTTTTGGTGTAAACTCCCATTAGAGCAGAAAAATATTTCCATGTATTACTTTGCAGTTTGCAGAGCTGCGGTGGGAGATGCAGGCAGCATCGTGGGGGGCGGGTTGGAAGGTCAGTGTCTCTCCTGCCGGAGGAGGGGAGGCAGTCTGTGTAGGTGTGGGTGGGTCGGAGGAGGGGGGATTTAATTAGAGCAGTGCCTGCATCCCCCTCTGGTCTCCTGTTCCGTATTACTACTTGCTGCCAGGGTTTGTTAAATGGGACTCACACCCGCGCACATGCACACAACTGTATTGTAGAGAGGGAACAACTGAGGCCTGTATGATACTAACAAAATCAGCGAAGATGCAGATCTTAAAGTAGCATGTGGTCGACACACTGTTCTGATGTGCTGCACTTAGGCAAACACAAAACTTAAAGTATGCTCCGTCTTTTTCGTAAGTTGGCCTAAACGTTCGCTTGTTAAGTGTGCGATTGGTCAGAAGCATCTGGCACCATGACATTGAAAGGCTGCTTATAAATTTGAAACTACCATCACGTCAGATTAAAGGTGACGTGCCTGGCTCTTAGTCCAGTTGCGAGCTCTTCAGTAATATTATTCAATATTACGGGAAGATTGCTACTTTCCATTCATCCATCCAGTTTTTAGCCATAATAGCGGCTTGGCTCAAGGTATGGCAATGTTGATTGGTTTGCACCACTTCCACACAAAAATGTTTTGGCAGCTATTGGATGGTTGGCCGTTAAATTTGGTAAATACATTCATGGTTCTCAGAGGATTCATCTGACAGCCTTTGGGGATTCCACCACATTGTTCACATTTTTTATTTTTACTGAAATATATCAACAACTATTGAATCAAATTGCCATGACATTTTGTACCAACATTCATGTCTCCCTCAGGATAAAGTGCAATCCACAGTTGTCTGATTATTTGGTTTATTTATACTAATGGCATTCCCGTCAGCCTCAATTGTATTTTGAGTTAAATGCTGATGGGCAAATGTTAGCATTTTAGCACACTAACCTAAGACAGTGAGCATGGTAAACTTTACACCTGTACGTCATCATGTTAGCATTGTAATTGTAAGCATGCTGGCATTAGCATTTAGCTCAAAGTACCACTGTAATTTAAAAGAGACAAAGAGCATCGATTGTAACTTAAGTTCATTTATTAGTTCTTGATTGAATATTAATTAAATTACTTGTTTTTGCTGCATGTCTTTGACTTGGGTCCAAAAGAGAAATTAGAAAATTGTCCTGTATCTCTCAGATTATATTAGAGGTGTCTTCCAGTTCGCTAACCTTCATAAGGTCACGTCCTGCGAGTGTATGGCTTTGTGAGCATACCTCAGTGAAGGAAACTATGTTGTGTGAAACGCTACCAGTGTGTGTTTTTTCATAAATCTTTAGTCTTAATCAAAGCGGCGGCCGTGTCCATTAATAACCTAGCGTGGTTGGCCTGATGACAGAACACAATGCACCTAATGGAACAATTTATTTCCATAATGCTGCATTGTCAGGGCAGGCGTAAAGTCTCAGGGAGGGGGAACAGAAGAGAGCGCGGGAGAGGGAGCCGAGAAAACAGAGAGGATAATGAAGGACATTAAAGGGAATTCAGTAACCTTTAAAAACATTAGTGTAATATAATAATATTTAATGCTTAGACATGCAAGATGAACCCAGATCTTCATGTGTTTAATGTTCATGAATTCTCTTCTGAAATCCCGCCATAAATTCCTGCAAGCCAATCATAAAGCAATGCACCAAACCAGATGGGGTTTTTAAGTGGCAGCCATGCCCAAATTATAGCACTTAACTCACTAAATGGGAACTCAGCCCAACCTTTGGTGACATTTTAACCTCAGACAGTGAGCTGTGGGGCAAACACAGAGCATGGATTATACTACAAGGGCTTTCTCAGGCCAGGGTAAACACCTGTTGACTCTGAGGGTTCACTGCTACAAATGCCTGCTAAGTTTTATTTAAATAAGATGATGAATACCTCAGTAAACACTGCTGGTCTCAAATATTTAGTATGACCAAAGCATGAACACACAAAAATAGGCTGAAAAGTAGTGTTTTATTTTAAATGTTGTCATCTTCTGACCACATGTAGCTTGGTGTGGTTGTGTGTGGTCAGAGGTGAGCTTTGTTGCACTTGTAAGCACACCCAACAGTGATGTTTTGGTGTACTGACAGACGCAGATGTGCAGCTCTACATCACTGAGGCAAAGTGAGGTGATGAAACCACTAGAGTACAACAAAAATGATCCTTTTTAGCTGGTGTTAAGGTAGTCTTGAGCTCATCATCTCTTCAGATTTAACAATAAAGTCATTGCTGGTCTACACCCTGTATTATAGTGTAGTGTCATCATCACATAACCACGTTAATGTCCGGGAATGATCATAGTCATGGTTATGGGGAGGAAACAGGAAACAAAAGTCTCCTCTGTTAAAGTCAAATGTTTAGTTGACCCATTCACCCCAACCTCCTCCTCCTGTAACTTTTGCGACTTTTAAGAGCATCACCTGACCTCCTCCTTTGCCACTGATGGACAGGAGTCATAATTCTTACAGCTGCTAGAGGTTTCGTCACTTAAACATAAATAAATGTTCTTTTATGGCGTTTGTTGAAACAGCTTCTGTTCTTTTTGAGACAACTCCTCCTCCCAACACTGGCTTGCAGCTCTTGGATGTGACACAATGGATGTTCTAATTAGTGACTGAAGTTTTGTGTTGGGCACAGTGTGAGACAGAGAAGGAGACAAATGACTTAGCCGCCGCTTCATCATCTCAGCTTGTTGGACCCTCTGACAGAACGGCCAATTATGGAATTGCTAATTCCTCAGTTAGCTCACTCTGAGCCGGTCCCAGTTTGGCACATCTGGAACATTTCCTGAAACTCAACACGTCAGAGCACCGGGAGCAAAGAGAATGTCACAAACAGTGCTAATCTCATGAGGATATTTGAACAAAACCAAATGTCAATAAACATGAGATTTATCTGGGTAAATATGGGAGGTGTAGAATTTTCCCCCCATTATGGGACATGTGGAAAGAGGAGGGAAATAATTTTTACAGCACTTTTCTAAACAAAGGTTACAAAGGACAATAACAACCATGAGAGAAACAAATACAGTATTGAAGACTGAATTAAGTAGTTAATCATAAAATTAATATTAAAACAGTGGTGAAAGAAAACAATAAAAAATTTTAAAAATTACACAAACGCCAGAAGACTCATAAGGGATAAAATATCTGTAATTTTGCATGGGGCCTGAGTATGAAAGTTGTAAATATCAAAAGCAAAATTCACAAATAACCAGTCAAGAGACATGAGGCATTGAATTAGTTTTGGATCAACTGAGTCAGAGATTCTCTTATGATTGATTTACAAAAGAAAGGAGTTGGATGACTACTTCAAAAGCAGTGAGGTGTCAGAATGATCTCAACTTTGGCCATATTAAAATTGGAGAAAACACACTATGTTTATACAACCCTGTTAAATCGCCTTGGTCAAAGGAAATGTTGATCAAATATTACACCCAAATTACAAACAGCATCCTCAGTACACTTTCAGACAATCTCTCCTGGTAGGCATTCACTCATTTGTGGAGGTGTTGCACTCATTTGTGCACACAAAATGTGACAGAGAAGAGTCACATGAAGAAAGAAAACAGAACCTGAGAGAAAAGTTATACGTTCATTGTATTGCATTTGGTTTTACATGTGAAAAATGAAATGTTTAAAGAATAGGAATATCACAGACACACTTCTGGTAGGAGGGTAAAAGTAAAATCCGGACCAGAGTCTCTGATACCAGACAATTATCAAAGGAAATTGATAAAAAACTGTGAGCTTTGGTGAAGATTTTCAGATCCTGCATTGAGTGGTAATTTTACTGGTACACAAGCAAGCTGAACTAACAGGAAGTTCTAACTCTTCCTAGAGGGAGAAACCAGAATAAAACTGTACAGTATTTTCAAAAACTCACCATTTTGACATCATTTGTAGAGTTTATCAGATTTATCAACTCAGATTTTCACTGATATCTCTTTGTAAATTGTAGATACTGTAGACATATAACTATACTTCATGCAGAACCTTTGTTTCCCTGTGCCCATACAAAATAAGCAAAGTTTGACCATTTGACCCCTGCAAAGCACAATTTTAATCCAAGCAAGATGGAGAATTTGTCCTTCTCAAGTTATTTGTGACAGGCTGACTAAAAATGATTTAGGCTACCTTAAAGATTGAGCATGTGTCGTTTATCGGGAGGAGGGGCAGCTTATTCAAACCAATTAGCACTCTGACAGAGAGGTATGAGTTCCCTGACCTCTCTACCCTTGTAGCCATAAATAGAACAAATATAATGAATAAGGAGTGAAAAAAAAAAAAAAACAATGAGTGAATGGCGCTAAGACGATTGTATTTAAACCACTTCAAGTGTAAAACTTTCTTTGAACCCCCACAGTAAGGCTGAAACTAAAAATAGCTACAGAAGTGTTTGATTTGAAAGAAAACTTGCAGGACTGGACACTATTAGTTTGTTAGAAAGTCACTGAAAGTCAAAAGACACTAACTCTAATTAACACAGATCTAATTTTATGTCTTATCACCTGTGAAATAAGATGAAGATAATTGAGTAGAGATCTGTGTGTTGGCACTCTGTGTAGGTATTTTGACTTATTTGTCGCTTCATCAGGGCTCTGTTGCTAACCACACTTTGTCACACCTCTGATGACGTTTTGATCAATCGAGAGCCATTAAAATACACCACAATGCTGTGATTTACCTCTGCCATAACTTCATAGATTGACAAATCTTAACAACGTCCCATTAGTCTATTGACAAACTCCAGTGAGTGATCAGTTCATTTCAATTTTTGGAATATTGACTGCATCCTAACAGAAATTACCTGATGGGAGGTGGCACTACCAGCATTACGACAGAGAAGTTCATTTGCCTAAAAGATTAGCCTGAAGGGTGATTGAATTTGTTTTCTCATCTGCATGGCCCATCACGCACCGCTCACAACAACCCTGTCCAGTAACAGAAAAATATTAACAGTTCATTTGGTGAAAAGAAAAAACTTTCTCTTCTCCTTTTGCTCTATCTTTGTGGGAAGGTGGAGTGTCTGGGTCTGTGTGTATATGATTAACTGTAAAAGAAATATGTGTGTCATTGTAACAACTAATCTTGTCTGGACCATAAAACCACACAAAAGTGAAAAGAAAAGAAAAATCACAGCAGTGACTGATTATCAGTACAGATAACTTGCAGCGTTATTACTTATTATTACTTAGCCTTATTATTAAAGTGAAGAAATATGCTGTTTTATGTTGTTTTTTTATGTTGTCTCCTGAATTTATTTGCTATGGCCTGTTATATTTAGCAGCTCGGTCATATACCATTTTTATGTCAGTCCTTCAAATTTCAAAAAGCATATACAGTACTTTCATACAATAAAAAAATAATGCTTTCAAACTGGTATTATTTTCATGAAGATTCATCATCCAGGTCATGGCTCTACCGTGGACGTCCTGTCAACTTTCTTCAAACTCTTAGAAAATGGTAATACTGCTGAGAAGATAATGTTTTTCAGCCATGCTAGCGGCAAAACTGGTTAAGGTGTCAGTCAGTCTATCCAACTGACCCTCCAAGAGTCAAGTGCCAGTCATACCCAGGCAATGCAAAATAAGAAAATTGAAGCAATAGCTTGCTGCCCATCAGAAAACACTGTTGACCAACTTAAAAGCTATTTTTAAATGTAAACACCAACCTGTATGTTTCTTGCTCTCTTACAATCTTTCACTTCCTCTGCCTTCTGCCCTCAGTAACCTTTGGTTAGTGTTAGCGGGTAAATTGGGCAATAAGAAGACATTACCTGAGTGCCAATGGCAGTGAGTGATTTCCTCACAGCGGAAAGCATGGCAGAAGACACACTATCATGAGCTATAAGCCTCATCACCAAAGTAGCAATTAGATGCAGATTAAAATGTCATTTTCAACAGCAAAGTATGGCTCACAGTGGACTGAAACACACAGTACTTAAAACATCATGTACAGTTGGAACCAATCTGATCTGCAGAGAAAGAGAAACAGAGATAGCAAACAGCCAATTGGCGGAAATCTTCAAAGCACTTGATGGCTCTGAATGTCCTCATAAGTGGCCAGATAATGCACAGCAGAGGGGGACAGTGAGATAGCAGGGTGAAAGTAATGATGTGTTGTTGTGGCTGATAAGGTGTATTTATCTCCTATCTTCCCATGTCTATGCACAATGGGGCCCTTGTATGGGTGATAGTAAAACACAGGGCTGTTAGATGGAAGGACCCATTAAATGGTCATAAAACTCACACTGGACTGGATTATGTTGAAAGGAAGCTTTTGTTTCCAGTGTGGACAAAATAAACAGGTGAGCTGGGAACGAGATTGGAAAGTCACAAGGTTGGAATTCCCCAAATTGGATGTTAAGCAGACTCTGAACCCGTGCTGTTCTCTTTGGTCTTCCTCTACAGTGGTTTATCAAAAGAATGCACTGTATTAAGCTGCCATTGATTAGCTAAGATCATATCTGAAAGATGCCAGAGAGCTGTTCAGATCAGATAATCTGTCATTATATTAACACACCAAAGGGACGGCTTTTAATTCCAGTGCTATGCATTAATAGCTCCCATAAAATTTGACTAAGAGAGCTTCTGAGAAAGTGCTACCTAACCTAAAGCCTGGCAGGGTATAAGTATCACAGCTATCACACAGTTAAAAGTATTATTATCAATTGTATTATACTTAATAATTACACTAATAGCACTTTTGTTTACAGGAGGAGTTTTTAAGTGATTTGATTCCATCTTATAATCAGAAGATTCATCCATGCATCAAGTACACAATACAAGTTTTTGATTTAACATATCAAGTTAACTATTTATTTACTTTTTGTTACATCCTGGCTCCTTATAAGTTATCCACAACTAGAAGTGAGTGTTTCAAACAGCTAACTGAGAAAGCATTTTATTCTAATGTAAGAAAAACTATTTGCTTCATCGCTTCAGAATTGGAATAAATGTTTCATTCAATAAACACCCAAGGTAACCACTTAAGTCAGGCGCCCACTGTGGCGGAGAATTGAGACACTCAAATGTGAGCTGGATTCAGTCCATACAGGGCCACTTAAAGGTGCTGAGGATTGTGGTCTCTTGGCCTTATTTGGACTTATTTGTTTAACAAGCAGTAAGTAATACAATAATACAGTAATAAAGTAAAACATAGTTTGTAACTGACCAATAAAACAACTCATACTTTTAACATCATTAGTTTGTGTCTGCCAAAACAGTTAAAAAAGACAAATCTGAAAAAATAAATCTGTTTTACAATCTGATAATGCTACAGTTAAGTTTGGGTTCAGACACAAAATGACGATGAGCTTTATTGGAAAATGATGGTTTTGGGAACTGACAGAGGCGATTGATGCTTTTTTTGGGAGGAGAATCTCAATTATTTCCAATTAGCAGCACTCAGTATGTCATTCTTTCCATCAAATGGGCAATGTGGTAACGTGGCTTTCAGAAACCCCTGATGGGTCTGACTCAGAGGACCCATCAGAGATTTCAACTCAGAGGATGACGTGAACATTTTTTGCCATTTGGCTGCTTGTAATTACAGTCTAAACTATATGATGCGAATGAGACTTGTCTGGGTCTGGTGGCTGTTGTGCTGAGCCCTTTTGGCTACCAGGATTTAGTTCAAGCCTTTTGACAAAAACAGCTGTATAACAGAAAATACTGTGGCTTCTGTGGTTGTATTCATCATGAGCATGCTGGCATAAATAATCTTCCTAGGCACTTCTAGTTGGTCCTTGAAATCAAGATATTTTGATTGCTTTCCTAGTGTTCCTCCTGTGTTCCTGGGCAATTTTACGAGCAATTTTACTAAAAGGGAATTCAACTCATTACATGACTTTCAGGCTCAGCAAACAACTGCATTTTCTCTCCACCAGCAGCTCCTGAAAGTGCTGATACACACCTGAGAGAGAGAGAGAGAGAGAGAGAGAGAGAGGAGGAAAGGGCCAAAGTTGCAAAGACAGACAAAAGGAGATTCACATCCAGTGGGCTAGATGTCATATGGCAAAGCTCAATATTGGTTAATAAATGATGAGGACAGGGTACGGAGACTGAGATTAAAAGTAAAACTCTAATAAATTAACTTTATCTCCTTAATGAGACAACATTCATTTTGGTCTCAAGGTCTGGTCAGAAGCGAGCTGATTTATCATCTGCCTTTAACATTGTGGGAATTAAACTAATTACCAGGGGTACGGAGAGCTGATCTTCACTTCACAGAAAGCCCATTGTGCACCTGAATCATTTATCACAGCCGCTGTCCGGACATTGCTCTTCAGGCCTGGTGGGAAGTCTGATGCTGGCCGACGGCATCATGACAAGCCTGACGGAAGAGCCGGTACAGGAATGAGCACGCACGAACAAGCACACACAATCAAAGCAAGTTGAACCGGGATAGTTGGAAAGTTATCTTACGGTGCATCAGTGACAGTGAGTGAAAAATCTATATCTTTTATGGTCCGTTGTGAGGTGTTGACATGTTGTCATATCATCCATCCGACTTTGCTTTTGTTTCAGCTGCTGAACTCTCTCATCTCCCTGTAGTGGGAAGGGTCTTATCACTATGTTAAATAAGCCAGTGAGTGACCAGAGGGGGTTCAGTAATGTGCTGACTAGGCCAGCACTCACAGAGAGCACCTGGATTAGTTTTAGGACAGGGCAAGCTGTCTCAGGGCTGTGGTAATGATTGAAAAATATGCCTGTAATTGCTGATAAGCCCTTTAATGTTTCAGTAAACTCCTGTTGGCCACTAAGTTTACTGACGCATAAGTTGTCGATAAACTCTGGCTTTGTAGTGCAACGTCAAGGCCCGGCGGCCTCTTTGAACAATTGTCCTCTCACGGTGTGAAGGGTGTGCGCTGCGTCTTGAGAGCTCTGCAGAGGGTTCAAGAGGGCATGTGCATGTGAAGACGTGTGGCGGAGGGAGGGAAAGGAGGCAATGAGAGTTTAGGTCGGTCACATCAGATCCAGCGTTAAAAGGGCTTCTGCTGAGATCAATGCAATCAGATAATCCTTCTGATGGTCGACGACTCGCTGCTGTCGTCGAGCATCATCCATGCCACTGAGGTCTTCATCAGCGACACAGTAAATCATAGGAGTCCCTTTGTGCTGCACTGTGGATGACCCTGACCTCTGGAAGGGGTTTTCGCTAACAGATCAATACTGGTTCACATTACTACCTCTGCTGTTTATAGGTATGAAACAACAGACTTGCCAGCAGCCCTGTGCGGCTGCTCTAAGGCACAACAGTGTTTTAAGCTCAGTATCAGCGTGCTAACATGTGGTTCAGCACCATCTTAGTTTAACATGCTAACATCCGCTAAGTAGCACTAAACACATAGGGCAGCTGAGGCTGATGTGAATTTCATTAGCTTCACAGCTATTTGGTCATAAATCAAGCACTGGGCAAATGACAGTTTTGACCTGATGATGGCGCTAGATGAAAAGTGAGAAGATATAAAAATTACTTAGCTGCTGAAGAGTGTCAGGCTGGACCAAAGCTGTGGACACTGCCACGCCATTTGCTAAAAATGCTTGACTGCAACAACGTATCAGGTTGAATGGCGTTCAGGCATGAAGGAAGTGTCATATTGTACCGGCAAACTCACTATAGAAAACATATTGCACCTGAACTCTGCAAGACAGTGAAAAGATAAATGTTTATATTGGGCTGTAAGTTAGCAAAGTTGCAAGGTTTGATTAGCAAGCAGGTAAAAGGGACAGCTGTTCTCGGCCCCAGACCTCCACTGAGCCCACAAATCGCTGAAAAACTGCATGTCAGTTAGGCTGCAATTTGATTAGTGAAAATTTGTTTGGGGATTAGCAACACTGAAGTTCATTGTCAAGTCAGAGAGGTCTATTAGGCCTATTCCATAAGTGCTTGGCCTTGCCTTTAAGATTACTTTGGTTTGTTTAAGTTATGTTTTGTCCTATTTAATTAACTAGTTTATTATGTTAATTTACTGACTCCCTACATACCAACCTGTTTGCTTGCTTGCTTTAAGTTTTACATATTCAAATTTGGGCACCCTCCTGCAGAAAGACATGATTGGTTGTCTGACTTACAATTTATGGTATTTGCTGGCATGTAGCTTTTTTAACATAAAAATGACTAATATTGGACTATCACGGATTATATGCACGCATGCAGCGCCCTCTGATCTCCTCCACAGTTTGCACAGCGCTGCAGGCAGTTTCAGCCACCGATTCAATTTAATTTGTGCGCCTCTGTCAACAGGCCCGGGTGACGGATTTACCCGTGTCCCGGCTATTTAAATTACTTTCAAATCATAAAAGCAAAGGGAACGAGGCTTTTGCAGAGGGGGGGTAGAGGTTGAGAGAAACAGGAGGAGAGCAGCGCTGATTTCCCCGCAGCAAATTACCTCTATATCAGCGCTGCAGACAGGCGGTAATCTGCCTGAGAGGGAGCTGAGGGCGAGAGGCATAGAGCCACACTGGAGGAGGAGGAGAGGGAGGGAGAGGGAGGAGGTGGCCGACCTGCAGGACCTCTCCAATTTTCCAGAGGTCAGCTCCGCACCCGCACACGCACCAGCCAATTACATATCACGAGTGTGTGTGTGTGTGTAGAGGGGGGGTCCTGAAATGATTCATTCATATCTGCAGAATGGATTTCAGTTTCCTGAGATGCACAATTCAGAGGTTTTTGTGGTGGAGCTGCAGTTTGGATTAGACTGTAAAACTGTGACACACTCGCTGTTTTGTTGCTAAAGGGGAGGATGTTATTATTATATTCAGTTTGATATCATAGAAGATACAGAAAAAAAAAACAAGTGAGCTGTAACTGGTGAATTTGTGACATTTTTGCTTACAAATAACTAATAATGATGGATCGATTATTAAAATAGTTGCTGTTAATCACACCTGATAGACAGGTAGGAGAATGATGTCATGCAAAAGAAGATGTTTTATTTTACATCCTACAAAAAGAATAAACATGGTGGGTATGGGGTTTCGTACATTATTTGTATTCTTAGCATATTTAAATTTGCTTACATTGAGGGCAATAAATATATTTGTTTATTCATCATTTACCTATAAGTAAATGATGAAAAAATGATGAATAAAAAAGATTTAGTATTTTCCCACAAGAATTGTCTCTGAAGAAGCATTTAGATGTTTGTGCTGGGAGATAAAAGGTATAGAAAATGTAATTGGACCATTAAAAAAAATCATTTAAAGGACCGGGAGGACCTGGACTGTTAGCTCAAAGTTTCCTTTAAAAATGGGATTTCGTTCAGGTCTGGAGAGCTGCATTAAAAAAATATATACATTATTTTACATGAAGTTAATTAACGTAAATATTGCCATTATCACTGTTTGGTTACATAGTTTGCATCAACGTGCAGATTCTCAACATGAAATGGTACCTTAAAAATTCTCAGGAGAGGCATGGCCTTAATCCATTTTCTGCAGCACAATCAGACAAATATTTAGTCTTTATTTTATTTTTTTTACAAGGTTTAATTTTTGTCAGTAAGATAATAGGGAGAGTTGGATCACCTGTGTTGTATTCAGCTGACAGACATGTCGAAAAGTCAGAGTCCTCTTCAGCCGGTGCACCTCCAGGTCTTAAAACGACATTAGTTCACCTTAAGCAGAAGGCCAATTAACTTATACCCTCCTCTGCCAAGTCATTACACTTTTATACGGTTTGTGTGCAATTCTCGATCGTAAACTTTAATGGCATCGGTATGGCCTTAGTATGAGAATGAAGCAAGCCATTAATATGAATGATTTAAATACTGGAGTGGACACAGTGTTTTTTTTCATCCCATCAGGTATCAGCACCTTAAAGACTGCTGAAAAAAATCAGCCAGTATTTGGTGCTAAGTTGTGGAGGATGTTTGCAGCACCGATAATTAGTTTAGTGTATATAAAGCTGCAATCTGCGGGGAGCACGAAGGAGCTGGCAGTAAGATAGATACTGAAAATACAATTGCCTAATCTTCTAATGTACCTCCGCGCCTTGATGCAGTTGAAGGTGTTTGCAGGCGGGACAGGGGTTGGACATTACCTCACTCTGAATGCTTTCTGGGGGGAGAAACGAGCGAGTAATTAGCTGATTAGAGGCCCGTCAGAGCAGCCGGCAGCCTGCAGCCAATCCCCGGGCCCGCAGGGGGGGGGGCAACGCACAGCCGCCTCTGTTGCCTGTGAAGTTCGTGATGAAGGCCAGGACGGACGCGATGCTGCAGGGGTGACACGCGTTGGTGCGACTCGAGGAAACAGATGGAGGAATGCAAACGGCAGTAATTTAGAGACAGTGCAAAAGTTTTTTAAGGGCCTCTGTGGTTGAGATACAAGCTGACGATGCATTGATGCTCATTTTTTGAATAGTATATAACTTGTGCCGGTGCGTCCGGTTTGAACTCGTGTGACAATCTGAGGTGAACTTATGAGTTTGTGAGTGGAGGAGACTCCACTGTTTGCGCCCTGACGCACGGCACAGTGCGCACCGGACAAGCTTGAATCGTCTGGGTTTTGTTGTTGTTGTTGCTTTTTTTAAAGTCGTCTTGAGTTTAAAACCGACATGGAGAAGTCGAGAAACTTCAGAATTGACGCTCTGCTCGCCGATGAGACCAACCGGGGGAGCAGCCGAGACATCTCCCCGGGTCTGAGCAGCGACAGCCCCGCGGGCAGCCCGGTGTCCTGCCGCCGCGCCGACACGCCGTCTCCACGGGCCGCACAGCTCCAGACCGGAATAATCCCCAAACCGGGCGTCCTGAACCTCCCGCACCCGGGACTCGCTTCGATCCCCGGCATGTATCCCGCACCCATGTACCCCTTGTCGGCGCTGGGGGGGCAGCACCCCGCGTTCGCCTACACCGGTTTTACGCAGCTGACGCACACCTACCCGGAGCACCTGAAGGCGGCGGCCATGGCGGGATCTCTGCCCCTGGAGCACTGGATCCGCGCCGGGATCATGATGCCACGACTGCCGGACTACAGCTGTAAGTATGATCACATAAGATTAGTCTTCCAAAATATCCAAACTTTAAACCACCCTCAAGGCCAAAGAACCCGAGAGAGATGACGGGAGCAAAAAAAAGAAAGGTTTTATTTTAATTCTGCAAAGACATAAACAAACCAGTGTCTTCCCTTATCAGTTTTTACAGGAAGAGAGAGGATTTAATTAGGTGGTTTGACGTCTGAAGAACTACTGAGGCTGTAAACTCCATGATCACAAACACTGATTGTTAAAGTTCAATTTGGACTAAACTCGACCTGTGATCTGTTTCCATTTTTATCATTAGGCCTGTTATTGTTGTTATCGTTGTATGCAATTATTAAAACACAATATAATAGGCCTAATAAATAATTACACTTTAGCAGTTCGCTATTTTTTTCTTATTGGTTGTTTTCTTGTTTTCATATTTCAGAATAATTAAAACTTTACCACTAATTTCGCATTCAAATTAAAGCAGATAAGCAAAGAGAGGATTAGTCCTTCATGCCTCAATCAGTAGA
This sequence comes from Scortum barcoo, assembly GCA_023238725.1. Classification (NCBI taxonomy): domain Eukaryota; kingdom Metazoa; phylum Chordata; class Actinopteri; order Centrarchiformes; family Terapontidae; genus Scortum; species Scortum barcoo. The sequence goes on from CM041531.1 coordinate 10,875,960, forward strand.
TTTAAACTTTCGATGACAGGCAATTTAAGCATTTGGATTTTTCCTTTTTTCTTTTGTTCTTCTTTATTCAGGAATGAAAGGCATTACATTAATATCCAGTACAATTATCATTTACAAACTATTTTTAGTTTTTGTATGATACTGTATTGAGTGTATTGCCAGTGTATTTAGTCTTTTTAACAGCCACATATTGTCCCTCTCAGCGCACTGGCCTCGGTTTACTGCTTATCTGTGTGTCATATTTTAATTTTGGCCCTTTTATTCCTCTATAAACGCCAACCCGATGAAAATTGTCTTTGTGTGATGAAGAAACTATAAACAAACACCTAAAACGTTCTGTAGTTCATCAATAAAATCCCAAAAGCCTTCATTGAATTTTCATTAAGTTAATGGCATGCCTGTGTTTTTATGGCCCTCTGCCGTGTCCCCCCGTCAACAATAAACTGGAGTAAAGCTATTACAGTTAATGATGGCCAGAGAGTGCGGGCATATGTGCGCCTGTTCCCACCCACAAAATTACATTGAACTTCCTATGTCCTTGGTTTTATATAAATAAGACTGGTGGCAGTTACAGGTAAAATATTTCAGACACATTTAAGACTTGAGTCCTCTCAAAAAGCCAGATGTTTCAGAATAAAACAAAAACTGCTAAGAAATTGTGTTAAACATAAAAAAAAAAAATAGTGAATTCATGATGCTCCCTGTGCTGATTTGAGATGACAAATAGGTTGTCGTGACTGACGTGATAACTGTAAACTGTAAATGTAACTCATCCACTCACATAAAAAGCCAAAGACTGATAACTGTGCTCTTCCTCCTCCAGCGGGCCCTCAGTCTGGTCTGTTGGGGAAGTGTCGGAGGCCCCGCACCGCCTTCACCAGCCAGCAGCTCCTGGAGCTGGAGAACCAGTTCAAACTCAACAAGTACCTGTCCAGACCCAAACGCTTCGAAGTGGCCACCTCACTCATGCTGACGGAAACACAGGTGAGAGAGGAAGAGTCCCCTCCATCATCCAACAGGAGCATTTCAAGACAAAAAAAAAAAACAAATCATTCACAAAAACAAGAACAAAGGAGGAATCCATCAAAGTTTTTACTTCAAAATAACATTCAGTGAACATAAAATACAATATCTTCTTTATCCAGTCTCAAATTGCAGCTACAAACCAGTAATGGCACCTTCATTCAACAGGATAACAACTACAGGATTTTAACAGAATTACACAAATAAGAGCAGGCACATTTTTGGGAAAAAACTACTGTATTTAACATACTTTTACTTTATTTAGTTTTACAATATATATATAGTTTTTAATTAAACCAGAAAATTCTTCCTGAAATCAAAGTCTCTTTTTCAGCATATTTTCCTGATCAAATGACACAGAACAAGTCCCAATATCAGAATTAAAGAGTAATTTGATCATGAAATCCTGAATAACAGTTCTAATACAATCATGTCAACGAGTGATGATTCTTAAAAGGAAAACAAAACGTAGATGGCATGTTAAACCAACCCAGGAGCTGCTCAAAGCCATAAAAATAAATAACACCACTCCAATGGTGGAGTAGTCGCCACTGTGTGATACATTTAAATTTCAATATATGAATTCTGGTTGAAAATTCATTAATTGCTCAGCATATTTTAAATAAAAAAAAAAACATTATGTACAGATTTAACAAAGAGGAAGTTAATGTATTGTTTGAAATTAGGGGCTAACAAATGCCAGGTAGAGGAGCATGTTTCATCACTGTTTTTCTCTACTTCGTTATTGTGGTGATATCCGACGACCTGTGACTGTTTCAAAAGTCTGAAAACTCCCAAAGAGCTGAATGACGACTTCAGAGCAGTTCACTTTTTGTGAGATTGAATTTTTTTGTTTCAGTTGACTGTTTATATTCCTTCATTACTATGGTGATGTGGATGAATCATAATTAGAGTATATTTTATCATAAATAGTGATACATTTCAAGTTATTTCAAGTCCACAACACCATGTTATGCTCTTATTGTTGGATATCCCAAAAAGAAGCAGGAGGAAATACAAAGAAAGCTATAACAACTAGTCAATTATTCGATTTGATATATTCGATTACTTGACTATTAACTATTAACTATTAAATTCATCACCAACTATTCTGGTCAACAAATTGTTTTGTGTCATTTTTTTAAGAAAAAGTGTCCAAATTCTAATGGCGTAAACTAAATATATCTGGGTTGTGAATAAAACAAACATTTGAGGATGTCACCTTGGCCTTTTAGTTATCAATCTGTCAATAAATATTTTTCACCATTTTCTAACGCTTTATGGATCAAATAACTAATCAGTTCATCAAGAAAATTATCAACAGATTTATCCAAAATGAAAATAATGATTAGTTGAAGTCCCAAAAGACTTATAATGTTATGAATTTTTTAAGTATTTTGAGTTGTGCACTCTCTTAATCTGCTCTCTAAATATGCTCTTTAGTGTCAATGAGAAATGAAAAGTGAATATTATGGTATACTTATTATATATTTATTTGTGTACTAAAGTCAGGTTTATTTATATCATTTCAGAGGGTTTTACAATCAAATTAGCTTTATAAAAAACTCAAAAAAGGTAAAAAAAACCTTAGGGAGAGTAACTAAGGAGGGATCCCTCTTCCAGCACTGGAATACATGGAGCAAAAATAAAAAACTGTCAATTTTAAGAATGACATTTATTGCAAATGATACCTGCAATATCAAAATACATATTTAAATCTTCTCAGGCAAACTCTGGACTATATTTCTGACACATGACCATCTTTTGAACACATGTTCTTTGCTCTGTCATCTCTCTGCAGGTCAAGATCTGGTTCCAGAATCGGAGGATGAAGTGGAAACGCAGCCGGAAGGCGAAGGAGCAGGCCACCGCCTCAGCCCAGTCTGAGGCGCAGCGTCTACGCAGCGGAGGAAAAGCAGCCGCCGACAAATCGGATGAGAGCAGGAGAGCTGTGAATCCAGACGATGGAGGGATAGATCTGGATTTGGAGGATGGAGAAGAGGAGGAAGAGGAAGAGGGAGAGGAGGAGGAAGAAGGAGGAGGAGGAAGCCAGGCATGGTTTTCCAGTCGCTATGGGTAACAGCGTTGGGATGCCACGGCCCACAGACTTCTTGCCGCACAGCACCGACGTCGGCTACAATCCCCACAGCCCTTTCTCTGATGATGAGCTGGAGGGGGTGCAAGTGGGAGGAGGTGACAGAAAGATCGGAGCGGGACTGTGAAAAGACGCCCAGCAAACACTGATTTAATATCCTGAGTGTTGCAGAGACATCACGCTGGGACATGTCAGTGTTTGTGGTCTCTAGAGAAGATCTTTGTCTGGTCTGTGACTGTTCATGTGTTCCAATCTGGACATTCTTTGGAATCACTGATTATTCACACAGCTACCAAATACACACACACACACACAGGATTATGACACAAATGCACTGTATAAACTATCTGTGAATAAAATCATCTCTCAGTACTGTACATTTCGTAGCATGCAGAGAAAAAAAAAGTGCTGCTCATTTCCTCCCTCAATTTAGCTGTTTTTATGTGCCGATCACCTTCTGGTCACCTTGTCTTTGCTGCATCCACCGACAGCTGGAGCTCCACCCAGTGAACACACATGAATGAAGGATGTGAAGTGAGACAAGCGAACTGTGGTGCTTTCAGACAGCGTGAGAATGTACAGCGGGAGCAGCCGCCGCTGCATCATGAGGACAAAAAAAAAAGTCTAAGTTAAAGAAGCTGTTGTGACCGAAGTAAATACTTTGCAGAACATCCTGCTCGCTCCATTTGCTTTTGTGCATTTTATGTGAAAATGACGGGTTTTTTTTTTTTGTTCTTGATGATGTTTATGAATTTGTTCTTGTCACTTAACATGTAAATGGACTTAATTTATTTGAATGATTGCAAAGATGAATCATACATGTATTTATGTGAAACTTGTTTGTGGTGTAACTGTGAAAATAAAAAAGACAACAAAAAGAAATAAAAAAAAAATACCCAGAAAAATGAATGAATATTTGATCAGTGTTATTGGTTGAATTAAATTAGATTAATACATTTTTAGGTATAGTTAGATAGTTCTGAATAAGATTTATGTATGTAATGTAAGATGAAGAGAAAAAGAGCAGGACCACAAGTCTCCACACAGCAGTGCTTTGAACTGAATGCTAACATGCAGGTATAATGTTTATTTAGTTTATTATGCCACCTGTGTTCACCTGCGTAAGGTTGTTTTGGTCATAAACCAGAGAAGAAGACATTTTGATTGACAGAGCTAAATGAGAGTATAATTAATTCTGAAGAGAACTTGATGTGTGTGCTTAATTTCATAGCAGTTCATTTAATAAGAAAACATTTCACTCAGAACCCCAAATGTAAACCTGCAGGAGGCTCCAGAGGAAAAGTCAGGGATCATCAAAGTTATTAGGGTTCATCTTCTGTGGAGCATGAATGTTTTAACAAAATTTCATCACAATCTATCCAGTATTATTTCAGTCTGAACAATTGTGGTGGACTGACTTAAAATGACCTTGTGAGTTAGTTGATGTAAACCTCAGTTACAGGAAATGCTCCATGTTTTCATCATCATACTGACATAATGAAGAAAAAAGACTTTGCGTGGTCACTTGTCCTTCCTGTTCGCCCGCAGCCGCTGTGCTGCATCTGCCAGCAAAGCAAAAGTAATTCCCAGTTCAGCGTTTTAATTTATTATGGAGGCTCTTAGATATTAATTACTCAGCGGGGTTTACTGATAGCCAAATAATTAAGTTAATGAAGAGGAAGTAAAACTATCAAAAGCCTGATGGTGATGTCACACAGGCCCATTTTAATTTCCAAGAGCAACAGCATGATGAGTATGTGTAACGGCGATGGGGCGTTTTATTGGGTGGCCATGTAGAGGTTGTGATTAAAGAGCAGATTGGAGGACATGCAGCGTGGTGTCATTTAGCCCCTTCTCAGACCACAGTCACATGCTTATATAGTGATTAAATGCATTCTTAACTGGCTGGACAGACACCGCTGACAGTCCCCTCTTGTGAAAAATAAAAAACAACAACGCAGGACTGTACAATGATTGGAAGTGCCTTTAAACAGTAATGGCTCTTTTAGCGGAGACTGTGTGTATTCAGCTCAGAAACAATTTTAAAAAATGACAAGAATACATATTATAAGTCTTTTTATTCAGTATTTCATCAAAGATCTAACCATAACGTATAGATTTTACACAGACTCTTGTAAAAAGTCAATACACTTTTTAAAAACTGTATTGGTATGAATGTAATCTTTTACTAATACAAACTGGGCTAGTGGTTTAGTTTGATGACTCTCTTATCTGAAGGTTCAAGCAAATACAATGATGTGCTATCATTTTAATTAGACTTGCAATGAAGTTCATGTGCAAAATCATGGATATACATATGCGTATCACAAACATTTCTTTATTATTTAAATGTCTCTATTATTTCCCCCCATGTAATCAATATTATACAGTTCATTAACTGTTTAATGCAATAATGTTTTTATTTCAATGAGGTCACACACTTTGATAGCTGTGATTTCGGTGTAGCCTCTCTAAATTTGTGACCCGTCAGATTGTGTGGCACGAGAGGACCAACTATATGATAAAACACCAAAGTGACGATCAACATGATGTCAGATGATGCTACAGTACTCCACAGACACACCTTTACACTTCAATTTTTGCTCTATACAATTTTCATACCTGTCTTCTGAGTACACGGGATCATCATTTTTGGTTATTGACTGTCAAAATGTGTGACCCTTTTCATGTACTATGGGGGGGACCATGTTTGGTAACACTTATCAAAATAAAGTATGCAATACTCTATGAGGAAAAACATTCTCAATGTGGGTACAGCTGAAATTTCCATTCAGCCCCTGTCAAAGGTTTAAAAAAGGAAGATACCACAACAGAAAGTTGGAAAGACCTATACAATAAGAAATGCTTATAACTTATAACTGCTTATAAATGCTAATAACTTTCTTTGTAGCTCAAGAGCTAAACAGGCGGTCGTTTATGTGATAGCACAGATTTACCCAACCTGCTTAAGGCCCATCACTGATTGCTAATTAATCTGAAGCTGTAGTATCGAATGATTTGCTCAGTTCACCAAATTCTACCAGCTGTTTGATTTAATTTATAGAAGTTTTTTGGACTTGATTTACAAAGGAAGAATAGAAAACACAACAAGCCTGCAGACCGAACCTCTATCAAACTGCAGCTTTTAATTTGGCTGATGAAAAATCATGCGAATCAATAGGAGCTCATTTAGTTGTGTGACTTGTCAGCTGCATGACAAATGCCATTTGGCCTGTTTTATGGCACAGCTCCCCCCCCCGACACAGTACAAAAAATCACAGCTAATTGATAAGGCAGTGGCGCAATATATGAAGGTCATTGATTTGGTTTCTCCTCTAATTTAATCTGAATACTCCAGTCATGTTGATTAAAAGTTCCCCACGTAAATTACAACCACTGCTGATAATGCTGTCACTTTTCTCAGCAGCACAGCCTCAACCAAAGTGCTGACAGCCTTCCTACCTCTGTGTGTTTTTTTTTTTTTTTTACCAATAATGCATAGTGAAGCCTGAGTCTTTCTATAAAAATGTTTCACTGTCTATTGAATCACTCAAGTCACCCCTGAGATGTCAGCAGGGGCCCTCCAACACGGAGCGGTTACCAGAAACTCCCCATTTTCATAGTTAGAGGCCTCTTTTTGCTGTGTTGGATGATAAATCAGGGAGCCCTTAAAATATTTACACCCTGTAGTTTAATCAATCAGCAAAACGTTGGGCTCATTACGTAAATATGAACAGATTGCGCGATCTTTTAACGTAATCACACGTATTGGTGCAGGTTTCCCCAGGCCCTGTCCTGTCACTTAACTAATGGGCGAGTCAGGGAGAGACTGACGGGGGCCAATAAATTCACATCTGTCCGACTTAAAACGCTGTTCCAAAGCATGGAAAAGGCACCGTTTTTTGCCAATAAAGTTTATTGAAAAGGCGTGGCTGGCAGTCGGAGGAGGGGGTTTGTATTCATGAGCGTCATTTATTGTTGCAGGAAATGTACATTACAGGTGTTTTACCAATTACAATGGACATAGTGATGCCCGTGGCCCTTCAGGGTGTCAGCGTAACCTTCAGCAGCAGCGAGATTTAACCTGCACCAAACAGAAAAAAACACTGGAGTGTGCAGCTTTAAACCAAGTTGATCGAAAAGTTTTTTGGTTAAAAAAGAAAGAAAGGCAGATTTTTGGATACTTGTTTAAAAGAGTAAAATGTGCACAAAAAAGTATAAATTGCTTCTGTTAGTGTCTCAGTATCAAAAATAGAAGTTGACTCTGGACATAAGTCACAATCAGAATACAATTATATTAAGTTTTTACGTAAAATAAATATACTTTAGTGTTTTGCTCCATAATATTATAGTAAGAGAAAACTAGGGGGAAGTCAAGAAACAAATGAAACAAAAAAGAGAAATTTGCAGCAGAAATCAGTAAATAGATAGATAGATAGATAGATAGATAGATAGATAGATAGATAGATAGATAGATAGATAGATAGATAGATAGATAGATAGATAGATAGATAGATAGATAGATAGATAGATAGATAGATAGATTGGTCTGTATTGTCATTGAAGTTTACCAGATTAATCTGCAGGTTACATGTTAAGAACAAACATGGATCTGAAAAAATAAAACCAGCCACCAGAAACATTGTGGGGAGAAGAAACTACAAGTAACAACAAGGTCCGTGTGCGCCCTCTAGTGTCGAAATTAAAGAAGACACAGATTTGCACAGATTTGACATATCAACACCCTGCGACCCTGTGTGTGCTCAGGATAAGCAAGTTTAGAAAATGGATGGATGGATGGATGGGATGACATATCAACAAAGAGATGGACACACTGGTGCCAGTAAAACTGCTGCAAGAGTGAGATCATCTGTCCATATATGACAGACTGTTTCTGCAGCTCTTTAGTTGCTTTTGCGTTTTTATTCTTTTTATTTCCAAATAGAAATAAAAACAAATAAGCACAACTGCTGCAGAGGACAATGATTCATAATTCCACTGTTAAATATCTACAGCTTTAACCTCAATTAAATTATAACTGGCAAGAAGTACACACTACATACACTGACTAAGATATTTCTAATTATGACCAATAAAAAACTCAAATTAGTTTGAACTAGTAATGAGTTAATTGAATATATTTATAGAGAATAATAAAACGTCTTCTTGTTGTTGTTATTACTATTAACTTTATTAACTTTAATAGACCACCTATAACTTTCTGAGTGTTTCTTTTTTCCTCTTTGCGGGTGAAAATGCGCCTTTTCTGCGCCTTCATGGCTCTTCGGGGTGCGCTTGTTCGACGGGGGCGGGCCGTTCTCAGCAGGGCGGGTCTTGGTAGTTTTGAACGCGTGCAGGTCTGTCTCATCTTCCTCCGTCCAGCTCTGCAGCGTTTGCACGGTCCAAACTGAGAGCAGACACCCGGACTGACCTCTGACTGAGAACATGGCCTCCTCCGAGCTCGGTGAGAGGTTTTATTTTTCACACTGAACAAATGTATCGTCTTCTTTGTGAAGTTTTGCGCTGCGACGTGCAGGCTGCTAACTCCGGCTAACAGCAGGCAACGTGGCCAGGTTCACCTCACAGAAACACACAGTTACTTCTCTTTTAGAGTCTGTGGAAACCTGTGAAAGCGTGTCTCTGTTTTTATCATTTGTCTCTGCAGCTCTCTTGAGTGTGTCAGACAAAAGTGGCCTGCTGGACTTCGCCAAGAGGCTGGTGGATGTGGGTCTGTCTCTGGTGGCCTCAGGTGGCACAGCCAAAGCCCTGCGAGATGCTGGACTGGCTGTCAGGTGAGTGGAGGAAGTATTCAGATAGTTCACTTGAGCAAAAGTGCAAATGCAGCTCTGTGAAAGTACTCCACTGCAAGTAAAAGTGCTGCATTCAAGTGCAAGTGTGTGAAATTGATTTAAAGTAGTCATTCTGCAGCATGTAGGTGCCTGTTTGAATGTTATTGTTGGATAAGATGGTTAATATCACTGCTGCATTAGTGTGCATGTTGCATTTTACTGCTGTAGATGTTTCAGGTTGAGCTCACTTGAATTAATTTACAAACTTTTGGGTAGATTAATCTACAGAAATGAATCACCGTCTAGAAGATCATCACCTGATTGTAGCTTTGGCATCTTGTGAGAACCTTGTATTTCTAAAAAGTCAACTTTATATGAGAAAATCAGCCTGCTTTAACCCAAAAAGGAACCTTCAGTTTATTAGGAAAATTAGAAATTACAGAATTTGTAGATGCATACGTTTCACTATATATGAAGGGTATGAAAAATAGGAACCTCTATAAAGTAAAAAAAAATGTGAAACTGTACTTTTACTGCACTATACATTTGTAACACAAGTATAAAGTTGTATATAATGGAAATACTCAGGTAAAGTACTTCATAAGTCACTCAATCTAGTAGCTGTCTGTGGGCGTCCTTCTCTAACCCGTCAGTGTCTCTGCTGTGTGTCAGGGACGTGTCTGAGCTGACAGGGCACCCGGAGATGCTGGGGGGCAGAGTGAAGACCCTCCATCCCGCCGTGCACGGAGGCATCCTGGCCAGGAAAACCCCCACTGACACGGCAGACATGGAGAAGCTGGGTTACAGCCTGGTCAGGTGAGAGGAGTGTGGAGGATTACTGCAAAAAAAGAAAAAAAAAACATTAAAACACACAGAAATTAATATTTTAAGGTAGTCTCGGCTGAATAATTACTACAAAGCCTAATAAAATCGAAGAGCAAGCGTGACCTGTGGTTGTCAAACATGTTACCAAAGCTAACATGGTTAAAATATAAGTTAGAGCTGTGACATTAGGGAGCACATGTAGCTGATTTAGCAGCTGGCTAATTGGGAAACTGCTGCTCCTGCTTTAAGCTTGTCTTGTGACTCTCGTTTGTTCGGGACCAGAAGACTGATTAGATTACATTTTCACAGTGTCGTCAATAGAGATCTGATGGAGACTTAACCCGGCTCGCATGAGTTTCTTTGTGTTTCCTCATCTCCTCCAAGTTAACAGGGATGTGATAAAAATGTAAAAGTTGACTGGATCATCCGATTAGGACACAAATATAAAGCTCACACTTCACAAGGCAGGCGATGTTTGTACAGGGTCATATTTCTTCATATAGTTACTTAAACAGCAGCAATATAGGAATAATTTAAGAAAATAAGAAATACGTCACTTCGAGACAAAGACAACAATATTCATGTTAGTTACAAGCCATAAAAGCTGATACAATCTTTATTTGTAATGCTGCAATATTGACAAATTGTGGATATGTAACTGAAAAGTCCATTGATTAACAAGTTAATCAACAGAAAAGTAATCTAACAGTTTTGATAGTGTTTAATTATAATTTAAGTAATTTAGGAAAATTTTCAACCATGCTAGTTTCAGTTTCTGAAATGCGAGGACTTTGTTTTGCTTTTCTTTGTTTTGGAAAACTAAATTCAATATGTTTGGGTTTGGTAGAAATTGCCACGGCCATTTCTCACTTGCAGAGACTCCTTCAGTTTATTCCACCTTGAAGGCTCAAAAGTAGATGACAGCAGATTGTAGTAAAGTTGAATAATTCTTGCTGAATGAGTTAGTTTTTCTCATAAAACTCCACACAACAGAAAAGTAGTAGTGGATTTAATTGTGTAAATTTGAGCACAAGGATCCACGTGCACAATGCCTCAGATGTCCTCTTTAATCTTTGTAATGGCCCAAGTGATGTCAAGTCTTACGTCTTAAGTCTTAAGCCTACGTCACAAAGGCAGAAGTTGACAATACTTTTCTGCACTGGTATCATGTGGCAAAAAGTGACATTTATTCTTTCTTTGTTTGCTCTTTTTAAGAGTGGTGGTGTGCAACCTCTACCCGTTTGTGAAGACCGTCTCTAACCCGAGTGTTACAGTGGAAGATGCTGTGGAGCAGATCGATATCGGTGAGTTCTGCTGATGAGACCATTTGCATGTAGTTTTAGAAAAGTAAGCTAAATCTCACTGCATGAAATGATTGAGTTAACAACAATATTTCGTCTTCATTTCCATCTCAGCAATACTAGAGAGGCTGATTATTAGGCTGTGCGTGAAACAAGAGGGTTTTTCTTTTCCTTTCTTCCCAGGTGGTGTGACTCTGTTGAGAGCAGCGGCCAAGAATCACGCTCGCGTCACCATAGTGTGCGATCCTACTGATTATTCTCTGGTTGCCAAGGAGATGGAGAGTTCAGGAGACAAAGATACAACCCTGGAAACACGCAGGACTCTGGCCCTCAAAGTAACATGAGTTTTTGTGTTTTCCCATCCAACTTGCAAGAATATGAATTGAACTTGTGCATCATTGGCCTATTTAGGATTACTTTTCTAATTCATACCAATAACTGTTAGCACAACAATGTTATTCTGCTTCATAGAGGACTTAGGCAGTAGAAAATTTGATGCATGTTTTTAAAAAAAAAAAACACCTAGTTATTTGTGTCTTTGAAATGGTTTACAGTGCTTGTGTATAACTGGTTAATCTTAAGTAACAGGTTTTTTGGCATTAGCTTTATTTTGGTTTTAAATTTCAATCTGGAAAGCATTACATTAGAGCTAAAATGATTAGTTGATCAAAATTAATCAGCACCAATCTTACTGATCGTTTTAAAGTATTTAGAATATCAAAAATGCTCTGGCGCTGGCAGCCTGTCTTTTCCATGTTGTAGTTTTCTATGATGGTAATCTGAGTCTCCTTGGCTTTTGAACTGTTGGTCTGACAAAAAAAACTGTTTGCTGATACAATTTTTTTCTTTAAAGCAAAAGTTGAAATACATCTTTTTTTTTTTTTAATATACCAAATAATATATCAAGGAAATCAATAATTGATAATGAAAGTAATTGTTAGTTGCAGACATACATTACGTTGGCCTTTTTAAATGAACTCTCTTAAACCTGTTGGCACTGATGTTTAAGTATAGCAATAAAAAACACTGAGTCGATATGCAATAAATAATTGTCATAACCTTGAGCTGAAAGTGTAGAAAGTTAAAGTAGGAAGCACTTGTATGGTTTGTTACTATCAGCCTTCCTTGATCTTATAATCACTACTTTTTTTTTTTCCCCTGAAACGTCCATCACTCCCACCGTCACTGCTCAGACTTGTTCTTTTGTCAGTTGTGAGCAAAGACTCTCCAATTGGGAAAGAGGTGAATCATGCCTCTGGCTGTTTTAATGAATGAGCAGGTCTCAGTCTTAAAGATAAATGATTGCATAATATCAGCCACGTGCTGTCAAATTCTTACAGAGCATGAGAAAAGGCCGGAAGGCTTCTGAGGCAAAAGTCAGTTAAAATGATAAATGTTTATCTTGGTTTAGGGAATTGTACTTCAGTCACCAGGTCATCCTCTTCAGTGCTAATTTAAGCCAAGAAAAAAGGCACAAGTGAGGTCACCAAGCATTTTTTTGCTGCTGTGGTCTTTTGTTCTGTTTGTGTTTGCTTAGAGGTAAGGGTCAGTGCAGACAAAGTTCACTGTTGAAATGTTTGCTTTAGATTGGAGTCTAACATTTGACAAGCTGAACTTCCATATAGTAGCCAGACTGAACTGATGAGTTAAATAGCTCCATTTAAACTCAGAAGTGGTGTTGCTTTGTGATGATGCTTGTGTAAATAATGCAGATATAGTCATCATAAAATAGTCGCAGCCTTGTGGTAAAATTGTTGAGTGATGACTTGTAAATGCTTCAAGGTTTATAACTGTGGCTTTGGTACACATTATAAGATGTATGAGAGAAAATGTATGTATTTTTTGTCCTTTCTCTTCAGGCCTTCACACACACGGCACAATACGATGAGGCCATATCAGACTACTTCCGTGGGCAGTACAGCCGTGGTGTTTCCCAGCTGCCTTTACGCTACGGCATGAACCCTCACCAAGCACCAGCTCAACTCTACACCTTGCGCCCAGCCCTCCCCCTCAAAGGTAGACCCACATCGCAACTGTCTCAACTGACCTAAATGTGCCAGAGACAGTGTTGTTTAGTGATTTGTCTTTTAAAGGAATAGTTTTACATTTTGGAAAATGTGCACATTAGCTTACAGCTGGAAAAGAAAGCAAGCAAGAAAGTGTATTTTAAGCAATGGTTTTGTCAAGACCAGCTAAAAGTTAAGACCAGAGCAACAGAAGAAAAGTACAAGGTCACCAAAATTTACAATTGGCAGTAGTGCCATGTCGCCCTAAAATGTTTGTCCTGGAGAACAGCTAATAAAAGCTGTAAAATAAGAGGAAAGGGAGATAATTCAGCGATGTGAGGTATTTATTTAAAGATGTCATTCATTTCTGTAGAAATGCAGAAAACAACAAATACTCTATCCCTAAACGTCATTAATTTTGCCTCTTTTCTTGTCGCCGCCCCCTCTCAGTGGTCAACGGTTCCCCCGGCTTTATCAACCTGTGTGACGCTCTGAACGCCTGGCAGCTGGTCAGAGAGTTAAAGAGCGCCCTTGGCATGCCTGCTGCCACCTCCTTCAAACATGTCAGCCCTGCTGGTGAGACCAAAAAGAGACGTGCACTCTGAACAATATAATACTGGGGTTAAGTGCCACGAATGTGAAAATGACTCCTTTTACTTTTCTTCTGAAGGAGCTGCAGTCGGAGTCCCTCTGACTGAGGAGGAAGCTAAAGTGTGCATGGTGCATGACATGCTGAGCAGTCTCACCCCACTGGCCACAGCCTACGCCCGGGCAAGAGGTCAGAAACAATGAATTGCACAGTATATAATCCCAAGAGTATTTTATAGCTCTTAACATTAAAATTATATAAACTCCTTCTGCACCCTCAGGTTCAGATAGAATGTCTTCTTTTGGGGACTTCATCGCCGTGTCAGATGTGTGTGACGTGGCCACCGCCAAGATCATATCAAGAGAGGTAAAATCATGTGTGGGAGAACAAATTAAGATGGAAAATTATTTAAATATTATTTTGCTTGAACAATGATTCAATTTATTTCTGTTAGGTGTCAGATGGTATCATTGCTCCTGGTTATGATGAGGAGGCGCTCAAGATCCTGTCCAAAAAGAAGAATGGCAACTACTGTGTGCTTCAGGTGAGACATTTCTAAAAGCCATTTTTGTATTTAAATGAGGACAGTCAGAATCAGGTTTAGTTAAATTTTCTGTTTCATTAACTTTGTCTTTGTCTCAGATGGATGCAGACTATGAACCGGATGAGACTGAGGTCAGAGTGTTGTTTGGTCTTTATCTCAAACAAAAGAGGAATGGGGGGCTCATCAATAAGGAATTCTTCAGCAATGTTGTCTCTAAGGGCTCGGTGAGGATTTCCATTCATATTGCATTTTGTGCTCATCCTGTTTTGCCATTTAAAATTCGTCTAATCATTGGCACATCTAAATGACGTTTTGATTGTTTCTGTGTCCACAAGCTCTCAGAAGAAGCTGTGCGTGACCTCACTGTGGCCACCATCGCCGTCAAGTACACCCAGTCCAACTCTGTCTGCTACGCTAAAGACGGACAGGTAACAACAAGCAGGTAAAAGGAGGAGAAAGGAATTTAAATGAAATGTAAGTTTTTATGTAACACTTTCTTGTGTGTTTTTACAGGTCGTTGGTATTGGTGCAGGTCAGCAGTCTCGCATTCACTGCACACGGCTGGCAGGTGACAAAGCTGATAACTGGTGGCTGAGACACCACCCTCGTGTGCTGAACATGAAGTTTCGCGCTGGTGTGAAGCGAGCTGAGATGGCCAATGCAATCGACCAGTATGTCAGCAACACCATTGGAGAGGTGAGGGGGTAACTGTGGGGAAACAGGCTAATATGAGTAAAGCAGCAGTTAACGTTTTTCATTTTAAAAGTACCTGTCTGTCACTCAAAAGTGCAAATTTAGAATTGCTACCCACAAGCACAATTATTGTCATTAAGTAATTCTTTTAAGACATTTGATTATGATTTAATGGTGCACAATCAATTTTTGAAAAGGCTGAGACATAAATACAGTGCCTCATAGCTACACTGCAGGCTTACCACTAGTATGGCTAGCTGCAGATCATATTTTATTATTTAGTGATTCAGACAGTAATTAAGTGTATATTCAAGTAGTTATTCAGAGCTACCTGAGATTTCTCTTCATTTCTTTGCTTGGATAAATCGTTTACGTTATATACACACAGTCAGCCTTTCTGCTCTGTAATGTCTGTCTTATGTCTGATCACAAAATATGCCAAACAAATAAAGAGCAGTATTTTGTATTGACAGGGCCCAGACTTGGCAGTTTGGAAGTCGATGTATGAAGAGGTGCCGGAGCCTCTGTCGGAGACTGAAAAGAAGAACTGGATCAGCTCCCTGCAGGCTGTGGCTGTCAGCTCCGACGCCTTCTTTCCCTTCAGGGATAACATTGATCGGGCCAAACGGGTAAATATAACATCTATCACAAACACAGGTTCCTACTGTATGCACAGAAGTTATCCAACCATCTTTGTTAATGTTTCCTCACTTTGTTTCTCCCCCTGCAGAGTGGTGTTGAGTACATTGCAGCTCCAGCAGGCTCTGCTGCTGACGAGGTTGTGATTACTGCCTGTAATGAGCAGGGCATCACTCTGGTGCACACCAACCTGCGGCTCTTCCACCACTGAGCACCTCAACACTCAGGTGTTCTTGAAACCCCACTCTGACGTTTGCATTATTAGAGTCAAACCCTTTTTCTAACACTGCTAATACTTCAAAACATTCCTATCTTCATCATGCTGAAGTCTCGAATGCACTGTTTTGTAACACATTAATCTCATTCCTGACTAGTGGTTCTAATATTAGTAAGACATACAGATATTGATGTTCATTCTAGGTCAGTCACGTTTCAAATAAACTGTTTATTGTTAATGACAGCTCCTGAGTATCTTGTCAGTTTTTAGCCAGGTTGGTGGTGAGATGATTATGTTGGTTGTTAGTCCACAATTTTGGTCCAGATTAAAATATCTTAACAACTATTTGGATGGATTTCTGTGACATTTTCATATAATTCACATCATATCATAATGCATATTTATTTATTTACAAAAGGAACATTACACTGTGGTTAGGTTTCAGGATCTCTCCAGCTTTATTAAAATAAGGGACTTCTTTTTGTCAAAGGTAGAAACAACTTTGGCACGGACAACAAAGTACAAAAATAGAACAGTTCAAATTCTCACATCCCAGTTCACACATTCACACGTTGAGATTAAAGGGATAAATTAGTAAAATGACATTTCAGAATGTGTCAAACACACACAGTGCGACCCCTCAATTACAGAAAAGGGGCTACAGAAAAGAGAAGCACATTTTCATGTACAGTTTAAACAACATTGTTAATAACTACATGGACATTCTTTCACACAGTGCTAACTTTCTGACCATTTCTGCTCTTGGATTAGGAAATGCTACAGAATATTTAAATGAGAAACAAATGCCAATTTGACAATTGTATAAATGTGACTGGTGTCAAGTCCTAAATAACCGAAATGTTACACGAAAAAGAAAATGGTAACGGATGGAGTCCACTAGGGCATGAATTTAGAGACTTGACAGTCAACAGTGAAAAGACTGGCTTTGGAAGAGGATCATTTTGATCAGGCAGCAGGGCATTTCACGCATACTTGGCTAAACGTGTGTCAGAAAGTGATAAGGCAGTTAGTTCAGTCGCAGACAGCATTGATTCTACAGGATGAGACAGTGAAGCGATTGGATGGTGAGGGAGCAAAGCAGATGTCAGGTGATCAATCCTTTTACTCCAGAGGATTTGGTGGAACGTGTGCATCTGCCAGCAGGTCGGGTCGGAGGCACTCAATGGGGCAATGAATATTCTGGAGGAAGAGTTGAAGAGGTGAGGTCACAGGTGAGAACAGTCTTATATTTTCATTAGATTTGATCAGTCTTAAACTGTTCCTTAGGTGATGTCATTTGATGTACAAACAATGCCTATTTATTTAAATTCAATAAAATTGATTATTTGATGGACTTTTTGTGTAATTCAATTAATGCATAATATTTCTGGCTCCAGGACTGTTGAGTTGAACTTGTAGTGCATCTGAATTTCAATATTGTATATGTTTTTCAATTATTTTCTATTAATTCCACTTACTTTGCGTAGTGTGTTGTCTCCGTATCTCACAGGCTGCAGCAGACTGGCATCAACATCACCGGCACCTGGTCTGCGGCAGTTCTCACATCTCCAGCCCTGATGAGATTAAACATGCACAAATGCACATTTTAACAAGCTTCATTTAACTCTCAGAATGACCACAAGCCACTGTGCGTATCATGCTGTACACTGAACATCACACCAAAAGCCAGGAAGGCAGATGTGTCGTACCTGCTGTCCTCCAAAGCATGTGCAGGTGCAGATACCACCCAGGTACTCCTTCTGCCACTGGTTTCCCACCTGGTAAGCTTTGCCATCATCGTAGCACACGGATTCATCTGTGTAGGCAGACATAGGCATTAAAATTCACATGAAACTCCTTGAAAACATTTTGAGACAATAATAGAAGATTAATATATATGAGGCACTTACGTGGTTCACACTTGAACTCTCCTTTGCCATTTCCCAAGCAAGTGCAGCTCATCAAGTGACCATTGTCTGCACGGCGATCCCACTTCTCTCCGATGCGGTAGTTTCTGCCGTTGTCATGGCACCACTCTAATGACGGAAAAAATAGAGAAACCAAATAGAAATATACTCGGAGTTTAACCAAATGAAATATACTCGGGTTTTAAATATACGGATGTACAACAGGAAGAATAGTCCCCCAAAACTTACTAGATGAATCACATCTGAAGTGGCCACTGCCCAGGCCCAGGCACCTGCACCACAGCTTGAAGCCTGTCTCAGACATCCGCTCCCATTCACCACCAACCTCATGGTAGGTTGCAGTAAAGGCATCGTAACATGAGTCCTTAGTGGAAGGCCCTCCTTCTGGGACTGAAGGAAAATGGGTGGGGACATCTTACATCAGTATTATATGATCATAAGAGGACAAACTAAAATGTAAAAACAAATGTTTCAAAGTTTGAATAGTGCATGCTGTACATTACACTGCTATAAGTTTGATTTAGGATATACTCATGAGCAGGCACTGACATTGTTGCCCACGATAAGTGTCATTAGCTTTAGCAGGTGTCGACCCTTCTGTGAACGTGCTCGTCAAAGTGTCGAGAGGATTAAGTTTAGTGTGGTCACATTCAGAAAATGTGAATAATGTGCACTTTACAGTACACTTAGAATTTCTTCTAACGCAGTCTCAAATGATCATCCGAGGTGTGGCCAGCACAACTGGAATTCTCAGAGCATTAATGGTATCTGTTAAACCATAGGGTCTGGTTTGAAACGCACATGAAGTCAGCAGCTTCCAACCATCTACCCCAGATACCATTCGTCTACACACACGGGTTAAATTAAGTATCTGGGTTGTTCTTTACTGAATATTGTTTAAATCCAGCCTAGTTTAGACAGAGTAGTAGCTGTCAGATACTTACTTGTGTTTCCAGCAGTGACAACCTGCTCCAGGATCTTGTGTTTGAGCGCCCCCATCAGAGCCTCCACAATCACATTGTAGTTTGCTCCAGGGGAGAGTCCGATCAGGGTTGCAGTGGTGGCTGTGCCTGGCAGGTGGACCTGAACACAAGATTTGTTCACGTGAAATAAAAGATCAGATCTCATATGACTGATAAATAATGTTCAGGCACCACGATGGGCTGTAAACCATGTCCCTCATCTCTTACCTGGAACATCTTCTCATTCAAGTGTGTGAGGGGCTGGCAGGACACCAGGTAGGCGTTGCTCTGCTTGTAAGGTTTCCAGGAGATGGTGGTTTGAGTTTGAGCTTCCTGTGGCACTCCAGTTTCATTACCTAATGGGGAGCCAACTGGCAGGTTTAGCTTCAGGATGGGCAACCTGCGGCCCTCTGCATCAGGGAGGGGCACAAAGACCAGGGGCTCACGAACTTGCCCATAGGTATCGGGAGACTGTGGGTTGCCATTGTTGTCTCTATTGTTGTTGTACTCTATGTACTCCACATGCTGGCTCTGACCACCAGGCCCATCCTGGCCACTGGCGCCCACTACCTGGACTGAGTTGTCAGTGTCAGGCACATCCAGCCTGTCATTGACACCCCCAGGGATGTGGGGCAGAGGCAGCGGAAGCAAGGTGTCCGGGTCTGGGCGGGAGAGACGGGTTAGGGAAGCAAGCAGGTTAGACAAGTGCAGAGGTAAAGCAGAGCTGCAGTAACATAGCTCAGCCAATAGGAGGCGACTAATATGCAGCATTGCTGGGGTACTACTTCATGTGCAAAGTGTGTCTTAATGCAGTATTATAAACACACAAGATATTTTGAATAGCATTTCTGGAGGCATTCAAAATAAAACGGGGTATTATTGTTTTAGGAGCCCAACGCTAACTGGCTGTACAGTCGATCTCAAAGCTTCTGAGCTGTAACAGCAAAACATTTGGCTCAGCTTAGCAATTTGAAGCTGCCATTCAAACTCTGACATTTCATAGGTTGTTTACCCAAAATTAATTTGAATACTGGCACTTTATTACAACATCTTTTACCTTCCCATTTGTCACCGTACCAGGAATAAGTCTCAAAATACTCACGAGTCCTGATTCGGCCCACCAGAGGCGTGCTCCTCTGTGAGTTCTGGATGGCGATGATCTTGATGGTGTACTCTGTAGCTGGTCTCAGATCTGAGGAGAGGAATAATTATCATGTAGTGGTAATTAAAAGATTTCAGCTGACTCGTGATTACACGCAAAACAATGATATAACCCATGGAAAGCATAAATGTAAATTAAAATGAAAAATAAAATGTGCTGGAGCCAAATATTGTAATATTGTCGTATTTGTGAAAATGGACAAGTTGACAAGTGCATACCAGATATGGTGGCATAGTTTTGCCCAGCGTGGGGTCGAGGGATGAGCTCTCGCGGTCCTCCTCCTGTCTCCTCATAGGTGACGTAGTATCCTGTGATGTGTGCAGCAGGCGGCTGCCAGGTGAAGGAGATGGAGGTGGGAGTCAAAGATGTGAACTGGAGGCTGGTGGGGGCCGGGACCACTGGCTCAGCTATGAAGAAAAATATCATGTCACTTGACTGCTTGTTGTATCTTTGTGGTGGGGTTACAGGTGTGATTTATTCCAAGGGCTATGGCAGCATTTGTCATTTAAATTTGTTTTTAAGATCTGACCTATCAGAGTCCTTTTATTTATGTCTTCTTATTCCATGACCTCCTCTTCCTTGTCAAAGCCTGACGCTTACATTAATTACACACAATGTAACTTCAAACCACTAATAGTTTGTAGGAGATGTGGGTGTGTAATGCTAGTAGCAGCATCATTTATGCATCATGTTCCTTACTTTTTCTATTTCTTGATGTCTCTTTACACTGCTTGTGTTCACGTTGTACTCAATGTACATTATGTGTTTTATGTAATGATGGCAATGAAACACAAGTAACTACATTTAAAGCAACATTTGTGGATATGGAAAAAGTTCAGTTTGAAGCATGAACTGTACTCACAATGAAACACAGAGATCAGACACAGATTTGCACAGTACCTGTTTGAATCATGAGAGTAAAGGGAGCGCTCCTTGTGTTTCCATTCAGGGTGTACAGGCTAACAGAGTATGTGGTGCCTGGCTGGAGACCTGAGAAAAACGACAACAGAAATCACCGTAAAGCAAGTCTGAACCACAAAAATCGTACTTCCAAAAATGTCTGTTTCCAAGGTCTGTTTAGCAGGAAGGTGTGGTGTACCTGTGAGAGTGAAGGTGGTTACGTCTCCTGGGATAGTCCTGCTGATGGTGGGTCTCAAGCTACCGGCGGGCGTGGCTTCAATGAGGAAACCAGTGATGGTTTCCACCTTGGTGCGCCAAGTCAGCGTGAAAGAAGTGTCCTGCACATCAGAGATGCGCACACGCCGAGGAGGACTTACTTCTGCGTTGAGGAAGAAAAAAAACAGACATAAAACAGAGCCGTGGCGAAGACAGGAAATGTCTCCACTGATGGTGTAGCTAGTTACCTTCCAGTGTGGTCGTCTCTCCGTCCAACGGTCTGCTGGTGACAGAGTTTTTCAGAGCGTACACAAAGACCTGGTATGTGGTTGCCACCTACAATACACAGACATACAGTTGATATTTACTCACTGACTGACTATGAAACCATGTAAAGACTGACACAAGAACTCAATTTACCATGAGCCCCGGTATGACGACGCGTGTGGTGTCCGGAGCAACGTTCATCTCTTTGGTGGGGCCATTGATGTTCTTGGGGACGACGACCACACGGTAGCCTGTCAGACGTGCATTGGGGGCCCGCCATGACACAGTGAAGGTGGAGGGACCAACATCTGAGATCACCAGGCCGGTTGGAGCAGGTATTACTGCAAAAAGACATTCAGAATTGGAGACCGGAAACATATAAATCAAGTCATGAATGTGCTGATGTCGTCTGTGGCTTTCTACCTGTGGCCTGGGTTCCCACCAATGGTGTGCTGGGTGTGCGGCCATGGAGGGCGATGACTTTGACAGTGTACTCTGTCCCGGGGCGAAGGCCACTCAGCATCACACTGTCCTGGTCACCTCTGGGTGCTGGGTGCAGCTCTCTCTCGCCCTCCTCTGTGCTGGAGTACAGGACGCGGTATGATGTCACAGTGCCGTCTGGACTGTCCCAAGTGATGCGCATGGAGGTGGAATCAATGTTGGAGAAGGCCAGATCCTTGGGACGGTCCATAGCTGCAGAAAAAAGGAGGAAGACAACAAAGTGGTTTTTCATTTCAGCTCTGTTGAAATAGTTGTGTTTAATAAAAAAAAGTATTTCTTTTATTAATTTTTAAGGCTATAAATAAATCTTAAAACAATGTCATTTATTTTATTTCTTTTGTTGCAAGTTACTCTGGTAATGATATTGAAGCATGAATATTTGGTTTGAATAATGGGACTCTTGGTCAGAGATCTGCCAGCTAGCATTCAGTTTGTGAGCAGCAAAAATGGTCATGGTAGCTATGAAGCACTTTTAATTGAATTGACTTTTATTACTAAAGTGCATAAAAACACACTAAATAATAATAATATTAAGAAGAAGAAGAATAACAGTGGCCTGTGCCAAAAGTAATGATTTAAAGCCTTCTTAGTTTTCACTGAATTGAGTCAAACTAACCAGTGATAGCATTCTCCACCAGGGGGGAAGAGGGTTGTCCATCATTGCCAAGAGCATAGACACTCACAACATACTCCACAGTGGGCATCAGACCTGTAAACGTCAACTTTGTCTGCTCTGTAACAGAGAAGCAGAAAAGAAGCCAATGAGAAGAGGATTTTGTTTTACGAAAATATTAAAACAATATGTATTAAATAAATATGTCTTACCAGGGGCCACCACCTCAGAGTAGGAGGGTCCCAGGCCATTCTTGGGGACACTAGTGACTCTGTAGCCTCTGATTGGTCCCTGAGCAGGAGACCAGCGCACTGTGAGGGCGTTGTCACTCACGTCAGTCAGTCTCATGTTAGTGGGGGGCTTGGTATCTAAAGGAGATATGAACACAGAACAAGCTTTAGATTTAGTTTAACGCTTCAGCAATTAGATTTTTTTTTCAAGGATCTTTTTCATGCTGCTGTACCAGTTCTGTACGTGATGTACACTGGGGTGCTTGAGGCAGGACTGTCTCCTCTTCCTGTAATGGCATAGACTGTGATGGTGTAGTCAGTACCGGGCTGCAGATCTGTGATGGTGGCAGTGGTCTGAGTGCCGGGGATTGTGAACTCTTGAGGCCTCTCACCACCTAGAAAGACAGTAAAAAAGTGTTAAACTCCAAATATGGCTGAGGTTTAGAGGAAACTATGTTTTAAAACACGGGTACAGACTTGTTCCTCCATAGGTGATCTTGTAGTTCTTCACTAAAACGGAGGGTGCGTCCCAGTGAATGGTGATGCTGGTGGGGGTGGACGATGTTACCCTCAGGTCGGTGGGGGCATCAGAGACTGGAGAGGATTAGAAGAGGAGAGGAAAGACGTCCATTATAACTATAAAAATGCTCTATCCTGGGGAATGTCAATAAGAGATTAAATGTAATGGTGACAGTAGAAACCATATAGAAACTACTATAGAAACTCACCGGTGGCCTGTGTGCCAGTCAAAGGCTGACTCTCCTGATTGTTGCTTACAGCATACACATATATCAAATACTCTGTCTCCGGTGTCAGACTAGTCAAAGTGAAGTAGTTCCTGGTTGGGGGCAGCCTCTCATCCACTGCCCGCCCGCCACTGGTCTTCTGGTAGCGGATACGGTAGCCGGTAATAACAGAAGTTGGAGCCACCCAGTGAACTCTGAAAGAGTTGGTGCGAATTTCTGAGAAGTCCAGGCCAGTGGGGGAGTCCAGAGCTGAGGGAGAGGTATTAGAAATGGAGAGAAGTTTAATACTACATGCAATGGAATTACAGAATTGCAAGGCAACACAAATGATTCATTTTACCTTAGACTTTTTTGTCTTATAATCCAGTGGCTCCTGAGCCTTTTAAAACAATGGCATCATCTTAGCTCCAACATAATTTCATATCAAACAGGGTTTTTAATAAGTAAAATATTTAGATCGTTTTTGCTTTTCTTTTCTGATATATTTGAAAACATGGTTAATGTAAATACTATCTTGTTTTATGTGATGAAACATAAAAAAAAATGGACATGAACAAGCATTTCCTTCTTCAAGGCTCCCACTCTAGAAAGTACTCACTTGTCCTCTGAGTCCCTGTGACTGGTTCACTTTCTCGTTCACCATAGACACTCACAACACTGATACGGTACTCAGTGTTGGGCAGCAGATCTATGTGAAGATAGAGAGACAAGTAAACAGTTAGGATGGTTTGACATGGTGCAACAAAAAAAAAATTGAATAGACTCTATCTTGATGTTGTCTTACTCTGCAGCAGAAAGGTATTGGTGGCTCCACCAACATTGACCTCCTTGACATCGTCATCTGTGGCTACAGGGTGGTAACGGATGACAAACCGAGAGATGTCGCTTGGTGCAACATGGGGGACCGTCCACGTCACCCTGATGTGGTTGGGACCCACCCCACCAAACTGCAGGTTGGTGGGAGCTGGAATGGCTGAATGGATGAGGGGTTAAAAGTTATAGTTACCAAAGTAAAAACAACATTTTCAACATTTATGAAATTTACTTTAGTTTTTCAGTTTATCGTGTGTGTTCATAAAAGGGCTGTTAATGTGCCTCACATCAAAACCCAAGCCCTTCCCACTGATGGAGTAAAAGAGTTAAATCACCAGCTTGTGTTTGCTTTGTGTGTGTGGTCGGCTCGCTTTGCCCCTCTTCTGTGACAGTGAAGATACTGATGTCATAGTCCACACCCGGCTCCAAACCATGAATCTTGTAATAACCAGCAGACACGTCCACCATATCTTGAAAAATTGGCAAGCTTTCGCCTGACGCTACTACCGTTATCCGGTAAGCAGTAATGGTAGTATAGTTCAGAGGGATCCAGCGCAGGCCAATGGTGGTGTCAGTAATGTCGACAAAGTCAATGTGACTTGGTTTGGGGATGTCTGAAAGGGTTAGGTCAGTTGCAAAGAGCAAGCAAAATTAGACAGACAAAAAGATTGAATAGCCAAAACAGTTACATTAGTTATATAAATTATTATTGATTTCATTCACAATAAAGCAGTCAGAGTGTAACAATGGCCATGCTGGATAGTCAATACTTAGAATATACAGAATGCGCTTCACAATTAAATAAGCGATTATGACTAGTGCTCTGGGCATGCTCAAAAATTAATTTACCACCACCAATTAATGAACCAGATCTTCATGCACAGTAGGTTAGCCAATAACCATGTTAGTATTAAGTTATGAAAATTAAAACTGCATTAAATAAAGTCTTTTTATTTTTTAGAAAATTTGCTCCCAACTCTGCAGCTTCGTGGAGCTTTTCAACCTTTTTTTTTGCGCATGGTTTTGCTTTTATAGTATATATTTGGGTTGGATCACTGCTCTCATAAGCCTTGTTTCCAGCAGCACCAGATCACTGTTTGTGGCAAACAAGCTGTGATAAACCTGGTTCACGGTACCTGCCCAGCTGTGTGCCTGTGAGGTTGTTTTGAAGTTATTTTGCCCCCTATTATTGGTTAAAAATATATTAATGCAGCATTAAGAAGAGACTGTTTTTGAGGCATTCCAGTTTTTTCTTTTCTTTGAAACTGTGCCGATTTCAAAAAGAATGTATTCATATGGAAAAAAGATAGGAATACATTGCAAGGGTGGATATACTGAAAATATTACAAGGATGAGAGTTGAAATTGAAATGGATTTTTACTTAGACCCGGCCCTTAATGGCAGACTCATCTCTTTCTTTCTCTCCTGCCTCTCACACACAGACACATTGGTGTATTCTGTGGACACAGTTGTGTGTTTGATACTTTTCAACATGTATAAATGCTTTCCTGCTGGCTCCTACCTGGTGTGACAATAGTGGACGCGGGCACACTTTCCACTTGACCCTTGGTAGCGAATACACTGATGTTATATTCTGCCCCGGGGTAAAGGCTCTCCAGCGTGCATGAGGTTTGGTCACCTCGGACTAACTCTTCCAGGGAGTTTCCTCGCTGGCCATCGGTTGGCGTGCTTGTCACTCTATAGCCCGTTATGCCTGCAGAAGGTGGAGGAACATGCCAAATATGGAAGAGGTAGAACATAATGTCAAGAGGTCTTTGGCAATTTATGAGTCACTGTGAGAAATAAAAAGGAAATACTGGAAAGAGACGTTGGTCCTGTTGAAAAAAAATACCACTGGAAGGCCAAGGTCTAGACTTGGCGTGGTGCAATGGGCTGACAGTGCATGGGGAGCAGTCAATATTTACCTGGTGTCCTGGAGGCTACCCAGTGGACAGTCAGATCTCCTGTGTCCGGGCTGGACTCCACTCTGAGGTCAGTGGGAGGAGACAGGGCTGCAAGTAGAGGAAAGCAGACCATGAAAAACTAGATGCAGTGGTTAACTTCTTACACAATCTCATGCCAAATTGTTAGGCCAGTGCTATACAGGCCCACAGCATTAAATATATCTTCTGATCAGTTGTAAAACATCTTTTTAGTGGCTTTTGTTCAGCACTCATCATTGTGGATATCTTTTTCTCAGTTAAAGTGAAAAGGTTACGCACAGGTGACAACGTTGCGGGTGATCGGGTGTCCACGGTTGCGTCCATTGAAGATGGGCTGAACGGTGTAGGTGTACTGAGTTCCAGGATTCAGTCCAGAAATGTGAATACGTCCAGAGTCAGAGGTCTCATCTCTGCGAGACTCGCCCTGCTGGCTCGGGAGTACAGATAGCTGGGGAGGAGGAGACGGACATGCAGGGATCAGAAACCTAGATCATAACTGCTTTTTTTGGCCACCTGGAGGGGCAGTAAAACAACTACTATACACAACACTGACATATTCTTTCAGCTTATAAAGTGGTGTTGCAAAATGTAAATTGTAGGCTGTTCACATATATGGCAGGCACAGAGTAACATTACTATTCATTGGGAGTCATGTGTCAGGCCACCAAATGGATTTAAATCTAATGTTCACTTTCCTGTTAGCTCTCTACCAACAAAGATGTTTTGGTGTGGTGAGATGATGAAGGTGTCTACCTTGTAGCTAAACCTCTGGACTGGTATCCAGGTGATGATAATAGAGGTATCAGTGACATCAGTGTCAAAAGTAGGAGCATTTCCCATCTGGGGAGCTGGAAGGAGGACAGAACAGGAGAAAATAATATTTAATTCATTGCAACAATTTATTCTACTCTCTGATGATTTTCTGTTTGTGTTAATAACAACCTGTGGTAAAATATGTGGTGACACCCTCGCTGAGCTCCTTGTCCAGCTCAGAGTGGAGGATGGCAGTGTACTGGGTGTCTGGACGTAGATTCCTCAGAGGGTACTGGGTGACCCTGCCTGGGATCCTCTTCTCAATGGGGCTGGAGCCCTCAATACTCAAATAGAGACGGTAGCCACTGACGATGGCGCGGGGAGCCTCCCAGATGACCAGTGCATTGTCGGGGCCGATGTCAGTGAAACGCACACTGGAGGGAGAATCGGGTTCTGGAGGGGTTAGAAAATATAACACATGTAAGGCTGAAAACATCTCAGGTGTGTTTACTTTAGGCTCCTTTTGTACATGGTGAAACTTACTGGTAGATTTTTCTCCCACAAGTGGCTTGCTCTCCACTCCATCATTGATGGCGTAGATGTAGAAGCGGTACAGTGTGCCTGGCTGCAAGTGGGTGATATCAGCGTATGCGTTGCGTGAGATGGGCAGCGGCAGGGGCCTCGTGTCAGAGCCGTCAGAACCAACAGGGGAAAAGGTCACTTTGTAACCAGTCACCTCACTGGGTGGACCGGTCCAGGTGATGGTGATCTTTGCATCTGTGACCTCATAGAACTGCAGGTCTGTGGGTGCCTGGACCTCCTCTGTGGACAGGAAGTAGTAGGTTGATTGGCAATGGGGAAAGTAGACTTTCAGATAACTATCTAAAAGTCAGTTTATCTTTACTGTGGCAGCTTTACATAAATCTGTTAAAAATCGACATAAAATATATCTATAAAAAAGATAAGAGAGATAGAAAGAGATATTTATAGATCTCAACAATAACAGCTCAAATGAGAGAGGAAATATAAGAGAAATGTCAAACCAGATATGGGTAAAAAGAGCCATTCTCTACAGCATCTGGTTTTGTTTTTCCAAGAATAAAACAATACATTTTGTTGTGCCAGGCACAAGGAGGAAAGAATATACAGAGGATTTATGTTTGGGTGTGGGCTTTATATGCATACTTTCCTTCACAAGTCCTTAACTACTTAATCTGCACAGTTTCAGTCTGTTTCTGAGCCCACCAAAAATTAAAGAGAGTTCATTCAGAGGCCATGATACACTAAGAGGAAGATAAGCAGCCTCTGAAAAGATATTATGAAGGTATGGCCATAGCTGTAAAAGTTTATTTTGACAAAGCAATGTTTTGACAAGCTCAGTCTTTCCCAAACAATGGAAAGCCCTTCCTAAAGCTCCCTGGCCCTATAAGGAGTCTTCAGCTGTGAGTATAATCTGCTTAGCTTTGACTGACAGCCAAAAGACAGAGAATAACGTAAAACGAATTATTTGTAATCTGAAGAAAAGAAAAGAACAATACTTTGAATGTCATAATAAGTTGAGGCACTTTTAATTCATTTTAGCTTTTTTTTTTTACTTAAATATGTGGTATCTGTTTAAAATGTGTACCTGGTTGGCTAGATCCGGCGGTGTTGACCTGTACAAAAATGGGCTCACTCTCCTGGTTCTCCTCCACAGCGTAGATGCTGATGTTGTAAAGAAGACCGGGGCGAAGGTCAACCAGATTCACTGAGGTCTCTGTGTCTGGCAGGGTCAGCTCAGTGCTGCTGCCTTCCACTGACGGTGTGTACACCACACGGTATCCTGACACAGCCAAACATACAGTTACACACATAATAAAACTGATCTTTATATTAAACTACTAATTTAAGTCACATGTTCCTTACCAGTAATGGGAGCTTGAGGCCTGGACCAGCTGATGCGGATAGAGCTCTCTCCCACCTCATTGACCACATGATGAACAGGGGAGTCAGGAGCTAGGGAAAGGAAATAAAAGGAAATCATACAAGTTGTATTTTGTTTTCAAATTTGCACAATTTGCATAATCCTGATCTTATTGTCGAAATAAAGATGAGAAGAGGGATTCTCCTACCTGTAGTCTGGGAGGTAGACAGAATGAGAGTTGGCTGTCCCTGATCTGGGAGCTCATAGACGTTGACATTGTATCTGCGTCCTGGCAAGAGGTCACTGATGGTGACAGAGGTGGCTGTGCGGGGAACATCTGGAGAGGCAGACAAAGATAGCTAATAAACAAACTAACACATAGTTATATGTATAGTATAATTTTCTTGGACTATTTATACCACAATGTTAAATATTTCTAGGTGGGGCAAAGTTTCAAACCATTAGGTCGGCTGATTAATGGCAATAGTGGATTTTTAAATGATTTTTGTATCAATATCATGAAGTACTTTGACTTGTCAGGTATTTAATTGGTGGATTAACCAAAAAAATACAGATTCACCCACAATATAATTGGTGCCACTGTGTGCAATACAAAAAAAATACTTTTAACCTGAGTTAACTTTAGCCAGTTAATCAATCCATTCAATTATTTGCATGTGACATTATGGAGGCATTAAGGATGTCATAGATATTTGAAGAACCTCACCCAGGACTTTCCGCTTGGCCCCTTCCTCACTGAGCTCATATTCCACCCTGAAGCCAGAGATGGTAGAAGAGGCTGATGTCCAGGACACGACGAAGCTGTTTGACGTGATTTCTGTCACTGACTCAGAAGTGTCTACCACTGGAGGCGGCACAGTCGTCTCTCCCTCCGATGTTTCCACTGGAAAGATAAAGGCATATCATTTTCCTGTGAATATTTCTTCAGATTTGTGGCACTAAGAGGACTTCACCGTTCAAGTCTACTCACAAGAACCATGGGTAGTGGTGAAATCAAAGCGTGTGACCTCGCGGCGTCCGTAGCGTAGGATGCTGATCAGCTGACCCTCGTAGGTGATACCTGGACGCAGCCCACTGATGGTGTAGGAGTTGAGGTGGCCGGGAATGGTGGCCTCCTTCCAGGGCGAGCTGGTATTTTTCTACAACAACAGGTAAAACGGGTAAAAGTTAATAAATGTTTCGCTTGATGTTTCTTCTTAGCTGCTGTTTCCAAGTTCAGGAGTAAACCTCAGCTTTCTGGTGGCCATGAAGAATACTTGCTCAGAAAAAATTTGGACTGGACATTGCCTCAGACCCATTTACTGCCACATCCTGCTATAGGAGTATTTAGACTGGCTTTGCACTCTCTCGGAAAACTACAAACTCTCACAGCAGGAGGGCCACATGACGCCTTTGAGTGACTTTGCTGTCCAAAGTACACAAACTCCTTCAAAGGAAATCTCTTCAATTCAGCTTCACAAACATTTCAACCAGCTTGTCAGACTTTGAGGTCTTCAAAGAGAAAAAGAATTCACAAGGAGGGGGATATTTTACTTGGCATCTGCTGAAAACTGTGTGTTTGTGTGTGCAGACTGCAAAGAGGAGTTCATGTACCGTCTAATCACTTTGTTTGTTCATGCTCAAACTTCAGTCAACATAACCAAAAGCACTTGAACTCATCCAGCCTGTTTGCTCACCTTTACTAATGCTACCAGTCAGCAGATTTTAAACGCCCGTTTGAGGAAAAAATGAAAGTTCACTCGCATTTCCAAAAACAATTTCTAACGTGCAACACAAACTAAAAGAGTGACTCACAATTCTCCATTTGAGGATGTACTTGGTTATGTCAACAGATGAAGGGGGGTTCCACTGGATGGGGTGGGAGTCTGGCTGTTTTCCCGCCTCTGTGATGATCACCTGGACAGGTCTGTGTCCGTCTGGGAGGTTAGAGCAACAGGAAGGAGAAGATTTAGGGGAGATTAGAAGAGCGATGAACATATCTGATATTAGCAACAAGAAAAAGGCTCACACATCGTCAAAGACATGTAATATGACAGTGTTACCTGTAAAGAGCGTGGGTGAAAGTTGGCTGCTTTTTGGTGAGGCTCTGTCAGACAGATTCGTGGTTTTGGGACAGAACCAAACCACCAGACGATGCTAAACCATCGTCAAACACCCACTGACATCTTACAGTGTGACATAACACCGGAGTACCATATTCGTCACAGTTTATCTAGCCTCTGTGCCCTCAAGAACAGACACACACACACACACAGCTTTGAACTCCTTGCTCTGCACACATTTTCATCAGTGCCACTGATGCTGGTGAGATTCATGTTGCAACTGGGCAGTGTTTGGCAGTGTGTGGCAGTACAAAGTATCACATTAAGCAACATTTACCCAACCAAAAGGAGACACTGGAGGCAGGAAGCATGTATAAGGCTACCCCCCGGCCCTCCAGCATCCCTCTTCCCTCAGCACGTCAGCACACAAAAAACACCAGGTGAGGAAGAAAAAAAACTCTCCAACTACAAAGACCAAGGGAAAGATGGGGTTGATGTGATTGGCCGACACCTCTCCATTTGCCAGACTTCAAAGGCAAGCAAAACCCTCGCCTTCCTCCACTAATCTGGCAAGTGAACCTTCAGTTCAATGACGTGTGATGGGAGGTTAGAGGTAGGTGAGAGAAAGTTAACATAGGGGAGCTGAATGAGTACAGCAAACACAGTTTAAGCACTCACAGTTGTCTGACTCAGTGGGAAAGCTGCAGGAAAGGACTGAGAGGCAGTATTTAAATCTTTCACCCACTGATTGAGCCTCCGACCAGCCAAAGTTATCGTGATTATATCAAATGTTTTTGATTTTTTCAGCTGCATCCTTCACAAATTGGAAAATGATGCTGAGGTTAAAATCTGAAAGCAACATGAAAAGTAGGAGGATCATTTTTCCTACCTTGGTAGCTCTGCTGAGGTTCACATCTCATCTCTCCAATTCCATTGCCATAGCAATAACAGCGGTAGTGGATGTTATGGATGACTTTGTCCCAGGTCTCTCCAATCTGATGGAATGCCCTGGTTTGTGGCTCCTGACACTGGTCTATTGTAGAGAACAGAAGGATACAATGGAGATTACTGGACAGGACAGAGAAGGGTGGTGTTGTAACTCTCAGCTGAAAAGTGCATCAGCATTTTAATTCCCCAACAGCTGGGCTAATGAGCTGTGAACGCACCGATAGCGTCACACTTCCAGCGTCCACGTCCCTGTCCAAAGCAGGTGCAGTTCATCATGTAGCCCTCGTCATGGCGTTTGGAGAATTCTTGGTTGACGTCATAGTACAAGCCATCAACGATACACTGATCTGTTAAAAAGAGAGTAAAAAGTCAACATAAAACACTGGCGCTCTATTGTCAGATTGTACTACTTCTGAAGACTTTTCTTTTTATAAATCCAAAAGGAGTTAACCATCTGACCTCGCAGCTGTGAGTAAGCAACGCAGTTCCACTCCCCACGGCCATTGCCCAGGCATGTGCACTCCATCATGTGACCCATGACGTCATGGCGTTTGTCCCACTTGTCGCCCACACGGTGCATCGTTCCATCGTTGGTGGTACATAATTCCTCGTGGGCTACATAAAGAAAGATGGGAAACATTTATTAAAAAACAAACCGTACTTTGCTCCTTGTGCTTGAAGTGTGCATTTCTGATGCATCTGTATATTTGCATTGCATATATACTGTATCCTGCTGTGTGTGATAGGACAGGTAATTCTCCTTGGTCCAGTTAACCCAGTGTCACGACTGTGTATGTAACTAAATGCTGTTATGTAAGAGCCATGATGGAGTCTTTACTCTCCCATGACCATAAACCCACTCTCTTTTAACCTGCAGTTATTTTGTCCCTAATTGTGTACATTTGAGCCATGCAACCAAAGTCATTAGCATCTGATAACAAGATGAGTTACAGACCAAAGCATTTAGCGTAATTACATACCCGACAAATAAAAAAACAAATGTATATAATGATAGTTAAGCAGTTGAACATTTCAGACTTTGGCCATAAGACCAGCTTTCATCTTTCTCTTTCTCACCAAGTTAGATGAGAAGATAGATCACTGTCATGTCTGAACTAGGAATATGGAGCTGCAGCCAGTTAACTTCACATACAGACTGGACAC
Source organism: Scortum barcoo (assembly GCA_023238725.1). Lineage (NCBI taxonomy): Eukaryota > Metazoa > Chordata > Actinopteri > Centrarchiformes > Terapontidae > Scortum > Scortum barcoo. Next base: position 10,908,793 of record CM041531.1, read on the forward strand.
AGGAGGACTGGCTTTGTTATATTGTGGGAATCTTTGGGGGCACTATATAGTGCATACATTCTGAATTTGGACACTAAAATAAAATGAAAGCAGATAAATATAGTGGACTATACAGTAGGGTGTGCTTTTGGACACAGACTATCAGTGGTGCTGATAAGTGGTATGTTTTTACTTTTGGACAAATCCAGGCTAGTTGTTTCCCCCTGTTTCCACTCTGTTCAGCTAAGAAAACTGTCTCCTGGCTGTAGCTATACACTTATCATATCTATAAAAGAGGAGTGTCAATCTTCTGATCTAATTCTTTGAAAGTGCATAAGTATATTTTCCAAAATGCCAAACTATCCCTTGAAACACATTTGTATTCACCGATTATCATTTTATATTTTAAATTGTGAATGTTAAAAAACTGTTTACTTTCTTTAGACATATACTACATAAAAATATAAAGCATAAAAAATACAAAATAACTGCATGGTGAGAAACAAACAATACTCACCAGCCATGGGGCAGAATCCAAAGCGCTGCTCTGTGTCGTAGTCGTGAGTGGTACCACACCACCTCATGCCATCACGGCGGCCGTCAGAGGTGCAGTCGGTATAGTTGCGGCCACTGTAGAGGAAGGGAAAGTGGCACAGGGCGCCGTTGGAGTTTCCACCTCGTGTTGCCACAACAGCTGGAATAAAGTGGGAGACCCATCATCACCATACTACTATGTAATGTCTGAAAGACTCGCCAATATATCACATGCAAATCGGTATCTTTAAATATGACTATGACTCATGTTCCTGAGTCTCACCATTCTTCTCAGTACAGAAAGAGTACTGCTGGTCTTTCTCATAGTCTGAGGTTGTAGAGCACCAAAGCTGCCCATCTGTGCGTCCGTCTGAGGTGCAGGAGTAGTAGGTCTTTCCCATGAAGACGAACGGGAATGTACACGGCTGGCCATTGGAGTTGCCACCATAGGCCTGGTTCCTGGCTTCTGCACAAACAGCAGAGGGAAGAGCAGAAAAATATTCATTGTAGTGGAATCTAATAATGATGATTATTGTTTGAGTCATGTTATATATAAATCCCATTAGAAGCAGGACAGAGACAAATCTGAGGGAATTCTGCCCTGAAGAATCTCCTCTAAAAAGTTTTGTGTTTACACAGTAAAAATCACCATAATTCCTCTACTTTTTTAACCCTCCATCCTATACTCACCCCACTCTTGACAGCTGACACCGTTGCCCAGACAGGTACAGATCATCTGCTTGTTGCCCTGGTTTCTGAACCAGCGCTGTCCGTCATAGTAGAAGGCTCCTGACTCTGTGCGGCAAGTCAACTCAGTGGAGATCTCGGGCTGCTGCCGAGAACGAGCGGGGGTGAGCATGACAGTACCTGTGGCTGTAATAACAAAACATATTGACAGAATATTGGATGTCAGGACTGCGGCTATGAGAAGGTTTTTGCCCTTGGGGTGAAGGCTTTCAACAAAATTGAGCAAGAGCAAGAGTTTAGATTTTGGGTCTCACTTCTGCCTGCGTTGTGTCTCTCACACTTCCACTCTCCGCGGCCATTTCCTAAGCACTGACACTGGAGGATATGTCCACTTGTGTCTGTCTTTGTCCATGTGTCTCCAATACGGTAGGACCTCCTGGTGTCCTGGTCGTTGCAACGGTCTGGTTGGAGAACAATGGTGGTCAACGGCCGCCAGTGAGGCATGTAAAAGTGTATGTTCATGTGTGCATGTTTAGATGCTTCTTACTCCTTGAGCTGCATGTGATGCGTCCATTTCCCTCTCCCAGACAGGTACAGTCCAGCATCATCCAGCCTTGGTATGGTTTCTCCCAGGTCTCCCCCACGACGTACGATGATGCAGCAGTGTTGTCATAGCAACGCTCAGCTGCACAGAAAACAAGATCCGATTTGAGATCAGAACATCTGAATCACATTTCCAGTAAAAATACGAGTGAAAATCAATAACTGTGGCGTAAGATGGGCAAAGAGGAGAGGCGTGCTCTCTCATACACCTACCTTGCTTGTCTGACTGCTGTCAAACATTTACAGTGGTATCAAACACAGTCATGCTTCTGGGAAATTACCCTGTCTGTAAGTTTGTGTGCATGCATTTGTGTTTGTGGTGGCAGCTGAATATACAAGCTTGTATGTTTAAGTTGCGATGTGTCACATTTATTTGCATTCCAGTGTCCTTATGGGCAATGTTGACATCCTGCAAGTTCAAACCTACGAGACAAAAGGACTCACCCACGGGTTTGCAGGTCCATTCTCCTTTGCCGTTTCCAAGACACACACACTCCAGCATGTAGTCAGCGGTGTCATGAGGCCGCTGCCAAGTGTCCCCGATTTTATAAGACCTTCCACCTTCATGGCAACGATCTGTGAATGACAAAGATGTAGATGTTCCATTGGTTTAAAAAGAGTACACTATGACACATATCAGTTGATCAGTTTTTATACTCCATTCAATCACTATAGTTTAAGTAAAACATTTAATTAAAGTATAAAAGGTAAAAATACAGCATGTTTGTCCAAGGCAAAGCACTCACTAAAATTGGTTTAATTAAAAACTATTTTATTCTTAGATTTGATTCCTGGCAGTTTGGTGTTCTGGTAACTTACTTGCAATGGTACAGCTGATCTTGGCCCGACCAGAACCGATACAGGTGCAGTCCCACATCATCCCGTCCTTTGGTCTCTCGTAGGTTTCACCGACCTGGTATGTCCGGTCATTGTACTTATCATGACAGGACTCCTCTGGGGAAACAAAAGGTTGTTATTGTGAATGGTGCGTATTTCTCTTGCAGCGTAAAGACACAAGTTTTTACGCATAGATATCTGCAAAGATAGATATCTCAATATATCTCCAAGTTGTTCCCAAGGTTTTTTTTTTTTTTTAAATAAGTCAGGGCCGGTGTTTTAGTCGTGGTGTGACAGAAAAGTTTTGATATAGGTGATACTGGACTTGGGGGAAGGCTACTATCCCAAACCAAAATCCGTTTTTACTCGTTTCCAGATGTTAAAAGTGAGAAGAAATGGTCTGTTAAGACATTTCTGCATCAAACCGGTTGGCCTCTCACTGACCTTCAGGCTTAGTTATACATTTGATGCCTGCTGCTCCATTGCAGGTGCACACCAGTGTACTACCACGGTAAGGTTTCTCCCACTGCTCGTTCAGTCTGTATGAGCGACCGTTTTCCTCACAGCCGACTAGAAATCATATGATGAGAATATCGTTACAGAGAGAGTATTAAACATTTGGACCATGAATGGCCAGTAAAGCTTTGGCTGATTTGGCTCATGTCAAAAGAGATATTTGACTCGACTAATGCAAAATTAAGTGCTTATGATAAAGGTTTCAGTAAAATAACTGCATTTACTGGCACAGCAGAAATAATGCAGAATAATTTACTGCAGATTGAAATGTTTACCCGTTAAGGAGAATTAAACTTAAGAATGGGAAGACATAAAATAAAGTCTATGTACCAACCTGGAGAAACAGACCCTGCGTCGTGGAGCTCAGGATAAACTTGATACTGGCCAGTTTGTCTTTTGGTCTTCCTTGGCAAGCCGTGGACTGCGCTGCTTACGCACAGCGCAACCAGCAACCCCGTCAGCGCGCCACCAGTCATTTTGTTGGGAAAAAAATAAGGATTTCAAGCTAAAGCAGAAGAGGGATAGCAAGATTTAATAAAAAAAAAAAAAAAAGCGAGTGCAGAGATGAAGTTTAGCTTGGAGAGATCTGATTTCTGCCCCTTACACCTCGCTCCCTGCTGCCTCCTTGCAGCTGGTGCACCAGACCGAGGAGAGGGGTGCGCGCTGGTTTTATACCCGCAGTTTATTGAAGGGGAGGGCTTTTACTGGAGTTTGCACGACCGGCCCGAGTGTGAGCTACACTGACACCCGACACCTGCAATGTGCAAATGTTGAAAGCAATAATTAAATACACTTTACGACTTTTATAAAATACTGTAAAAAATATTTTCTTCAAATTTAACACCTCAAACACTCAACTAACCAAAATATGGTACAGCACACACACACAACTGGTCAAATCCCAAATATTTTGTCATGCTCTGATTTAAGGCTCCCCGAATCCCAAATTGTCACCCCATCTCTTGAATTTGTGTTACTATTGGGAACTACAACCATATCTGTCAGCATATGTAAATTGTATGGTATTTTGCAAGTCACTTGGGGGCCCTGGTGGCTGATGGCCCCCAAGCAGCTGACTCTAGCTATTACAGTATGTGCACTTTGCTTCATCCCAGATGAGCAACAACTTCCATGAGCTGAACACAGCAGCTCCTTGATGAATGAGGAAGAGAATAACTGCAGACTGTCCAGACAGGAGTTCACCAATATGTATTTTTGTGCATATTGGGAAATGAAATTCAATCATCTTTTTTTTCTCCAGACAGTCTCTTGGGTAATTGCTTAACAGCATATTTTTTCCATCATTTCCTCTGTTGAAAATTATTTTACATTTTTTGGATACCACACTGACTTGTGATGTCCACTGTTAACACCTTTAAGGTGCAAAAACATGTTAAGTGAATGTGTATGTACTCCAATCAGTACAACTTAACACCTCAGATAGTGTGACCTCCAATCACATAAATACACTTAAACACATACAGTCTCCCTCTTTCCCCTCCACCTGCTCCTTATCCATTAGAGTGTTTTTGCTTTCTTCATTTGTCATGTGGCTGGCTTAGCTAAGTCAGTCTGTGTTACAGAGAGAAAACAGACTGCTTTCTCTCCTGTCCACAATTCACTTTCAGTCCACATGATTTCTCCGAGCAAAAACATGATTTTCTGTTTTAATGGTGAATGCTGCAATGTCCCATTTTAAAGATAGATATCCACCATTCTGAAAAAAAGATATTACTGCTTATAAATTGACTAAAAGTAAAAAATATTATAAGTTATATTATGAGGGATGGTACTGAACACAGAAACAAAAAAGGTTTTGTAATTTGAATTTCAAATATCCTCCAAACCCCCCCCCCCCCTCAAGTAATGCATTGGATCACACGATACCTGTAAATGTAAATTTGTTCCAACGCTTCACAGTTGAAGCTTTCCCACACATTTGAAGAGAGTGAAATATTCACATTCAAAATGTTATTTTTATAGCTGCTTCTTTGCATTTAATGGAAAATTCCAGATGTGTAAACATTTTATACCCTTTACTCTGTAATTATACCGGTTGTATTTTTCCTTAAAGCTTGGGATCATATAGAATAAAACAAAATCTGTGGTTTAACTGTCTACACAGAACAAGGTGGATGGTTGATTTGTCATAGTTATATACCCATCAAGGGTCTGAGGGGTTTATTTGCGGGAAGTTAACTCCTCTGCCAAGAAATGAATGGTTTTCAAAAACAACATGCAAAAGGGGGAAAAAATAATAAAACTAACCACTGCCTGCTGTCTTTGTTATGTCATGCGCAGGAGCTGCTGATTTCCCTAAACTTACTCACGGGTATGGAGAGAAGCTACTGTGTGTGAGACCGCAATCTAAAAATTCCAGTTAGTCAGGGCTTGTGGAACGAGTTGTAACTGGGGCACAGGAATAAAACACATGGTTTTGGGGAAACAGAGGAAGAAAACAGAAAAAAATCACTGTCCTTGTTTTCTAAGTACAACCGAGTCACAAATCTCTCCCGTGTGGAAAAAGAAAGCCTCCACATACTTTCCGTTTGTGAAACAGCGCCAAACTGTGGAGGATCAAAAACAACGGACGGTTTCAAGACGCAGAATCTGAAATGTTATTTTGAAATGTGCAACTTCCATATTAACTGATGTTATACAACACATTTTTCCTGAAATGTGCACTTATGCAGTATAGGGGAGGAACTGGTGTAGAAGAACGTATAAATATTTGTGAACAAAAGAGACATTCAGTTCCTACCAGAATGGTGTATTTGGGGTATGACTTAATATCCTGGGCTGTTAGGTCTCACTATCAGATTTATGAGCTGTCTCTGTCAAAGCCTCTGGAGGGCCGCCTGGCTTGAATCAAAGTGAACAGCCTCATCTCTTTTCTTTCTCTCTCTGCTTTCCATACATAACATCCATATTTCAACAAAGATTTATCTCCACTCTAGGTTGTTTTCACAGTGATTTTTTTGTTTACTCTCAGCGTGAGTGATTTGTGTTTGAGAACTCAGTGGAGAGAAAACCTGATTTGACAATCCTCATGACCTGAAACTGGCATTAAGAGTGTTTTCTAAAGCACGATTGTAGCAATTTAGATTTTAGAGCTTGAGTTGGATGATGCATCGTAATGAACACAACATCTGTAAATACTTTTGCATTGCATTTGCATATGAATTAAGTTTTACATTAGGCTGATCTGAAGTCTGCAATGCAATACACCAAGTCAGCATATGGTTAGTCTATCTAAGCATTAAAAAAAAAGAAACAGCTAGCTTGGCTCTGACCAACAGTAACAAAATTTACCTACAAGCACCTCTAAAGCTTACTAATCAACAAAGTCCTCCTATTATATTGGCACACGCAGCATAGACAGTTTAAAAACAAAAACAATAAAAATCAACCAGATGTGTTTTTTATGGCAGGTTACACAGGACTATTTATTGCTCAGCTAAACAGCTTTTGGCTGTAGCCTCACGTTGAATGCATGAGTGGCATCAATTTTCTAATCCAATAAGAAACTGTCAAACTAAAACAGAATAAAAATGTACTAAACACTGGTATGGTCTTTCGTGTTTCCTGTTATCATGAGTAAAATCTGTGTAGTTCACGTTCTGCCAGGATTTAGCCATGAGATGTGTGTTTCACTGACTAAAAGAGATAAAACTGGTAAAAAAAAACAAGAAAAAAAAACCTAAAAACCTAAAAAAAAAAATCTTTAAAAGTGTGCCAAGCCTTAACACATGTGGAGCCTTGGGAGCACTTGTTTTTAATGTGTGGTTCTCCACCCCGGCTTCATCAAGCCATGGATGGGCAGTTTGTAGAGCGAGAGCCAGATGGCCACAGCTGGATGAAATAATTGGGCGAAGGAGAGGCGCATTGGGGTGTGAAGAGATAGAGAAATGGAAAGAAAGTCTAGAAGAGAGGTAGAAAGTTGGAGGGTTTGTGTACTCGGAGGGTGGAGGGCAAGATGAGCAGCAATGGGACCATGACTGTCTGGTCTGTCACACCCAAGTCTGGCTGTTATCTGGCTGTTTGCCTCCAGCTCCCTGCGTGGAGTAGTAAAAGTGGTAGGATTTGTAGCTTTGGAGTTAAAATACAAACAGGAGAATGATCTGCGCATAGGAAGGCCTGAAAACATGACACAGGAAAAATGCAGCTACTCAGAAGAAGAAGTTCATACAGCAAACAGCTATGGGGTGAATCTAAAGCAGCTGAGAAACACAATTTGAGGTTGTCAGCATTCTCACGTCAGAATTTTCTGCACAGGATGTGAAGAGCATCTGCTGGTCTGCTGACGACAAATACCAGAGGTCGCTGGGAGCTGGGCGGCGCGTGCGGAGACGAACACTCTGACGAAGCATTTGCAGAGATTCCACAACACAGTGCTACAATACAGAGTTACCGTGGAAACCAGATTGGGCGAGGTCATTTGGAGAGTGACAGCGAGGGTTTGACTTGACAAGTGAGGGATGCTGATGGCGGTGCTTCATCGACTGAATTATATGTTGAGTCACACAAGACACTCGCACACCCTTGAGATGAGGTAACGTCAGTGTCAAGAGTCCAGAGGAGGAGCGAGGGGACCAGACAAAATATTTTCTCATTCAGTTCTGGGATCTACTTTATAAATGCCCTGTGATTAAAACATAAGCAAATTTCAAGTCAAACAGCAGGCCTGTAATGTATTCGAATGCTAATGCCGACAACTTTGAGATACAAGCGATCATGTTGTACTTTGGATGTGCATTCTGAAGATACTTTGTTCGCTGGCAAAATATGAGGAAGTTTCCCACCTCTCTAATCTTTTTTAGGGTCTGAGCTGAACCATGAACAGCACTCCCACTGCAAAGCTTTGTAAATGCTGACCTACGCCCTGTTCCTCTTCAGACAGCTGTGTATCTTCAGTTTTGTCACAGTTTATACCTCCACTAGTCAAACCTGGCATTAGCTGTGCTGCCATTTTGAGGACAGAAGTCTTCCGTGACACACCAGGTGTAAATAAGCATGACCTTCACAGGTTAACACGTGTGTTTCCATTTCTGCAGTGTGTCACATGTTTGTTCGAGAGAGGAGGAATGAGAGGAAGAAAAAGGAAATATGGTCTTGGTGGAAGGGTACATTGTGTGCGTCTGGTGTGCTTTTTTTTACCGCTGCCCAATGTTTGGTCATAGTTAATTCAACAAATGTGAAATGGAAGAACTGTGCATTTCCTATGGGGTTAATTTCCTAGACTGTCCCTGTAGCTTTAATAAGCCCAACAGGGAAAATTAGAGGAAACAAGTCTGCATCTTGTTTACCCGCCGAACTGAAAAAGTAGCCACTTTGTTAGTGTTGCAAAATGAACTTCGCAGACGTGCACAGAATTTGAGACCGATGTGAAAACGTCTGTGCCTTTTCCTGTTGTCACACCAACCAAGATTGATTGTCTTATAAAACAGGGGTTATAATTCATCACATTAATGAAATCCTGATTAGGCCGCCAGTGAAAAGGTGATGATATTCACACAGACAGGGCACATTTCCAAAGGACTCACAGTAAGCTCAAAAGGCCCCGCGGCAGAGATTCATTCTGCCCTGACCTTGGTCTGTCTTGTTACTCACACCGTTGGTGTTTGTCTGCGACGTGCGCTTGTGTGCGGGCCCCCTTTGCAACAACCTGCCTGCTTCGTCATCTCTGACTGAGCAGGTTGTCCTCAAAAACCCCTGGAAGAAGGAGACAAAGAGGGGCTTTGAGTGGGCAAAGCATTTGCTGGCCCTCAGCGGAGGTGAAACAGACCAGTGTAGATTCAAATAAGCCAGCCAACAGGCAGACAAAACATATACAAGAAAACACAAAGATGTCGTTGTTGTTGCTGATGAGTAAATACATGGATTCCCTCCTGCAGTAAAAGCTGTCTGTGCCCAAAATGCTGAGCCACTTTGGATCCTTGTCCTAGTTGTTTTCCTAGTGGTATTTTTCCCACATCTTTTAAAACATTCAGTCTTCATTAATCAGCATTATGTTCATTATGTTGTTTCACTATGTGTTTTATTAGACAATAGGTTGTTGTGTCTAGATAACGTTAGGCTGACATGCACACAGCAAACAGAGCAGGGTATATTCCAGCTCTCATACCTCCCTCCTAAGACCTCCTAATGACATCACTGACGCAAAGCAGACTTTCACTGTGCCGACCCCGCGGGGAAGCAGAATGAAGGTTTACGAGACCTTAGCAAGTAAAAAAATGTAATTCAGAGTTTCTGCCTTTCTCTGCCGTGTGTTATTCTCATTGACTGCACTTTCCCTCTCCCCTTTCCAATGTGTACTTTTATGGCCTAAAGACAGAACTATTTCCCTGCAGCGATCCTTTCTCGAAAGTCTCCCACTTTGCGCACCGCAAAAAAAAAACATACACAAACATGTGATTTCGCTGTGCTTTTCATAGAGTGTTGCCCCTAAATATTTTCTACAACTGAGCCCTGATGATGCAGACAAACTTTCCAAACCAGCGAGGGGAAATATCATTAACTGTGTACTCTGCCGTTAGCATCACCATTACTCACTCATTCCCGTCTAGACGACATAGACATGCCAGCTCACCTGGGACTGTATGGAAGAGGAGGCCCACCTGCCCCATCCCAGGTGAGGTCAGCCTGTTTTGGGAAATGCGTGACAAGCCCCACTGATTGTATTAACATTATATGGGAGGACGTGATCAACAGAAAGAAAACAACCCCTGTCATCTGAGACGCAAGTGGAGGAACCACAGTGTGGCTTGTTCCTGAGCTGGAAAACATCTGATGAACTTGAAAAAAAAAACAACATACTGACAGAAGCCTGTGTGGAGGTGTAACGAAAGCGATCATGTACAGACCACCACAGTCCCCCTCAAACACACACAGTCAGACACCTCCACAAATATTCACATGCACAGAAATACACAGACACCTCAGCAAACACGGTCTGCATAGCACACTGATGTGCTACGGCCTCCACCACATTTGTATGTTGCATGTGGTCACCCATAAATGAAACAAAAATTGAATACGTGCTTCAGTGGAATCCTTACCATGCAAAATCTCTCCTCCCTGACTTTGATTTTTCTTCAGACACACTTGTGTTAGGACTCTATTTTGACACCACTTCTAGAAATGATACACAGGCCTCCATCTCGGCCGTGCCAACATGAGCACAGCAGGTCTGGAGTGGTTTGATTCAGAGGAGGCGATGGTGGAGGAAGGGGGGAGCAGTCGGCTGTAGTTGCTGAGTGAAGCTTGGGTTACAGTTCACACTGAGACAATGATTCTACCAGTGGCTAACAGGTGGGATATAATAGCATTTCTCAACGTTGGTAGGGTGGTGATGATGTTGGGACTGTAAAGTCTCCCCTACAAAGACAGACAACTACTAATATTACACACCCGGCTAGCCAAGAGCGCTGAACACGATTCTGAAAATTGCTGGACTATGTTCAGTTTGGCATTTCTTTAACTTTTGCAGATTTTTTTTTTTTTTTACAGAATTCTTTTTAAAAAATGTAGGGAAAGATTATGTTTGTAGCACGGAAATGATGGTTCAGGTATGGTTAAGATTAGGCAGCTCAAACACTCAGTTAAGGATAGAAAACTTGGTTACAGTTAATTAAAAGGCGCAAGTCTGTAACAGGACAGAGACTCCAGTCTCCCATGCTACATGCACATCCACAATCCTGACCTCCACCCCTTTGCTTTCTGCCTGGCTTCTTCCTGCATACGTGCTGAGTGCTCTGATTTGACAAAATTAGGGTGTGGAATCGTCAAAAATGAAGTAACCAGGCTGGATATTAAGAGCAAAAACAGTGGCTACATTTTGTAATCCATTTACTACCATACCATAAATATACCTTATTTGGAGTTTGTCCTACCTTTTAGGTGGCCATATAGGTCAGTTCATGTTCAAATTCTACCAATTAGGGGCTTAGTTCTCATGCACTTTACCTTTTATGGGTTGTTCACATGTAGATGTCACATTACCCTGACACAAGATTTTTTTATTGTTCATTTACTTATTTGTCATTAATGAAATGAACTGAACTCATTGAGTATCTAGATGTTAGAGCAGTCATCTAAAATCTCTGATTAGGATTAGGAAAAAAAGTAAGCAAAAATGTATAATAAATGTTAATTGGCTAAAATGAACAAAACGCCTGTGATGGTCTTTCAGGCTTTCGAGATACAGTGGTCCAGACGGCGTTCAGACAGTGGGAAAGTGGAGGCAGTTACATCATGGGAGCAACATCAAAGAATAATTTCACGTGAGTGAGGATATCATTCCACGTTGCCTTGTATTATCCTTTTGTTTTCCCATTTCACCATCCCCCGCACTCCTCTTTCTTCTCCACTGCCTTTTTTGGTCTCAGTTTGAATGCGTCCCTCCATTTGGCTCCACGTGAGACCGGCTGCAGCCTTCCTCAGACCATTTGCCACAGTGCTGCTTTCTGAGGGAAATGCCAGCATGTTTTATTGACTGTGCCGCAGAGAGCCAAACACTATAACCACAACACTTGAAGTCTACAGTGTCTTTTTGTGAATCTTTGACCTCTTAAATTGACAGCTGTATAAAGGAAACTTACTGTAATAATAAACCCAGGGTCTCATTTGACTATGGCTCTAACAGTACCCTAGGCTGGATGTGACTCATATGTATGGTAATGCAGCACAAAAAAAAAAAAATTATAACCAAGCTGTGAGAGTGACTCACAGTCTGTCTACAGGCACACTGAAAGAGCTTATAACATTACTTCCCAGCAGAATAGCTTTCTGCATGGAGAAAACATTAAGAGTGAACTAAAAGGAGTTAAATGTTAAATCTCAAAGTAGGCACGCCATTATAGTTTACCACTGCAAGTGAAGTTACAAGCCCATTAAAAACACCCTCACACTCACAGCCAGAATAGTTTGCTGTAGGACTTACCACTTCATTACTCAGTTGTGCCAGTAACAGAAAATGTCTGATCAGTGCTACACTTATAAGAAAAAGTAACAAGCAAGAAACTACAAAGGACCTGAGGCCCAAAACTCAATCAGAACTTCTTGAAGACATCTGCTTTGTAATTATTTGTCACACAAAACACAAGCTGTCATCTCAGGGTAATCTTGTCTTGTCCTGCAGCTTTAAGGACCATTAACTGGATGATGATAGAAGTTCCTATAAAGACAAGCATGACATCATCACAGTGTGTATGTGCACGCACATGTGTGTTTATGAGTTTGATGTCTCCTTCCATTTCTAACCCCCTATAATTACACAGCTCATCCTGCCCCGAAGGCATCCAGCAGGGTACATGAGAAAGACCACAAGCCAGTCGCTTATTCGCAGGTGAAAAGTTGGAACATCTTAACATGTTCACACATTACACAGGTTTACATGACCTCCTGTTCTTCTGACTCACTGGAGACTGTGACGCAACAGGAGGTGCAAAGTGCACATACAGGTAGAAGAAAAAGTGACATATCAGTGACTAACCAGCTTTCAGTATATACCTATATGGAAAACAAACATCTCTCCTGATATTTATGCAGATACTGTATGTCAGTTTGAACTACAGTTGAACTATTGCCGAAGTTGATGAAAAGACCTCTATGAAAAGTTTTTTAATCACATACAGTACAATCTAAAGATAACTTCTGCTGTCGCAAATGTGACAGTGGCATGGTCAGGCACTGTGAAAGTTTGTGTTTGTTATGGAGATGCTTCGGTCAGTGGTGAGCCAAAGAGGAAGTCTGGAGGCCTCTGAGGTGAGGTAATAGAGGAAAGGTCACATTGCATAATTATTTGGGAAATTCCATGAAACTGTATGAAAATAGAAAGTGTGTTCTTACTAATAGATTCCAAGTTACAACTTACAGATGCATGCACACAAGTAAAAAAAAACACGGAGCCATAAATTGCTGATTAGCACTAAACACAAAGTACAGCTGCTGGATGAAGGACTGGGAAACAGAGTCAGATGAGTCCTCTGGAAAACATGAGTGTCTCTACAAAATTTAATTGCAGTTAATCCACATATCGGCCTAAGACCGGCTTGCTTGATAACACTTAACTAACCACAGAAAGTCCCAATCAAAGAAACACAAAAGAAACGATCAAAAAACAGAAAATATTCAAATTAAAAGTATACAAAAGCAAATGAAATATGCCTATCAATATTTGCTTGGTCACAGATCTGACAAAATAGTGGTTGTAAGAAAGTCATTTAAACTGCTTTGATGGGAGTTTTTCAGTATCTCATCTTGTTTTAAAGCAACAGTAGATTTTGTTAATACTCATTGGGGTTATTAACACCAGATTAGTGGTGTATTACATTATGTTGATTACTTTAAGGACAAACACCATGTTTATTTTGCTTCAAAATCTTCTTACACTCATTCTTACCTAGCACGATCCAGACGTTTGTTCATTTAAATCAAGCATATCGCCCTATCTATCATCCAGGGGGAAGTGATCAATGCAACTGTTTCTGCAAATTTGTAGAATCCATGTTTGTCTTCATATGCATACATGCCTCAAGATCAAGGTGTATCCAAGGTATGATTTGCATGCTTAGTTAATTTTAAGAGCATTAATAGCATCTTGGAAAAATCACAAACTTGTAAAGAACTCTTATCCTTTGTTTCTCAGAGAACAGATTCTAGCTTCTCTCTCAGTAGGAACGTGTGTAATCAATGTTTTTTTGTTGAATATTGTTGTGTCATATGTATCATATTTTCACTCTTTCAGTTGAGAATATTCCTGAAATTGCATAAACATTATCAAATTATTAGCCTGTGATTCAGACTTTACAGCGTCACTGGTTTGGCAGATATATCAGGCAAATAAAATCCCCTGTACTGACATTTAAGATTCACTTGCTGCTCTTTTCCAACTGTCTGCATTACAGGAAAGAGGTGGAGATAAACCAAATCGTCTGCCTAACTCCTGTCTAACTCTAATATTTCTCCAAAACGCTCAGGCTTTCCCAAAGAATTTTGAATAATTTCAGCTGAAATGTTGAATAATATACAGTTCCTCATGCATGTAATACAGAAATTAAACATCTCTGTTGCCACTTTTCCATTTTTCATGTGCAATCCATTGTTTATATCTCATTACTGCTAATTTTAGGAGGAAAATGGAAATGGAGAACTGCCTACTCTGTGTTTGTGTTTAGGGGTATGTTAGAGTTCATTATTGACTTAAATAACACTGACCCAGACGGTGAGTCCCTGAAGACTAGACCAATGAAAACAGCACCTCTCTTTTGTGGTTCTGCTCAACACAGCCTTCTTCCCTGTGCAAATGCAACCAGTCTGACTGTACGTCACAAGCTCACACACACACACCGACTCGTTTCAACTCCGCAGGCCCTCGGCTATGGTGGAAACTCTGCGGACAGTGACATCATCATTCCAAGATCCCAAGAACATTACAGAAAAGAGTGGAAATGTAGTCCCGGGCAACGAGGAACATCACAACAGCAGGGCACGGTGCTACTGTCATTACTGTACCACAACCAGGGAAGCAAATGCTCAAGGGCGCAACAATGGTGGAAACCCACTCAAGGACAAACGCACATGCACTAAGAACAGAGGAGCAAAACCATCTCTCTGGGGAGACAAAGTGAGGTCATTTATTCTCTAAAATCTTCTCTGCTTTCCAAAGAATCTTGCTTCATGATAAAAACATGATGCTTAATTACATGTTCTGGACAGCCCCAGATGGCCTTTGTGTACTTGCACACTGCCATATCCATCCCTTCCATTATTTGTCTATCCAATATCTTAAGAGCTACCTTTAAACAAACACCCTGATGGGGGTGAGTTATTCCCTGATTTGTTTATCTGTGCATTCGGAGATAAGAGGTTCTAGTGGATCCTTGAGTGTATTTGCTCTTGGCTCCCTTCTGCAGATTGGAAGCATATGCCTTCATTGCATAACATGGACACAGAGGACAAACATGGGGGAAATGACTTCACATAATTATAAGAAATGGTAGGTTGGTAGACTCCCTGTGGGGCTGCAGCTTTGAATTCTGGCCACTGGCCTTCTCTGCAGAACCCGAGCTCTTTTGCACATGCCTGAAAACAAATGGAGTCTTAGTCAGTGTTTCCTTTTCTCATGAATCAGCAGTTTGACACATCCCAGAGGAACATCTGCAGAGATTAATCCTTTAAGGTAAGTCTGCAATCAACAGCATACTAAGACTGGAAAGAATTAAGAGATCTTAAAAGTTTTTAAAGAATAATACCAACATAAAAATAATGGTAATAAATGATTTGCCAAAAGCACAAAGTGCCCATTCAGTGTTCATGTTTAATGGCTTCTGAAATCTAAATCCTCTTTTTCTTTCAGAAATCTCTTACATATCAGTCCTCATGAATGCATCAGTACCCAAGACTCAAGGAAAGCCTTCTTGAGAGGCTTTTGAGAATCCACGCTGAATTTCACTGTGCAAGAAAACATTATGTTTTTCAGAAATTGTAGGGCTGAAATGGGAACAAAAACTAATGAAAAGGCTGAAATGGTTCTGATAAATGTAACATGTCTGCATAGCTGTCAACTCTACAGGAGCTAACAGAGAGGCTGCAAAGCCTCGTACTTGTATTCTCAATAAACCTCATTCATCAACAAATGCACATACATGTATGAATCATTTCTGTGCTGATAGGTGGAGGGTCACAGCAGGTCACTCTGTCTTGTAGGGCTACAAAGGAAGGCCAACACTCTCTCTCTCTCCCTCTCTCTCTGCAATGTGAATTTTAAACCCCCTGGTCAGGGAAATGGTCCATTGTTACATAGGCTCCTGTAACCTGTTTGTGTAGCGGTGGAGGAATGAGGGGGACCTTTTCAGTTCCTGAGAGTGTTTAGCACCAAGATGAAAACTTTTCTGATTATTTTAAGTTTTGTTGGTGATGTATCTAAACCCTTTTATACCACCACACCCTCTACTTCCTCCTCGTTTTGTTCCATATTTTCCATCCAACTTACCCTTTAAAATATTCTGCCTGGTAACAGAGCTCCAGTAAATCCAATGAGTTTTGTTCACCCCTTTTAAGGAGCAGAACACAGTCACACCACAAGTATTCCTGAGGCAAAGTGTGGTTGAGCAGGCATGCTAGAAGCAGCATGACTATTTTGCCATCTTTGTCATGAATTTATGCTTTCATTTGGGTTTCGTTGAGTGTGGCTGGCCAGCTCTGTAGACGATTACTGATTGTTCAAACTATGATCTACATCTCCTGTCTGGTTCTGAGTTTGATTCAGAGCTGTATATACAAAAACAGTCTACATTCCAGATGTGCCAGATGTCATGCCCCCTTTTACAGTAGTAGGCACCATTTTTCACATTGTATACATTAGTATTTGCCAGAAAACAGTGCAGGTATGAACTACACTTCAGCCCTGAGTGCAGATCTGTTTATTCCTCGGCTGAACATATGTGTTCAGAGAGCAAAGATCTTTGCAGGTTAAGGGCACTCTGACTGATGGGGCAGGGTACACAAGAAGGGAGTCAGACTCTAAGCTGATATAACACAGCTGTCTGGCAGATTACATTACACTAAAATGTCAAAACGGTCCACATTAACTTTGCATGGTCACATTTAATGGGTGGTGAGGAAAGGTGAAATACAGTTGGGCTGAAGAAAATGCTCCATGGAGAGAGTGTGAAGGCAGTTCTGGGTCAATGTGTGAGCGTTTATCACCCCAGAGAGATGCTCCTCCAGATGTGCAGAGCACTTCATGTAAAAATTCACATGCATGTGCAATAATCAACAGGCCAAAATACTCACACACACGTTCGCACTTATGCAGTCTGCAGAGGAAGTAGAGCAGGCCACAGAACAATCACACCTAAAGCTCACATCAACATAATATTCTTTACCCAATTGCTTGTCATGTTATTTCTTAGCATTTTCAGTGCCTCTCCTCTACAACCACACTAGCAGCTCTGTGAGGCATGGCAATACTTTGAGCTAAATGCTAATGGAGGCATGCTAACACACCCACGATGACAATATTTAAATGGTGATATTAATAGATGCTGCATAAAACACACAGTACAGCCAAGGCTGATGGGAATGCCATTAATTTCGAAGACATTTGCTCGTAAACTAAAGTTTTAGACAAAATAAAATACTCCCTGATGATAGATGAAAAGTCAGAGGATCACCAAAGTGGCTACAGTTCATCCTGAGTGGTGCATTAATATCTGCACCAAGTAACAATTCATGCAAGACATTTAATTCAAAACCAGAACCTCATGGTAGTAGAGTTGAAATCAAGGGATCGCCAAATCCATTAGAATTCATCATCTCAACTAACAATACCTGTACCACATTTTATGCAAAGCCATCAAATAGTAGTGTTTGACCAATCCAAGTAACATCACAAGAGCCACACCGCTAGCAGCAGCTGCTGAAGATCATGTGATATGATCAAAACGACTAATGAACAGAACATGATGTCAACAGTTGTGTCCGAGTTCAAGAATGAACTTTGAAACTCAAAGTAAGAAGGTCCTCAGACTGATCATTTTGGACTTGAAAGTCATAATGCATTTCATTACACTCTGACTCAACGACAAAGAATTTTAAGCCCTTCACAAAAACAAAAATTGGTTTATCTGCATCATTCATGCTGTGATCGTTCACATTTTATAACTCTCTTAACTATTCATCTGTGAGCACGCACTTAAAAAGCCTTAACTCTGTCATCCTCTGGTTCCCATCCACTTAGGCGGGGCAGAGCGTTGTGTACTTGGCCGTGGCCTCATGGGAGTGATCTCTCCTCTTAAACCACACCAAACAGTACCAGCGTTTATTAAAGCCCCTGTCTTGTTTACAGCCTCCCCCTTTAGCTCATCTGCTTGGACGTGGTTTGCCACGAGAGGAAAGCAGGGAGCAAAACATCCAACGAAAAAGGACGTTTGAAGGGGCAGGAGATAAGTTGGTTCTGCTTTGGGCCTCCATGCAATGAGCTGGAGAAAAGACTGGTGGATTTGTACAGGTGGAGGAAAGATTTCGGACCACAACTTAAATGAGTCTCCAATAAATCCCAAGAGGATCAACCGGCTATATCTGCACTCAACCAGAGTGGCAGCAAACTTCAAAGCTTAACTGATCTTTTCCTGCTTTCAGACAGAGGCAGAGCACAAAGAGCCAGATCAGACTTGTGTGCTACACTGAAGTTTTCACTGGAGAAGTCTTTTGTCACGTCCCCCGAATGATAACATTGTGCTGTTGTTGCCGTCTCATACGGCTACTATGCAGGATGCGTGCTGGTTTCACTCCTCGAGTCTGTAATCTCAGTGAGACATCTCCTGACATTTCCAACCAGCCTCTATAAACCATGTCTGAAAATCTCCCAGTGACTTCAACAGGCTAGAATGAAAATACTGTATGATGATTAAGCACTTTAAACATGCACAGACATCTTGTGTCCAATCATAAGATATATTTGTATATTGATAGATTCTGGATTGGTAACTGACCTTTTTGGTGGAAAAACCTGATTAGACACAAATTAGCTTAAAACAAGGATCGCAAGGAAAAGCACCACATAATGGTACTATATCTATTTATGCTCTTATATCCTTCTACTCCATTCCAGAAAGAAACGGTGCTTTTTACTCAACTAGATTTAACTTATAGCTATAATCACTTTACTTTATCAAATAATGATAAATAAAATATGAGTTATAATAGATTACATAACAGACCGCAGTTCAAATTAGTTCCACGACAAAAAGATATAACATTAAAATGCTGCTTACACACTAATGCATCAATAATAACAATCAAATAAAGTCACAATATATCTTCAACTGTAAAAGCGCATTCTGTGCCTAATGAATAATGTATATATATATATATATGTATATATATATGTGTGTGTGTGTGTGTGTGTGTGTGTGTGTATATATATATATATAATATAATGAATTTTAATTCACTGCTGTGCTGATACGTTTATATAATCTACTCAGCTATAGAATTACTCCAGTATATCTTGGGATTTCCTCTCGTACGTTTTTTTTTTTTTCTTTAAATGATTTCTCCATTTTCCGGTCATGAATTAACTGCGGGGACTACAGTGGGACCCACTTTGTCATTCCCAGATGGCCTGAGGAGAGGTGTTTCATTTCACAGCCCAACATTTTCACATTTTTCACAGTGGGCTCAGCGAGAGAGCCAATTTTCTCTTGTGTGGGTTGCAAAGGCTTTAGTCAGGAACAAAAATGATGTAACCTGAGGACCCTTAAGGGTGATTTAATGGCAGGGGGCCACATCTGTCATAACTCTCTGTCTACTTAGTATATACTGGAAGGGGTGGAGAAAGACCATATGCTCCGTGTTCTCGGCCGTCACTGGAGTGACTCCAATACAAGTTGCATCTCTGGCTGAGATCCTGTGAACCCATTTTCCTTCAAACTGTAATAAACTATGAGAAATACTGGCTGTTAGGCCAAACTCCAACAATGACAACATGACTCGTATAAAAAGAAAATACTCTGTTGGATAACAATTATTGATCACTTGCACATGCTCCTTTAGTTGCTGGTATCTGTAAACTATACTGTTTGTGCAGCATCTTCTGTTCAGAGCAAACCCCAGATGTGAGGATTATATATTTAATAATGTGTCTTTACCGCCCTACTTGTTAATCCATTCTCAAGGCAAAATATTACATAAGATGCAATATAAGCATTTCAGTGGAAATATTTAGGATCAAATTCCTCTTTCGTGTCCTCACTCTTCATTACTCACCTCTGAATCTGTCCAGAGTACATTACAGACACAAACTTGCACATAATCACACCGAAGAAGTTCATTCTTGTAGGTCAGCCCCCCCCCCACCCCCAAACAAAGGAAAAAGTTATCATCACTTTTATCATCTTTTTCCTTATGTGATTTTTCCTCATGTAACTGCATATGTGCTGATATCTGCGACAAATGAAGAGGAAGGAATCATAAGTTGGATATTTCTTGGAAGGATATGGTATGTCAACAAAAAGGAGTTTCAAAGTGGGTGCAGTAAAGAAAGGGACTCAATGTTGCTTGCGTCTTTAGTAAACCTTGCCAGACGTTTTATCAAACTCCACAAAACTATCAAATAATGCCAGGAAGTTTGTTCAACTATGATGCTTTAACACAGGAACAATAACAAGCATTGTATAAAGTCTCATGACGTCACCTTCGACTGAAACGACCAAGGCTGTTTGAGACCGAAAAAGTTGCTGTGTTTTTTTTTTTGTACTCCATCTTGATCAAAGCTTTTTTTTCTCAGAGCAACTTGCAGCTCTTGCACCATCCAGTGGTTTGGATGGGTATTATATTAACACACACACAGGCTCTGCTCTGCTGCTCTGTATACCACCTTAAATCACACATTATATTTTGATTCAATCAGAACTATGGAGTTAAACTAACAAAATAAAGTTGTTTTCTAGTTGTTAAGAATTGTGGATCATTCAAATAACACACAAGTTAGAACTGTGTAAACTGTTAATGATGCACTTGAGTAAAATATTAATAAAAGGGAGAAAAACAAATACAAAATGAAGAAATGCAATACTTTGATTCAAACAGACTCAAAGTTAGTGCACTGCAAAAATATGCAACTTACAGCTTGAATAATAAAATAAGTTGCTCAAACCAGACACGAGCTGATGTCATTTGATACATACATTTATTTTATATAAAAGAAAACAAGAGTTGCAATATTAACAGGTATACACACAGGGCCGTCACTGGAAAACTACGGTATCCAACATGGCCGCTAGGCACTGAACAATGTTGGATGTCATTAAAACATCTACGTGCTCCTCCAAGTGCCTCTTGGGATCCTGTAAGAAGGACAGAAGATTAGAGATAAATAACATAAACAATGAGACGAAGATTACGAAGAAATTTTTAACAAAAACCATTTGTTTTGACAAATCTTTGTTTCAACAAACTTTTAATGACAAAAATTTAATGGCAATGTAACTCAACCTCTGTTTTCACAGACTGACTCCAATCCAATGCACATTTACTTAGGCTCAGCGCCGATCACTAAGACTGAGCTTAATGCAAGTAACCGTATTACAAAAACAAGCAAACGAGAAAAAAACACTATGCATAAATGTATATTTATCTGAAGGTTGAAATTTCATTGTTACCTGTTTTCCGACATTTTTGATTGCCAGCTGCTCTGGGGTCATTTTGTCCTCTTCTTCAACAGCCTGAGGTGAAAACACAACAGCGTCTTAGTACTGAGGGGAGGGGATATTTCGTGCATATTTCTATGTACCACTTTTTGATCCACGGAAATACCATATGTACTGTTTAGGCCTTGCAGGACTTAAGTATCCTGTTAAAGGGTATCACAGCATGCATGTGTGAACCAGGTAAGCTCCAGCATTAGTATAGTGGGAGTCAACGAGTATCAAAACCTGAACAGCCACAGAGCAGACAGTAGCTCACTGATCCTCCGAATGCTGTGTCAGAGAAAACGGCTGAATTAAATGATTAATTATAACGGATATTAAAATCTACAGAAACATTAAAATTAAACAGCAAATTGACCGTAATTATGAAGAACCTCGTTTAAAGGCCATTTCAGCTTTTAAAGAGTTGAATAAAATGTGCTTTCCAAGAGGTTGGAGAAGCTGGATGACGTCTCATAGTTGTACCTTATTGTAATTCTTAGCCAGCTCCAGCATTTCTTTGACGATGGTCTCATTGAGCTTGCAGTGCTCACTGTAGTCCTGCAGGGTCAGGCCCTCCATCCAGCTCTTCTTATGCAGGTTCAGCAGCATCTGAAGAATAACAGAAGTTATGCTTCTCCTGTTCTGCTAAAAGCATCCAAATAAAATTATTCTGTCATGTGTATTTTCAAACCTTTTGCTCGAGCTCGTTTTTCCTGTAATTGATGGTGATGGAGTAGTAATGTCTGTTCAGGCCATGAATCAGAGCCTGAAAACATGCAAAACCTGAAGTTAAGTATATGAAGTAATAACATGAACAACGCTGAGATGCTGAGAGAAATATCCCAAATATTTGACTTTTATTCCATTTCTTTATTGTGATAAAATCCTGTTTGGATCTTCAGCAGCATCAAGACTAAGTCACATTACGCCAAGTGTGCGTTTTTTCTCATTATAACAAGATAATCTCTGCAGCAATATTTATCTGACCACTAACAGGTAAAAAACTGAGTGATTGGCAAACAACAATCACAATGAAACTTAGCTCATCTGCATGTGAAGACAAGTATTGTGCTTATGTGGTCCAGTGATGTGGAAAACAACGCTTCACCATCTCCAAACCAGAATGAATGAAGGTTATATGTAATGTGTTACCTGGATTGAGGGCTTGTTCAGGTGACCCAGGTTGGAGGTGGTTTGTCTTGGCTCATGACCCAGCACCATCATGTTGGCATTGATCAATCTGAAGGCATCAATAACAACCTGTAGAAGACATGAAAGCAGTTATTTCTTATTCCCTTTGGAATCTTGTATAACGCACCTTAAATGAGGAGCTACTGAGTTACAAGATTCTTCCGCAGCAGCTGCTGCATCTTTACCTTTCCTTTGACGCTCTGAATAGGATCAACCACCACTGCGACGGCGCGCTCTGACAGAGCCTCGAAGCTCTGCTGTGTGTTGATGTCCACGCCAGACAACCAGCAGCCAAAGCCGGGGTGACTGTGATACCACCCCACCACCATCTCTGGTCTAATGAGCAAAGTGCACAGAGGACAGCAAACATGCTTAGAAGGTATCAAAAATGTACATCCTGCCTTGAAATGTGACATTTCATCACAATGTGTAAGGCTTGATAAAACTACTCAGCCCTGAATTTACAAATGTTTTAGTTAACATGAAAACTGGTAAAATTGCTCTTTTCTAAGTTTGATTCAAAGACCAGGTTTTTTTTTTTTATTCTGCCACTGTAGATATGCGTTTTACCTGCCAGTCTGCTTCAGCATGTCCAACATCTTGGCCTGGAACACAGGGTCCACTGCTTCAACACTCACGCCCTGTGAGGTAGAACATTGTCATTTAGTGACTACATATCCAAACAAGAATGTGCTTTATTAATTCATTCCAGATCAGGTATTTTCAGTGATGCGTAATCTTGATGTTGGGGAAAATACATACTGTTCCTGACTGGGGCATGGCAAACACATCAATCACTCGCACTGTGTAGTCATCAACAAATTCTCCCAGCATCAATCCCATGACCTCCATTGGTACACCAGCACGCCCGTGCTTCAGCATCTAATGAAGAGCAAATACATGAGGTCACAGAAGTGCTATTTTAAATGCAAAAATGAATAAAACCACTTTGAAAGAAAATGTTTAGTGCTGAAGAAGTGTGATTACCTTAAGCAGGGCCAGAGAGGAGATGTACACCTGCTCTGCTGTGTCTACAGCAGGTGCATCTGTGGGAGGGCCCTGAGGAGTCAATGTAGAATTTATTTAACAATTTAGGCTTTTCAAATACAGTTGCTGCTCACTGCAATGTAATGTTGTTGTTGTTTATTATTTAAATGCATGCAAAGTATAATGGGTTATAACTCTGTATCCTTCAATCCTGTGATAAGCTTAACATGATCTTTGTGTCTCAAGATGTGAAACTGCTTGAGTACTCAGACAAAGTTATGTTGGTGTCACCACTCAGAATCAATTAGTGAGGTTGACACTGAAATTATTAATCTGTATGAAACACTGGACACATTAATGATGTAATCATACATCCCTACAGGAGATGTACATATCAGATAACATAGGTTTAAATGTAATTTAAGCATATAAGGTTGAAAACCGTTAAGACAATGAGAATGTGTTACCTGGCCAAGTCCTGGCATTCCTCCTCCGAGCCTCAGCAGCCGGTCCATATCGAAATCTGTTAAACAGAAGCAACAAAGTCATAAGCACGTCTTCAAACTATCTATACTGCTGACCAGTAACGGTTATCAGATATTAGGGACACATATTTGATTTTTCAAGTTCTTTAATATCAGATATGATATTCATGGCAGAAGTTATGAACTTCACTATTTTCCTTGAACGCCATACACATAATAAATAGTTGACATCACTATTCAACTAGTTTATTTATTATGGCCCATACCGTTTACTACATATTCCTGACAATGAGTAGATATTTTTAGAGATTTGCACCTCACTGGTAAACAAATAACCTGTCAATATCAATTGATTCTTAAATTAACCTGTTCTGTTCTGACATTGTCTTCATTTGTTTTCCACCTTACTGACAGTCTTCTTGTTATTGTTTTACATCCCCCCTCCCCCGCTTTCCTTTAATCGACAGACCTAAATCTTGAAATTATAAACTGGGGTAGTGATTTGGAAATTAAGTTAAATCCGCGTGTTCTTTTTGTATTAAACTCAGCGTAAGGGATATATTTGAGGACATGAATAAAACTAAAATTAGCAACCAATTCGCTTGTTAGCTTCGGTTCGCTAATTGACGTACAGCAGCATTAACAACGCATATAGAGCCGAATAACTACACAATTAAAAGCTAAATTAATGTGCTTTTGCGGTTAAAACAAGAGGAATATTGTTATACGGTGACATCAAATCAGTAGATATTATTCAAAGCGTTAGCATGTTAGCTTCCTCATGTTTAGCTTTTGTCGTTCCATTAAGAAAAACGGCGATAACTAAAAAAGACTGACTCCATCTCACTGTGGTTTATGAAGGCTAGTGAGCTCGTTAAAGCTGTGAGTCTACTTACATGTTGTCAAATCTTTCCGATGTCCAGAAAAGTTTGTGTTTCTGTGCGGAGTCGTTCAAACCAGCAGCTACAATGAATCAGCCAGAATCGGGTGTTCAGGTTAACTACTTCCGTCGCACTGATGACGTCCATTGTTGTAGCCCGACTGGCAACTGCAAAGTCTTGACAGAAGAGGGCCGCCAAATTTACATTTTATAATAATACTATTACTACTACTGCTAGTGCTTTTACTTTTACTACTACCACTACTACTATTATTACTACTTACTATTACCATTACTACTACTAATGCTATTAATTTCTATTCAGATTTTTATATTTTTGCTGTTTAGCCCTCTGATGCCATTTGCCATGATATTTACAGTCTTATTCCAGGGAAAGATAACGTCTTTTGTGATTGTATGCTTTTGTTGGGTTAGTGGCTGCTTATTTACTCATTTTATCAAACAAGCTTTAATCTTTGTACCTGCTTTGTACCCGCTCTTAAGAGTTATTATACAATAGCTATTCTTTAACGTGCTCTCATTTTGAAATTATGGAAGTGCGTCAGTGGATTTTTAAGGACACTTAATTTAATTGTGATATTTAAGTCTGTATTTTAAGGCACTTACAATAGCATCATGTTTATCTTGATAAAAAACACAACAACTGATACAATTCACAGTGTCTCTTTTAATACTGAAAAGAATGAAAGAGGCTGTGATGTTTGTGTGGTTTCTCATATTTCAACATGCAAGCATTTCATTATTCCCAGAGGTACCACAAACTCCAAGCCAAACCACTCCATCACTGGGGCTGTGAAAAAGCCTCTCTGTTTGGTTTCGTGTATTCTTGCCAGACAGATCCCAATCAGGCAGAACGGTCCGTACAGCGTTTCTGGCCACGCCGGTCGGCCGGGTCAGCTGCCACTCCGAGGTCGTCAGTGGGAATTTCAAATGTTCCCAATTCCTCGGTGGATGGGGAAGGGGCAGATAATCATCCACATTCCTCAGTCCCTCCCTCCCCCCCACACCCAGAGGATCCTCAGTTACCTCGACACAGTTCAACGCGCTCAGCAGTCTTAGCCAGGACGTGCATCCTTATGGTGGGCTGAACTAGTTTCTGGAGTCTTTTAGAGTCAGCCTCCATTAGTATACATTATTAATGTTGCGTCTAACATCAATCAGTGGCTTTGGTGTTTATCTGATTTCTGTTGGATAATTGCTGATGTGCTTTGAATGCCATCTGCCACAGTGAAAGGGAGCAATGGCTTGATCACAGTCAGAACAATACAGGAAACAAACAGTCGTTATTTTTCTTTCAAAGTGGGTCAAGTTTATTGTTTGCAGGATAGTTATCGCTGACAGAGTTACCTCATTGAAATCAGCCCTGCTCGTGATTGGTTGACAGCTTCTCGGTGGTTCAAATCGAAACCCATTCATTTTGTCGCTCCAAACAGAGGGAATGAGTCAGAGGCTACAGATCAATCGACCTATTGGATATTTGATGCATCTGAAGCAGAGCAGGTTAAAAATACAATGCACACAGATGCCACATTCACAGCTTCAACGCGTGAAATGCAGTTTATTCACATTTTGAATCCTGCACGAGCTCTAGACTCTCACCAAAAGATGTTTGGTGTAATGGATTTATTAATCAGTAATGATCAAACTGGGCAAAAAAACAGGCACAGGAAACCATCTCTGCGAGGACCACTGCAGCCGATCATTCTGATAGGAATGATTGGACTTTTCAAGGAACACCAGGGGTAGCTTGTAACACGACACCAGCATGAAACCTTAATCCTGCCAGCAGAGGAAATAAAGGAGAGAAATTTGATGCTTTAAGAGCTTCCCTGCACCCTGATGGGATTTGGATTTAGCTTTCGATTTATAAATCTCCAGCAGGACCTACAGGAGGATAGCTGCTAGTGGCAAGCTCTGCTTTGTGGCCTCAAGTGTTCATATGCGAATATAGAATGAGTGCAATGGGATAAAAGTGAAAGGCAGGCGTGTAACCTCGCCGCTGAGCTACTTTTTCTGGCCTGTGTAGCCCAAGATTGAAGTTTATCTGCAGCATCTCTACCAATCTGCCCACTTCAGGCGCCTGGATAAACACAAGTATAGCTCAGAGTGGTAAAGACGCACACCACACATCATGTAATGTGAAAGTCTGTGGTGTGGTTCTGGCCTGGTATCTTTGTTGCACATCACCCCTCCTGCTTTCATTTCTTTTTTTTTTTTTTTTTTTTTTATTGTTCCAGCTCTACATATCCAGATACAAGACTGAGAGACAAGAGAGTCCTGTGTAGGACAGAATACATCCTGAGAACCCTAATTGTTTATCAGATATTTCCTGGTTCTAATCTTAGTCCTAAAATATTTCTTACTTTACACTATATGTTATATGTTATATGTTATATAAAATAAGGTATCAATGAGGCACCAGCATCCTTTATGAATTTATTTTGTGTTGGCAAAGAAATATTATCATTGTTATTGTTATTATTATTATCATATGTAGGTAAAATGTAAATATATAAGTCTACATGAAGTGGAATCAGTTTGTAAAATAGTCACCAATCTTAAGTTTTAAACTGCAGGATGTAAATGGCGCTAAAACCGCCCAAAGGTCGCTAAGGCTCAACATGTATGACGTAAATTACCAAACAAAAGACCTAAAAACACAAACTTGCACACACAAATGACTCCTGATTGATTGTATTGAGGGGGTGGGCCTGGCGTAACGAGGGAGGCTGCTCCTTAAAGCTCCATTTAAGCCTGTGTCTGATGAACCCAAAGGGCCTCAGAGGTCATACGCAGGAGATCAGGCACAAAAGAAGAGGACATCTTTACTTTGAAGCTTCCAATTGAATCCTTGAATCAGTTCTCAAAAAAAGCACCGGAGGCCTCTGTCCGGAGGGTCGAAAGCTGTAGTTCTCCTTTGTTTTTTTTTTTATCATTAAGTGGTGTGAGCTATTTGTGCTCCACATGTGAAAACGCAAATCAATCTTGCGAATGCACCCAAAAAATATAAACGGCCCTCTTGATTTATAAGTGGGCGAAGGCGTCAATATTTTGTTCCCTAGGCCTGCCTCACCATTAAAACCTTTATGTCACATGATACAACACGGAGCCTACAGCGCACACAAAACAGTGGAACAAATGTACTGTGAATGTACAAGTACAAGTGTTTCTTTTTTTATTATTATTTCCGAATATATATTTTGTATTATTATCATCTGCTCTTGCTTCTTAATCCTCTCTGTCTCCCTCACAGTTGGGTTTTTTTTACAGGGAGACTGTGACCTCCAACTCAGGTCAGTCCCTGCTTATATTTCATTGCATCCTGATTCTCTGACATGTAGTGTGTGTTGGATGGGGGGAAGGGTAGGAAGAGGAAGAGGGTGTGTGTGTGTGTGTGTGTGGTTGGTGGAGGCGGGGGTGAAAAATGCTTGGTATGTGCGGACGACAACAACATGAAAGGCGGCGAGCGCTGAGCCCGAAACGTTGTGCGCCTCCGAACCGGCTCCGGACGCGCTCCGGGTCCGCGTAAAAATTGCCAGACGCGCTCGGGGGGCCTCGGCGCGCCTTTGTCGGGCCGAACCGAGCTCGGCAGCGCGTTTTTCCGAAGCGTCCTCGCAGCCTATCTGATGTCAAACACCCTGCAGAGGCGGAGATGGTTTGGTCTGTAGTAGGTGGGACTGCCGAGCGGTCTGCAGCAGGACGTCGTAGATCAATGAACCGGACCGGAGGGTTGGTCCATCGCCTGGTGCGCATCTGACTGTATAGATGTGTCAGTGTACCTATGCAGGACCGAGGCTTCCTCACTGCTGAGCAGCCCCCCCAGTCTGCGGATGTTTTAAGCCGAGCGGCCCCGTTTCCACAGGCTCCCTCACTCCGCGCGGATCCCGTCTCTGTGGTGGCTCGTCGCTGCGATTATCCCTTTTTCTTTTTTTCTTTTCTGGGGGAAACGAGACAATAACCTCCAGGATGATCTTTGCGAACACGGGCAACCCGCTGAAGACAGCCAATCGCAAGCAGGTAGGCCAAATAAAAAAGAAATAAAAAAAAATAAAAAAAAAAAAACACATGCGCGTATTATTTTATATTATTTCAGCAGGGGTGATGGTGGTGGAGAGAGAAGGAGGAAAAAAAAAAGGGGGGGTATTATTCCTTGCCTACTTTTTTTTTCTGCTCTCACTTGAGGCAGCGTTTGGATATCTGGATAATAGCAGCCAGTCGCAGATGACATTGGGAAGCCCTTTAAGGATTTCACTCGGGACATGATGCGTTCACGTCTCCTCATCAGCGCCACATATTTCTGATATTTCTGTCTAAATGAAACAGATCCGCCGCTCTCTGTCGACTTATCAGACGGGAAGCTGATCCTCTGATAGGCTAACATGGAGAGATAAAACCGGCTGCTGAACCCCCCCCCTCCCTTTTCTATCTCTGTTTCTACAACCGAGACTGTAATTATGATGTCCATTTAACCTTGTTTGTCCAGTCACTCGCCCACTCTGGTCAATATGCATGACGGTTATTGTAGTCCATTTTATAGATTAATGCATTCTGGGTGAATCACACACACACACACACACTCAGAGAGAGAGGGGAGGGGGGGCTCACTGTAATGTATGTCAGTGTGCTGTATGAATTGCCCGCATCCTTCATTTTGACCTCTCAGGTGAACAAAAAGGTAATTGAAGGCCGTGTCCCCCTTTGCTTTCCCATCACACCTTTTTGATTTAGATGGGAATATCAGAGCGGGCGCAGAGAGCCGAGAGGCAGCTGTTATTTTAACCTCTGGTGATGGGATTGCGAGCCCCCAGAGGTCGGGCCAAGTGGATTGTGGGTTCGGGTTCAGATGTTCAGATATCCACCTATTTTTTCGGATTTAAACTGCAATACTTATTCATCAGAGTGAAGCGTCTATTGCTTTGAGGGGCAGGGATCTGAAGGCAGCCTCCGTATGAATCCCCGCGGTGAGGCAGTGAATGAGATTTCAGTGTAGGTGTAACACAGGTTTCGTCTGCTATAAGGTGTGACGGTGCCTCTGCGAAATGTACCACCGTGGCTGCCCTCTAATGGAGTAGGCGTGCAGTCCCGGAGGCCTGATGTGAACCCTCAGTGGTCTCCAACAAAGTTAGTGCGGTAATTGCATACCAGCTGAAATGTAAGGCCTCCACTTGAAGACACAAAAGGCCCAACAGGCGACCAATTCCTCATCTGTAAAGGGAAAAATAGCCGCCTTGATAAACATTTCACTATCACATGACACTGGAGGGATATGTCAGTGATTCTTGTTGGCTGTAGTCGTAGCCATGGCTTCGGCTCTTGGAGTGGATTGTCCTTTGGTTATGGACAGATGGTGTGATTCCGCCATGCTTTGTCTTTGATCTGATCTGTAGAGGGTTTGGGGTGGCTTGGAGCTATTTTAATGAATGAGTAAGGGGAAGGAAATGCTTTGCAGGGCAGTGCGCTGCGTGGTTTGGCTCACAAGTATGAAGAAAACTGTTCTCTGATTAACACTTGCAGCAGGATGTAAGGGCAGATATTGGTGATGGTGATTCATTAAAGGCCCACACACAAGAACAGATATATTTGAATGTATATTTTATGGAAGATTGGTGGGCAGAATCCCCTTTTTACGACAAACAGCGCTCAAAGGTCAAATCTACCTGCCTCTGAAACCCTGATGTTGGGTTAAGAATGATACAAATCCTTTACTTAAGTAAAATTAGAAATACTTTTGTGTAAAAATACTCCATTACAATAGCCCCAGATTTAAAATGTTACTTAAATAAGTATTGTTAACAAAAATTACTTAATGTATCCAAAATAAAAGTATTCATAATGAAGGAACGCCCCTTTAGACTGTTAGTGTTGATGACATATTATAGTATTAGAATCCCATTCCTTAAGGTCATTATGCTTTTCATGTAAAATAATTTATGTTAAGTATCTATGAGCTGTATCTATGTTTCTGTAATTATCATATAATTGCAGTGGAGTAAAAAGTTCAATATGTCCCTATGAAATGTAGGGGAGTAGAAGTATAAAGTACCATAAAATGGAAATAATTCAGTAAAGTACAAGTTCCTCAACATTTTACTTGAGTACAGCACTCCAGTAATTTTACTGGACCCTGGTGTTGTCTCAGGTGGGTCACAATGTAGAAAAACCTGAAGTGTGTTGACTGCTGTGTGGACCATTGATGAGCAGTGCTTATCGTCTTAATAAGAGTACAAGTGTGACTTTTAACATACGTGAAATAATAAAGTACGATTGTGCCCCCCGTGAGTTTCTGCATTTTCTTTTCACACAGTTGAGATGTTGTTGTGATCTCTGTTGACTTGGGCTTCAATTAGATTATCTAGCTCCCAAACACTTCTAACAGTGGGTTTCCTGTGTGCAGTCTTACCCCATGACTCCGTCCAGTCCCAGCAGCAGCAGCAACAGCAGCAGCACAGGCCTGGAGCAACTCAGCAAAACCAACCTGTACATCCGCGGCCTGCCTCCCGCCACTACAGACCTGGACCTGGTCAAACTCTGTCACCAGTGAGTACACACATGTATATACGAACATAACAAGTGTACTTGTGTGTGTGCACAACAATGTTTTGCCACTGATATGATTGTTTGCTGAAAAAAGGGGCCAATTGTGGGTTAAGGAAATCACATACCAAAGTCATTCCAGTCTGATTTGATGAAGGTCTCTCCCTGACCAGAAGCACATACAGGCTGTAAAACTGAAATTTTAGTTGCACATTCAAGTTAATGTCATTATTCATTACTGTTGTCTTTAAAGTAATTCTTAATTTGAAGGAATATTAAAGAAAGATTAATATATTATTCAGTATTCACTTCCTTGGCGAGAGGCCCCATTAAAACCATAATGTATCATTTTTACACTTTTTAATTAGTGAGTTTTAAAGGGCTGGTAACCCTTGTTGCCTTTGGGTAGAACCATGCTAGCTGTTTCCCCCAATTTCTAGTCTTTATGCTAAGCTAAGCTAACCATCTGTTGGCGGTAGCATCATAATTACCGTACACACATGAGAGTGGTATCAATCTCCTCGTCAAACTCTTGGAAAGAAAAAAAGCACATTACATAAAAGATTGAATTCTTTGTTAAGAAGCTACTAACCCGAAAAATGTGATTCTGTTTTAGTAATTCAACAATTTTGTTTCTGATAGAGGAGATTCTGTGCACATTGAAATGCACACACATATATATATATATATATATATATATATATATATATATATATATATATATATATATATATATATATATATATATATATACACATGAAGAAATTTCTGCAGTTTCTTTGTAAAAATATAGAAAAGCAGTTTAACCATAGTGACAAATGCTTCAACCACCTCTATAAACAGACAGGCACATGGAAAAGTCATAGCTCAACTGTGGTATGTGAAGTGGACTGTAAAAATAATTGTTTTCTAAAAAGAAAAAAGCTAAGTCACGTGACGCAGCCCAGCGAACATTATCAATGCTTGATACTATAGGCTTCAGTCCGAGTGGTTAGTGTGGTGGATGCCATAATTAGTGGAGTTTTGTCTCCTCTCTTTCCCTCTGAATCACAAGCATATGGAAAGAGGCATTCACCCATGTAACCAGCAGCAGCAGCAGCAGCAGCTGTTTGTGTCCTGTTTGCTTGTGTTTTGTTCATGTTCCCAATGGTGTTTGCCAGCACAAAGCAGAAATGAAAGCGCTTTTCATAGCAACAAGGTCTGAATGGTGATGTAAGCTAGGCATTCAGTCTGTATGGTGTGCGCATGCTCAGATAGCTGCTCACAGCTTGTGCCATAGTTCAACTTGAGCTTAAAGTCAGAGATAAAGCAAAGCTTGAAATGTTGAAATTGGATTAAGAGCGTCGGGAAACATGTAAGAGAGAGTAGCGATGCACAGTATGTGCCTCTAATATCACCAGGTATCTCCAGAATATAACCACTTTTTATTATTGTCATGAATTGTTCTTTTCTGTTTGTGTTGTATTTTCTCCTGTCATGATTAGTGAAGGTACTCACTCTGTACAAATTCCTCTGGAAGTGTATACATCTGACTGACTGATAATACAGAATGAGAAGGCAATTAAGAGACATTTTGATAAAATACTATCACCACTCTCATCTTGTTGACTTAGTTTTTTCAAAGAGGGTTATTTGACAATAATCTACATGTTGATGTGTGCCCAGGTATGGCAAGATTCAGTCAGCAAAGGCAATCCTGGACAAGACAACCAACAAATGTAAAGGTCAGTAAGGTTATTAATTCACCAGTCATCACTTATCAGGGCTGCACACACACACACACACACACACACACACACACACACACACACACACACATATATAAACTTATTAAAGAATAAATTGAACAATTGGACCATCAAGTTGCCATTCACGTCACACCAGGTGCATGTTGCGCTACATTTCATGCAGCCTCATATAACTGCATACCTGTTAGATATGAAAACACACTGTGTTGTTTCAGATTTCTAAATAAATTACTATACCTTCCAGGCAGCTCCTGCTTTTCATTCATTTCGAGTGTATGAAAATTCAATTTGTGGCAACTTGATACTTGCTTGGGTCGGGTAATCCATCACCGTGAATACAAACAGTGAATGCATCTGCTTTTATTTTTGTTGCAGTATGTTGTATGGCATCGCAGCTTAAAGTGCACATTGATTTGCAATGTCTGCACTGCATTACAATTCATGTGATAACACATTTGACCAAAACAAAAGCAGATTATGATGGATTACCTAACTCCAGCAGGTTTAGAGTCTGTGCAAACAGATGGAAATGAATGGAAACCAGTTAGTGACTGGGTGACGGGAAAACGCATTCAGAAAATGGAAATCCATCGCTGCCTCAAATAAAAGAGTGAAAATGCATGTATAAAGACTGTGTATTTAGTCCTATATCTGGTTAGACATAGACCTTTGTTAAAAGGAATGGTTTGACATTTTGAATTTTAGACTCCAGGAAGTCATTGCACCCGGTCAAGAAATAGTCCCCTGTGAAAAACCACATTTCTTTTTTTTACACTTCAGTTTTATGCAGATTAAACAAACAAGAAATAACATGTTAGTTAATTAACTTTAGAGGTCTTGGTATGTGGATTATTTCACCTTTGGACAGAACCAGGCTAGCTGTTTCCCCTGTTTCCAAGTCTTTATGCTAAGCTAACCAGCTGCTGGCTCCAGCTAGAGATATGAGAGTGGTATTGATTTTCGCATTTAAGTCTTGGGACGAGGGTGAAGAGGCAGATCTCCCAAAAATGTTAAACTGTTACTTTAAAATGTCTCAGGAATCTCTCAGGAAAATCTGATTTCTAAAATTGTTTTGTAGTCTTCATTGAGATACTACAGTTTTGATTGATAATATGAAAGATATCTTTATATGTTTATAGTAATAAACAATACATATCAATTTTATGACCCATCTGTCAGTCAATAGTTGAAGTACAAAATGTACAGTTGGTGCCTACTGTTATTATTAATGGCTGTAAATACTGTTCTACCTACTACAGGTTATGGCTTTGTGGACTTTGACAGCCCGGCAGCTGCTTTAAAGGCAGTACATGCTCTGAAAACCAGCGGCATACAGGCCCAGATGGCCAAGGTGAGTTTGGTGCAGACGTGTGTGTGTGTGCATGCGCGCGCGTGCTCACTCGCATATTTGTCTTGCTTGTGAACACCTCTGTGGGCTTGTGCTCCTTTAATGCGTGCATGTGTCCAGCGTGTGTTGGAGAATGACATTAGACTGGTCACATGACCTCAGCTGACAAGCTGTTCTTCTCGTGACTCCATTTACATTCACAGTAGAAACCAGATGTCACATATCTCTCTGCCAAACCTGTCAGACCTGTCAGTCAGTATGGCACGTAGGACCACCAGCCCACACACTTACACAGCGTCCTTGTGTAGATTGTGTAGATTTTCTCAGTATTATAACGATGTCACTTAACAATTATTATTCATGCATATTGATGCAGGCATATCTGCACTGAAGCACTATAGCAACAGCACCACTGCTCTGAGCCATTTTGGATCCTCTGTGACTAATTTAAAGTAAAGCACAAATATTTTTAGATGACAAACCTGGCATTTCCGCATCACATCTGTGATTCGTTTCGTAGTGGGCAGCGGAAATTGCCCAGATCGTCATGTTTCTTTCAACCCCTTCCCTTTCCCAGCCCGGCCTGTGCTGCTGTGCTTAAATGCATGGGTGAGAGTTCATTGATAAAGGGTTGCTCTCCAGAGACCTGCATGTAGCTGCTCTGTTTGGAACAAACATGGCAGAACACAGTTTGTGTGTTGCGGTAGCTAGGTTACACTGCTCTCCTGAGGCACAGAGCTACTGCACAGTATAGATGAATTGTGTTTCACTTTGTGTGTGTGTGCAGGAGAGCTTATTAATATTTGTTTAACCAAATGTCTTCCTCTGACCCTTAACCATACTTAAGCTGAATCCCGTGAAAGTTTCACTGCAGAGAAAAATATATTTAGTTTCTCTTTCATTTGTCAGTAAAGACATAGCATTGCCTTTAATATATATATATATATATATATATATATATATATATATATATATATATATATATATATATATATATATATATATATATATACACATATATATATAATTTAATATAAATTTGCCTGATTCATGAGACTGTTCTTGCGTGTGGCTCTCTCCTAGGTTAGTTGTCACATGCAAAATGTTCTATAGAACGAATGGCATTCATTTTGCATTTGCTTTTCCATCTTCTTTTACATGTGCAGCAACAGGAGCAGGACCCAACAAATCTTTACATTTCCAACTTGCCTCTCTCTGTGGATGAGAAAGAGCTGGAGAACATGCTGCAGCCCTTCGGCCAGGTCATCTCCACGCGGATTCTCCGAGACTACAGCGGCAACAGCCGAGGCGTGGGCTTTGCCAGGTCGGTCACAGAAGATTGAGCCTTTTTTGACTCATTTGTTTCTGTGCAGAACATAAACTAGCATTAAAATCAGGAGGTGCGAAGGGGGACAGGAGTTTTCCCAAATGGCGTCCTGCCTCACAGTACCACTTTGTGTAAAAGATGTTTTACTATAAATTGTTTCTGTATGATCTGACGATGATTTATTGTTGTTTCATCTTCTGCCCCGTCAGGATGGACACAACAGACCAGTGCAATGCCGTCATCTCCCACTTCAATGGGAAGTTTATCAAGATAGCTTCTGGAGCTCTGGGTAGGAAAGAATTACACCTCTCTGTACACTCCTTCCAATGAAAACTGTGGAGGTGGCAATGATTGATCGTTGAGCGGCTGTAAATATGCTTTTTTTGTGTGCTTTGCCTGCAGCTCCCTCTCAGCCCTTGCTGTGTAAGTTTGCAGACAGTCAAAGGAAGAAACATGCTCACAGTGGATTTGTTCCCAATGGACAGACAGGGGATCTCAGACTAGTATGTATCATTTTGGCTTTTGCCTCCTTTTGTGCTACTTGTTAATGTGATGACAGATGAATTCAGAGTAAATACTAATAAAGTAGTCCATCTTGCCTTCTTTTCCAGGCCTGTGAGATAAAGTTAAACATGTCAGAATTACAACCATTCCTATTTTTGTGTAAGATATAAATATGTAATTCCCCATTATTGGGTATTTTCTCACTGTAGGGTGCAATGACTCTTACCTATGACCCCTCCTCAGCAGCTATACAGAATGGGTAAGTTACACTTCAGCTTATTGCAGATCCTGACACTTCAACTTTCAACTAGAGTCATAATTTTTGAGCTTTATTTTGAAATACTGTCCATTCCCAAGGTACTATCCTTCTCCGTATCCAGTGACCAACAGGATAATGACTGTGCAGCCTGCGATGTCCCCCTACATGTCTCCAGTCTCTGCTTACCAGGTACAGCAGAAGATACAGAACATAAACATGTTCAGCAGCACAGAGCTGAATTTATATCACCTCTCTCTCTTCCCCTCTGTGCTCCATTTGAGGCTGTGTTGTGTGTGTGTATGTGGGTTAGGATGTATTTTTTGCTTGTGTGTGGGTTGTACAGGTGCTATAGATGTGAGAATAGGTGTTAAAGCTGTGATGGCACACCTCACCTTTTGGCAGGTGCATGTGGTAGTAGATGATGGTTTGAATTTTTTAGTGTTTAGTGAGCCTGGTCAATCAGAAATCATGTAATATGACATGAACCTCGGTGGTTCATAGGAACTCACAAGTAGTCAAAAAAACCCTCTACTTTTCAGCAGGTACAGTATCTTCTCTGAGTCACACACTCTCTGAATTCCTAATATTTCTCTCATACTTTTTGATGTATTACTTTCTGTGCACCGGCAACATTTCCAACCACTGAGTAGATTTATCGCTTGAAATTAAATTGAATCCAAGGGGTTTTTTTGTGGCAGGGTTGCAGCGCACACTAGAGTTTGAATGTAACGTTCTGCCAGATGTTCTTCAGATAAACCCAAAACATGTTTGTTTCCCAGGCCTGTCTGGTGGACATTCCTGATATGTGGAGACTTGTTCATAAATTCTAAATAATAAACGCAGAGATGTTCTTTTTGTGCAGTTTGTCCAAGAGAATTGACCTTTGTCGACCATCGACTGGCACCTTAAGGGCTCTGGTACTGTGAACACTTACTGTATAAGCTCTCTGAGTTTTTCATACCAGCTGCTATTGATATCTAACAAAGGTTCACCTTTTCAATCTGATGGAGGAGGAAAATCTTTGCAGGCATTTCCCTCCAGGTGTCCTATTCATTGCTATTATCAACACACAAATCTCAAAATAAGATTATGGAGCAAGTGAAGCTTTCTCAAGGACCCAACTCGCTCACAATTTAGGCGCACACAAACCCAGACAACAGTCACAGACGATAGTCACAGTGCATCTAGCAGTTGCATCAAAGCAACACTCTCATCCACAGTGAGAAAGTGAGAGTTCAACCACACATCCGTTGTGTATACATAGGAGTACGATGCTGTATAAGAAGCGATTCCAGTTATACCTAGTTCTTATACTGTGCTCCTAAGTCCTCCCTAGAGCTGCTCTTTGCTCAGTGGGGATTGCCCCTGATACTTACCTTCTGCCTTGAGGGATGAGGCTTCAAAGACCTGTGGTTCAAAGTTTTGGCAGCCAAAGAGCCCTCTGGTGGACACCACCAATGAGGGAAGCTGTAGAGCTAAAAAATATAGGTTATCGAGGGCTGGCTGGCACGGGTGTGGGTCTTAACCCAATAGGTTGCACCTACTATAGTTACATGTGCAAAAAACAGAGTAATGATAGTAAGAGGCTACCAAGATAACTTTCTGCAAGCTTAAATCAACAGAGCACCTCAGGTGGGCGAGGCAGGCCTTCGCCCAGGTTGTAAGTAAGGCACCCGAAACTGCTCGCTGAAACTGGGGCTGTCGCTGAGAGGATAAATTTGATTTTACTGTAAGTCTCATGGAGTTTGGAGGCCATTGTAATGGCTGAGGTCATCGGAGTACTTTAAAAGCTCCTTAGTGGCATACAAACAGAGGAAGGACCAGATTGGCCCTAAAAAGCTTTGGATATTTTTGGGCTATCATGGTTG
Source organism: Scortum barcoo (assembly GCA_023238725.1). Classification (NCBI taxonomy): domain Eukaryota; kingdom Metazoa; phylum Chordata; class Actinopteri; order Centrarchiformes; family Terapontidae; genus Scortum; species Scortum barcoo. Next base: position 10,947,298 of record CM041531.1, read on the forward strand.
ACCAAGGTCCCTGAGCAGGAATAGTGGCTTGAAAACACATGGCTGGATGGATGGATGCGGCATATGTTGTTGCAGTCCAAATGTATTATCTAGACTGATGACATATTTGTATTTCTTTGTAAATGCTTAAATAAATGCTCATGGCAACATAGCTTGCTTGCTCATAAAGGTTTAATTCATGACATGTCAGTAACTCTCTCTTTCCGTTTGTCTCTTGCTCTGCTTCTTCCTTCTTGTCCGACCTTCCTTTAGGTACAGAGTCATTCTTGGGTGGCACATCAACCATATATCATGCAACACCCGGTAAGGACAACTGCATTGCAGAACAACTGCATTTTTTTTTTTTTTTTTTAATTTATACACTCATTCACCTCCCATTCGGTGTACAGGAAATGGGTGTGTGGCGCCACCACAGCTAAAGCTCTGAGCTCACAGAAGCACAGTGTTACTTTAATCAGCCTGTTCTGCTGATGCACTCAAACCAACAACGTTCAAAACTTCCCCAAAAGCAAGAGAAGCACATTGCTGAGACTGGTTTCGAAAAACAGCCACTGTGTACATACACAGTGTAAGTGTGTATACGTGTGGGTATGAGGGTATGAAAGCAAAATGGAACAACTAAAAAGGCATCCAGGCCCTGCCCCCCCACCCCTCCTCCTCCCCCTCCTCCTCCCTCTCTCTGGATCCAGCAGGAAATGCCTGAAGCAGAGACAGTCTTGTGACTCTTTGACTCTTCCAACAGATGGTTTCCAGTGGAACAAGTGTCTCTGCTGATCTGCCCCCTCCCCCACTTTTTACTAGGAAATGGTCTATTCCCTAAAGGCGTCATGTTTAAAGGAATATACCCCATTTGAAAACAGACTAGAGCTGGCAACGTCATGCCTTTCACATATTTTCATCCCTTAATGCGGCCCAGGAGCCTAGAATACTTCATGTTTACCTCACAGTCGCATATTATTACAGAGTTAAGGCTGCAGTGTATTATTTTACATTTTCTGAAGCCTAAAAGCCACACAGTATCTTTTTTTCCTAACCAATCTTTCTGTCCTGTCCTGCATACATAGGTTTTAAACACTAACTCATGGATATATTCGTATTATTTATATCCACACTGCTTGCCAGAGCGCTTACAGCCAATATTATTAGAATTAGTTGATTTCCCCTGTAGAATCGTGATATGTGGTATAAACTCAGTTGCGTTGAATTACAGGCTGCTGTGATGTCTCCCTCTGTGGATCCCTCCATGTCACTGCACCCCTCAGCCATGATTACTCAGCAGATGGGCCAGCTATCACTTGGTAACACTGGAGCGGTGAGTGGAATTCTGGGTTATCTTACGACACAACATCAAATTGAAGCCATATAATATATTCAGCACAGTATATACAGCATATTTGTTCAGTCTGTTGTATGATGAGTATACATAGATTTGGGATTGTGCCTGAACAGCAGCTCATGTGAGAGATCTTTAATTGGGACATTTTGCAGTTCATCCCTGGATTAGTGAGGTGAAATCATGATTCTCAGCACAGATTTGTCCCAACGTTTTGTGTTTGACATACCGACATTTTGTTTGATGAAAAACAACTGCAGGGAACATGTGAGTGCATCTCTGTGTGCACAGTCACGTTCAGATACATTAACTATAGAAACAGGCAGGTTTACTGCTCTCCCTGAAGAGAAAAGACTCAATTTGATATATGATTTAGGTGAGACTGATGATGATGTCTGTTTCATGTTTTACTGCTCACTATATAATGATGTAAGGGCTATATTTGTTTTGTAAAATGTCTGAATAGATGATTACAAAAAAATCTGTGGCAGACTGTTTGTACAGAATAACAAGAGGAAGTTATATTCATGTCTCACAAATGTTTCAACACTGCAGTATTTTTGTGTTATAACACTTTGGATCTGTTGTTTTGCATTTAAAGCTGTATCACTATATCTCGTAGAAAAAGATACATGTAAAACAGGACCTCAGTCTTTCAGGTCTGATAAAATGTAATGTGCCTCTAAATAATTTGTATTTTATTTAATCTTTTTCTTATCTTACAGTATATTTCAGGCAACCCTGGTGTCCAGGGAACTTACATGCCTCAGTATCCTCCCCTGCAGGCAGCACCTGTAAGTATATTGTCTTCATTCAAACATTCACCTTCTACCTCATCTCCATTTAACAATGATATATCTGAAAACATTGTTTCTTGATTATTACAATGCCAGTTCATGCCAATCCAGTCATCTTCCATTCATACAGCCTTGAGCTGATTTTAAAGTGCTCCTAATCTAAAACAATCAATCATCAATCAATCATCAATAAATCAGTTATCTCACTGCAAACACAGCGAGCATGGTTATTACCGCGCTCTAAATGAGAGATGCTGTTTTTCTTTTCAGGAAAACGGCACGCCGCAGCAAGTGGATTCTTCCAACAACTCGTCTCCTTACAGTCAACTCAGCAAGTGATCACAGGTATGCTTTAGTTTCTGATTGTACGTCATCTGATGTGAATACCAGCAAGTTGTTTATTTTATAAAATTCACTGCCACATTATTGAAAAGTCACTTTCTAATAAGGGTTTTCATTTAGTTAGTAATGTTTGTATCAGAGGTTAATAAATTAATAAGGCTTTGGAGATCAGTTATAAGACATTAATGAGAAGTATTTCTGACTTTAAACAACCTTTTTACCAGGTGCGATAGTCATCATTAAGGTGCAAAAGTGACATAAAAAATAGAAATAATAATTGTCTGATCTGATTTTTCAACAATAACTTGAACTAGAACCATGTTCTATGAATATGTAAATATTTCTCATGTAAAAAACTTTTGGAGGTGTATTGGAGGTGTTAAGTTGCCACAACATACACATAATACCACATTTAGATTCTTTACTAGCTTTGCTCTCCCAAAATCCTGCTCGTATGTACACGTGTTAAAAAATTTGAGGTGAGCACAGAAGAACTTGCCTCTGTCAGCAGATAAATGTGAAAACTCTGTACATGCCTCACTCTGCACATCCAAGTGAAGTAAGGATATATAATATATAAATCCCTCCCTCTGTAGATCAAAGATAAAAAGGTCCTCATGTTTCTGTTGACATTAGTTTATATATTTTATATCAATGTCTCTTTTGTCTGTGTTTATTTTTAGGCTAGATTTCTGCTCTGTGAGCCAGAGGGCAGGTGGGAGGTTACCGATGACATCACAGCGATAACCGTCACCGCCTTCTTTGATTGGACCAGATTCGTGAACTTTTTTGCACAGCCGCGACGTTTGTGGTGGAAAATGAGGACAGTGTAAATGGACTCACAGAAAGAAAAAAAAAAACAAGATTTATTTTGATAAGAAACCACATGCTCTTCTTTTTCTCGTTTTTCAAGGATTCTCAAACAAATGCCAGAGGACCCCCCCCTCCCCAACACACAAACACACACACACACACACAGACACCCACACCCACACGCGCATACACCTCTCCCTCAACCCTCCCCACCCACCCCCACTATGATGTGATATTAAAATGCATGAGATTGAGATATTTTCCCTCTTCCAGGTTTCTATGATTTTATAGTTTCTTTATTTGTGATAAATGAAAAACCTTGCAAAACCTTGTTTGCACTGAAGTTTAACATTTCAGAATAGCTTCATTTTGGTTTTCAAAGTTGTCACAGAATATCTTACAAAATCAATTAATGTTCAACTGCACTTGACAGCAGACACAGGTGACCATTTCATTAGGAAATTAATGAATTTATTATTGGAAAAAGGTGCCTTCCTTACGTCACATCAAACATGTAACATTTTTTCATCAAACTTGATCAGGTGTCATATTTCTATCTGATTAATCAAATGTGTGTGTGAAATCATGAGATTTCCATTGAGTGTTTCGCTATCTAGTCTTCTGGTAGCAATAAAGACAATGAGAGTCCCACTGCAATATGGAGAAAAAAAGAACGGTGACAAACTCAGAGCAAGGTAATTCCTTATTTTCCCTTATTCCTTTTTTAAAAAAAAAACAACTTCAACGCGTGACATTAAAGAGCCGTACTTTTATGAAATTACAAGTTTTACACCCAATGGACATCTTTTAGGAGGGTTATTTTTTTCTCTTGTGGTCAGTTTGACCAGTGATCTACCTCATGGTTCTGCTGGAGTCTGCTGGTGTTGCAGGGTTTGCAGGTAAAGCCCTTTTTTCACCAGAGCAGACGAAGCAGAGCAAAAGCCACGCTCAGGAGCTGGCTGGATAGGACTTCTGCCGTTTGTCTCCCACATGCAGTGTCTCTTCCTGATCTGCAAAGAAACATTGTGCTTCGTTTCTTCTTTATTTTATCATTGCTTCTGTTACGGTGTTTCTTTTACATGACATGATGCGCGTTGTTTAGTTGTGAGGCTCCATTAGAGATTCAAAGTATGACAGCTCCTAGCTTCTACTTAAAATAGTTGTGCTTGAAACGAATGAATGCAGGTCACATGCGTTTACTTTGTGCATTCTTCCGCCTTTGCCACTCTAGACAGATCTTAGATGACTCACCACTTTCCCAAACATTTTCTCCTTTTCCTTTAAAAAAAAGACTAAAAGTCACTATCTTACATTACACTGCTACTGTAAAGCTATCCCAAAATAATGGGAGGATCTAGCTAACTTTTGGTCATTAGGTTATACAGCTTGACAGTGTACATGCCAAACTATTTGGATGAAAGGAAAAGTGAGTTTCAAATATTGCCTCATGCAAAATAAATGCAACAATCATGTATGAAGTACTTACGAAAGTATTTTGTAAGAGTTGGGTGGAAGTCGAAGTCACACATGACTGACAGCATGTGTTTCAAAGGTTGGCTCAAAATAAGATTTGTAAATTATATACATTCAGGGCCAAAAGTGAAAAAAAAAGTAAGTTTTATTCTTTGCTTTTCTTTCTTCAAACTGATTATTTCTGAAGAACTCTTCAATACTATGAGACAAGAAAAATGGTCAAAGCTGTACGGTCGCGGTGCTTTTCCCCGATCAGTAGTACTGTAGCAGTGAATGCTCACCATTGGAAAATACAAGCAGTAACCAGCTGTTACTGAGCGTACTTTCCCTTTCTGAGCATTTGTTGCAGGAAAAAATTGAAAAATGGAAAAAAAAAAAAAAATCTTGTACATGTTATCCTCATTGCTTCCCCTGTCACCTTCAGCTGATTCTCAAACAATCTTCTCCTTGCTCTCTCCTTTGAAAACACTGGAATAAAAACAGTGCTGAATAAAAGGCTCTTCTCTTTCTCAGATACGTCTCCTGTCTTTTTAATTGACAGCTCTTTTGGCTTTGGTATTTTCATGCAGTTGGACTTTTGTAATGTTGTGTGTTTCAAGGTTTTCTTATTGATAGGGAATCTCTTTAATAAAACAATAATGTTTACTGTCAAAGTAACATTTTTGGGTACCATTTCTGGCTGCGGATGAATACACATTTGGTGTTCTAGTGAGTATTTATATGCAGGTGTGAGTCAAGATGCGTTTTCAGTAATTTGATGCAGCTATATGGCACAGAGGAAGTATATGTCTGGCTTTAAGGCAGCACATCTTAGAATGGGTGATTTTGGTGTTTTCATGGGTTTTGTTGACAATAAAAAAAATCAGGCCTGTCCTTCAAGATCAAGCAGATTGATTTTATAGCTTAAATCACAGGCAGGTTTAAAGATTTAGAGATTTAGAAGTGTACTCCAGCAATTTAGAATTACATTTTCATACACTGGTGGGAGTCTGAGTGGGCAGAGGCCGAGATATCCTGACTTTAAATTCCTAGTCTGGATCAAACTACAAAAGTCTTGGAGATCATGATAGCAGGAGTTTGTTTGCATTTTAGACGTGGAGTGCTTTCTCCAGAGAAAATATTACATAAATGTTTTTACATGCTGAGTTACGCTGTACTTTAAATGGGTAAATAACAAAATACATCTAGTGAATCCACAATCAGTAGCAGAACAAAAAATAAATAAAAGTAAGAAATATAAATAAAGAAATACCTATGCTAAACAGCCTGAAATCATGTGAATATACAGGAAATATGAAGTAGAAATTCTGTAATAATTGGGCTGTAGTGGTGATCTGGCAGCAGAGGGCGTTGTGTGCCAAAGCTGTTCTGCATATTTGAAACCAGGACTAATTTTCAAGCTCGGATACCTTTTTGTACGTCAGATCTTGTGCATGCAATTTGTGACGGATCAGATGAGCAACAAGTGCCACATGTGCGTGTGCTCATGTCTCAGCCCTTTCCTGCACTATTTCAAGCACACAAGGCTTTGTAGTTTCACTCCTATACCGGATCTCCCTTCTTAAGCTCAGACTTAGCGCAGCTGATCCCAGAGACATAAAGGCACCATGCCCTCATCTCTTACCAGTCAGAAGGGATCAAACCCGCCAGGATGCAAGATTAGCCATCACACCCACTGTCACCCCCCCTTCCCAACACACACCACCCATCCAACCCCAACTCCAGGAATATACATGCATGTCCCATGTAACCCATGCACACACACATGTCAATCAAATGCCTATTGTAAGAGCATCAGCCCTTTGAACACAAGATACATGCCAAGTAGAGTCTCTCTCTTTCCTCTCATCCATTCTCTGTCTCTGTTTTAATTCGCCACAGCTGAGGGGACACATGGCAGTAATCCCTCGAGAAAGCCCAAGGTCAGACTCGGGGCACAGATGTAAAGAGAGGAGGCCTACTTCAGTATCCAGTGTCATTCACTTAGTGTGATAAACGTCAGCAATTCAACACATGGGATGCTTCCTAAAGATGCAGCCGGTTGCTGCTTGTGGCTCCCAATATTTTGATTTATCAGCAATTGCAATGATCATTGTCATTATCAATTAATGGGAAGATTATTTTCTGGATTCATTGTTTGGTCTATAAGGCATCTTCATGCTTTGTTATAGACTAACCCAACAGTATGAGGATTTGCTGTTTTCCTTTAAATTTCAATATTTTAACACTGAATCAAAATATTGTCATAACCCTGATAACCTAGTATCTAACATACCCTAACACCTTGTTAAATCAGTAATGCAATCAGAACTTGTACCCTTTATAGAAATTGATTTACAGCTAAAGGCAAACTTCAGTAAAATGTCTTTCTACTGAAATTTTCTGGCTTTCCAAATGTAGTTCATCAGGAGTATTGTGAAGGTGGAACCAGTGAAACAATGAATATGACATATCAGATATAAGGTGCTAAAAACATGTTTTTTTTCACAGGACAAGATATTTTTCTGTCCATCCAGGAACAGGAATACCTCCTCTGTCGCACTCCTTGTGGTATATTTGTTTTTCATTCAAATGACTTTGCTGATCCTTTCCTGTAGCACCACCATGAGGTTGACTTTGTAGTTCTTGAAATCTATTTATCTTTTCTAAAGCCCTCTGAGACAAACACCGTGACTGTGGTGCTATGTAATCTTGAATTCTTTTATAATGTGGGCCCATGCACTATTATTTTGTACACCTCACATATGCATGTATGTGTTCACCTGCATTCCAGCCATACCACTGTAAGAAGGAGGCTGTATCACAGAACTGGCACTCCTTCTTCTTGCTTCCTCCTTGTCCTCCTCCTCTTAACTGCAAGAAATAATTTAACTTGACCAAACATGTGCATCCACACACACACACACACACACACAATACAAACTAACAAAGCCTATTACAGGAGTGCTGCAGTTCACACCAGTTTTAGCCTCTAGAGCGCAACACTAGCACGCTAGCCGGTTCCTGTAGAAATCCCGGATCCAGCAGTTGTTACTGTCATTCATTATCATCACGGCCTCCCCCTGCAACACTCACTCACCCACACGCACACACACATAAGCAAGTTGGAGCCTGTACAAACACCCACACATGACCTCAGTATGCATGCACACACACTCACCCACTTTCAGATGCACTCACCCACACACACACAAAAGCACACATGAGCCAAGGAGCATGGGTAGCAGGGTCACCCCAGCGCCATGCTTCATAAAGGGCGCCGTTACAATAGGTTTACTGTTACTCTGACGACTCCCGGGATACAATAGGACTGAATGTGCTGGCCTGTTGCTTCTCCATTCCTCTCCATTTTTCACTTGATGACAAGGGAGACAGACTGAGACGGGACAGCATGTTATTAGAGGACGTCCCTGAAGGTGAGTTGGCTCATTGCAGGGTTAATGTATACCTCCATTCCTATGCATAGTCAGTGTGCAGAGCTGAAGAGAGAGAAATGTGGGAGAATAATTTATGGTTTGCTGAATTTTGATGAGACTGGATACTCTTTAAAAGTCATGTCATGATATGCTTCAAACACTTCTGTCAGACTGGTTGCAAGAATTTCTCTAAAACCAAACTGAAGAGGGCAACAGGTTTTAAATGTAAAAAAATAAGGTTGAAATGTGAGTGACAGTATGGTGCAACCGTGACACCTTATTGCACCTTACACATCTAACCCACTTGACCACAGTCTTGTATAGGATATAATATCACCTTAAGTGAGATATTTCAAGAAATGGTGTTTGATTGCATCATGCATGGGGAATTTCTTGAGAAATTCAGAAAATAATGACACACAAGGAGAAATGATGAGGAGATAAGAGCAGAGAGGGGGAAAAAGAGGAGAGGGGAGGGGGGGGCGGTGAGGAGAGGAGAGGAGCAAACCACAGGTAGAGTGGTAGACAGAAAGTACCCAGAATTAAGACAAAGGACACATAAATGAAATGGCAATTTCACAGGCCGACGCCTCAAGAAGGCTCCTGGGTAAGGTGGATCAAAATACAGAGAGATACTGAGAGAGCGCGGTGCCACTGAAAGAAGAAAGGAGGAGCAGAAGAGAGGGGTGAGATGGAATTAGAGTGCGTGGAGTGGAGGTGGGGTTTGCTTTGGGGTGACAGATGGGACTCACCCAGAATCCAGACGGGTGTGGTGATGAATTGTGAGATTCTTGTGAGTTGGGACAAGCAGGGATATTTGCACTGCAGCTGTCAATGGTTCAACACCTACGCAGCCCCACCCTCCTCCCCCTCAAATTATACGCGCACACACTCACAGTCATATTTCATATCTTGCGATATGCAGCGATAGGCCTGCGTGGTTGGTTATGTCTTGAGTTAAATGTTAAGTTTAAAAACATCTTGTGAGACACTGATTCATGTTCGTGTGTTGTTAAATATTAACATATCTTGTGTTATAGTGTCTGGGTAACAGGGGCGCACGGGCTGTATTTGCTCAAGGCGTGGTCTGAGTGTACTTTATTATTCCTCTTCGGCCATAGTTCAATGATTAAGCTATTTTATTGGAGTGCAGCTTACGTGTTATTCAAGTCTACTACACAGATGTGGTAATGTAGGGTGAGGGTGTGAACAATTTCTTGTTATTGTGGGCACCACAACAGTCATGTCTACAAGGTGCACAGAATACAATACAACTACATAATACAAGAAGTGGCATTCAGAGAAATAGAACAAAATAAAAAGAACAAAATAAAACCACTAAAGTTAGATGTCAAATAAATACCATTCTGTACAGTGATCTATCTAATGCTACAGTGGTGGAAGAAGTACTTTTGCTGCTTTACTTGAGTAAAAGTACCTATACTACATCTACATGTACATCTCAGTGTTAATACTTCTACTAAAAATACAGCATTAATAGTAAGATGTACGTATTGCATCACACTTAAAAGTACCAATTGTGCAAAAGCATATCAGTGAAGTATTGTCACAAGATAAGAGTGTTAATATTGATGCATCAGTGTGTCAGCAGCCTATTAGTGTTATACAGTAGGTGGTAGTTTAGTCCAGCGGTTCCCTACCAAGGGGTCCGGCCCCTCCAAAAGGGTCACAAGCTAAATCTTAGGGGTCATGAGGTGATTAAAGCTACATACATTTATATTCATCTTTTCTTTTTTTGTGAAATACTGGATTCATTCACCTCTCGGAAGCGGAAGAGCTGTTATTTAAAGGAGACCAATGGACTGGTTTAGTCTCTTTGGTGAAACTGCGAACAACACATAGACATCTGAAATGTGACGAGGAGCCTTATTGTGAAGGCGTCCTACTCAAAAAAGGGCAACTCTGGTTTAATCTTCAACAATGCATTTAATTTCATACTGAAAACTATGCTTTTTTTAAATGTAAAGCTGTTAAATAAAGGCAGTGAAGTGAAAAGCACAACATTTCTCTCTGACATGTTGAAATATAAAGTGGTGCAAAGCAGAAATACACAAGTACCTCAAAGACAGTAAACACAACACTCTGAGGGCCAACTCATATGAATAAACCTATGAATATGTTTTTTTGTTGTTGTTGTTTTGTTTTGTGGTTTTTATTTCTATCACTGAACTCTGGATACGGCCAAAGGTTGTGGGAGCAAACCTGACTCACTATTTGGCAACGAAGGCTGGAAAACAGATGAGCTGGTCCCTCCTCGCGCCCGCCTCGCGCGCTCACCTGGACGGAAGTGAACATAAAAGGCAGCGCAGGTAAAAGTTGCCGCTCACCTCTTCCCTCCTCCTCCAGTACCACCTCCTCCTCCTTTATCCAGGTAGTTGAGGGACCGCAGCGCTCTCCTCTCTGCTTTCGGCCGGAGTGAGGGCGCAATGACGCTGGAACACGTTTGACTCCTGTAAATATGAGACAGCTTCAAACCTTCTTCTTCTGTTTCCTCATAACCAGTAACCTCACGGACTAATGGGGCTTATACTGCTGAGCCTGGTTCTCCGGTACTGGATCAACACCGTGGAGGGTGAGTGCGGCTGTTGAAAAAAAGAAAGAAAAAAAAACACAACAAGGGCAACACGTTTATAATGTGCAAACAAAGAGTAATATTTGCTCAAGAGTGTGTTGCTATTTATGACTGCATATTTTATTTTGAAAATCCCTTTTGTTGTATTATTTTAAAGTGCTCTTAATCAGAATGTTTAAATTGGTTATACATGTTAATAAATATATTACAACTTTAATCTAAGTATATTTTCATTCAGGGTTTTAAAAAAAAAAACAAAACTTGACACACCTTTTTAAAAGTTCTCTTTGATCTCTTTGTCTTCTGGTCTCTTTCCTGGAGAGACTTTTAACAGTTTAAGGAATCTCTGGCTCGATGTTGACATGCTTGCCTCTGTGTGTGCTGCAGGATCATGCTCAGCTGGCAGCGCTGTGACTTGTGACCAGTGTCTGCAGCTCAGCTCTCACTGTGCCTGGTGCATGCAGAAGGTGAGCAGCCGGGTCGTGCGTGTGTGAAGCAGATGATTTAAAAAAAAGAGAGAGAGAGAAAAAAAAGGGATGATTTTTGGGCACATGTGAGCAGAATCACTTCGCTCGCTTGGCCGACTGGGCCTGGTGATAATCATGACATAGCATTTTATGGCATGCTATAAAAACTATCTCAAACAGCACAACATGTGACTTATTCCTTCGCCTTGCAGAATTTCACAGACTGGTTTTCCGTCAAAGAAAGATGTGACACACTGGATATCTTACTAGAAAAGGGATGTGCCAGGAGCCAGGTGGAGTTCCCTGTTTCCAAAGATCAAATCCTGCAGGATCTCCCACTCGGAAAGAAGATGGACAACGTTAACAGCACTCAGATCTCCCCACAGAAAATGGCCCTCAAGCTGCGGCCTGGTACGCAACCCGTCACATTTTGAATTAAAGCGGTTTCCTCATTTTCAGACAGTACTAAAGTGTTGATTTTGTTTTTTGCACAGGCAGTCAGGTGACTTTCCAGGTCAAGATTCAACACACAGAGGACTATCCTGTAGATATTTACTACCTGATGGACTTGTCGGCATCCATGATCGATGATCTAGAGATGATCAAAGGCCTGGGCTCCTCTCTGTCTAAAGAGATGGCCAACCTCACGAGCAAATTTCGAATGGGCTTTGGCTCTTTTGTGGAGAAACCCGTCCTGCCCTTCATCAAGATCACAGAAGAAGAGCTTGCCAACCCCTGCAGGTATACAACAAATGTGAAAACACGATCCGAGACGTGAACAAAACTTCCTTTTTTTGATGTGTGTTTGAGGTTGGAAATTTGAGCAATGTCATTTAGTATGTTTGAGAATCTTATTCTTCATCTTTTGACTTCTGCTGTGTTGCAGCGGCGTAGGCTCAACCTGCCTGCCAACGTTTGGGTATAAACACCTCTTGTCTCTGACGAGCAGCACTGACGAGTTCAACGAGATAATCGCAAAGCAGCATGTATCCGCAAACATTGATTTGCCGGAGTGTGGCTTTGATGCCGTCATGCAGGTGGCTGTTTGTGGGGTAAGGTTTCGTTTTTTAAGATTTCTGTTTCTGTTTTTTAAGATGTGAATTCAGATGTTAATTTGTGATTCTGTCAATGATGACATAAAAAAAAAGAGGATTAACAACATAATGTGTCTCCTGATAGGACAAGATAGGCTGGCGAAATGACTCGATGCGTTTGCTGGTGTTTGTCAGTGATGATGATTCACACTTTGGGATGGACAGTAAGATGGCTGGCATCGTGATTCCCAATGACGGGCAGTGTCACTTGGATGTTAACAATGAATACTCCATGTCCACAGTGCAAGTAAGGCTGCACATGTTCTTCTTTAGAAAGATTTTTTTTTTTGACTTTGTGGTTTTGTTGTCTTCAGTAAAACCATTCTATGACCTTTCTATTGACATTTCACCATTTTTTTTCACCAGGAGTACCCGACGCTTGGTCAGTTGATTGATAAGGTGGTGGAGAATAATATCTTACTGATATTTGCTGTGACAGAACAACAGAAGCTCAACTACAAGGTAACAGCTCCTTTCCATGAATGTATTCATGTAGTTTTCTAGAAATATGGGTCCTAACTAGAGAAAAAAAAATGCAATGTGTGCAAAATGTTTACTGAGGTTAGCATATTTATTCATGGTGCTGCATTCTCATTCAACCTGTTAGAACTAGCCTTACTCTCTTGCGTGCTTTTCTCTGCTATGGGGACTTTGAGCCAAGTCAGCCCACATTTGTAATAATGACTTAGCTGTTTATCTGTTTTGGTTTTTTTTTCTTGTAGAACTATGCTAATCTCATACCTGGCGCCACAGTTGGAGTCCTGGCGACAGATTCGCGGAACATCCTGGAACTGATTGTAACAGCATACAAAGTAAATAAACAGTCTTGGTGATTTGGATGTGTGGGTAGGGTGTGTGTGGGCAGGCACTGGTAATAAGAAATAAGACTAAAAACACCTGCCGCTATCTAAGTAGTAAAAACTGTGCACAGTTTGATTTAATCAAGTTATTTGACATCAAAATGTCAAACGGGTACATATGAACAGAAAGCATGCATGAATGACTCCTGTGAACTTCTTATTTTCTACAAAACATAATATTCTCTTGCTTTTCCTCTTTCATTCTTTCTTCTTATAAGTTTTTCCCCTTCCACCCTGTGCTTTGCATCAGCATGTTTGACAGCAAGTCTCTGCTTGCCCTAGCTGTTTGATCTCCTCCTCCCTCTGACTCTGACTTGCTCTTTCTTCCCCTCTCTCTCTCTCTCTCTATGTATGCATTGCTCTGTCTACCTCTCGCACACTGCGTCCTTTTGTAAATCCCCCCTGGCGGCGGTGAGCGGTGGCGAGTTGGCAGCCCTCTAATTACTTCATCAGTCAGGTTGTTGACACCCGCTTTTAGTCTCTGCCACGTTAACCATACTGGAGTGACGAGTCCTTGTTATAGCACTGATTGTAGATCATTGTGGCTCTTAAGGGAAATAAAAAACAAACAAAGGGATAGTTAAAGACAGAAGACTGATGATTAGTATTCATACTTCCCTAAAATTTTAGATTAATGTTAGTTGCTGAGTGGATAGATATTTTAGCCATTCCACTTTAAATACCCTGCAACATATTTACTCTAAAACAGCTAAGTCTTTTGAATCTGTTTCACCTACTTTACTTTAATCCATCTTTAAATTGGGTATATCCCATAAACGTCCCCGTTTTCTCCTCCTTAGCAACCCTCAAGACGCAGTACAATTACAGCCTACAGGAAACATACAATTAACCCCCTGTTGGCACCCAGACATTCCATCACAGAGTTCATTAGTCAGTCAAATGCAGCCTTTCCTGCAGCTGAGGTTAGCCGTCACCCTTTCCTCAGGTGCTTTTGTACAGCCCAGCACACCTGGGATGATGACTCACAAAAAGAGAGGAGCAGATAGGAGGTTTCAAACAGTCTCGCTACAGGTCAGCGCAGGGTGAAAATGTAATGACGCCCTGGAAATCCCACTTCATGATAATAGAACACATTAGTCAATACAATAATGGATGGTGATTTTTGCTATTTTGGAGAGCATTTTTTTCAGTACCAGGCCTGTGCTGTTAACTGCATTTCCAAACAAAGTGCTGATATATTTATGCGCTGTTGTTGTTTTTCCAGGAACTGCGCTCAGAGATCGAACTGGAGGTCCTCGGGGACACGGAGGAGCTCCAGATGAACTTTACAGCCATGTGCCCAAATGGGACCGTCCTCCCTGACCTGAGGCGCTGCTCCAACATCAAACCCGGAGAGACGGTCAGTTGTTTTGCTCTGAATTGCTCCTTCAGCTGTGTTTTTTTCAGCAGCTTTCATACAGGCTAGTGTAGCAGTTCAAAGTGCTTTACAGGTGACTGACACACTGACTGATGTTTAAAGATATCAACCCTTTCTGCTCCTCTCAGATCCTGCATAGAAGCATAGAAATAAAAAGCTGCTGCAGGAAATGTTTGTGCAGATTTATGGACTAGTAGAAGAATTCTAGAAAATATAAAATAAAATTGACACAAAAACTTGGGCCTTGTGTGGCCTCCTTCTGGTCCTAGTCCAGCAGAGTACTGAATCCATTCTGCTTGATTTATGACTTATATGGTTCGACTGCATAGGAGAGAATTACAGCAGTCAAGTCTGTAAGTTAGTGTTTCTCAGAGAGAGAGATGGTTGCACATTTTATTCACATGATTAAAAAAAAGAAGCAAATTCACTACATAAGCCTTCAAGTTTACTTTTAAGACAAAGATGACATCAGCGTTTCAATCTGTTGGCCAAGCGTAAGTCCTGGTAAATACTATTTGATGCCATCTTCTCTCTCTGAACACCTGTAATTAGTGGTTCATCCTTTTTGAGATGTTACAGAGCAATAGCTGGCTCAGTGTGATCAGGAGACACCGCCACTGTGTGGGCTCTGGGTTTTATCAGAGCAGTGGCTGGCTGATTAATCAGTTGCTTGAATGTCAGAAAATGAATAGTAATAATGATAATTCATTTATATCTTTTTTTCACATTTTTCATGCAATCACATAAAGCACTCTCCCATTCCAGCTTCTTTTATTTGTCTTACGTGACAGTAAACAGAATAGCTCTTGGTTTTTGAAAGAAAAGAAAGAAGTTGCATCTGGCTTTGGGAAATTACAATGGGGAAAGTTTTTCTTATTTTCTGATCAGTTTAGGTAAAAACCATGAATCTAATCAACCAGCTTTTAACTAGGTACACACATTTAAAGATTAATTTTATAAAAAGGCTAAATAATTTCCTGAAACCGCTGTTACTAAAAAAAATGTTACTAGCGGAGTAAGTCATGAACTGGGATTGATTATTAAAAATGAACTACAGTGCCTGTGTTCTACATAATGATGGAACATGTTACCCAGTGCAACAGTGTGTCTCAGCAATGAGTTTTTAATAGGTTCAGACAACAATGGAGCTCTGTAGCGCAGAGAAATAAGCTGCGTCAGTCTATCAGAATCAGTTCACTGTTAGTTCGGCCTTCTCATGGGATTTCTTCTTTGCTCCTCAGGTAGTGTTCAACGTTTCTGTGGAGCTCCCAGGATGCCTGTCAGGAGTCCGCCGCTTCTCCCTCAAACCGGTGGGCTTACAGGACAGTTTGGAGGTGGAACTGGAGTCTCTTTGCTTGTGTGACTGCCGGCAGCCTCCAGAAGCAAACAGCAGCCAGTGCACCGAGGGCCAAGGGGCTTTCCAGTGTGGTGTGTGTGTGTGTCAGCCGGGGTTCCTGGGAGCTGAGTGCGAGTGCAATGAGGAAAGCGCTTTGTTGAGTAACTGTCTGGCAAATAATGGGTCCGAGATATGCAGTGGTCAGGGGCAGTGCTACTGTGGACAGTGTGTGTGTCAGGAATCCAGCTTTGGGCGCATCTATGGACCTTACTGCGAGTGTGACAATTATTCCTGTGTTCGCTTCCGTGGGGAGCTCTGTGGAGGTGAGTAATTAGATGTGAAAGTTATAAAGTATTCACATGTTTTTCACACTGGCCCCGTTGCTTCAGCGATTTTTTGTGTTTGTAGGCCATGGAGTGTGCGACTGCGGGGAGTGTCACTGCGAAAGCGGCTGGATGGGGGAGTACTGTAACTGCAGCACCAGTGCCAAGGCATGCATGTCAGAGGATGGCGCTCTCTGCAGCGGCCGGGGGAAATGCGAGTGCGGCCAGTGCATCTGCTCTGAACCTGGAGCATCTGGGGACAAGTGTGAGAAGTGCCCAACATGTGGAGACGCCTGTAGCTCTGCAAGGTGAGAACACATTCATGCCATCAGCTCTTTGATGCGACAAAAGGATATAATGTGGAGGTTTTTGTCAGCCTTACCCATACAATTGTTGTTTCTTTACCTGAAAGATATAAGATGTTGTCTCCTTGCGCCACTCGATCCGTCTGTTCTTTTGAGTGCAGGCATATCAGGTTCTGGTCCCCTTGTTCACATGTGTCTACGCCTTCCATGTGACATCAAAAGACAACTAATGTCCCCAACACAGCATGAAGAGATTTCCTTTCTCCATTGTAAAGCTGCTGTCAGGGCTAGTGCCATTTGATACCACTGTTATAGGGGAGAGGGGTGATAGGGAGTGAGTGAAGCCTTGGGAAAACCGTGATAAGTGACCAACACTGTGATTTCTTTGTGTTCGCTGTGTCAGTGACTGAAGCCTCATTAAACTTTAGCTTCCCAAGAGGTACCGTATCATCTCAAAGGAGAACCTGACCTTTTGTTTTTCCATTTGTTTTAACACCAGGAGCTGTGTAGAGTGCCATCTGGAAGATGAGGACAATGCCGAGTTGTGTGATCAAAAGTGCACCATGTCCAAAATTCCTATCAACACGACAGGTAAAAGGCTCCCCAGTCTACCTGTTCTGGCTATATTTTAAATGTGATATGATGCACTTCCTTAGAAATGATTGGATATACCACAGTGTCTGATGTGTCATTGAGACAATAATGTGGATATTTCCTAACATGGCTACATATCACAGTATATTAATGCATGTTAATTCAGCTATGCCCAGATCTTGTCAAATATATATGTCAAAATTGTCTGTTTTAGAGGTAATGTGGGTGATTCTGAAAAGGTTTAATACACTGACAAGGTCAATTATTTCTTCAACCATTAGAGAAGTATGCTGACACGGGGAATTTTTCATGTTTTATCCTGTAAACTATGAAGAGCACGCACTTAATATTCATATTACTATTCAAAGCACCCCTTATGTTTTCAGATTGATTTCATGCTTTGTAAGCAGCCATGTATTACAGGTCATGTCCGTGCAGTGTGAAAATCAACTGACTGATCCTTGAAACTTGCGTCAGATGGTTCAGGGAATAGTTTGTTACCTTCTTGTAACATCTAACGCTGTTTTGGGCGGTGACAGTTTTGACTGTTTTATTTATTGTGGGAACCTTCAAAACTGAAACTTAAGAAATGGCCACCACAATTGACCTATGTTAAAAAGAGAACATCATCTTTTTCCAAAGGTACCAACGTTTCCTTATTGCTTGGCATCTAGGTTTGATGTTTTGGTAACATACAGTAGCCAAGAAATTCCTGCTTTTTTTTAGCCAAACCTGGATGTCAGCATTTCTTTGGAAGAGATTAAAAGGGGGGAACTCTCAAAACAGTCCTCAACAGTGATGTAATACTAACGGCATGAACCATCACTAAATCTTCTCTGAACAATCACAGAGTGGGATCTCTTGTGGGGTTTCAAGTCTGTGCAAGTTGATATCCATATATCGCACTGTCATGAAATTAAATCATTGGGTACCTGTGAGGAAATAACTTATGATATGATTAAAAAAAATAGTCAGCAACAAAGGTTATAAAACATACAAAATAATCAATAACATAAGCTTAGCCTCTTAGAATCAAATAATAGTCTCCAAAAGGAAACGTCTATCCCTACAGAAGTAAAGAAGCCTATATTATACAGGATGTGCACCGACATTAACGTTATATAAAAATAGAATAACTGCATACACACTGGCCTCTGAGCACAATCACTTACTTGTGCTGTAAATGCTTGTTGTTGCTGGAGTTTGTTCTTTCAGCTCAGTGTTTTTTGATAGTGGTATCAACATAATGCCATGCTAAGTTCCTCCATGGGTCAGAGATTTAGAGGAATGCTGACCTGAATCGACTCGGGTGTCCCTCTGAAGCCCCCCCCCTGTCTATAACACAACACCATCCATGTTCATTCAGGCAGCACTGGACAATGGGGAACATATTATTTACCTTGTTGTACAGGCACAACTATTGTAGAGCATGTGAATAGCCAAAGGACCTCATCTTCCTTTATAGAAGATTATTTTAAACCCACTATACATGTGCAAGCTGAGAGGTATATCTGATTATCGCAGAGGATTTTCAGGCTTCAGATGTGAAATACAATGGTGTGGCCCACACACACACATGCACATACACCAGATTGCAGTCTTTGATATGGAAATCACACTGACAGTACAGCAGAAGAGGGGATATCCTTTTACATTCTCCGCACAATGTCAACAGGGAAGATGATACACGATGGATCCATGCTTTCCTTATGGATATGTATGTTCTCATTTCCTCTCAGATTATGACAAGAGCTCTTCTATGCAGTGCATGCTGATGATGAAGAACGAGTGTTGGGTCTCATTTAGTGTGGTAGGAGGTGAGACGGGGACTACCATCTATGATCTGATAGACGGTAAGCTTTACAACAACAGAGAAAACAGATAAAACAAAAGGCAGTTCTGCTATGAGTCTCATCTCCTTCTGTATCCTGTTCCAGGTTGCCCGGAGCCTCCCAACATCCCCATGATTATTTTGGGGGTCTCCCTTTCAGTCGTGTGTATCGGCCTGATCCTGCTGGCCGTGTGGAAGGTGATGGTGTCGGTCCATGACCGCAATGAGGTGGCTAAGTTTGAGGCGGAGAGGTCAAAGGCGAAATGGCAGTCGGTAAGGCCTTTCAACACGTTTAAAAGACAAGGCTGTGATATTCTATAATATGATTTAATGAAACTGTAAACTTTATCTTCTGTGTGTAAAAATTCAGTTTACAAAAAAAACCATTGGAACAGTAATCACAAAATTAACTGAAGAGATGGAAAAAAAAGAGAAAACAGTGAATCTATATTTTGGGTTCTGGAGCTGCAGTTCTCATATTGCTTTGGGAGATGTAAACAGGAAGTATAATGTTTCCCTGGAGCGGGTTAGTTAGCTGTGGGCTACAACTCTGAGGCAAGCTCTGTGGCTGGAAGAAGCAACCATTTTCCAGTGATTATTATGCAGATTTAAGAATGGAAGTTGTTAATTATGTCATTCACACATATTTTAAGGTTAAGACAGCAGTTTTCTTCCAATATGTGATAATGTAAATGTATGTTTTTGCTGTCCAAAAACTAAAATCACTAAAATCGTTACGTAGGGTGACATGTTCTTTCATAATGATGAGTGCAGAATCTGCAAATTTACTTACAGCTGATTCCACTTACACCATCCTACAGCTGTAAACAGTCACAGCACATCAAATCCACAGTAACATAGTTCCCAGTGAAAGTAGTTTTAGTAAGTTTCCTAAAACTACAATTCCCAGCTGATTTAGAAAATTAGTAGTCCTTTTACAAAATCAATGTGTCAGTAATCAATCAGTATGAACAAATGGACTTTGGGCGTCAAGCCAATTACCATGGGAATAACAAATATATAGGATATCCTGGCCTTAATGTTTTGGTGATAGTATTTTAGTGATTTACTAATAATGAATGCTAACTGCTTTATGTGTGTGTTTTTTGTCTGTTTTTCTTCAGGGAACCAACCCGCTGTTCAGAAGCTCAACATCTACGTTCAAAAATGTAACTTATAAGAACACACAGAGAGAAAAGAGTATTACACTGGACCATTACTGAAGATAAACTGGAGGCAATGCAAAGCAGCATCTGAGTACACTTAAGTGTGTGTGTGTGTGTGTGTGTGTGTGTGTGAGAGAGAGAGAGAGAGAGAGAGACAGAGAGCAAATCTTTTGTACTAAAATTAGTTTTTGTACGAATCTCTGTGTTGATTCAGAGATGTTCTAACACAGTGGATGACACTGATCAGACAAACACTACATGATGAATTTGCTGCTGTAAACATGCACTGCCACTGTACTGTTAAACACTGCACCTTCCTGTCCTGTTGCATGACCCTACAAACCCATTTTTGTCTACTGTAACATGCAGCTTGGGAAGGAGGCGTCTACACTAAGAGTGGTCAACTACTGAAAAAGAGCTTTGTTTTATTCTAATGAATGTACATATACAGGTGGATGATTATGATTTTTTAAAATATTGTGTTTTTATGTTTGTTTGTTGTTTTATTGAAAAACAAGGCTGAGCCTTCGATGTTGGTTATTGTGTTTTTTAGTGGCATGGCACATAAATAAAGTTGAATTTTGACTTATTGTGAAATGGTACTTTCAGCATTCTGACTTGTTTGATTAGCTTTTAGATTCGATTTTGTCCATTTTTATTTTGTCTACAGTTGGACAGAGAACTGGTGATAGAAAAGTAAGAAAGTGCATTTACCAACCAGAAAAACAACCGTGTGGCCCGGAAAGCCCCTTGCATCACTGTGTATCAGTTGTTGTTTTTTTTTTTTTGGTTACATGCAAATCTGACTGGGCACCAGAGGAGTACAACATGAGCTTGTTTCTGCATTTTTACATATTCTTGTTTCCCTGTTCTTGTACAAGGCATCTGTGTTAAAATCTAGAACACCTTCTATTATTTAATTTTGTGGTTTGCTCACATGGTGCATTTTTCCTAAATATAGTTGTGTTTCATCAAATGGCCACAGACAGAAAGTCAGATAGTACTCTGGTATGGGAGTACTGTTTGGTTTGTAGGTCATAGTGCAAAATATAATACAGCTGTCATCTATAGTGTGCTGCTCTTGATGGTGACTTGGAGGCAACAGGAACCCCCTAAACAGGTTAATACAGCCATAACACTACAAGTACCTCTTAACCTGTGAAAACAGTGGCACAATGTCTTTTCCGGCTCTGGATGAACCAAAGTCTGAAAAAATAACATGATCAGGATTCTCATTATTATTATTATATATTATTATGTTATTCTGTGGCGTTAGGGGCAGAGGTGTGTAATGAAAGCTGTTGACTTGCATTAGAGACGCATTAGAGACGAATCTTGTGTTTTTGGGGATGTTTTAATCTGTCTCTTGTGAATCCCCCAGTTTTATGCAAGTGCAGCAAAACTAAATTACTGTAATACCCCTTTAAAATTAGAAATACAAAAAATAACTCTATTACAAGTAAAACTCCTGCATTGGCAAGCCACTTATGTAAAAATATGTGAACAATATATGAGCTGTTGAAAGTATCAAAAGTAAAAGAAACATTTACCTTGTGATTGTTATACTACAGTTTAATCAGTGCTGCGATGTAACAAAGCATACTCAAATACTGCATTGTACAAATCTGAGGCACATAAATACTGTACTTGGTGCTCCACTTTATCTGACAGCTGTAAGTACTATTCATGTTCAAAGTACCCAGTAGTGTAAAGTATCTAAAATCAGGCTCACATTGATGAACTACAGTATTTACATGCTCTTACTTGTTTTTAGTGATAAAACTGAGTAAACTATAATAACATAACACAATGAAAGGGGCCAGTCTGCACTACTACTTACTTACTTTGAACTTTACTGATATTATTTCTGTACTTTCACTCAGGTAGTATTTTGAATTCAGGACTCTGCTTTTCCATAAGTAAAAGATCCTCCACCACTGACCATAATAATATAACTGGTTTGTTTTTAACAGGTTCGTAGAATTTGACTATTGGCTATTCTTGTAGTTGGTAGAGGTGGAGCCAATTGCGATTATTTTTATATATTACAAGAGGTTTATGGAAATGCATCATGTATAAGCACATTTTCAGTAAATTCACTCAAGTACTTTAAGCACAATTTTGAGGTAACTTTATACTTCTTCTCTGTAGTAGTAATGCGGATTCACATCAGTAATACAAATATAATCAGCTAATAAATTATGCATTATCATAGGTTAAGACCAGATTAAATAAATAAGGACATTTACAAGCAATCAGTTAAAATTAGTTAAATTAGACTTACCTTCACCATCTGCAACATAGTGATGCACACATCAGTGCATCAATATTTAAGATAATAATAATCTGTATTATGAAATAAGTATGCATAATAAGTGATTTTACTTTTGGAAATGTAAGTATATATTGATCACGTGAATGCATGACTTTTATTTGTACAGTGTTTCTAAACCATTGATGATTTTGCTGAAGAGGATCAGAGCTGTAACTGTCAAACTGATGAGGCGGAGTAAAAAAGTAAAAACACCGGAGCACAACCACATCATCTCCACATTATATTCATTGTGTTTATTCATTCACTGCCCCCCCATTTTGTCCAGTCGAAGCACACTTTCCTGGCTGAGTCCCGCTGGAAACAGTCCGGGCCTGCAGGAATGCAGCTCCCAGGCCGGAGAGCAGCAGCGGCGGCTCCTCCGTCAGACGTGACGTCGCTGAACCCCCGCTGGAAAAAAAAAAAAAACTCCAGTCGACCAAACTTTTTCAGAGAGCGGACAAAACAGCGAGAAAAAAGCCTCCCCTCTCTCTCTCTGACCTGGAGCCTCGGCATGTGCGGACGTTTGCGCCTGAACGCCGCACGTCGAGATGTTGCCGCGGCCGCCCGCTTTCTCCGCGGCTGTTGTGGCGACGATTTGCGCAACAGTGCTGCTGACGAGGAGCTGCGTGTGTGTGAGCGAGGAGGACGATGAGGTCCTGGAGAAAACCCAGCTCATGGAGTTTTACAGTAAGTGGATCATCTGCCTGTAGCAACAGCCCCGTCCCTGTGTGTGTGTGTGTGTTTGTTTACCCCTCTAACTCTGATGGATCCTGCAAAACGAGTCCACGCACCGTCTTTACGCACGATTGTGTCCTTTAACGTGAGAGATAGTTATATAGCTGTACTGGAGACTGTGTGTGTGTGTGTGTGTGTGTGTGAGAGTGGAGAGAGCAGAGTAATCATTGTACAACATGTTCTCGGTGTGCACACGGGCTGTCTTGTGTGTGAAATGAAGGTGACTTAAGTTGAAGTGTTTCCCAGTTGTTGGAAAAGCCATCGACCCCATCTTCAAGTCCCCCCTGTGGCCCCCGGACCACAGTTTGAGCCCCATTGATGCAGCTCGGTCCTGTTGAGAAAGAACAGCTCAGAAGCTGAAAGTTATTTTAGTTGTTGTTGAAAAACGTGTCTTCATGTTTTTTGACGAGTTCAGTATCTTTACATAAACTTCACAAAGTGAAATGTGAGTGATGCAGATTCATACAGCTCAGCCTGAACAGCTGATAAACATGTTATCCTGTTTGCAGCAGGGCTGACATGATTAGTCCACTTATCTGTTATTCAATTAAGTGATGATCAGTGATACATTTGTAAAACTCAGTTTATGTGCATAAAGTCCAACATTCACTCATTCCAGCTTCTCATATGCTGCTTTTTATTTTGATATCAGTACATTTGGGACACAACTGATTAACTGATGACAGAAAATTGGTCTGATCATCGATTCATTCTTACATCCTTGTTCAGTCGAACAAGAAAAGCTCTATTTGCAGGTCTCTGCTGTTTTTTAATCAGTTTGGGATGATTGCAAATGAAATATTTTTGCATTTTGCACTGCTAGATGGACAGAACAAGCTATTTGAACCTGGTGCTGAGAAACAGTAAGAAAAACACTGTTGTCTGATATCTTATACTAAACAAATTTACTGATTCATCAAATAAATAATCAAAAGATTATTCAAACATGAAAATAAATCTCATTAGTTGGCCAGATCAGATCTAATCTCCTCCTTTTTTTTAATGTTGCATGTGTATATTAGTGTTATGGTATAGTCCGTTTTAGTATAAACACACAGGAAGGACATCCAGACACTGAAAATACACACACCCACACATGCGAAAACAGTATCTGATCACATAGACTTTCAAGTTCATCTCAGGCTGAATACCCCTTTTTAAAACAATCTTCCTGAGCATGTACGTTCAACACAGGCAATGTGAACGTCTAACTTTTATCGATTGAAGAACACGCTGTTTTTCTTCTCCAGTATGTAGCAGTGACATGAAGGGAGAGATTATTCCTCCAGCTGTTTTCATCACCGCCTTTTGTGTACATTCAGTATACATCCCCTGTTTTGTTAAGAGTATCCAGTTGCACAATACGACCTGGGTTAAAAGCCTGGCCCTGTCCTGTATTCCTCTTCATACCTTCCCCCTGCTCTCTTTTCCTCCACTTCTGCTCATCTCACCTTCTTCCCCCTCGCCTCCTCTCATTCATCTCTTTCCAGAAAAGGGTCTGTTCATACTGGAGAGCGAGCCGCTGAAACGCTGCATCACGGTGGATCGCTCCAACCTGGTGCTGGAGGACTGCGAGCGGCCCACGCGTCGCATGCTCTGGAAGTGGGTCTCCCGACATCGCCTCTTCAATTTGGGCACCAGCACCTGCCTGGGCCTCAACGTCTCGAACGCGACGCAGCCTCTCGGCACGTTCGAGTGTGACACGGCGCACCCTTTGCTGTGGTGGCGCTGCAATGGCAACAGGCTGTACGGGCCATCCCAGTGGAAAGTGGCTGTGGCCGGACGCTTGGTGGTAGTGAAGAAAAACTCCTACCATGAGTGGAAAAGGTACAACACCCCAAGAGAGGGGCCCTGTTCGCAGCCCTATGAAGGTAAACACCTAAACTATCCTGCATGTCCTTGTGAATCATAATGTGACAGCCCGTTGGCATTTGACATTTGACACACTTAACCAACACGGCGGTCACCTCAGTTACTCTCTTGACTAGTGTGTGCAGGATATTTGTAATTTCAAATGAAACTGGATGTGTTTTACTTGCAGATATTCATACCCTGTTGGGAAACTCACATGGCATGCCCTGCGCTTTCCCCTTTAAATACAACAACAAATGGTACTCTGAGTGCACGACGGAGGGGCGTGAGGACCACCTTCAGTGGTGCGCTACCACCACTCGCTACGATGAGGCAGAGAAATGGGGCTTCTGTCCTGTGCAAGGTAAAACAGACGGAGTAAGAAAGACACTTGAGTAAATACACATAGCCTGAAATATGTGGACACCTCCTGTTTCAGCAGCGTAATGCCCCCAGAGCAAATTGTTCTCCAAGTTTGTTGTGACCGACTGACCTGCACAGAGCTTTGAACTCAACCACATCCAACACTACTTTTCGTCTGCCATATCATTGTTGTATAAGTAAATATTCAGCATGTGTCACTGAGACTTGTTTAATTAAAACTCTAGATTAACCATAGCTTTTAAAAGATGTCTATGAAGATTCTCAGAGTTTGAAGAAAGTCTAGCTGCCTATCAGTTAAGGTGCAAGCCATATGATGTGATCACAATGTCCCTGGTTCAATTTCAGCTTTTGTTGTGTGCTATATGCTACACCCCCCACCCCCCACAAACACACACACACACACACACATAGACATGTAAATACCGATTCATGTGAACTCTTTTCAGTTTCCTGTTGCCTTTATTCATAGACTCCAGCTGTGAGCGGTTCTGGGAGTCAAACCAGGAGCTGCAGGCATGTTACCAGTTCAACCTGTACACCATCCTGACCTGGAGCCAGGCGTTGTCGACCTGCCAGGCTCAGGGCGGGAATCTGCTCAGCATCACCAGCCTGGCAGAGCACAGGTACATCAGAGGTAAGCATCTGGTAGAAAAGACTTAGCGGGACCCTGAGGCTGTATTATATCCACAAACAGTACACTAGAGCTACACTACACTTTTAGCTGCACCGGTCCAATTAATAAAGGCCACGAAACATATTGATGTCTTCTTCGTTTTTATTGTCTTTGTCTTCTAGTTTTCTGTTTCTCTCTCTCTCTCTCTTTTCTCTTTAGTAGACACCGTGTAAACTATAAAAGTAAAAAAAAAACAAAAGTTAAGCTAACATATTAATCTGACATATTAAAAAACACGTCTATACATTAAATAAATCAACATTTTTCGTGTCACAAACAAATATACAGAAGTATAAAACAAACAATAACAATTACCGTGTGCGCCTCGATGAAACCGGTGAAGAATGTTTTATCACGCGCCTCAACATCTCTCTCATACTCTGCAGCCACTCCCTTCATCTACCCATAATGCTGTGGCGATGACCCTTAACCTTATCATGTGACTCTATACAAAATCCCATGTCTTTATACATATTATAAACATTTATAACAAACAACTTCTGTAAACACAATCAACTATAAATTTTCTATAAATCTGTAAATGCAATTATTAAACACATCTTGAAGACTGTTACAACACTATTACTGGAATGTGATGTTGAGGGCTATTACGCGTTCTTTATTTATACTCTTTCAGATCAGGCTTTTTCCTTGCCCTCTTTTTTCTTTACTTTATGTCTTGTTCTGTTACTGTGTATTTATTTTATCATCTGCTGTCCTTTATTGCTCCCACAGTTACACAAGACCAACAGATAATCACAATAACCTATTTTCCACTGAAGTAAGATAAAATGTGTTGACAACATTCTTGTGTTTGTATCACGTGGTAGATCGGCTTGCGAGTGTTGGAGCAATGGTGTGGATCGGACTGAACCATCTGAAGGATAGACGGGGGTGGCAGTGGTCTGATGGAGCACCTCTGTCATTGGTCAATTTCACCACAGGTACTGATTTATTTACTCCAGGGCTGCAACGAACAGATGTACAATATTAATATAAATAATAAATTTATGGACAGCCATGAATACATTTAATCTGATCTTTTGCATTATTCAGCCTCAGGTATTGCTCTCTCATCATATATTTGTTTAAAAAGAGACGTTCATACAGAACTGAATTAAATCCTTTGTAGATGTGTGACCCAAATGTTTGCTTATAAAATAAAAGTTTTTTTGTATAAACCCAATAAGAGATATTATACATAAATATAAAAAAATACCTATTAAACTTGATTAAACAAAAATATACTAAGAATATATTTCTGCAGCCCGTATAACATATAAAATATGTAATATGTAATAAAATATAATTATTTGCTGTAATAACAATCCTATATTTTCATGTATGTATTTTGTCTCTTTCAAATGCACAAGTTCAGTTTGTTGCAAAGGGAAGCGTTACTACATCAGTACTTTTCCACACATGGGGTTCAATAAACACTGCATGAAAAAGAAACGTGTAAAGGAAATTTGCACAATTGGCATTTTTCAATAATAGCAGTTTGTTTGGGGCTTGAGGAAGTAAAGCCAATGTCAACAAAACACTGGGGTTAAAAATAAAAAACACAACTTAACTGCACCCATTGCTGTGTTCCCATCAGCTCTGCCTCCCAGCCCACTACAGGACAACAGTCAGTGTGGGGTATACAACTCAGCCTCTGAGGGTCACTGGCAGAGTCTTTCCTGTGAGTCCGCTCTGCCATACATCTGTAAGAAGACACCCAACGACACTCGGAGAGCCGAGCCTCTAGGTGAGAGTGTGCACACACATCACAGGAACACCGGGCGAATTCCAACTGCTTCCCTGCATCTTTACACGTGTCCCAGACTCTCGCAGGGATGAAATATGAGTCAGTGCAAAATGTTCGAGGAGCTTTTTTAGCTCTTGTAGCTCTTGGCTTCAACAGCTGCACTGCACCTGGGGAGCGAACTTTTGACCTTCCTCTCTATCGCCCTGTTGGCGGCTAGACCAAAACAATGTCTGCTGTGAGTTTGTCTTGTAGAAATCTGTTATTCTGGTTTGTCCTGTTCTCATTTCTCCTCCTACTCCTCGTCCTCTCCTGTCTTACAGAGAACTGGCAGTATATCCATACAGAGTGTGCTAATGGCTGGTGGCCTCATAATGGTTTCTGCTACCGAGTGCTATCAGAAACAGAAGCAGGAAGCTGGGAGGAGTCTTCCCTGGCCTGTGGCTCTCAGGGGGCAAACCTCACCAGCCTTCACTCCCTATCCGAGGTGGAAATGCTGCTCAACCTCCTGGCTAACTGTAAGGAGCATCGTGAGATATATAAAGTCCTGTTCTGTTATAGGCAACAGGGACACAGGGAATACTAATAATATTTTGTTTTTGTGACTGCCATGGTGTATGCAGTTTCTGGGGAGAGCACAGAGGCATGGATCGGCCTTTGGAGGCAGGCATCGTCGCCCGTTGTAGAGTGGTCTGATGGCTCATCAGTAACCCTCACTCTCTGGCACCAGTATCACCCTCCTTACAACTTGACTGATGTGACACTCTGTGCCAAAGCAGACAGGAAGGTGGGAAACCCTGTCTTGGTTGTCCATTTAAGTAAAGCTCCTTCAATTCGCAAATTCAAATTAAATACATCCCCAACTAATAATCATTTTCTTTATTGATTAATGATGTTAATATAATTGATGTTTAAGATGTCTTCAAATGTCTGACCGAACATTTAAAACAGAAAGATATTCAACTTCCTAATATTTAAGACAATGAAAAGCACTGTATCTCTCATTTGATTAGATGGAACCATGAAGCAACTTTAGTCATATGACTTTAGTAATCTCCTTACTACGTTTGTGCCATTTATTAGCCGCTGTCCTTGTGACACTTAAATATGAATGTCTTTCACAGGAAGGTAACTGGCTTTTAGTCTCATGTGATGAGCGACTGCCTGCTGTGTGTAGAAGAGAAAGCCAACGTTCTGCTCATCACCCTGAAACCTGGGATGAGGGTTGTCCGGAGGTAGGAGCGTGAACAAGCACAAGTACACGCACATACATCGAGGTCAGCATGTACTCAATGGCTGAAGTGAGCAAGGATGAACAAAGAAACCATGCACTGTTTTTTACAATATTTCAACCTTTTTCCGAACCTCACAGGAGAAAGGGATCAAAAACATCACATTACACGATTACATAACACTTCTTAATTTAGCACAAAAAAAAGCAAAGGTAACATCTAGAATTACAAGTTTGGTTCAGGATGTTCCATAATTATGTACTTCTAACAGTAATTGTATATTCATGTATTCCTTTGCAGGAAAAGTGCCAAAGGTTTGTTTATTAATGGGCAAAAAGCTTTACTGACTTTTTGTCAGATTTGTTGATTTACATGCTTTGACCAGGCTCAGTTAAAAAAAAAAAAGAAACTTTTCTATTTCCGGCAGAAACTGAAGTGACTTATTTTTAACTTTGTCGGGCCGATTATGTTACAATAGCTCCATACAGACCAGGACATGCACCAGGCGGAGCCACACGCCTGCTGCAGTTCAATGTTTGAGCAAGTTGCCCCTTTAGGAGCACAATGAGCTGATTCACTCCACTGCTGACGTATTGTCTGGCATTCATGTTGCTCCTTGACTCTGTTTACAAGAATATCAGACTCCTGAGTCATCGGGCTACTTCATACCCTGGATCACGAGGCCAAAAATTGCCCCATAACGCATAATATCAGTGGACAGGCTCGAGCAGTCTCTGATCACTCCTGCCAAGGTTTTAGCAAACTGTGATATTTTCCACTTTGGTCTGTTCAGCGTCTGTGTTGTAGAATCAGGTGATGCAGGAGACAATGATAAATGTTTACCATTGGTGTAATTTTGAAGATAAAATGCCTCTAGTCTTAAAAAAAGCTTTGAATTTTGTCTTTATGCAAATATTAGTGTAGGCCTCTGGACCCCAAGTATAGGGAGAATGGGGGGTAGATGGGATATAGAGGTGAATGGGGGCAAATTGACACCACTTGTCAAAACACTCCCACACAACCTAACACACAGACTTGCATACACACATAGGCCTGCATATAATTGCACACATATGCAATAACAGATAGAATAACCTTCCTCCAGATCTGGACCTGATAGCTTTGAAAGTTCTCAGTAGTGCCAATATACCGAGTTTGGGAAGTGATGCCAAAAAGAAGCATTTAAGTTATATAAACATGTATTTTTTATCAGTGGTGGAGCTCTATGGATGGTTTGTTGTTTGGTCTGTTGAAATGTTTGTTTGTCATTCCAGTCCAGACTAAAGTATCTGAGCATGTTACGATTTAGCTCAATTGCTCTACCTAAATGCAACATCACAACGGAGCTAGCAGAGCTGTGGACAGTATCTTGTGACTACAAAGGAAGCCAGAGTTCTCAAAAATTAAATGCAAACACTGTTGCATGCTTTGTCTGGCAAGATAGAAAAGCTCTATATAAATGCGATCCAATACCTGGTACTACAGACATTTTTTTATCAGTACCAAAAAAGTTCAAAGAAGTACTGATGTTTGGAATAATGATTTTATATGTATACTTTAGTTTATATTTTTCCTATATTTCTTATCTCTCCCTCTGCACCACAAACCCTGTGTCTTTCGTTTTGAATGTAACACCTGTATCTATTTTGCACCACTGTTTTTTTCAGTACATGACATTCTTATCTTATGTGTGGTTTGATATTACGAGTCCTCTGAGTGGATGTTTTGCTGCGGATTTTACAGGGCTGGAAGCGATACGGCCACTCCTGCTACAAGATGACTAGCCATGAACAGAGCCATGAAGACGCACTGATGGGATATTATTGCGAGGCTCCTCTCCTCACTGTGGAAAACAGGTGTTTTATTGAGCAAATGATTTATTTTGGTGACTTCTAAACAACCTTTTTGTTGTAGTTTGTGGGTCTCTCACCTCAATTGTCCTCATGTTGGCAGGTTTGAGCAGGCATTTATCAACAGTTTGCTGAGTGCGAGTGGAGCCAACAGCAGCATGCATTACTGGATCGGCCTTGTGGACTACCAGAAGGAGGGAGAGTACAGCTGGCTCCCTCACAATGGCTCCTCTCTGCCTCTCACCTTCACAAACTGGAACAAACACCAGCCAGGTAGCCGGTTGTTGGATGTCTTTTGTTTGCTAATTGTGAATTATGCTGCTGTGATTGTGTTTAGTTGGGGCTTTAGGTTAATGTTAATCTCTCACATATTTCGCCTCCTCCTTTCCTATTCCTTTCCTTCAGTCAGTGCCGGTGGCTGCGTTGCCATGTCCGGTGGGCCTGCTTTGGGGCACTGGGAGGTGAAAGACTGCAAGTCCCACAAGGCCTTGTCAGTGTGCAAGCAGAGCATCAGCAGTTACCATGATGTCCCTCTGCCAGAGCACCACATTGATGCCTATGCCCCCTGTCCTCCAGGGTGGGAATCACACTCTGGGCTGATCTACTGTTTTAAGGTAGGATCATCCTCTTCTTTTCTCTGTGACTTGGCTTCTTTTATCTAAGTGCATCAGTCTGTACAAGAGAAAAACATTTCATATGTCATAAGTAGACCCTCAACTGTGAGAGAAAGACTTAAAGTGATATTTGCATTTTCAAAACCACAAACTGCCCCGGCTAGTCATTCATTTTCTAGAGTTAAGGGTTGCAAGGGACTGTAGCCTATCCCAGCATGCACCAGGTGACAGGCAGGGTTCATTCTCACAGGGCACACATAGACAGACTAATTCATAGTCAGCCTGACAGGGAATTTATTTTCACAAGGTCTGTACCTAAAATGTGATTTTATTTTCAATGAACTGATTTATCAGAAGAAAGAAGAAATCCCCTCATGTTTCATGTTTCCGGAGCCGATGCTGACATCCTCAGAGGTTTTTTCCAGTCCACAGACCACAGAATAATTAAGAAAATAAACAGAAAGTTTTCACATTTAAGAAGCTAAAACCATTTTTGTCAATTTTATCCTTAGAAAATGCAGGAAAATTAACCTAAATAATAATAAAAGAATCATTTGAATTGAGAGAAGAGATTATAGAAACATTAAGAGTTGCATGCATAATGAAATGCATAATAATAATAATAATAATAATTAATGATTTATACTGGATTTGAAATTTTGACGTTATGCTCATTCTTTCTTTGTGAACACAGACAAAAGCTTAAATTGCACAGAATATACAGTATATAAAGATATAAAGAACAAACAACAACGAAATCTATTTCTGTATATGTGATGCATCTCGACAACCTTGCTGAGTGTTTTTTGTCCATTTAACTCGTAACTCTGACGGTAAGTTTTGTTCCTCTAGGTTTTCCACGATGAGAAAGTCCTGATGAAGCGTTCGTGGGTGGAAGCAGACTTCTTCTGCCAGGCCCTCGGGGCTCAGCTGGCCAGTTTCCACCACTATGAGGAGCAGGTGTTTGTTAAGCAGCTCCTCAGTACCATGTTTGAAGGGTTGGTACAGCCCTCTGGGCCTTGTCAGTGCAGGAATGTTATGGGAGCTGTATCAGTGTTATGTTTTATGTGCATAGAGCAGAGAGAATTTAATTATTGGCTTCTGAAGATAAAATGTGGTTTGGATTGTTCTATAATCTGTCTACAGATAATTACTTATCTACAAGGAAAAACAACATCTCCGGTGCAAAAACAACATGTAAATACTTCACTCAATTAAATAATTGAAATATCAAGTTTCTTAATTACAGCTGTGAACAATGGTGGATGTGCTACAATAATTAAAAATAATATATAATGTGATAAAATCGAATTGTGTCAGGTGTTAGAAAGTTTAATCAATCTTGCAAATCAGTGAGAAGGACTATTTAATGAAAATATTTGAATTGGAGGATGATTTATTACTATTTAAAATATTAATAAAGTTTATTTTTACAGCACAGTATTTGTATGGGAAACAAAATCAACAACACAAAAAACTGTGAACCTGACATCAGATAAAAATCTCAAATGATGATCTGGTTAGCCTGATCTCCTCAGGCAGATTGTTCCAGAGCTCGAGTGCTGTGAGAGCAAAGACTCAAAGCCCTCTAGTCTTCAGTCTAGACACAGGAGCAACCAGCAGGTTCTTGTTCAACCTCAGGTTGTGCACAGGCCACCACTGAGTGCCATAACGTAATCCAGATCACAGTTGCATGGTAGATAATTACTATTTAAAACAAGTTTAATGTCACACGTATGGCATATTTTTCTGGTCTTAAATGGAATAAAATGATAAAAGATTGTGTTACCAGTTTATTTATTCCCACACAAATATCTTCCACGGTGTGCTGATGAAGCGCATTGTCATTGTCATAAAAGGTTAAAAGACTTGCTGAGATGGATTTGTATTGCAGTGTTTTTTTTTATTATCCTTCTCTTTTTTTTTTCTTTAGAACAGAGGGCCGCTGGTTCTGGGTGGGTTTAAACAAAAGAGACCCCGAACATCCCGGAGCCTGGGAGTGGTCAGATGGTTCCCCTGTAAGTACATGGCTCGTTGTAGCACAAGGTAAAATTCAGAGGGTGGATCCTTCATGTTTTTTTTCGTGTGTGTCCATTTCCGTGCAGGTGGTGACGTCCTTCATAGAGGACAAGAACGAGGAGGACGACAGGAGGGACTGTGCCGTGTACGGTGACCTGGCCAACGCTCTCACGCCTCAGCCCTGTGACTCCAAACACGAGTGGATCTGCAAAGTGTCAAGAGGTGAACATCCCCACACCACCAGCCTCCACATGGACACAGTGCACATCCACACATCACCACTTGCATCACTTACCAAACTGTCTATGTTGCAGGTGAAAAACTGAAGAAACCATACTGGTACACTGAGCGTAAGTATAATTGTCATTTACCTCCTTGCTTCTAAAGTATACAAGCCTTGTCGACATTGACAGCATAGATATTATTTATGTCTCTTCTACTATATGAGCCTAGCAGTGTAAAACAAGACCACATAATGACTGCTTAATTCAGTGCTTAACGTGTTATTTTGCTAAATTGTTCCTCTGCATTATTTTATGCTGACTGACCAGTTAATCCACATACAACCCAAAGCAAAGGTAAACTTATTGTACTTAATGTTAACTTAATGTCATACTTTATATTATACTTCATCTTTACAATACTTATTTTTTTTATTTTTCTCCATATTGCAATTCTACTACTGCCACATTTGTCAACTCTGGATAAACAACACCTTGCTTTATCCTTTTTTTTATTCTTTTTATCTTGATCCTTTTTTGTGATCTAAATTGAGAGTCTTGTATGTTGTACAGATGTATGTTGTAAAGACTTGACATAGTTTATTAGAACTGCAGTGAAGTTTATAGATCTAATACTCTTCTTTGTAACCACAGAAACATGAAAAAAAATAGAAATTTTATTACTTGAAAATATGAGCTACAATTGTCCTTTCTGGTTTCCCCCACAGAGAGCGAGCCCTGGGTGTTTTACCGCGGAGCTGAGTACCTGCTGGTGAAGCAGCCCTTCGACTGGGACGCCGTCTCTCTGGCCTGTCAGATGATGGGAGCGTACCTGCTGTCCATTCACTCCAGGGACGAGCTGCACTTCATCAAGGAGCGCCTGCGACGGGTCTGTTACTGCTGCTCATGTACATACAGCAGGTCTTACAAGACGCCATCCACTTTGAATCACTTTGAGTTGGTAGCAGATGGCACTTTTTCTATTTTATTAAGTGCTTACAAAACACGAATATACATTTAGTCATTGTTAGCATTTAAAACCAAACATGATGGTGAATCATCTAGAAACACACATCCTAATGCATTTGGCTGAATCCACCGCTTTACTTCTACCATGATTTAAAGGGAAAAGATGTCTAACATGTATGTTTTTCCCAGTGCAAATACTCCCACCATCTAGGAGTGTTAGAAATAAACACTTCCTTTGTTTGTTTTCAGTCGGCAGCAGCACAATTTCACACAGGAGTACACAGCCAAAGCGATGTACTCAGCCACACAGGCTCTTCTTCACTGAATGGCCCACTAAGCCAACAGTTCAGTCGCAGTAAAAAACAAACCCGTGCGCGAACAAGTGTGAACACAATTGCGATACTTGTTCCTCATACAAACTCAAGTGTTTACAGACACACGCTAACAAGCTGAAATGTACCTCATATGTGAACACTTTAATGCTCGAGTGCCCCCACACAGACAAGGAGCAAGGAGAAGGCTGTTTTCTCGGCCCCTTTGGACCACACTAAAGAAGTCTCTTGTGGTGTTGAGGCTTGTGAGGGGATAAAGGGAACAAAACGAGCGCATGAAAGAGACGAAGCACACGCCAAGGAGAGCGCCTGAATGGCTGCTCCCATCAGAGTGGCTCTCGCTCCAGCCCAGTGAGGACTGAATTGCAAAGGAGTGTAAAACTGAAGTAAGCTCTTCATTATGTCCCCTCAGCTCTCCCTGGGCCCGACTGACTGGTGGATCGGCCTGTCCATTGGGCAGCCTGGAGAGGAGACCAGGTGTGTGTGTGTCTTTTGGTGTTTGTTAATGATTTCCTGTTGCTGCCGGTGTGTTCCCATCCACCTATTTTTATGCGGATTTTCAGACAAAATGCCAGGAATTTGAAATACCACAGGAAAAGTTTTTTTATGCTTGGCAGATGTGGTAAAGTTGGTGTACTAATAAAAGCAAAAAAGCAACAGAGAGCAATGATTTAATGGTACCTGGCTGGGGAATTAGTGCCATCAACCTTTTATCTCGATGCAACCAGCCCCTAATATTTGATTAACAGTAGTGGATGGAAACATGCAAGTTTACTGGGAAAAAAAAGGAAATTTACTTAATATCAACAGCAGCAACACTGGGATGGATTGGGTGATCTTCCAGTTCACAGGTGTTGAGGTCAAGACCAAGCCCTGGGATACGGTGTGTCTCAGTAGCTGAATGAGATCCTCACAGCTTTAGCTACATGCATGAAAACCCACTGACATGTTCAATAAGAACCGGGTCATCAGCTAGGGACGTTTATTAGATCGATCTGTGTGTTTGTCTGCAGGTGGTGCGACAAGACGGAGGTAGAGTTTCAGAACTGGGCAGAGGGGAGTGCCAGTGGACCGAGGAGAAACAGGTTGTGCGTCACCATGTCCTCTTCATCAGGTAAACACGTGTACATGCAGGAACACGCGCTGATGCACTGATGTGTACTCTCACACACTACAATGTGTTGAGGGTTTTCCTGGTGTGTTGCAGGGAAGTGGTCGACAAGTAAATGCAGCGATCTCCATGGTTACGTCTGCAAAAGAAAGACCGTGTCTGTGGTGGAGACTCCCAGGGAGCCGCACTACATCGGAGGATGCCCGGCGAAATGGCTGTACTTTGGACACAAGGTTCAGACACACACTTGGACATTCTCCCCCCTGAATCACAGGTTTATGAATCAGCACATGGTTGTATTACTCATGGCTTTCTGATAAGCAGATGAGCTTTTGATAGTGTATCTATCAACAACTATGATTACTCCTGTGGGCAGCCATAAATGGAGGCTCGTGTATAAACTGATAATTAATGACTATATAGTAAAACACAGTTATAGTATAATAAAATCTCTTCATAGAAGAAGTTATAATTCTTGACATTGTGCGTTAATAAAGACTAAAAAAAGTTTTTATATCTACTTACAACTACATGATGTTATGTTATAAAGCATTTATCAAATGTTTATTAGTGCTTATAAATGTAAAGTGGGACAGTTTAAGTGAATTGTTACAGTTTAAAAAATGTTATTCACTTATTTTTTTTAATGGTGCAAACTGCAATTTTTGTTTTACCCCACTTTCCCCACAAATCAGTTCTGAAACGGCCTCTTCCCAGCTGCCTCTGGGGTTGAGGCAGGATGTTATTTTGACCACTTCAGAGCAACCCCCCACTGATGGTGCTCACGCTGGGTCAATGTCAATAAAGAGCAAAACCAGCTTATCTTCTCTGAAGTCATCTAGACTGAAAATAAATGTCAAAATTTAGTTTTCTTCATGTTATTATGAACAAGATGCAGGATAAAAAGAAAATTATCTAGATTTCTTCATTTCTGTTTTATGCTTTTATTAGAGTGTTGATGCCTTAAACTCTAGGCCAACTCTGTCTAACTGTTTTAAAAAGTATACATTGAATTACCCTTCCAAGCTAAACTTCACTGAATAGGAGCAGTTAAGAAGTTAATGCCTTGATACAAGATTTCCAATCTGTTGATGCATCATGTTGATGCATAAAATCAGCTGCCAACCTCAACTATCATGAAACTACGTCCTTCTCTATATCAAAGAGGACGTCTTTGTGCTTTGATTCCAAAGAAGAGTCGCAGTGGAGATATGGAAATAATGATTTGCAATTCACAGTGCGATATTCATGTTTTGTGTTGGATGTGTGTGTTGGCAGTGTCTCCTGCTTCACCTCCCTGGTAGCCCAAAGGAGGGAAAGAGTTGGAATGATGCCCAGTCCATCTGCTCCGCGTTCGAAGGCTCACTGGTCACTATAGAAGACGAGATTGAACAAGGTTGAGTCAAAGTGAACTGTGCAACCATCCGATGAATGGCTGATTTTATACAAAAACACCATCAGAGAAGATCATTTTGTTTTAGGGCCTCTGTTGGTGGGCAGATAGAAATACTGCTATATTTTTTATATTTGAGTTTTTTCCTCTTGTCATGCCATCATCTCTGCAGCCTACATCACCATGTTGCTCCAGGGAAGCTCTGTAGGTGTGTGGATTGGTCTGCGGGACACCATGAAGTGGACCAATGGGAAACCAGTCAGCTACACCAACTGGTCTCCAATTGAGCCAAAGAACTATCTCACTGTAAGCTCCTGTAGATCCCTCATGTTGAGCAGAAATACTAACTGTTGGAGATGTAGAAATTTGTGTCTCTTTGAATATATGTCCATCACACGTCCACAGGAAAAGCTGTCTAATTGTGGTCAAAGATTCCAGATTTTTCAGGAAATACCCTTTTCTAGTTCTGCGGGATAAAGTGCAGAAGAGGGGTGAAATGATGTGAATTAGTATTCTTACAGTTTGAACTCCAAACAAAATAAAATCAGTTGTGTTCTTAAACTGCTGTTGAACATGGCACTGCGAGCCAAAACAAGTACACTCAGCAGAGCTCCAGGTCTCTTTGTTTGAAGGCGCCTGTGCCAGATGGACGAGCTCGAGACTCTGTGAAAGTTAACACAGAGTTATGCTGTAATACAATAGCAAAGTGGGAGAAGACACTGGTTCCAGAGGTGTTTTTACAACTGAAAATTCCTCTTGACTTTCCAATTTGAAAATCCTCTTGTAATTATATCCTCAATGTTTATACTTCAACTTTGGGCCTGAGAAATCATGTTTTTTTGTCAGTTTCGTGTGGTAGATGACTTTAGATACTACAATACTTACTGGCAAGGGAGATACCATGATCAAGAAGGTGGTTCACCCAGGGACAGGCTCAGACATTGCATTCTGGCTGAGCTGGCCTCTGCAAATTCCCCAAATGTGGGAATCTCGACTGCTTAATTTCTGGTAGTGGGGGACAGCGTTCAAACACTCAATAGATTTTTGAGAAATTTTTCCCCGGGGATAAAGAAAGTATTCTGATTCTGATTCTGATGAATACCCAAGAGCTCCAGCCACTGTGGATTATGGAGATGCCAGTCAGAGATATGAATCAGAGCGGTTGCTGTACTTTTGTCATTGTAACAAGAAACAAAACATTGCGTCATGTTTCCTGGATTCATCCCACAAGTGCCACATAACCCGAAACTGAACTGTTTTTTTTTTAACGTTGTGAATGTTCAGGTTTCTACTTTCTAGCATGATTTTTAGTTTCATTTGCTATTGTTGAGCTCTCTTCTTCTCACAAAACGTTGTATCTTTGACATTTTGTTAAAAAACGGGTAATTCAGTCAGGAAAGTTTTGTGTGCAGTGGATCAGAACTTTTGCTTCTGGATCCTGAACACCCCAAAAAAACAACAACAACAAATATTGGTGGAGGAGTAACATCAAATCTAAAGAGCGTAAATGTGCTTTTGTGAATGGGTTTGTGTCCATTATTTGTTTGTATTGATAAGTGCCTGATGACCCTGCAGGAGGATGAGTGGCTCAGTGCTGATGAGCCACTGTGTACTGTTCTGTCCAACAACCACAACTTCCACCTGACAGGGAAGTGGTATGATGAGAAGTGCAGTGAGAGTGGGTACGGCTTTGTTTGTCAAAAACCTCAAGGTAAGCTTCCCTCGGTTTCTTTTTCTGTCTGTCTTTCGCTGCCTCCCTGAGTGTTTTTTTAAGATGTCAGACTGCTTCAGCTTCCTGTTGCTGTATGGTCTCTCATACACTTCTCCTTTAACTTATTCTCTTTGCAAGTAAAAAAAAAAGCCATCATCTTGATCTTGACTCCTGACAGATAACACCGTCTTTACAGGAAAGTTTTAACCTTGTGTGTTTCTCACACATATGACCACTGTGGCCACTTTCTGTGCTTGATTCTTAGAATGATAGCTTTGATTGTTAACCTTAAAATGAAGCGGCCACCATTTTCAGAAAGGCACACGCTGTGTTCACTACTTTGCTCAGAGTTAGATTAGCAAATCGATACCACTTACATATTTGAGAGTTAAAATGAAACCACAGCCATCTTAACATTGCATAAAGACGGGAAACAGCCAGCTTGGCTCTCTCCAGTGATAACAAAACTTAACCTACCAGCACATCTTAAGCCCACTAACAAACTTACTGTATCTTGTTTAATTTGCACAAAAAACAAACAGTAAAAAAAAAAAGTCTTAGCTTTTGAGGTTGCCACTCAGTTATGAAAGTGGTTTCTATTTCCTAACTCTCAGCAAGGCCGAAAAAGTCAGACAGTTCTTATAATCGTGAGTGACAGCTCAGCCATCACCGAATTGCACACTGGTATGTCCTAAACATTAACACCTTATGGTAATTGTTCTGACTCAGTCTACCAGTATCTTACCTTCCTTCCTACACTCTCCTCTTTTGACTTTTTTTTCTTGTTACAGATACATCCAAACCCCCCACCCACTCCTATCACCACCCTCTCCCTGACAATATTGAGTACAGGAGCCGCAGCTACAAGGTTGTGTCTGGCAACATGAGCTGGTACGACGCGATGCATATGTGCATAGAGAATGATTCTGACCTAGTGAGCGTTACAGATGCCTACCACCAGGCTTTCCTTACTGTCCTTGTCAATAGATTGGCACTCCCCCACTGGATTGGACTGTATAGTCAAGACGTATGTATCCTGTATGCAATATGTCGTGTATACCTCTGCACTGTGTGTGTGTGTGTGTGTCTGCTATGGGCTTGTGTCGGGGGAAGGTGGCAGTGTGTGTGTTTGTCTGCTTTTCTACAGTTTATCTGGAGAGAAATAGTCTGGTGTTTTGGGAAATACGCATATTCACTTTTACCAAGTTTTAGATGAGAAGGTTGATACCACTGTCATGACTGGACGCTAAATATGAAGCTGCAGTCTGAAGTGGACACAGGGAGAAACAACAAGCCTGGCTCTGTCTAAAGGTTAGGAAATCACATCTAAAGCTTAAGTATCTTTTTTTATTACTCTTACAAAAAACATTGCAAAAGTTATGTGCTGAGAGCCGTATCTTTCTCATGGTTATCACTGGAGTTGAGGAAGTCAGATAAAATGTATCAGAGGTGGTGGGAGGTGAATTATTTTTCTTCATTTTCAATCAAGTCAGGCTAGCTGTTTCCCCCACGTTGTGACTCTTTATGCTAACAATCTGCTGCCGTATTTCCCAAAATTGATTAACACTGAGCGTTTGTACTGAGCATGCAGTTGCAGACACATCTGCATGCATGAAGTGCATTTTAAATGTTGGTAGTTTAAAACTTTTTATATGCTTCTTGTCCTTTTTGTCTTTACCAAAAGCATAGTTTGTGCATGTCATAAAACTGTGTGGCGGTCAGCTTCCTATATCACACTGTTACGTAAGTTGAATACTTAAGTAATCTAGGAAAATCACAACATTTGTTGGAGTATCTCAGTTTTTGTTATACCACCACCCACAGCCTCAAGATTGAATTCCCCTTTAAAATGGAAAATGTAAAGATTGTTTTGGGGTAGAAATGTATGTTCAGAAAACTCATAGCTATAAAGTTATATTAATAATATTTTTTAATCAAAATAGCTTGGAATATTAACTAGGAAAACATTTTAGCCATAGGTCTGAAGTACCAGAGAAAGCACAAGGAAAGCATTACAAGAAAAGGTCCTGAAAGATTCTTTAAATGGACATCTAATGTATTCGGTTTAGTCATTTTCCGCCAGTGGCTTGTTACAGTTGTCTCACATGGCTTGTGGGCTTTTCTCTTGGCCTTTTCCTCATGTTGAGGTATTCTACCCACACCCATGTGCTTTCCCTGCAGACAGTGAAAGCCTTAACATTTGGATTCAAGTATCGCTGAGTCCCCGTGGAATTTCTTAGTCATGAACACAGGAAGTGAGGGAGCTGATTCTCTGTCTTTCTTGTATTTTTTTTTTTTTTATATCTTGCCTCATCTTATTCAGTCTCTGTCTCATGAATCACCTCCAGTGATTCTCTTATTTTAACTTTTATCACACTCATTAATACAGTAACCACCCCAGTTAAATACTAACAACTACAGTATTGCTGGTATAGTATGGTAACAACTATGAATGCATGAATCATGTCGTATGATCATACTGTGACACAGAGAGTGTGTGTCACTTCTGTTGAATCAGGTTGTGTTTTCCCACTCGGAAACATGCACGCCCTTACCTGAAGCACTGGGCATATTGTGTCTTCATTAAGACGTTAAAAGTTTAAATTATAATTTGAGTTTTAGGTTTGTTAATGCCTCTAATTCAAGAAACCAAACCTAAGACCGTATTTCAGTAAGCATCATCAAAAACTAATGAGTGAATGAGTTGGTGTGATGATCTCTTGTTTAATATCACACAATTACAAGAATTTGATGTAGTTAATTAATGTTAGCATAAGTGCGAAAGATTTACAATTTAGCACATCAATACAGTCAGAGGTCAAAGTGAATGCAACACTAATTTCAACAATTGTTTTGGCACCTTATTGGATAGTTTTTCCTTTTCAAACTTTCACAAAATTAGATCAGGTATAGCAAGCTGTATTTTTTGGGGGGAAGTGCACAGACTGACATCCACCGTTGCAGTTGCTTGCATTATGAATAAGTGTTTCTACAAGTGGACTTTCTCGACTGACACACTGGTGACTGTGCTCCCTTACAGAGTGGCATCAACTATCAGTGGACAGATGGCAGCGACACGGTGTACACACACTGGGACCCAGCCGACGATGATGACGACTTTGTGGCGGGAGAGTGCGTGTACATGGACGTGAGCGGAGGCTGGCGCAGGGCTGATTGTGAGACTCAGCTACCGGGAGCCCTGTGTCATATTCCCCCACCAAGTCAGTGCCACTTTAGGGAAACTTGAAAATCTGTGCGCTCAAC
This sequence comes from Scortum barcoo, assembly GCA_023238725.1. Classification (NCBI taxonomy): domain Eukaryota; kingdom Metazoa; phylum Chordata; class Actinopteri; order Centrarchiformes; family Terapontidae; genus Scortum; species Scortum barcoo. Next base: position 10,989,839 of record CM041531.1, read on the forward strand.
GCTGCTTCTCTTCAGCCGTTTTTATTGCTCCTAAAATGTGTGAAAAAAAAAATGTTTTCTGTCTTTTATCCCACTCTCTCACAGACAGCAAACCATTCATTTCGTATGACTTTGTGTGCCCCTCCACGTGGGTGAAATTTCGACATGTCTGTTACAACTTTGAACCAGTGGTGCAGAAACTCACATTTGAGGAAGCAAGAGAGCACTGCAGGCAGAAAGGTGGGGATTCATAAGTGCTGATTTGGATATTCATTACCTTTGTTATCATTATTTGTCCAAATGACAACAATATTGTGAGTGAACATAAGCTAAACAAATGAAAAAAAAAGGCTGCTTCTCACTCTAATCAGCAGGGTAGATTACATACTCCCCCTACAGGTCAATTGGAGGAGCTGCTCTGAAAAGCATGAGGCTTAAGAAAACTGTGCTTGTGTACTGATAAATGTCCTGTAGAGGAAATAGATAAAACACAGTACAATCCTTCTTAAGGCTTTATGTTCTGTACCACTGGTGCTTTCAGTTTACATTGTGTTACACTAGTTGATACTCAGCCATTGTATTTATTTTTTTAAAAAGGAATAGTTCAACATTGCCCCCTTGTTTCCCATCTCTAAGATAACATTTTGCTAGGTGCAGTTCTCAAATCTACTGTACAAACAGGAGTGGTATAAAAAAATCTCATCTCTCTCTCCCACTCACTTTCAGCAAAAATGTTTTTTTCCCTAAATGTCAAACTGTTCCTTTAAGCACGCACAGTAACTGTGAGTTTGTGCTGCTGTCACTTTCTAGTCAACACCTCGGATCTCGTGACCATCGAGGACGAGGCGGAGAACCGTTTTGTTCTGGAGCAGCTGTGGTCGTTGGGGTTCCTCCACCAGACCGTGTGGTTGGGGATGCACGTCAACACTCACAGTAAGCATCTATCGCTCTCCCATCAGTATCCATCAGATGATCACCACCACCCCCGCAATCTCTATTTCATTAAATAGCTGCGTCTGCTTTTAGCTGATACTATGTCCTGGGTGGATGGTTCAGATGTGGACTACACCAACTGGCCCAGCAAAGCTCCAGACTTCAAGCAGCTGACTGCAGATAACTGTGTTACTACCAGGGTGGCTGACGGTGTGTGGCACCTGTCACAGTGCACCGAGCGACTCGGTTTTGTCTGCAAAACCCTCTCAGGTAAGTTGAATTCAGGGGTCATGGCTTGTAACTGTAGGTCTTCCGATATACTGTTTTGTCTTCTGTATTGAACTCAATACAATGCATACACTTTATAATCAACTTATGGGAATATTTGTTGACCTTCTCCAGCCGGTGGTCCTGAAATGACTTTAACCTAAAAAAAGAGTACCACAGGATTAAAAAAAATAAATTATCAAATAATTAGTAATAAACTCTGTGTGGATAAAAATGCAGAGTATAAACAAGGTCACCTAAGAGCCACAAAAGCAAAAGAGCTAACAAGAAAATTGGACTTGTTGCTCTGTGGCTTGTTTACCATAACATTTTAAAAGGGGATGATATGTAAAGATTGCGTTTAAAACTGGTTTCCACTGCCACATAGAAAAAAAAAGAATTGAAGGTTTAAGAATCACAATTCCGACAATTCGGCATTTTCCAAAGCAGACATACTTCAACAAAGCCCTTTACATTTGTCTTTGTATGCAAAAATATACACAGACACAAGATGCTATTTAAGATTTTTTAACAAGATCACATGTCATCGTGATGAGCGTCTTGAATACCCAAGTTGTTACATCATTGTTTTAAACCTCACTATGTGTTCTTTTGCAGAAGAAATCGTTGATGTGGAAGTGGAACCGCTAAATGGTAACTTGCACTTTAATTTGAATGTTTTGCACTTCAGGTGATTTTATGTGCCTAATACTTAAGGGGCCATAAGCATGAGCATGTTGTTTCACACGGTGAGGATAAGCTAGATGCTCAGCAAGGATACAGTGTATGTTTAAACATGCTGAATGATTCATTGTTTACAGAGTGTGTGATATGATGTGATGCATGTTACATGTATATCTGTAATTATACATATACTTATTTGAAAATAAAACAAAAACATGACTGAATAAAAGCATGTTGTGTGTTTCAGGTTTACATCATGGTATCATCCCTGCTGCAGTGCTGGTGGCTGTACTGATCTTTGCCCTGCTGGCAGGAGCGATGTGGTTCGTGTACAAGAGGAACGCTTCACGTTTTCGGGGGCTTCCTACACTTGGCAGCGCTTACTACAGACAAACCAGCTCACAGGCCACGGAGTCAGATGGAAATGTGCTGATCACAGATCTGGAGGCTCACTCAGGAGAATAACGGTCGATGTCTCCTTTTCTTTCTTGTTTTTTTTTTTTTTCTTGTTCTCCCGTTCTGTCTTTCTCTCACCATTTCACCATCAGGTACGAATGCCACATGAACACTGTAAAGCTGTGACGCTGACTCCTCAGGACAGTGGTGAGATGATGACGGCAAACATTTCTTGCCTTTGATTTGAGAAGGATCCCAGTTGCTCTCTGCAGTTTTCATTTTATTCACATTGTTTCAGTGAGATGAACATTTGTGAAGATGTTTCCTCTGTTGACACTGAAGAGTCCACATTTTTTAGACGACAGAATTCATGTAGATGAGACTGTTGAACAAGGGAGGAGCCCTAATGTTGTTTAAAGAGATATAGACACTTGTGTTTGTCATAATCCTGCCGTGGGAGAATTGAATTAATTATAACTGGAAAACGGTATTTAGGAAAACAAATAAAAATAAAAAATAGTCTTATTTACACAGTAAGACTGGAACAGGTGACATGAAATCTTGGTCTGCTCATCAGGGTCAAAAGTAGCTTTCATAAATAAGAGGAAGATTAATGACAAAGTACAAATTATAGTGATTTGTGTAATTTTATATATTTTATTCAGATTTCAGAAGCTGTTAGAGCTGCACGTGTGGTAGAGCAATTTTGTCAGTATTACTTTTGTATGTTTATTGTATTTTTTTAAGTATACTATTGATTCAGAGGTCTGTGTGTGTGGTTTAAAACTAACAGAAAATGTGTGAGGCTATAACTGATGACTGAGTTTGTTCTCTTGTTCATTTGTCTCTGCTGATGTAAAGCAAGTTATTAGGTATACTTTTGCACAGTTGTCTTTGTGTTTTAATAAATTGAAGTTGGTCAGCCCAATAGAGGAAACACTCTGAAATCCTCCAGTAGTTCCCCTTTTCAATCTTTCTGTGACTTCACTTTCTAAAAAAGATTTCACCACAGCATGACAAAAAGGGAGCTACTTCCTCCTAGAACATTCTCAATATAAACTCACTGAGATGGAAAATTTCATATTCAAAATATAGCTGCAAGAGGCAATAAAGAGGGTCCAGGCAGTGCACAATGCGATTGGGGACCTTAACCTTTGTATCCCCAGAGAAGGTGAATTACTCAATGTGCCACCAGGAAGACAGGTTTTTCCACAGACCTTCTTACAACGTGAGGCAACAATATCACATAAAATTAAAAGGTTTACAACAGTCTAAATGTAGGTGATCAAATCTTTTGCTGGTTTCAGGTGTATCAGGTGTCAAATATTTGGGTGAGATTTGTTTAAAAATCAGATGAAATATAAAATGATGAGTATACAGTACACATTTATATAAAGGTGATTCAGGAGCAGATCGCCTCTCTGTCAGTCAGTATCTCTGCTGTGGAAGATCTGTTAGCATATCTTGTGAAAATGCTAAAAAAGGAGATAGAAGAGGCTGTGTGTGATAAACATCCAGAAAGTGGTTCCTGACGATGTGAGCACAGTTCAACAAGCTCCACCGGTTCCAGGAAGAGCAGTACAGGCCGGCAGCTGTGATGAGGAAGAGGAGAAGACTATCAGCAGAGAGATGAAGATGATTTGGAAGCACATTTCTGTCAGACTGTTGGACAAGAAAAGTTATTGACCTGAAGGACAATCTGAAATGGAAAAAACACTCCAAGAAGGCAAATCTCTGTTAGACAATATCTCTGTTGTTGGACAACCATCCAGCATCCTGAAATAAACTTACATGTGTGAGGAATCCAAATATCAATTAATGCATGAAGTGACGGTGGATTAACATTTCTTAATTGATTAGTGTGAACTAATCACATGAAGTCACAGACACTTGATAATTTGTTAATGGTGAACAACAGGAACTCATGAAACATCCTGCATTAATTCATGCATTAAATCAAGAGTTATGCATTAATTGGACATTACTGAAGTATGTCATTTGTGCCTTTATTATGAAGTGCCACTGTCAGCTGCACAAACTACAACTGTGGGGATATTGACGGAGGAGTGCAAGTCCAGATGCAGAAATTAACCACAGAGCAGCTCCATGCTGATAGTGGAAGCTCTTTAGGTGGGTGGTTGTTGAGGAGCTGGGGAAGAAGAATAGCTTTGCACAGGCACTTTTGTTGTCATTAAGCATGTGTGCTTATTAGCTTAATCACACACGTATGACAGTGTTCATGGTGCAAAGGATGCTGCAGACATGAACAATGACTTTTTGGATATGAGGGCTGATTGGAAGAAATATCCAATATCCAAATATCCAATATAATAATATTGGTGAAATATCTGAAACTTTGGCAAAATCAGGATGGACTAATGAATGCATTCAGAGAAAACAAATCAACAATTTTCTCAGGGTAGAAAATAGATGGTTTTGATTTCATGTATGATTGATAAGAAATAGCATGAACTTACATACAGATGGGTGACAAATTACAGTATAAACCTGAATAGTGGAGAAACATAACGAGTGCAGATGCTTCCACGAGGGTGTGCTGCATGGTACAATAAAGTAGTTAAAATTTAATCATGCTCTGTGGCATTCATACAAATGCTGAGCAGGCCCAGCTGATTCTGATTATGTATCAAAATGGCAAAAGGAAAATGACTTTGAAAGAGAATTCAGTAGGAACAGTGATTAAAATGACATCTGCATTCAGATCTATGGTACAGTGCACATTTGAAGAGCATGATGATGATGAACAATATAGAGGGGGATATTATAGCAGGGTTGCAGTGCATAAACTCCTCACTGGTGTACAGATATGTGGAAAAGGGTGAAAAGGGTGATCTGGTCAGTTAGGTCACCTTATTCTCCACAAGTGAGTGAGTGCATGTGTGGCATACACCAAGAGAACAGCACAGGCCTGAATGCTTGACCCCTACAGTGAGGAGATCTGGTGGCTCTGTTATGCTGTGGGGGAAATTTTCCTGGCACAGCTTGGCTCAACCCCTTACAGAGACATTTTATGTTGGTTTTTCCCATTTGTCATCTGTATATCAGAAAATGTGCTGCACAAAGGAAACACAAAGTGAAGCATAACATTCAAGTTTATTTGTCAGATTCAAGATTCAAGATTTTGCACAGATAAAAACAGGTTTCACTGTACAATGAAATATCATCATACAGGGTATAATCAGTGAAATGTGTGACTGTGAGCTCCTTCAATTGTGCAATAGAAGATTAGTATAAAACAGAATAACAATAAAGGATAAAAATAAGTCAAATATGTTAATGTTAACTATAGTCGTAGTAAATCTAAGTAATAAGTAATTAGAAATCATCTTAGGGCAGTTCTTATGCGGTGTCCTCATTTCGGATCCTTGCGGCCTGAGAGTAGATGCTCTTCCTGAGCCTCTCAGTGCTGGTCTGGTGTATGCACGATCATCCTCTTGACAGAGCAGGGAGAAAAGACTGTTACCTGTGTGGTTGAGATCCTCAGTCACCACCTGGTGTAAATGTTCTTTGGTCAGGGTAAAGCAACAGAATGAAAGCACTCTTTACAGGGTCTTGCGGTCGTGTTGGGTGCTGTTCCCGCACCAGACAGTGATGTTTCCCATCAGGATGCATTGTTTGAGGGGACACCCAGTGTTAAATGGTGTTAAATGCTCAGCAATCTCACATAGCTCCCTCTCTTGTCCACGTGGGATAGAGAGGTGTGGAGGATGTGTACTGTGGTTTCTGGGGATTGAACTTTTGAGACTGTGGGACTAGGTGGATCCAGTTGGCTGGGTAATTCTTGACCAGCCACTCAAAACACCATCACACCAGCACTCATCACAGAGGTGAGTGCCACCGGTCATAAGTCACTCAGGCAGACTGCTCTTTTTTTCTTGGGCACAGGGATGATGATTAACTGTCAGATTAAGGATGTGTTAAAAATCAGAAATTAACTGCTTGGACCCCTGATAATATCTAACCATATGCCATTTATATACACACTTTTAGAGTCTTTTAGAGTGCAGTTTGGTTGTTAGCCACTGCTTTTGAATGAATATGTTTTATCCTGAATTTAGAGAGATGGTAAGATACAACAGACTTGTTTGTCATGCTTTCACATCACTGCAAATTTGCATTTCTGTGGTATTACATAAAGGTATGATAAGTGACAAGAAAAAACAAAAAACAAGAACAACCAGACAGACTTGAAACAAGGTTGTGTATGTTCAGTTTTTTAAAAGGTTGTTCTAAAACAGGTCCATGTGGGCTTTAAAACAGACAGTACTATAGCTGGTACAGATTAGGCAAGTCAGTCAAAATGAGAGTTTATCTTTGATCCTTGAACATTATGTGTAGCGCTCTTGGTATTCTTGCCACATTGAAATTATCCCTGAGCAACTTCTATCACTGACAGGAACTCAGATATAGTCTCTGTACAAACAGCGCTGAGTTTGTAGACCTACTATTGTGTTTGTGTAAATACATAAAAATCACCTGATGTTTGATTGATCTGAATAAAACACACCCAAAGCCATTAGATTGCCTAAATGAAGGTGTCTGGCAGCAACCAGCGGTGGAAATATGAGAGCAAAGTGCAGTTATATCGACATTGACTATAACACCAGGGTGGAAAGTTATTAATAATTCAAAACATATACCAGGTTTACAAATAAAAACATCATGTATGCAAAGTAAGTTCTCAATTATGTGCTGCTTGTGGATGAAATACACAACATGCGCGTGTTCAGAGTTGAGGTAAACCACCAAGTGGGCGTTAAGTGGGGAAATTCCCGGCCTATTAAGGGATAAATACAAAGGCAGGGCAAGAACGTGCAAGAGGCAGAACCGGAAAAGGAGTCATTTCCCTTCAAAATCAAAGCATGACATGAAATGAACTGTTCTGACAGGCCATCCATTTGCTATCACCTCATGTAACTTATTGATTCACAGAAAGACTTGTCCATAATGCCATATCAGTCATTAAATATACCCGCAGGGTCAGATTTAAGAGAGGCTCTCATTAGCTAATTGCATAATAAAATGGTAAGTAGAGTAAAAAGAAAAATAGAACAGAAGTGATGGTGGCCTTACTTTTTTTTTAATGTTAAAATTATGATACAGCATAGTCAAACTTGATAGTATAGTAGAGAGGTATAGTTAAAATTATCCACAAGCTATTTGTAATTTACTTGATGTTTTTAGTTCTAATTTATCATCACTTTAGGTATATTTTTGGCATTCATATACCTACAGTATTTCCTAATTTATTTGACTTTGTAAGTCATAATTCTGACGGGTATCACTTCTCTTCTGTTTTATAAGTGGCTTACTGTCTCATAAATGCTTGATGTAGTATCTCATAATTTGGTCTTGTTTTCAGAATCAGAATCAGCTTTATTGGCCAGGTATGTGTACACATACAAGGAATTTGACTCCTTTTTTTTACAGTACCCTCTCATACGTAAAAGATCAAGAAAATATAAATAAATAAATAAATAAACATAACATAACATAACATAAACATAACATAACATAACATAACATAACATAACATAACATAACATAACATAACATAACATAACTTAAAGTGTGACTATGGAGTGCAATAGTTTGATTTGTCTGATATATTGTAGTATTTAATAATTTTGACTTAATATTGCATAACTGTTTGACCTAATGTCTAAAAATCTTGGCCTCCTGTCATGTTTAGTTAGATTTTTTATAATATTTAATAATTTTGACTTAATATCTCCAGTAAGTTATAATTATGATTCACTATCTCCTAAATTGTTGACCTAGCATCCCATAATTGTGGTCTTGTATCATGTTGTGTTTGATTTCTTATAGTATGTCATCATTTTGACTTAATATCTCCAGTAAGTCATAATAAAGTCAAACTCTGCATTATTGTCAATTATGCTGCATGTGCAGGACATGCAGAAGATTGAAAGTACAAACCTTTGGTGCAAACAACAAAATAAGAAAAATACAACAAAATAAGCATAATGATTACAACTAAATTAAGATATGGCAATAAAACAATAAAACAAAGACATGGCAAAATCACAGAGAGTGCAAACAGATTATGGTAATAGTGCAAAATGGAGTCAGCCTATAGACTGGTTAAAGTGGTTAAAGTGAATACACTGATATCCTGTGAAGTGCATGTCACTGATTCTGGTTGTGGTCCATCTGTCTGAGGTTCACCGGGTCTGGTGGGGACATGATCTGTGTCTGTGGTGGAGAGAAGGTCAGAGCTGCATATGAGGACATCTAGAGATGCACCTGGACTCATGGACTCCTTTTCCATTACCTGTGATACCTTCACACATGGACTAAACCCAATGAACTCAGTATAGCTACAGTTTATTACGACCCATGTATAACTCCATATATATGATTGATGATGATGTTCTCTGTACATGTGGCATCTATTGCACGTCTGTCCGTCCCAGGGAGAGGGATCCCTCATCTGTGGCTCTTCCTCAGGTTTCTTCTTTTTCCCATAAAGGGTTTTTTGAAGTTTTTCCTGACCCGGTTCGAGGGTCTAAGGACAGAGGGTGTCACAACTGTACAGATTGTAAAGCCCTCCAGAGGCAAACGATGTTTGTGATTTTGGGCTTTAAATAAATAGAATTTGATAATCATCCATATTTGTAGTCATAATTATGACTTACTATCTCATAACGGTTGACCTAGTATCTCAAACTCCTATTAAATTATGTTAGATTTATTATAATATTTGATCATTTTGACTTCATATCTCCAGTCAAACATAATTATAACTTACCATTTAATATTTGATTGACCTCTTAATGTTGCTCTTGAACCATGTTCATTGAACCATGTGTTCTGAGCGGCTCAGTCTGTGGCTGCCCCCTGGACCTCCATCGAGGTGATGGGGGAGAGGAGGGTCTCTGGCCAAACTGTCCACCATCATGGACAACACCTCCCACCCTCTGCATCAGACTGTGGGGGCCTTAAGCAGCTCCTTCAGTAACAGACTCAGACACCCAAGGTGTAGGAAGGAGCGCTTCCTGCAGGTCCTTCATCCCAAACACCATCAGACTGTGTTCAATGCTGCACTTTAATTCTGTTATTGCAACAAACAATTTCATATCACAGTAGGACTGATGTTTACTGATGTTTACTGATGTTTCATCATTGCACTGATGTTTACTGATGTCCTAGCTATGCACTTTATGGTCTTTTTTCATTCCACTCATTTACTTATACTGTTAATTCATATCTGCTATATATCCATATTCATCTGTGCAATAACACCTCACCACTGCACATCTAACTGGGTGAGGCTGTGTATATAAATACTGTTTTCTTTCTTTTTCTCTTCTTCTTATTAGTTACTATTTATTGTACATATTGTTTTTTTGTGTCTTGTGTGTTTATTTTGTCTCTATTATTTAATGTCTCTTTTACATTGTGTTTGAGCTGCTGTAACAGTGAAATTTCCCCACAGTGGGATCAATAAAGGACCTTATCTTATGTTATGTTCTGTATGATTCAGTATAGTGTTAAATAATTTTGACTTAATAGACTTCCTCTCGTCCCGCAGGAGCCGTAGCTGAACTTTATTTTGTAAGTTCCGCCGGATGTGGGGCGGCCGGTGTTGCCTTCACGGTGCGGTCGGAGCGGGAGTGTGGAGAGCACAAGTGACAGCGAGGGGGGAGACCTGGGCTGGGTCAGGCGGCGTAGTTCATCCGATCACTTTGGAGTCCACCTATCGATCGGCCTACATCCCCAGCTCGATACTACTCCGGGAGGCCAGAGCTTTTTTTTTTTATGAATCCGACAAAAAGCACTCTGCCATGTTAAGACCATCGGACGCGGCACTTTGCCTCTATTTCTTGACTCTTTTCTCGGGTATTTGCTCGCCGGCTGACGCTCAGAGTTTCGGTGAGTCTCCACCACTCTACTTTCATTTCTGCGCCGCTTATCTCATGTCGCACTTCCAGCCGTGACTAAGCCGTTTCCGACCCTGACGACCCAGTGGGCCGAGGCTGCTGCAGACGAGCTTTGTTAGGCTGACAAGAAGTTTGACATGTTTACGTGCAGACTCCTCTCCCCGCACCTCACAGCTCTGCACGTCAGCTTACCTCCTCACGCTGTTCATGCTAAAAAAAAAACAAACAAACAACACAAGCCTGCAAGAGTGAAGCTGCGATGCGATGTTTTGGTTTTTCTGAAAGCCTGTGCTGATTTTTTTTTACTTTACATACTGTGATTACTCATAAACTATTTTCCCAGGTCATTACATGTCCATGCTTTCTGTCCACTTTCTCTTTCTTCATGTGAAATGTCTACCCCAACAGGAAGATCCAAATGCTGTTTTCAAAATCTCTCTTCATGCTTGATTTGTTGCCCTAAAAGTGATCAAACTTAAATATTAATTAGGCCAAAACATGCTTGAATCATCCCTGTAAAATCCCCATCAGGCGTGTGGGTTTATGCTGTGTGTATACATGTTGTTTCTTTCCTCCATTTTTTTGTCTTATTATTTTTGTCTTAACATAAAGGTCTGTTTCTCTGTGATGGCTTTTCCCGCTTGTGGTCAAAAGTGTTGTTTTTTTTTACATTTTTTAAGTGGGACCGTCATTTTAAGTGGGACCGTCCCCAGGTATACTGTGTCAAAGGAGCAATATTTTTAGTAGTGTGAAGGTATTAAAAGACAAGCCCGCATTGGGTTTGTCCCCAAGTGTTATTTGTTTTGTGGTAAGAATGTAGAACAAATTCCCCCTGAAAATACAGAGGAACTGATCTCATTGTACTTAGCCCTGTTACTTTCTATTTCTATTTCCAAGTTATTTCATCCACTTTGTTTTTATCATTTTTGCTTGTGATTTTGCCTGTGTGGCCTAAAAAGATCCTAATTCTCAGCCATTCTTTAAACTGTGTTGTTTTCTGTGCTTGTCCCATCACTGCAGATGAGGATGCTTTCACCATCCGGCACTCGAGCACGGGGCAGTGCCTGTCTGCGGATGCCTCGGCAAGCTTGAATCTCACCTCCTGCGATGCAGACAAGTCTAAGCTGTGGAAGTGGGGTTCAGGTCACCGCCTCTTCCACGTTACCACGTCCCGCTGCTTGGCGCTGGACGTCCCCTCTAAGAAGCTGCTCCTGGTGGACTGTGGCGCCAACATCCTGCTGCAGTGGCGTTGCCTGGATGGGGTTGTTCGCACCGTTTATGAGATGGGCCTGGCGGTCAGCGATGGCAAAGTCGTCGCCAAACGGGACGCGAATGACACCTGGGTAAGAGGGGGGTCCCAGGACAACATCTGCCAGAGGCCGTACCGCAGTGAGTGTGACTTCCTTTTGTGTTACCTCAGAGAGAAACTGCTTACACACTGTAAATCTGAGCACTGTGAGCACTTGCTTCTAGCTGTCCATTACGGAGCGCTGAGGACTGACTAATGCATTTATCATTTAGAAATGAAAGTAGAGTCAAATTCAAAGTGTGAAGTTCTGATACAGAGTCCACTTCCTCAATCGAATGCCAGTTTGCTTCGACCTTGTGATTAGTTACACCCTTGAACTGAAAATGTAGGCGTTAGCGTCCTTTGCCTTTTGTGACCAAACAGGTTCTTGTTTATTTTGAACAGAGCCTGACTGGTGGGTCTATCTTCATTCCTATCAATCACTGTATTATGTCTCTTATGCTAGGTAACAGCACGGTGCATTTATTTCCTGGTTTAAGGAACTGGAAGTCTTTTTAAAACCCCTTCTAAGATTGCACTTTATGATTGGGCAGGTACAGTTATGTGCAGCAGGTCTGCGCGGTGCAGTGCAACATAGCAGCTTTCACTTTTGTTTCATCAATGTCACCTACTGCACAATTCTCCTGATAAACATTTAATTCAAACTCACAATAAATGTATGTTTCTTTATATCACATTCACAATTATCCATAGTACTCGACAGGTTTGACTTTTAGGACTTTAAACTGTACATTTTTAGGAGGTTTTATTCAGTAGTACGTTTGGTTTCATGCTGATTATCATTTGTGAGACATACAGTAGCATTATGTGACATTCATTCAAATAACTCAGTATTTCTTATCATTTTTTATTTTGGTAAGAATTGTTGCTAAAACATTAAAGCTGATGTCTATATACAAAAAATAATCAGTTTTTAACTGATCAGTTTTTTAGATGTATATCCAGAGGACCCTCTCTCTTTTAAATAAAAAATATTAAAATATTAAAAAGAAAACCAAAAAGGGGTAAAATCAAGGCTCACACGAAGATGCATCCACATGCTGCTACTTGATATTTTATTTCTCTTTCTGTCTTTGACACTACAAAATCACAGTCACGTCTTCCACGGTTAAAGACTTAGATTTCTTATTTCCCTCACTTGTTACTTCTGCATTATAGCATCCTGTCTCTCTGTGTTCCTTTAACCTACCAACATGCAAGGTTTATTGTAAATTTAGGGTGCGGCGCCTGCAGTGTGTAGAAAGCTACATGCGGTGTTAGATGGAGTGTTTCACCATTCCCATTTGCAGAAATGCAACACTAAACTAAACTATGTCTAAAGGTTACTAATTTCTAATTTCTATAAACTATGTAAGACTTTTTATCTCACTTTAGTTGATTTTTGGTGTTATTTCGGTGACCTGACCCACTGGGTGTGTGTTTATGTATCTTGAAAGTGGTTTGGTATAAGCAACAAGACACCAGATTTCACTTTTAACAAATCACTGTCCTCCTGACATGTTTTTTATTTCTCTTGGAAATGACACCAGAGGCTTGTAATCTGTCTTTGACTTTGCTCTTCGCTCAACCCTCCTCTCTGTGCAGTCATCCACACCACCGGTGGGAACTCTGCTGGCCTTCCCTGTGAGTTCCCTTTCAAACACAAAGGCAGCTGGTATCATGGATGCCTCCCAGATGAGGATTTCCCTGGATTGTCCTGGTGTGCCACCTCATCGGACTATGGGCAAGGCCTAAAGAAGGGACACTGTCTAATACCTGGCATGTTTTGCTTTTATGTTATATAAATTATTTTTTATTTTTATTGGCCCTTCTAATTAACAATGCATTGACATAAGTAGATATTTCATTTTTAAGACATTGGTGTTACTGTAAAGAATCTACATTTGTCTCCATTTCCGTTGCATGGCTGGATGGTTTCCAGGTCACAATCATATTAATGGGGTAATAGATCTGCTAGAAGGTGATATGTGCAAAGCTTTTTTTTTTCCTTTGTTGAATCGATTTTTCTCTGTAATATATCAAGTTACAGTAAATTACATCAGGCATTAACAAAACCGAATGACGTGTATGTATGCTCACGCTCATGCCCGTCTCTTTGACTTTACAGAGGAGGGTTGTCAGACTCTGTTCGCCAAGTCGGAAGGGGAATCCTGTTATGAGTTTGTTTCGAGTGCAGCGGTGACCTGGCAGGAAGCCCTGGATTCGTGTCGCAGTCAGGGAGCTGATCTGCTGAGTGTTACCAAGCCTGACGATCTCCACTCCAAAACCTGTAAGGCTGGTTAACAATTTATTGCTTCTTCTCCACCTATAAACTGACAACTGTCAAAAACACGGAGTAGTCAGATCGTGTCACCAATGTCATGACATGTTGGATTCGGCATCAGCGCAATCACATGCTCTGATATGTAATGGCAAAAACTGCAAAAATGATCAAGTTGGGAGGGTTATGAAAGTATTGTACATTACTTTTTGTGGTTTTTTAAAGAGAAGTAATGACTAAAAACGAATCCTATTCTAAATATGCGAACTTGCTTCAGACAGCGCCTTTGTTTGGGGGGTGACTCTGTTTCAAGAAACTAAAGAGAACAGAAAGTGAAATATCCACTTTATTCACACCACAAAACTATCTTATAATCAGGTTTTTTTTGTTCTTTGTTCATGCTTACCCAATTGGTCAATCTTCTTATACGCTGACAGTAAAAGATCAAATGAAAAACAATTTAAGACAAGTTCAAGGTGAAGCAGCTTTATTGATGTAGCATATATGAAACACAGAGGCAATTCCAAAGGCTTTACACAGGCAGAGGAAAGCATTAGGAAGACATTTTAAAAGCAGTAAAAACGAGAATAACACAATTTAAGGTTAGATTATGACATAACATGAGATAATCTAAAAACGAAATAGACCCAAACTACAGTTGGAGTGCAGTTAACTTCAATAAGCATTAGAAATGTTACAAAAGTAAACTCAATTTGTTGGCTTTCAGGGTCTGTGGGTCATAAGCACTTTAGAAATATTAAAAACACGGTAACAGCACTGTCTTTTGTCTGCATGCTTATTGCTTAACCTCTTCTTGAGAACGTCACATAGCAAGCATTCAGAATAGCTCACGTTCGTAGATGAATGCTTTTGCTGTTTTGAGTGAGCAGCTGCTGCAGTTGCGTTTCTGTATATGTGACACCGATTGTTTCGGGAAGTTGAAAACCACATCACAAATGTGCCTGGAGCTGACTGAACCAACCCCAACTGCTGTCTGCAACATTTAAAGCTGCTGCGTCTTAATGGGTTTTTAATTGACCTGGGCTGCACCATGACACTTACTGCGTTGCTCTTGTGCTTCCACATGACTACTTGAAGATTCATATTATCTCACAGACTCCCTGGCTTGTTGTATCCACTTTTAAATGTATGCATTACTTGTGCTGTGACATTGCATTCTGCAGTTCTGGAGGGCCGAGAGGGAATGCCTGAGAGGATTTGGATCGGCCTTCACCAGTTAGACACCTCTCAGGGTTGGCAGTGGTCCGATGGCTCCCCTCTGTCTGTTGTGCGCTGGGAAACAGGTGATGATGGTTATATCTTTTTCTTTTTTTTTCCCTTTTGTCTTTCAGTTTTTTTCTATTCTCATGCCCCATTTCTGAGTGTATCTGTAAAACATGTCATGTTTAAACACATTTTAAGTATAAAAGAAAATGTTTTAATGCTGGTTGGAATAAAAACAAGCAAGAAACCCCCAAAAATAACTTGCTGCTAAAAGTTCAGGAAAAAATTATATGTAGGTGCAATTTGCATGATACCATATATACTGCGCTGAACCACTTTCATTTACATGAAACACCTGATCCACAAACCTGCATCTTGTTGTAATCTGCTGTTGTCACTGCCCCTCCATAAAGTGAGGCTTGGTGTCAGTCAGAACAATGGGGGCCAGTGTTGAAAAAAGGCTCATTGTGCCTGGTTTTTGGACACAGTGTGGCATTGGGATTGTTAGTGTTGCTGAATAATCCATTAATAGTGCTGAATGGAAGTCTTTATAAAAGCTTCTAGCTATGGTAACATGCTTGCTGTTCTTTTCTTCACAAAGGGAAGATGTTGTTCTTACACTGCAGTGTTAGCATCAAGGATGTTGCAGCCATCTGGACCTTTACTGATATGACCTCTTTGTGGTTGCCATAATTTATAACATGAGGTGTTGCTATTAGCAGCACAGCACTGGAACGTAAACCACTTACTTTATGTGAGCTTCTGCGATAACGCCGCTTCTCCTCTGTGGTGTCACAGCTAAAATATGGTTATTATATGTATTTATGTATTTATGAGTGTGTGGAAATGTGTTTGACAGGAATGCCATCCAGCTCCCTCATATTTGCATCAGACTGCGGAGTCCTGAACTCCAAACAGAACTATGAATCTGAGTCATGCAACAAACGGCTGCCATACATCTGCAAGAAAAGCGTCAATGCAACCCGCACGGAAAAAACAGGTAGGTCAGCTGCTGCCCCCGAGTTCTGCTCTGATTCTTCTTCTGCGAGGCTTGAATTAAGCAGGTGTGATTTTTAACCATGTACACCATGTTTGTTTTACCATGTTAGCGTGCAGTTGCTTAGCAGTAAATGCAGTAAAAGCAGTAAATTAGCTGATGGAAACATCATTGATTTTTGCATGAGTTTGGTCATAAATAAAAGAACTGGGCAGTGTAATGTCTGCACTAAATCTCATGGCAATCCATCCAGTAGTTGTCGAGACATTTCAAAGCCAAATGTGAACCTCATGGTGGCGCCACAGGGAAAAGTCAGGGGATCACCAAAGTCATGAGAATTTATCCTCTCAGGAGCTTGAATATCTGTCGCAAATTAAACTGACCCGACTTCCCGTCCCGGCCTTGTTCTGCCCCTCTTTCTCTCCACAGAGCCTTTTGCATATAAAGAAACAGTGTGTACACACGATTGGGTCCCATGGAACGGCTGGTGTTACAAGTTGGTGAAGGACACTCCTCAAAATGTTACCAATGCCCAGATGCACTGTAACACAGAGGAGGGAGGAGGAGGCTTTCTGGCCAGCTTCCACTCCATTGACAGCAAAGAGATGATCAGCACTAGATTCCATGCAGGTAAGTCTCTCACTTACGCGTGATTTTAATTCGCAGTTATTCCGTTGTCTTGATTTAAAGCAGAGACACTGTGACCACCTGAGTCAGTGAATGAAACTAGTAATTCAAAGATTAAATTCAAAATGTTCTCCTGCTTTTACTACTTGAGTTTGATTTGAAACATTCCCACAAAGTGATGTTCTTGTGTTCTTTGTGATCCATCAGATGGCAAGTTTTTGGACGTGTGGATCGGTCTGATTGGTACGGGCGTGGACACCACTGTCTTCAGGTGGATCGACGAGGCTCCAGTAACCTTCACATACTGGGACTTAAACCAACCAGAACGGCCCACTCTGGATACCAGCTGTGTCTTCTACTCTGGAGAGGTGTGTGTGATGTGTGAGTTTGTGCATACATTGTATCCTTGTGTGTGTTTTTGAGACAGGCCCATGCGGGGGGAGTGTGCGTGCACTGATGAGACTCGGTCTTACGATCTGCTGTGCAAGTTCGTTTGTGTGAGGCCTGTAAAAATCAACCTTGTGTCTGCTCTCCACAGTCTCATAGGTGGCAAGTTGGGGACTGCACACAGAGGCTACCTTTTATGTGTCAGAAAAAAGGAAAGGTCTTGGAATCAGCGACACCGGACGGATGTCGCTTTGAGGATGTGAGTATAGTCTCGAACACAGTCATGGACAATACCCTTCTGGTCAAATGTGATCTTTTTGTTTATATATTGACATCCATGTTTGTAAGTGACTTCTGTCCCTCCACACATGAACATTATACACATGAACTGCATGCATCCATCATGAAATAATGAAAAAGAATAGAGTAGCCCTGCAAGTGTGTATTTGCTGTTGTTTGCTGTCAAGGTCAGCCTTTGAAAGGGGCTTCTTGTTTCTGCTGAAACAGAAGAGATGTGTGAATGCAATTGCTTGTAAATTAAACACAGCTAAAGTCTTACTGTTGTCAATTCCCCAGGGTTGGAGGAGACATGGCGACTCCTGTTACCAAGTAAACACCAAACGAGTGTCCTTCAAAGACCGCTGTAATATCACAATAAGAAACAGGTAGGAGTATAAATATATACTGCTGCTCACCAGTTGCTGCCCACAGTAATACTTCCTCAATACTGACTGCAAGACAGATTGTAACTCATTCATCACGTACGCTCCCTAAGCACGTTTTGAACTATTCTTTCTGTATCTGGTTAGGAAAAAGTCACTTATATTCGACTGCTCTTTCCAGGTTCGAGCAGGCCTTTATCACCCGTCTGCTTGGAGAGCACATAGCCAAGGAACCGCAGTACTTTTGGATAGGGCTGCAGGACATTAAGAACACTGGGGAGTACCAGTGGCTGAGCCAGGATGGGTCCCCGGGTGTGGTTACATACACCAATTGGGGCTGGTTCGAACCAGGTTAGTAAAAACTACAGTGCATCTGCACCACCCAGTACTTAATGCAGGAATAGCAGTAGACTCTCCTTTTTGAGGTTGTTTTGGTCATTAAAAAAAAAAAAGATAAACCCTCAAAAAGAAAAACAAACAAACAAAAAAAACAATTAAAACACTAAATAAAATAAAATAGATAATAGTAATAATAATCCTCGTGCTCTGTCTTGAAAGTAAAAAATCTGTGGGGGGCAGGGGGTGCCAAACCATAATCTTGCCTAGGATACCAAAATGGCTAGAGCCGGCACTGATATTAGGCAAAAGAAAAAAATGCCTCCATGGTTCAACTCCCAGAAATAGAAAAAAATAAAGAACACACACAGTGATGCTATTCACACAATAAAATAAGTTATTCTTACATCGTGAAAATGTACGTCCAGTATACAAAGAGCCACACAACAGTGATTCACATGTAAAGACAAGGATTACTCCACCAACCTGCTATCACAACAAACTAATTTCAACAAACTGGTTTGTACACAGGTGAATATTATTATGAATGCCTGCAAGTATTCTAAAATGTTTGTTTACATCAGTTATGTCTGTATACCAGGACTAAATGCCCACATTTTCATATCTAATGAGATTCTTTGATTATGTATGCTAATTAAAAAACAGCTACACCAGCACATTCACACAATAAATGTTACTACTGAAGTTGGATTTAACTTATTTGTGTTTTATCTACATGTGTATTTCAGAGCGGTCTGGAGGTTGTGCAGTGATTTCCACCACTAAACCAATGGGCAAGTGGGAGGTGAAGAACTGTACCATTTTTATGGCTGGCACCATTTGTAGAAAAGACCTCCGTCCACCTCCAACCCCAGAACCAGAACCGGATGTCAACGTATCCTGTCCTGATGGATGGGTGTCCAGACCAAACATCAAGTACTGCTACAAGTGTGTGTGTGTGTGTGTGTGTGTTTCTTTGACCATCTGTGATCATGTAGGCTTTTTCCACCATTAGGAACCATAGTTTTGTGCACTGATGTTATACAACAAAGTCAAAATCTGAAACATTGCCCCACGTGACGTCATGTGAGTCGTGTCCGCTGGGGCTGAAGATTACAAGTTTGAAAAAAATTCTATAATTGTGTATAAGTGTGGAATTAAAGTAGTAAGAAGTAAATTTACCAAATGTCTATAGCCTGCTCCTCATCTCTGCTTGAGCCTAGCAGCTCAAAGCTGCATTAGCCATTAATAACATAACACACCTGAATCTCTGACCAAACTGTTGGTGGTTGAGTACTAATAGAGCGACAAATCTATTTACATCATTCCAAAATCTTATTCTTGGGAACCATACCTGTAAGTATTGTGTTGGTTATTAGAAAGTATTGTATATAGTACTGTATAAAGCAATGAAGGGCAATGAAGACTTTTTGACACACTTTTTTAAATTGATCGTTGATTTAAATCTAATGACAGTTGGATTTGCTTTCTTTACAATCCAGTCCCTTCCTTTACTGGTGCTATTTTAGTAGCAGTTGTAAATTGTTGTGTCACCTCGTCAGGTGTTTCACCAGGAAAGGCTGAGCAGGAAGCGCTCCTGGGAGGAAGCTGAGAGGTTCTGTCAGGCTCTGGGGGCCAACCTGCCCAGCTTCACAAATAATGTTGATATGAGGGCTCTGCACAGCATTATGAGAGAAGCCATCAGGTATGCACACATGCACACAAGTACTGGGTGTGTTCCTCTTTTTTTTTTTTTTTAAAGCATCATTAGCACCATAACAGCTTGTCACTGTTTAACATTTAACATAATTGTTGCTTCAGACTTAACAATGGGTGATATTCATGCCCAGGCTGGCACTACAAGTCACTTAACAGAGAGATGAATGCTAAACATGTTGGTTTGTCTTCATACCTCAGAGTTGGAGCTCCTCTCGTCATTCACATAAACATTCAGCACTTCCCTTGAAGGTCAAAATAAACACATACCATCTCCTGCCTCACATTTCACGCTCGTTCTGTGAGCGGCCAGTTTTAAACTGTTGTATCTAAGATTAAAAAGCCAACATCCCTTTTGAATATTCTCAGTGCTTAAAGTTACAATGAGCAGGATTTATCTGCTGTTTTTTGTAATCACACAAAGCTGGCCAGACCAAATACAGCCACACACTGGTTCTGTTTGAGCCTCTACATTGTTATACCTGTTATATCTCTTTATACCTGTAGTTGGTGACGGTGGTTTGCTCTTGTGTTCTTGTTGCAGTGATAATCGGTACTTCTGGGTTGGCCTGAACAGGAGAAACCCAGCCGATCGCTCCTGGCAGTGGAGCGACGGCCAGCCTGTGAGTATAAATCTGAATCCCTCCTTGTCTCCCACCTTGTGAGAAAACATCTATTGCATGAGATTGTTTCATCAGTTAACATATAGACAATAATAATACTCTGTATTTAAAGGCAGTGAATTCTTAAAATCCATGAAGCAAATGTTCAATGTCTGCACAACAGGTGTCCATGGATGTTTTACACCAAGATTTCCATGAGGATGATGAATACAATCGGGACTGCGCTGCATTCAAGGTGAGATGGGTAGATTTATACCAATAAGTAGAGAGTTTAAGGGAGAAATAAACATTTGTTTCTGGACTCAGTGGTTCCTTGTTCTATATGCTGTCTTGAAACAAAATTCCAGAAAAGACAGCTGGTCAGAACAGCGGTTCCTCTGTAGTTATTCACACCGGAAAACGTTATCACTTCCCATTCTCAAATTGTATCGTTTTGTTTGTTTGACTTCTGTATTTCACACAGAAGGGAGTGGCAGCTGATTCTCTCTTGCTGTTGCCCTCCATTTAAGAAGTACTTTATTATCTTGCCACTCCGACCTTTGCTGATTGCGTTCTCCTCTCACTGAACTGCAGAGAGCAACAGGATATGCAGTGTCACAGTTGTAAAACTGGTTTTCTTGCACATTTCCTTTATGATGAATATTTCTTCAAACAATCTGTGTCCTCATCAGACAACGAAGAGCAGCCTCAGACACCTCTTTGTGTATCTGCTCCACGACATGCTGCCCACTTCTTTCTTCGCCACACCATTTCATTGTGACGCCAGGTTAGAGTGGGTCTGCCAAATACCTCGCGGTAAGACTACACATATAAGCACTTATGTGTGGTGTGTGCACAAAGTAAAGATAGATTGTACAGTGTCATTTAGGTAAATAAAGAGCTTTCCACAGATGTGATTTACAAGCCTTATGAGCTCCTACATTAATCTACTGGAACACAACAGGATCTTGCTTTTTGCGTGTTTTTGGTTATAATGTGCTTCTAAATCATTCTGTGTTGATGTTTCAACAGGGAAAACACCAAAGACTCCAGAGTGGTACAATCCCGGTAAAGTCCAAACCTCTTCCAGAGTCTGTGTTAACATGTTATCCTTTCCTGTCTGTGGCTCTTATTTTCACTGTCTAAAATGTGCCATGACTTCAGTGCTGCTTGCTTGCTTGCTTTTCAGGTGGGCACCACAAAACCTCTATCTTCGTAGATGGAGCAGAGTTTTGGTTTGTTCAGGAGCCTAAACTAACTTTTGAGGAGGCGGAGCTCTTTTGCAGCATGAACGGCAGCAAACTGGCATCGCCGCTGAGCTCAAATGCTGCCTCCCAAATCCACGAGCGCCTTAAAGATGTAAGTGACAGAAGACATTTAATGGTAGGCTACACCTACAGGTCGTAGGATATATTTTGATTTGATTTCAGAGCGAGGTGGACAAAAGCAGGTTGCTCATTTCAAAGGCTGACCATCACAATCAGATTGGCCTGACAGGATTTCCAACTGTGTATGCAGTGAGGTCAGATTAGTTGGGGTACTTACAACTTCATAACATTGCCTGTGCAGTTAAGAAGGAGAAGTGAAATGGGATTCCCTCGCTTTTCTTTTTCTCTTTTAGCAGTTTACCTTTACATTTTTTCTCCCCATCCTTAGTCGATCTGTAGAGCGTTATGACTGGAGAAATTCTTTCCACTGTTTTTTTTCTCAGAAAACTTTCATGAGAATACAGCTGGAAGCAGTCAAAATAAAGCAGAACCAAAGTCTGCCTCCAGGCTAACCTTAAAAAAAATAAAAAATCAATGTCATAAAGGATTATTGGCACATACTTCAGATCACTGGAGAGCTCCTAAATATTTTTTTACATGTGCATCTAGCACAATCAAGCATTTTACATAAAAAGGATTTCCTAAATGCCAACTGTTATCATAAGAATTTAGATATTTAATTCCATAATCACATATTTCTCGAATTAAGGTGTTTTTATTTTTCATTTTTGTTATTCCTTATTATTACTAACTGACAAGTTTACATTTTTTGTAAAGTACTTTATAAATTCTGGTTAAGACAAGTGCTGATACAACTGCTTGTAGAATTATGTTATTGTGTGGTACTTAAGTTTGCGTGTTTTGAACAGATGTCAAGTTCTTCCAAGCAAAGCTGGTGGATCGATTTGAAACAGCCAGCGCGGATATTCCCCATGTCGTAAGCCAGTACAGTTACACACACATACAGTTCATATTCTACAGATACAATAAATTAGGAATTTATTATGTTTATACCTGCATATATGTGCTAAAATATGATGTTAAGCTTGACAGAAATAATGTGTGTTCTAGGTACACCCAGATGTACTTTTATCACTCACTTTTCCTGGGCAGATGCACTGCAATCACTCCTGAAAATATCTTTCCACGTGAGTTAACATCATAGTGTTTGTATACAGCTGAGTAGAATTAATGACATTTAATAATGCAGCCAATAGTTTGAACTCAAATATTTCTTCCTTTAAAGAAATATTTTTTACATTTTAAAACAAGTTTTAATGGACTTTAAATAGATTTTACACAACTGTAATTAAAATTGCCCCTTTTTTAAAGTGGGCATGACTTGTAAAATTGACAAGATATTTGTTTGAAAATACTTTCCTTGACTACAACAACAGAAAATATTTCAAATATTTCAGTGTTTTGGGATGTTGTCCAGAGCAGCATAAAACTGTAATGTAATATTAGCCAGAGCTAATCTGACTTTAATCTTCTCAGAGAGAAAAAACAGTAATAATTTATAATAATAGGCATGCCTAGGCATAGTCTTTTCTACTAATACACACATATTGTTTCATGTTTGCTTGCAGAGCATGACCGCAGCTGCCGGCAGCGACTGCCCTTTGTGTGCGAGAGGCACAACATCACATCAGTGGAGAAAAACCCTCTGGAGCCTCAGCCTGGAGGACTCCCCTGTGGAGATGGCTCTCTGTCCTTCAGAAATAAGGTCTGATCCTTCAACACGTCTCATACTGCATTTGCCTTTTAGACACTGCAAGACAATTAAGACACATAAGATAGAAACAAAGACAGATTGGAGCAAGGATAAGAAGATGATACCATGTTTATACTTCAAAGGAAAATCCACCTGCAAACTCTCTGCAGACTAAACGTCTTGTATTTCTTGGATGAAAAAATGGCCCCTCATAGACTTTCTCAACTTGAGACATTTCCAGCACAGCTTAAGAAATTTAGACATCAATTTTTGTGTGTAATGTCAGATATATATTATCAGGTGGCTTGTTGCAAACACATTGCATTTTTCACGTTATTAGTAAAATATGACAAGTGTCATTTCTTTTAGATGGGCTCGTCTGTATAGTAGAGGTTGAACTAAGTTTAACAGTCTTTTGTTCAAAGAATATGGATTTAATAGCCTTTACTTTATGACGTATAAGCATGGCATGTAATAAATAATATATCACAGTGCTGTTGGGACAGACTTTAGACTACCAAAAAAAACCCCACAAGATAAGATATTTTAAAAAATGTTGTTCTTTCTGGAAATCTCTACTGTTGCTACCTCCATCTTGTGCAATGCCAATGCACCAAAGTGTATGTGATTATTTGTAACAATAGCCACCACATTATCACTTTGGTTGGTGGTAAAATAATTAGCTAGATGGATCTGCATTCAGAATATTTTTGCGTGGCATCTGCCCACTATACATTTCTACGTATGTTTTATTTAACCCTATCCAGATGCATTGTCTTCATTACAAGACTAAACTGGCCAGAATGGCGGTGTATAGTGTTTAACACTCACATAAAAAAAATTATTTACTCCATTCACATGCAGCATATAGCACATTTACATGGGAGAAATGATGCTTACGCTGATGTCTTTTTATTTATTTATTTATTTATTTTTATTAGTGCTACACACTGATGAGGAGCATGAAACCTGTGACGTTCAACTACGCCAATGATGTTTGTGCATCAGTGAAAGGAACCCTGGTCAGTATATCAGATCAGGTGGAGCAAGGTGAGGACTGCTGCTGTTTTATTTCGATATTTAGTGAACAAGATAATAATGGTTAATATAATTGTCATGACTCAGATTATGTTAAATACTGTCTTTTCTTATGTGTGATCAAATGAGAAATAATAGTTCCCCAAAGCCTAAATGCATGAGTACTTAAAAACTGTTGAACTATCTGCATGTGTTTTAGACTTCATCACCACCCTTTTGCCGAGCATGAGAAACATGGATAAGATATGGATTGGGCTGAAAATCAGACGTGACGTCCCTCAGTGGATTGACCAGTCCCCGATTAACTACATCAATTTTAACCCCCTGCTTCTTGGCATGCAAAAGCCTATAATGATCAATGTAAGTTCCCCTGTCCTTCACACTGTATTAAATGTGTTAAAGTTTGTTTGTACAGGTATTGAGGAGTACTGCTGCATATGTGGAAAAAAAGTTGTATAAATCCTTTTGTGGCTCCAGAGGGAGCAGCAGTCAAATCTGCCTAATAAATAACCTCGAGTGATGTCACTTGAGGCAGCGTCAGTAGGAGATGAAGAACATTTGAAAATGACAAAAAAATGCGTTGGTGTGGATTTAGAGAGAAGTGAGCTTATCAGTTCTCTGTCTGACACTCATCACCTCTGCAATAGCCACTACTAACACAACATACACATCAGAGGCCAAGTGCATTGTGGGTAATATAGGCACCAGCTTTTGACAGAAGGAGAATAAGTGGAGTAAAAATGATGTTATTTGATGTTGCTGTTGTTCAGTGGTAGCTGATGAAAAAGGAAAATTTTAGATATAAAAAAAAAAAAAAGTCAAATTCACAATGTAATGTTTGTTTGTACTTTTTTTATATAGACACTGGACCCAGAGAGTATGGATTTGTGTGTGTTTATGATCAATAACCCCAACTCTGCCATGCTGGGTACCTGGGACTATTCCTCCTGTTCTCAATATCAACATTTGTCCATTTGCCAGCACTATTCAGGTAGGTCACTACTTCCAACTCCTCAACCTGCTTTATTCAGATTTTTCTGCAAACAGTCAGATAATCACATTACTTAATCTGGTCTCAGGTTCCTCTTAACATGTATACTGATTAACATTAACTTTTTACTGATTAACGCAATGCTCTGGTGTGTGGCATAACTTTCATGACGTTCTCTAAACACGTGGCTTACTCATTTCAGATACACTTGAAGTGCCCAGCATCTCCACAAAGAGCTTCAGCATAAATAACCACACCATTCTGCTGCTTCTCAAAAACCTCACCTGGTTTGAGGCCTTAGAGCAGTGCAGAATGAATAACATGGACCTGGCAAGTGTGGCCGATACCTTCCTGCAGTCCACCCTCACTGTGAACGTGAGCCGCGCCGGCACGCCCATGTGGATCGGCCTCTTTAGCGAGGACGTAAGCATACCAAAGAACGGCTGCTTTTATTTGAATCCAAAGTATTTGCAATATATATTCTTTTAAAAACTTCTCTTTTGTCTGCGCTTATGCGTTCAGGATGGGATCCACTACCGCTGGACCGACCACAGTCACACCGTGTTCAGTCGCTGGTCTTCTGATGTCACCAGTGGCTCATGTGTCTACTTGGACACCGATGGCTTCTGGAAAGCCACCGAGTGTGAGGAGGAGCTAGGAGGCGCAATCTGCCACAAACCACATGGTGAGCGGGGACGTGGAATGCAGATAAACACACATGCCTCAACATTTTCTTCTGCATATTGAAAAATTAGATGAATATGTGGAAAATGTGGAAATTCAGTCTTTGCTAATTCTCTCAGGAACTGTGCAAAGATCTTATTTTTTCAACATGCATTTGTACAGCATAGTAAATTTACAACCCTGATGATAAGTCCTCTGTAGTAACAGGATGTTGGAGTCTGTTACACAGGAAATTTAGAAACTTAAAAAATGAAGCCATGGCTTCCCTTATCTGGATAGGCAGTAAAAGCAAAGCACCAGTGAGGGGGATTGTTGAGTTGTAAGTTGACAGAATGTATGAAATTGAAAGTCAGGATATCCTGGCTTTTCTGTTGTTAAGAACAGGTTCACTGAATAAAAAAATGCAACGTTGTGAAATTTTATGTTGAAATTTTAAATGTAGAGATACAGATTTTATTTTTCATATCACTTTTTGTCACATTATACTTTATTAATTTATTCCATAATACTTGTCTTATTATGTATACATTTCTTCATTTGTGTTTTGTACATCATTGTCTATCATCTTGTGATGATAAAAACTCATGTTTCATCTCCTTTAAAATCTCATACCTTTCTGTTTACATGCATCAGTGTGCTTGCAAATACTGATATCTTTAAACTGTCTTAATAAAAATGTAAACCTATATATTGCAGAGGAGATCATCACCACACCAGAGGACGTTGCAGTGAAGTGCCCCCATAAGATTAATGGTCCAAACTGGATCCCCTTCAAGAACAACTGCTACTCTTTCCAGCTGGTTGCCTCCAGATGGGAGCAGTTTGACAAAGGACAGATTGAAGAAACCTGCAAAAAACTATGTAAGCATTTGACACATGTTGTCACGTGAAGGTCTGTTTGAGAATCTTACAAAAACAGAATCATGTTGCTAAAGTAATGATGACGCATTCATGTTTCCAGATGCAAAAGCGGACATCCTGACCATCCGAAACGCAGAGGAGAATGAGTTTGTTACCCAGCAACTCATACCGTTTCAAGACTTGGTCCAGTTTGTGTGGCTCGGCCTGTTCCAAGATAACAACGGTCTGCATTTTATTAGTTTTACTGCAATTGTCTATGTAGTAGATGTTCTCGCTACATGTAGGCACTTTCCCGGACATCTAGTTAGTTTTTTGCAGTTGTTTCAAAGCTTCAGTAGGTGTGTTATGTAACCTGAAGATTTTGACCATCATTGATACCAGAGATCTTTTTTCCTCTCTGATTTATGATGAAGTTCTTCCATGCCAGAAGGTTTATAGACAGCTGAGCCAAATCATAAACTCTGAATAATTTTTAAATAACATTTTTCTTTGTTGTGTGGTGTATTATCAGCCACATGTTACACTGTTCTGTGTAGTGTTTTTAGGCTTGTGGAGTAAATTAAGATGTATAGTATATCGCCACTGTCATTTGTCCTTAGTGTATGTGTTTGTCTGTGTTTATCTCTATGATCATGCCAGGGTTAATAGTATTTTTGTTCTGCTGTAGTTAAAAAGATGAAGTGGTATGATGGCACAAATGTTCAGTATTCCAACTGGGCAAAAGGCAGACCAGATGTGGACACACCGTTTATGGCTGCTCTCACCACTGACGGCAACTGGATTCTCATCTCAGACCAGATGTTATTCCCAGAGTTCAAACAAAAGACCATTGTGACCTGCAAACTGGACAATGGTTGGTGTATCACAGTATATGTCATAATTCATATTCCTCCATCCACCGTTATTGTTACCGAAATACTGAAAGTATGTCATGCTCAAAATAATCTTACATGTTTTTCCCCAAGAACTAAAACAGGTGTACAACCAGTCATCCGAGGATTTCCAACATTACGGCAACTTAACTTACGAGGTTGTAACCCAAAGGCTGACTTGGTACCAGGCTCTGGAGAAGTGTAGTCAGCGTGGAGGCCACCTGGCAAGTGTCCACGATGTCCAGCACGCTGCCCACATCAAGCTCATTGCCAAGATGGACGGCTTCCCGCTCTGGATTGGCCTGTCGAACCAGGATGTAAGAGCTTTGCTTCACCAAAATCCCTTTTGACTTCTTTCAGATGGTGGTTTGCTCCTCAGCAGCAAACCAGAGGGACTAACGCGATAGTCAATCTCTCTCTCTCTCTCTCTCTCTCTCTCTCTCTCTCTTCTATCTCTCTCTCTCTTTCTCTCTGTGTGCAGGTTAGTGGCTCAGCTTACGAGTGGTCCGATGGAACGAAATTTGACTACAAACCCACCATCACTGACCCACAGGAGGGCTCCAGCACAGGCAAACAAGAGACCAGCTGTGTTTATTTGACCCCTGCCGGAGCCTGGGTGAAGGCCAGCTGCAATGAGTTTGTAGACGGAGCCATCTGCTACACCACCACCATCACCACCTCCTCTCAGAGTAAGATGTCAACTTGTTTTATATATAGAATCACGTTGTTCCTCTTTCGTCGTGTTTGAAAAACGACCGGAAACGGTCAGCATCGAACAGTTTGAGCTTTAGAAATGATTCATTGGAGAAAACTAGTATCACTGAATCCTTTGGTGCATTATGGCAGAATTGTATAAAAGATTTTAATTTGTGTTGAAGTAGCATTGACCGTCATCCACCTTGTTTCTGTGGTGTTATGAATCAG
Source organism: Scortum barcoo (assembly GCA_023238725.1). Lineage (NCBI taxonomy): Eukaryota > Metazoa > Chordata > Actinopteri > Centrarchiformes > Terapontidae > Scortum > Scortum barcoo. The sequence goes on from CM041531.1 coordinate 11,018,495, forward strand.
AAGCCAAAATGCAAGCTGCCCCAGAGGCCAATCGTTGCCCTCAGGTCAATGGTATATCCAAGTGGGTGCAGCATCAGGATCACTGCTACGCCTTTGACATGAGCCTCTACAACTACACCGTGTACAACATGGAAAAGGCCAGGAGCATCTGTCAGAACATGGGTGAGCTGTTGCCTGGTGTATGAAGGCTTTTAATTAGTATTCATCTAAAGCAACTGTTGTCCAACAAGTTTTTTTTTTCTGCTGACAGATGCCCAACTGCTGACCATAAAAACCACAGAGGAGAACGACTTTGTGTCAAAGTACTTGCACGATTATCCTCTCGTCACCAGTCGAGTATGGCTCGGCGTGAACTTCGATACTCAAGGTAAACCCCGTCATTTGAAATGGAGGCAAGACAATGGATTACTGTTGAGAATGTAGATGAACATTACAGGTCCAATGTGCGGTTTTCTCCCTTTCCCATCCCATTATCTCCTTGTTCTCTCGCTCAGGTAAGCCTGAATCTTGGCATGACGGCTCAGTACTGACTTTCTCTAACTGGAAGTCTGGGAGCTTGGATAATGGGAAATCGTCCAACTGTGCCGTCATGATTACAGACGAAGGATCCTGGAATCGTGTCAGCTGCACGGGTAGCTACAGTCGTGTCGTCTGCAAAACTCAAGCAAGTGAGTAGTGCAGCTGAATTAAAGGAATATACTTCGACGTTTTGAGAAATACGCTTATTTGCTTATTAGAGTTTGATGAGAAACTTGGCGTAAGTCTCTACCACAGCGGAGACTCTTAGAAGCTGCTGGTCCAGGCAAAGAAATAGTCCGGCACATAACGGCCGTTGTTACCGTTTGACCTAGCAGTGTCCCTCTGTTTTGTAGTCTGACTAGAATGCAGCTTCATATTCGCCATACAGACCTGAGAGTGGCGTCGATCTTCTCATTTAACTGCAAAATCCACTTACTTTCAAATTCTTCTCAGTACCAAAGCTCCAACTTCTCCCCAAGTTACAGAACTTAATCAGCAACAGAGGAGGTTTTGCATCTTTTAGCTCAAACAAATATTCATCACATTAGGGCTGGGCATAACATCACTTATTTGTCTTACACAGAGCTCCACAAACTCAAACACAACGAGGTCTTGTTCAGTGGGAACACAAAACCCTTTAAGAACCTGCCTGACTGATTAACCTCACTTCTGCTCCTCAGAGTCTGCAGGATCCCCCGTGGCCCTGGGTTTCCTCATCGTGGTCCTCATCGCTCTGCTTTTGACCATCGCCTTTGTCATCTACAAGAAGAAAAGGGCCTACTTCTCTTCCACTGTCCGCTACCAGAGGACGTTTGATGACACCACCAGTATTATAACAGAAGCTGACTGAGCTCGCTTAAGCAATCAGCCTCAGGGAGTATTACGTGCCACGTGCCTGCCTCGTGTGCATTTTAGTATTTTTCAGCAAGAGCAGATGCAGCCTTCCCCCTTTTTTTAAAAAAAGTATTTATTTGTCCTGCTCACGCCTGCAAACGTTCGAGAATAATGTGTAAATATTGTCAGAATTTTGAATATCTGCTAAAACGTAGTTCCTTAATATGGGTTATTTTAAATTGTGTTTAATAAGAACTCTGTGTTATACCTAATGTAAATACTCGGGCTGTCGCTCTCTGGTAAATATTGATTTCCTTTTTTTTTTTGGAAATTCTAAAAAGATTTTGAGTTGATTTGCTGAATTATGCAGCCTTAAAAAAACACTCCCCTTCAGCCTTACAAACCAAGGTTAAATTGCACTGATGCATAGGTGACTTCAAACTATCAGAAACAAAAAAAAAAAGTGCTTTTATTCTTTTATACTGCACATACTGTTGCTCAAACTCTTTCAGCTGTATTTTTCAATTTCAGTTTGATTTCCACGTGAATGCAATTAATCAACACTTAAATTGACTTTTAAAAGGCCAGTTCACCTGAAAATACAGCAAAACCTGTTTTTCTTGACTCATTACTTCGTCAAATACTTACAGCACTGCCCACCGCTCAGTGTGAGTCATCAAACTGCTTTCTACCGTACGCCCTTTAACTGCCTAGAAGCAAAAGGTAGAAACTGTTCCTGTCAACATTTAACTTGCTGTTGCTGTTGAATTCTTGAATTGTTCTTTTTTTGCAACTGCGACTTTGAGCTCCACTTTACTGATCTTTTTCCGATCTCGAGCTGGTATCCTACCCACATTCAATAAATCACAATAAAAACATCTGAGCTGAGACACTGCACTCTGGTCAGGAAAATACTCGTATTTTTAGTTGGACTGTGCCTTTTTAAAGTAGAACAAGTCAGCGGTGAAAATCTCAGACTGTGCCTTTCTTCCATCATGACTTCAGAAGAAATGGGAGTTTTTAAGACACTGGATTATTTAGAATGTATTAAGTGATTCAGATGACTTATTAGTACCTAACTATGTGTTTTAAACTGTATATAAGAGGTGAAAGAGAAAATCTGAACTTCAAGTCCTACTGATTTGGTTTTAAAAGTGCAGCACACTGTTTTTGCCTCAAAATGAATCAGACACCTGTTTGTTTCATTTGTTTATGTAGCTCGGACTTTCCTATGCACTTAACTACTGAGCAATAACGCACTTTAAAATGTTGTGGAGCAGTTCCTACTATGTTTAAGCACAACAAGGTTCAGAGAGTTTTTAAAGCCGTTCAAATTGCACTAGCGTTTGCTGTGAATGCTCTGTAAATATGTGATGTTTGTTTTGTAACTGAGAAGGAACCAAAGATGCTCTGAGTCGTCTGAATGTCCAAAGCCTGAGCTTCTCTTCCCGTTTGTGGAACTGCCACTGTACGGCTTGGCAAACCCTTTCATATCAAGTTGTAAACCAAATGTTTGTGGGTTGTTTTTTTTTTTTTTTAAACTTTCCCAACACTCCTAAACACATCTATCAGCTCAAATCAGGTACAGTACCCTTCCAATAAAATTCCTGTCTTCAACGATTTGTCTGTTGCCATGATCTTCACTGTATTAATGTGATGCAGTGCTGTTAGTTAAATATTAATTATATGCAATTTGTCAGGCGTAAAGACAACAATGAAGTTTCACAGATTCCTCCGCTACTGTATGTAGAAAGTCATTTTGAGGTGTATTTTAAAAGGCAAAAATCAGCCCTAAGGTATAATTTACACACTAACAGCAGAGTTAATATTTGCAATTATTCAGCCAACTAACCAAAAATTAGCATTAAAAAATGCAGTACAATATTAAAATTAGCATTAAAATCTTTTCAGAATTTTCCTTTTCAACAGATATAGACGTAGCATGAGACTGAACTAGCATTTTGTTTCACCTCTCTTGGATATGTGGGTGACAATTCAAGTGTTTGGAGTTTTGATTCCTTTGTACATTCATTTACTTCTAGGTGAGACAATGGAGCAAAGAGATTTAATGCATCAACATCAGTGAGGCCCTATCAGAATAATAGTAAATCAATATATAACGGTAAATAAAAAGACTTGACAGAAAAGGCAGTTTGCATTAAATCTTTATTCCCAAAATTAAAAGCATGAAACTAGATTTGTACATACATAAAGCATTTCAAACACAGAAATAAACATGGAGAAAATCTGTTGATGGGGCAAGTTCTCTCTTTTTTGTTTAAAACATCTTCTCGGTAGGAGAAATCAGAGGAAAATAGACAACAAAAGGAATAATCACCACTTTTTATAGTCTTCCCCAAAAGCATCTGTCTTACCATCACAACTTAAGTACAAATCAGCATTTGCACTTGTTGTCCTTCTATGCTATTTCCATTTCTGCATTTTCATTTAAACATTAAAGCACTTGTGGTATAACAGTTAAAAAAAAAAAAAAAAACTTGCATTTTAATTTAGTTATTATAATTGAATAAAGTGCACTCTCATAGAAACAGAAATGGTGGTGTCAACCAAAATGTTTTATGCACCAGTTCATTTCAAGTTTGCATATCTGCAAAAGCCACCTGCAACAAAAGGCAAGACGCGTTCTGTGTACTCGGCATCTTCTCACTGCCGCTGCATTTCAGACGAATATGACAATGTCGAAGCATGTGCGAAAACTGGATGAGCTACCATATGGCATGGAGTAGCCCTGCACCCTCAGATCCTCTTTTTTTTTTTCCCACCACTTTCACATGATTAGTACTCCTCTTCAAGATCATCGTCCAGGTCAGAAAACTCAATAGACGGTCGGTTGTCTCTGACCTCCTCGTCACTTTCACCTTGGGGAACTGCAATCCAGAGACATTAAGTCAAAGTCTGTAGACATCATTGAAAACACTCAAGTGAGGGAGCCACAGTATAAAAGCTGGAAGTTTTAAACATGAGGACTGCCTTTCAACAAGTCCGTAAGCACAAGAGAGAAGGACTGAGCAACATACTTTCAAGATTGTCCATGTGTTCATGAAGAATTCTCACCAGGTTGAATAACTAGGTGAGAAAGGGAAGAAGTTTCTCTTTTCAACATTTATATTCTACCACAATCCGACAGTCAAACATGCTCAAATTGTGTAAATCAGTATTAACTTGAGGTCTTGTTTACTGTAATAAAGTCGGACAGCGATAAATTTCAAATGCACATGCTGAGACAGAATAATGTAATATGATCATTGATTGTATTGAATAAGCATGATGGGTAAACCTCGTGAGTGTGTGTCTGTGTGTGTGTGTTCTCACCCCAGCTGCATCGACTGCTCCGAGAACATCAGAGAACCTCTGCTCACAGAAATGAAGCAGCACCACCAGATAGAGACCACTGCTGATGAACTCGTCATATTCTGACTGTGGAGCAGGAAGACGACCTTTCAGCTTTTATCCAGAACACACGCAGCAGACGGTTGACAAAATAAAAGGCTAAACCAACATAAAATGCCTTCGTAAAAGATGTAGACTCACTTGCACGTGTGTCCTGTATAACTCCTGAATGTCGAAGTTGTCTATATTCAAACGCAGTTTTTCCTTGCAGAGTTCACAAGTTGTGATGGCCTCGAGGTTTGTGCCTGAAAGACAAAAAATAAACGAAGAAAAAAAAAACATGAGAGAGAGAGAAAAAAAAAATCCAAATTGTTGACAAGACATAGTTTTGGTGAAAGCTGAAGTCAAGTGAGAGGTTTGTATTTACCTGAGCCAATTTTGGAGCGAAGCCACCTCTTGATGCATTCCTGGTGGACGTATTGCAGACTGCCTGTGCAGCGGCAAGGCTGAATCAGGGGGTTGGTCGCCGACTCCTCCCCCATCTGACAGATTCGGCACAGGTCACCTTCTTCCTCGTCAGAATCCTCCAGCAGCAGTCTTTCACAGAAGAAAAGGATATTTAGCTTTACTGCAGATACAGTAACTTTTTTTTTATTAACTTCTTTTATTTCATACATGAAAATATTTCCTTACAAAAAGAACAGTTGCTAAATTATAAAATCTTAAATCTTGGCATTCAAAGTTTTCCCTCTTAGAGAAGGTAACATCATATGTATCCACCTAATCGTTGTTCATTCACTACTAATGCACAATTGGTCCAGGGTGTGTTTTGCCCAGCTGAAGAGTGTTACCGATTACCTGTCAGTAAGGTTGGCATGTGAGCCACTTTTTGGCCTCTCTATCTTACTGTATAAAAAAAAAATAAAAAAGTACAGCCTGATAAAATTCGATCTCACAACTACAATTTCACCAATAGCTAATAAAACACTGTGTATATTCTTCTTAACAGTGATAAAGTGTGAAAAACTGGAACAACAGCAGAATGTCTTTTCTATCAGTATAAAAAAAACACAAGATGCTAAATTAAACAGTGTTTGAGGTTTTGGAAGACAACTCTTACTGAGCTAGGCTAACATATCTTGGACCAAAAGTATGACTGTTCTTAATGCTAACTACATTGATATTCATGTTATACAGCTCCCAGTGAGACAGCAATCAAGCACATTGCCCAAATTGCTTAAATAGGCACTGGTTTTCTAAGAGGACGAAGAAGAAGTAGTAATCTACGCGTGTTATGTGGGCGTTCAAAGTCTATTACCTCTCCTTGATCTTGCGCAGCTTCTCTTGATCCCTACTGGAAATTGGCTTCTCCCTCTGGCCGTCCGGCTGGCTCTCAGCACTGCTCAATGGACCCATAGAAACTGAAATGTTTTCGTACACTCCGACTCTGCGGCGTGGTGAAAATTCGATTGAGGCATCCTCGAGTTCGGGTAATGTCTCATCCTCGAGTCTGCAGGGACGGCCTGCACCACAGGCCTCTAAACCAGCTGCTCCTTCCTCTTTCTCCTCCTCCTCCTCCTCCTCGTCCTCGTCTTCTTCCTCATCATCGTCATCATCATCATCTTGTGATGCTTTATGCTCAAGGTCATCCCACCTTCTCAGTAAATGCTGTGGACGGCTGTAGCCTTCTTCTGAGCCTGCAGCAGAGTGAGCACCCTCGTCCCTAACGTGTCTTCTGAGGCGAGACAGGAGGGGAGGGCAGCGGCCACGGAGGGAGGAGGAGAGCCAGGAGGAGCTGCTGCCGCTGCTGCCTCCACTGCTGTTGTTACTACTACTGCTGCTGCTAACGCCAGGCTCTCTCCACAGTGCCATTCTGGGCCGAGTTGCCCCACCACGATAGCCATCATTGTTGTTTTCCTGGATAGGGGCGAGGTCTGCCCGGCGACTCCTGAGGCTACCCAAGGCTGCCTCCGACCCTCCGGCATGAGGCTCCACACTGGACATCCTGGCTCCTTCGTCACTGTCCACAGACTCTCCTCCAGTGGATGGACTGTCATCATCCAGGGAGCGAACACTGGAGGATCCACTGGAAGAGTCTTGGCTGGAGCGCCGCGAGAAGAGACGGGACAAAAGGCGCCGAGTGGAGCGACGGCCATCTGACTCTGTGCCTTCGGGGGCCGGCCTCGGAGGGAGCGTGGCCTCTTGTCTGGTCAGGGGAGAGGTGTACCAGGGGGTGTGGGAGGAGTAAGAGGAGGAGATATTTGAGGAGGATTCAGGGTTCCCTGTTTTTTCCTGAGCTGAGTGGAGGGCTGATGAGCCGTTCATGAAACGGGTTGTGGTTCTGTTGCTGTAGTCAAGCACCAGAGGAGAGGACCGGTGGGAGGTTGAAGATGAGAGGTGGCGATTTAGGGAGCTTTCTCTAGTAGTAGTGGAGGAAGAGGAAGAAGAAGATGAGGAGGAGGAGGGAGAGTAGGCAGTCTCTTTAGGCCGAGCTCCCTGTGCATAAGTGGATGTCACCCTGTCTGTCTGATCTGAAATGAGGGAAGAGAACAGCAGTTTGTGTGAGATTATCTAAAACAATACCATTACACATCTTGAGTAATCTGAGTGTTTACATCACAACATATTCTTACACAGTGAGGAAGCCAATCCAGGAGTCCTCATCCTTCTTTCTCCCAAACCTGAGAGACTGGGCTCGTTCTTTGTGTCTAGCTCTCTCCTCGACAACAACGGCTTTGAGGAAGATGACGACCGTGAGAGTACGCGGCACGAGCTCCACGGTGAGTCACATGTGTCATTTTCTTTTTCAGCTGTACCTGTTAAGAAAAAGCAGACAAACCATTTTAAGGTTTGCTGGGTTCATTTTTCAAAATCAGTTTTATATTAATGGATTATGATAAGAATTTGACCTGATTACTATTGAAAGATTGTGAAAAGATTTTTTTTATTTTAATATACTCAATAGAGCCTGAGAAAATGTCTTTTTTTTTGTTGAATCATCTCTTATTTTGTTGTACAATATATACCCTGTTTAGAGTAAAGAGCAAAAGCTTTATAAGGGGATGGTACTGAAACTTGATTAAAATAATGTAAAAGGTAATAATGCTTTAATTAGTCAGCACAATATACTTCTAATTATTTGAATATTAGAGCCCATTCATTATAAACTCCATTAACAGTCCTACATCTGAATCACGCATATTTCTGTGTGTGTGTGTGTGTGTGTGTGTGTGTGATGCTGCTGTAATCTCCCGTTTATACAGTTGATTGCATTTGATTGGACAATGCTGCATATTTCCTGGAAACCAAATACAGTAGCTTGAAACTGGCTAATAGTAACAAATACTAAGATTACACACACAAACCAAGTCATTGTTGTCAAGTCATCAATGAATAGATGGCACAACCTGACCCTGGAATACAACCGATAACACTTACACACCTTATTTACACCAAAAGTTGAGACATTTTTGAGTCACTGCCTCTGAAACTGCCAATTCTTTCCACATCAGCAGCTGCAGCAATGCAGCCACAGTTATTCTGATGTGGAGTTAGCAGAGTTCAGATCCAGATTTCCCTTTAGTATTTTAGGGTTTACTAGAGACACTAAGCACATATTTATCCAAGCAGCATAGTTTGCTTTGGTGGTAGTGGGATCTTGATCTTGCATTTTTAGTCATTTTTACTTGTGTGTTTTTCTTTCAAAATATTTTTCAAACATTGTTAGATGGAGCCTGTGACTCAAGAATTTTACTACCAATGACTGTCCATGTACTTGTTGTGCACATGCAAATACAATTTTGAATCTTCAATGTAATAGTGACATTTTATTAATGCGAGTTAATGTTAGCCACCCATGTCACCACTGTCATCACCTGCACTAAAGCACATCAGTCTACAAGACAGATGACTGAATACCCAGTACTTATGTATTTACAAAGAATGATCATAGATGCCCAGGGTAATTTGATTTTTTGGTATTTCAATCATATGTTCTTCTGCAAAGAGCCAAAGAACAAACAACATGGTAAAAAGCCATCTGATTTTGGTGATGTCTCTGCCTCTTCACAAGCCTTCCCCACATCAAAACAACAGGATATAGATTGATATAAAAAATATTGTCCCTTAAGGCAATATGTTTTTTTTTTTGACCTCCATAAATCTGGCATTATGTACCTCTGCCACTGCTAAGCCCACTACTGGAATAGGTGGATCCCGTTGCTGAGGTGCTGGCTGTTCTTGAGTACAGTCCTCTGTTGCTGTATGACAGTTTGGCCCTTTTAGAATCGCCATCATCAGCGGCATTCAACAGCACTGAACGCATCCCCAACCTCCCCTCAGAATCAGCCTGGGAAAAACCAAGGCAGATGTTAAAAAAAATATATACTTTTATAGTTCGGTTACATCATTCACAAATATGCCTCTAACCAAATGACACAGTACAGCCCCAGTACCAGTTTGCTCCGGCTGCTGAGAGAGGATTCAGCCCACGGGCGGTCATAAGATCTGCTGGAGGATGTCAGAGAAGAGGGCAACTTCCAGTTGGTGGAGTGACTGTCAGAGCTGCTGTAGTCTCTGGTCGATCTCAGGAGACGAGAACTCTTCAAAAGGGAGAGAGGGTCAAACATGTAGCTTTAGTTAGTAGTCATGCATGGGCCAATGTGTAATACAAAAATTACTGAACTCCTTTTGTCTTTCAGTAGAGGGACATTCACACAATCTCTAGTGGAGCTATGTTTTCATGAGTGGTTCCCCATTTTGTTTGCACCTTGTGCTCTACTACACCAACAATTTCACTTATTTTAGCGGTTGCAATGTGCCAAGACACAGAGAAGTATGCAGCAAAATATGAGAAGACTACTGTGAACTGATGTTAACATGGATATAAGTAAGAGGTTTTAAAATATTCTAAAAATTTGGCTTTGAAAGAGTTTTATGAGTTAAAGACATGCATTCAACAGGTTGGTGTGTTTTAGCAGAGAAATGCAGGGTGTAAACAGAACTATTTGTTTAAAGGAAAACTCAAGAAGATATCTTTAATGGCATGTAACTGTAGATAGATAGATAGATACTTTATTGATCTCCAAGAGAAATTCACTGTAGAACAAAACTAATAAAAAATGTTGTACAAATCTCTTTGCCCATTTCATTCCTTATTCACCGTAACTATTCATGTGACTCACATTGGAGTAGAAATCAGATTTGTCTATGAACTCATATTGATTTAAAACAATAGCTAGTGGTTTGTTTGCTCTTTGAACTGAGCTTGGATCCTTCTGGAAAGCACAGGAACAACTAGACAGGGCCCGGGCCAACAGTAACACTATCTTTCGAGACGGGCCTTGACGAGCAGCAGGACTGAAATACACACAACGCGTGCCAAGGAATCTGGGCTGCCCTAAAAAAAGACCTACAAAGTGTCTGCTGTTGCACCACCGATTCACGTAGTTAGCTACTGTACCGCGCTCCTGAGGGAACCGGCAAGAAAAGAGCTTAGTTAAAAGCCCTCTCTCTGGAATACGCAAGAAAGGCAGATGAGTAAATCCCCGAGTGGAACAGAAACACAGATACAGTGGGATGTACAGTTGTTGTTATTTTCACTCTGGACTGTTTCATCCAGTTTAGAGCAACACTATTCCACCTGACACCCTACTTGACATTTGCATACAGCACTTTATTAGATTAAGTTGGTGTTCATCTACCATGACAGCCAAAAAAATGTAGGGAAAAAAAACAAACAAACAAACAAAAAAAAAACATGAAGCGAACCTAATGTGAAACCATATATGCAGCACACCGAGACTGATACAGGAAATCTACCGTGTGGAGTAGTCCATTTGAATTATACATATTGTAGGCAAATTTATAGTTGGGAGGTGTGTTGTCAGCCTACCTGTTGGTCCAGGTCTGCTTTGTAAGATGATGATGATGATGCCCTCGGGAAGCGATCATTATTCAGTACCGTCTCCCTGCTGTACAGTCTACTGGAGCCCAGTGATGAGGAGGAGACCGCCGGACTGGATGCGTAGGACGACCTGGAGCTGGGCAGACAGAAGGGAAGCCTGCGAGACCTGGAGTCCATCGCGGATTGCCTGTCGCGATACACAGAGGAGAAATCCAGAGATATTGTTGCGCTGTGGTCAAGACGTGCTGGCAGGAAGCAGGAAAAGCTTGCTCACAAACACATTTTCCATCCCCCACCCGATGACTCGATGGAGCTTGAAGTTTACACCTTGCAGCCCAGACTTTTAAAGGGCCTGCACACATCTCAGGTTGGTCTAATAACAGGGCTTGGTGTGGGCAGCGTGTGAGCGTGTCTAATTTGTTGATGGAGTGCACGTGATGGCGCGTCTGTAAACACTAAAACTTGCCAGCATGCTGCTTCCTGGACTCGGTATCAAAGTCACAGTGCCTATCTTTGGGACTCTGAACTCTGTCACATGAACATGACACTCCAATGGCTCTCTGACCTGCGTTTCTGAGCAAACAAGGTGCTCTACAAACTTTTTCAGACACCAGGATCATTTATTATTAAGCTGCATAACCACATCCAACACATAGTGCAGAGTCAAGTGAACTGTAATGTTCTCTTAAGTGCTACTGATGTATTAGCTGGACAACAAATGTACCAGCGGACTTGAGTGGGAGAGTGGAGAGTGGAGAGTTTCTGACATAAGGTGGTATGTAGGTATGAGTTACTCCCTGGTAGTGATATGGATCCATGGACATTAGCTACAGCACCTGTGGTCAAAGATAGTTCGGCGAGCCAGCAGCCTGTCAGACTGAAACGAACAGCGGCGAATAAGGAGAGATAACAAGAGCACTTTAAGCCGCTAACAGCAGGAGGCAACATATTCCAAGAAAAACAAATGCTAGATTGTTAAAAAAAAAATTAATGGAAGTAGTCTAGAAAAATGTACACAAAAAAATGTCCACGTTATGTCATGGTTAAAAACTAAAACTAATGTCTAATAAACCAACAGCTAGCAATTAATACTGCATTAAAACTATTTATAATGTTCATTTTAACACTTATTATTAACATAGAAGTTGTTCATTCAACTTTCTGGTCACTGGGAAGGCTGCAGTTTGAGGTGCTGTTGAACTCTACTTCCTTACACTGAGAGGTGTTTCTACTGTTTTGGCCATTCATTCCAGTTAATGAGGGCAATGCAGTTCAGCAGCACCACAAACCACAGCCCCCATAATGGCAATGACGTTAAATTAACAACTTCTATGAAACAGCGTCCAATTAAAATGAACATTATAACACTCACGAGGGTGGGATTTACTGCAGAGCTGTTTGTTTATCAGAGTTGGAATCAGCTTTGTTGGCCAAGCGTGTGAGGAGGTTGACTCTTTTTTTCTCATTGCGCTTTCACAGAAAGCTGAACAAATAAAAGGTTAAGGGTACACAGGACTAATATGTACACAAATGTGTAAAAAAAAAAAAAATAGCCGTACATATACACTTAGCACTGGGGTCATAGTGGTGCTGTTGTGTTGGACAACATTACAAATGTGTTTTTAATCTGACAACCCTTATGTAAAAAAAAAAAAAACACCTCTCAGTATAATGTAGTCCAGTACAACATCATTACAAAGTCAACAAAAACTGACCATTATAACCTTCATAAAAGGTAGAATTTATAGCAAAGCTGTTGTATTAAATTGCATCACATTGTACATGCTTATCTAATACAAGCCACTGAGTGTGTATGTGTGTACATATGTATTATGTGTATAATACATAATGTATATTTAAAAAAAAACAACAAAACATAAATAAAAAAGCAAATATGAGTCAAGGGTAAGTAATAAACTATACAAATGGTGCAAAGAATGGATATACATGCAGGGCGTGACACTTCATGATGATTTGTGGGTTTTAAACTGTAAAAACTACAATCTATTGAGGAAGCAAGTGGATGTCTGTTAGATTTCAGTAACTTTGAACAGGATGTAAAGGGCCTAAAACACCGACAGCTGACCACAAGACATGAGGAAATGCACATGCAGCAATGTCAGCATGTTGGCAGTCTAAGCAGACAGTTTATCATTGACTTCAACCAAAAACATGGTGATTAGATAACATTACCTTGATGCCTTCGGATGTTCTTATAGCTAATTTACCAGTTGTCTCCTCTCCAGCCAAAACTGTTAGTTAGCTTGTGAACATTTAAAATCGCGCAAACGACTAAAGAGATAGAGATCATCGGTGTCACCTCCTTTAGCTCTTCCTGGTCTGAACTACTGTTGTTTTCACACATTTCGTAAGTCCCAAGTAACGTTAGCAGGAAAAATAAAAACGTTGTGTGTTTAAAGTGTTTAAAATGGTCTAAAACTACCTCAAATACTGTGGCAGGTCGCTGATATGTTATGCTAGCTGAGTAGTTCAGCTGTTGTTTTCGAGGTTGTTTGCTACAGCAGCTCATAGTTATTCAGTTAGCATCCGGCTAGCTTGGGCTTAGCTTGACATTTTACCTTCAACGAGAGAGGAAGAGGGGAGCTAAATTTAAACATTTTGGAGACAGATAGCGACGGCACCGAGCGACAAACCACATGAATTAAAACCCACAACTGAGCTCGCCTCTGAACACATCCTTTACCTTTTGATGCGCCTCGGTTTGCAGCTACAACCAGAGCGATGGCGTCCGCCGCTGCCTGCTGTTGACACGGAGGGTCAGCTGATTTACGGTGACCCGGAGGGAGTGGTTCCAAAAAGCTGCTGTCAGGGGCTTTATCGAGGTAAAAAATACATTAAACTGCTGTACTGCTGCAGCCCGAGGAGATCAGACACATTTGTGAGGCTGTTGAAATGAAACCTTGTACCTGCACGGCGACTTCGACGCCCCAAAGATCTTCAAAATAGGTCAAACAGCGCCCCCATGAGGCCCCCTTAAGAAAGTCAGTCATGTTTTTATGTTTAACTCCATTAACAAGTCCATGCTTGTTCACATTGGTGGAAAAAGTGTGCATTGTATTTTATTTAAACAAAATTAGTTATAACACACTGCAAATCAGTTTCATGCATTCAAAAGTATTAGCATAAAAAGTTTCAAGTACAAAAAGTAAAAGTCATTATACAGAATTTCAGGATGATATATTTTATATCACTGGATTATAATTACTGATGCAAAAATGTTGCAGACAGTTCAGTTGGAGCTAATTTGAGCTACTTTATTATATACTGCTGGGACACTTGATCCATAATAATGCATATAGTAACTAATGTTAAATAAATAGTGGACTGGAAGTGGAAAGTAACATAAAGTGGAAATACTCAAGAAAACTAGAAGTAACTCATAACGAAAAAGAACTATACTTAAGTACAGTATGTGCAGTGTCTTTTGGTTTACTTGAGTAAAGTACCACAGAGTAAAACTGCTAAGTCCTTCATTCAGAATCATATTGGAGTAAAAGTATGAGTATTAGCACCAAGACTAATATAGCTCATTATGCAAAAGGGCAGAATAATACATTTTATATAACTCAATTATAATTAGTGATGCATTAATGTGAAAGCATCGCTAATTTTGCAGCTGGTAGAAGTGGGGCTAATTTTAAATACTGCTTGGTGGCCTAATCTATAACACCACATTATTATGTATTATCTGATTTATATTTGTAGTAATAATCTGAATCTGCAAAGTAGCTGGTAACAAGTATTGTCAAACACACATGTAGTGATGTAAAAAAGTATAATATTGGCTTCCAAAGTATAGTGATGTGTATAAAGTAGCATACAACAGCAATATGAAAGTACAGTTACCTCAAAATTATGCTTAAGTACATTGCACCACTCCAATACAAGCCAACAAACTCTGGAATAACTTGACTGACTGCACCTGTCTTGAGAAGAGGTAAGATATAGTTCACTACTTTCTCAAAATATGTCAGATATGATTCTTCAAATTTCCACTGTCACTTCTGTTTTCACAGCAGGGTTTCAGTACTGAAACGCCTCAACGCAGGCAAACCAGGTTTTTAATGAAGATCTCTGTGTAGAATCTTAAAATGAGTTGAAATCCACGTGTAAAATGAAGAGTGTTTGATGTTTGGGTAACTTACAAGATCTGTGGAATGATGCATGTATAAAGACACAGTTTGAGATATTTAGCAATTAGCAATGGCTGCATATGAAGCAGCCCATCCCATCAGCCAGTGAATCCAGCTGGAAATAAAACACACCATCTGTGGGTTTAAGGCCCAGAATACATTTTCTGAATAAATAAAATATACAGTAAATCCTGCAAGAGTACGAAATTGTGTAGCTTCTCTGCACGGTACTGTCTGGCACTGTGTACTATTTCGAGGAAGCAGTTCCCCTCCTGAAATGTTTATTTAGTCATTTCAAATTATAAATGTAGTAGTTCACATTGCTGTCTGTCTGAGTTTGACATTTCATTTGCAGCATTACACTCAGTGGTAGAAAGTAACCAAGTACATTTACTAATGTACTGTGCTTAATTGCAACTTTCAGTTTTGTCAACATTTGTACTTTTATTTAAAATGTATTTACAGTTAATGTAACTTTACACTCCTACTTGACAACATTTCAAAGGGAAATATTGTCCTTTTGTTATATTTTACAACTTGTTACAGTTATTTTGCAGATTAACATTTATAGACATTATTCAAAGCAAAACATCTTATGAAATATAAAGACACAGATTAAACTATCCAACAGTATATCACAGAAGTTAAATGTCAGATTTATTAAAAGTCTAAGATACTGCACAATAAAGTTTCAACACTCTGTAAGGGGTCATTATGCAGTTGAGAATAATGAGCACTTTTGATATTTAAGTACATGTTGCTGATAATACGTCTCTATTCACTTCAGTAAAGTCATAATTGCAGGACTTTTACTTGCAAATAGTTATTTTACAGTGTGGTGCAGCAATGAGATCTTTCCATCATCCATCCATCTGATTATTCTGATGATAGCTGATTATCTTGATAAACCCCAGACTAGTCAACTTATAATAAGATGAGCAGCCGAAACACGGAGGAGGAAAATTAATGAAGTCTGGGACCTCCCTAATATATGACTCTGAATTTAGTACATACAATGAAAGTGGAGAGGATGTAGCAAATTATACAATTAATGTGATGAATGAATATATATATTGCCATCGCAGTACGGGCAGAGACACAACAAAAACTGTGTCATATTTTAATCTGCCATGTCTGTATTGACAAAGTATGCTTAAAATGTAAAATACATTTGTCAAAAATATGAATTGTGGCTGTCTTTTTTTTATTAGATGCAAGTTTCAAGTATATGTCCATTACGTAAAATATCTCTTTTTTTCAGTCTTTGGATTTTGACTAAATTGGGGCATGTGATGCATCTTAGGTGCATCATGGCATTCTGACATTTTCAAAATTACTGCCCCAAGGTAGACACTATAAATACAAGCCAAAAGTAATAAGTGAAAACTTTGCTTACAGCTACTTACATGCTCTCCAGCAGCGCTGAGCAGATGCCAAATACATAACACATAAGTGTTTTTCCATGAGATTCATGAACACAAAAAAAGCACACCTGATAATTTAGCAGCTCCTTGTGAAGACAAAGGATTTAGAGCAGAGCAATCAAATCACCCACAGAACACACCGAGCTGTCTTTGCAGGGATTATTTCTTCAACAGAAAGTATTTTTAATGAAAACTGTTTACAATGAAGTCTGTGGATTATCTAGAGTAACTTTGTCCCAGGGAATAGATGTAGATTTTTTTAAACTTGATCTTTGAATGCTTTGAGCTGCACAATGAAATTTAATTTATTATTGTAGCGGAGCCCGAAATCTCAGAGATCTGAGAGATCTCAAATCCTGGTTAAATAAAACCAAATAAACCCCAAACTTACTCATGTACTACTATGGGGATAAACAATAAAATAGTTTTTGGTTATAGAATTTGGGGTAAACCCTTTAATAGATCAGACAGTGAGAGTAGCATAGACAGTTCTGACTTAACAGAAAATGAAGAAGAAGAAACCGTTAATGAGACAAAATGACAGAAACAAAGAAAGCAACCCAAGATTCACTTCTGAAGGCCATACATTCCAGAGAGAGACCTTTATTGTCTTTCTCTAAATCTATAGACCGATAATAACACATCTCATCTGATGGTCATTGATTCTTTACAAATTGTATGTGAATCACTGAAGAACTACTGACCTTCATTTTTTATTTGAAGTGTTTGTTAATGCTGCGGCTGCTGCTGATGAATGATCTCACTTTGCTTCAGATGATCGGGATCTGTGTCATTTTCACACACACAGACACACACAGAGCATACCCAGTAATGTCCAGGGCTGACGTCATTATAAAAGCCAGGGGAAGCTGATAACCACTAAGGGGCGCTGTAGCTCACACTTTTCCCCCCTCCACGGCCCTGGAAGAAGCGATTGAGCTGCACTATTATTTGCATGCCAGAACTTACTGTTTGTTTAGTCAGGGAGGCAATTAAAGCCAATTTCAACAGGTTTAATTAGATTGATTTGAATAATTGCTTTGAAAGGCATAGAAGATCCCGTCATCACAGCAAATCCGGGATTAGCAGCATTCATTTGATTTGCATACTTTAACTGATATCTAATTCAGTAGACCTCAGGAAGCATTGATCAGAGATAAGTCTAACACCTTTTTATTCATTTTGTTTTCATGTTGCAGATACTATAAACGGCACTGTGTTCTTTTTATTTTTCTTTCTTTCTGTCTTTCTCTCTTTCACCGAGCAAAATTCATTTACCACCTAAAAACTGTAACACACCAAATTCGTGTTAAGTGTGTGGGGGTCCTGAAAGGTCAGTTTGGAGAAGAGCAGGAGCACTGTTGCACGGCGGATGCATAGTAATGTGAAGGTCAACGAGATACTCATGGCTCGGTAAAAAAATGTGGCACTTAAAAGGCCCAGTGATCCATTATTAGTTGCATGTGTACAACGGTGAACGGTGATCAAACCAAGCGTAAATCTACTCAAGGCTAGCAGAACAAGAGGTGAAGGACAAACAGAGAGTGAAAGGGATAAATATAGGAGGGCAGTGCTGCAGATTAATTGCTGACAAAAAGGACGCCTGACCTAGACAAACGAGGAAGTGCAAGGTCTGGTGAGTTGGGAAGGAGGATGCTCAACCCAATTGCGGGTCTGTAGGCCAATGCCACCCCCCCCCCACCCCCGCTCAACCACCATCCTTCAGCCACATGATTCTGCATACTGCGACGTGAAGAGAGACTACAAGCTCTCCTCCCCCAGTGCTGCTGATAGGATGATAATGGAGCATTCCTTGGAGCTGTTCCTCATTCACGCTAGCTGTGACAAGGGAGGAACAAGCTTTTTTTTTTTTTTCCACTGGGGGCAGCTTACTTTTTCAGCTAAGATCGTGGGCATGTAACCTGAGATTTGCACACACAATGCCCTACTCTCTCTTGAATTCTCTTATTTATTAGGTCATTTATTATATGAGATGCATACCTACCTAATTAGTGCAAATTGGAGGCGTTTTTTTTTTTGTTGCTCATGTTTGCCTTGTTTACCCAAGTTAAAGTTAAATGGCTTAAAAGCCGCAAAACATGACTTCAGCAACGTCGCGCACACAGCCACAAGGACGTGAAGATGCTCATGTTTACTCTCTGCTCATGAAATTGACTTTAACTCGAGCCTTAAGACAGAATAACAGCAAGAATGTCTGGATTTGTCCAGCCCTGTGTAATCACAAAGGAATGTCCTGAGACATTTCTGCTTTTCCTCTACAAGACCCCTCTTTTCCCACGGCTCGTCCAGGTCTTGAGAATCTGTTTCCTCTCGCTCTCTCTCCCTCCCTCTGTCTCCCTTCCTCCCCCCCCCACCTCTCTCTCTCCCTCTCTCTCTCTCTGTCTGTTTGTGGAGACACATAAATATCACAAAGGCCGGTTTATAGGAGAACTACAATACAAGCTCAGTGTCTTCAAGAGTGCAAAGAGCAAGAGTCCGTGCCTTCTGAGAAACCTCTAGGAAGGCACATCCAGGCTAAGGCTGTGAGCTATTTCCAGCGTAAATCAAACAGAAGATTCATGGAAACAAACACGCAACACAGCAGAGTTGAGTGAGCTAACTAAGCACATATTGTAAGTTGTTGTCCTGGGGGAATTTCCTATGTTGTGTTGCTTTCAGTAACCCTCTCATTAAATAATATATTATTTTTAACTTTCAGAAATTGCGTAGAACAACAAACCGCAGGCTACATGTGGCCAAAGATTTATGTTGCTGAAGATTTACAAACTACTGAGCTCACCTGCATGCTTACAGTGCAATATCTCTGTTGGTGATGATCTCATGGCAACCTGGGGATCGACAGACAATGTATTAGTGTTTGTGTTTTTATGATGTGGAAAGTCCTTGTCTGCTCGCTGGTGGCATTAGGCTTTTTTTAAAAGTGTGTATGAGCCTGTTTCTAACACAGGAGTGGAGTGGAGTGGAGACGAACATCTGAACACATCAGTAACAATGGTGGAAAAGCATGGCCACATGTGTTAACACTTTAGGTCACATGTTTGAGGGGCACCATCTCAAATGCTTGTGAGTTATTTGCGGACATTCTTCTCTCGCCATAGGTTTGCCCAGTTGCAATCAGCGAAAAAACAAAAATCTATAAATATTTTATTTATATTCACACGTGTTGCAGACAAGATGAAAAAAAAAACACACACACCTGATTCATGAAAAAAAAGAGCCCATTTTTTCAATTAGTGACTTTTAGCAAAGCAATGCTTCACCCCACCCCGCGCAACCGCTAAAAAGCTTTTCCGAGGATTCAAAGAACATTTGTTGGTCTTAATGTTCCCCAGACACAAAGTGACATCTGCCTCCCTCCCTGCATGCCTGCTGCTCTTTGTTCAGAAGAGCACTGAGGGGAGAGCACATTGAAGGCAAAGATGATGTCACCATTGTGATCATTACTGTGCTGTGTGGTGCCCTATTTTTGACCAGGCGTCACTGAGGGCAGGCCAGAATGTCTGCCTGCACATTGCCAGGAGGAACAGTGGCCTGCCAGTATTAATTAATGCAGGGCCTGTTTTCATCAGTCCTAAAACCGTCTTAAGACCACCCCCACGGGCCCACCTACTGTAAGTCTATGTTCAGATGCTGCTCAACAAATTAATCGTTTGAGCAACCTGACGAAGGTTTGTGGATATGTTCTTAACCTCATGACTCTTTTGTTAGTTTCTTTTCATTGATTAAGCACGGCAATAAATTATTTATTCAGTAGTTCTAGTCTATTCCTGGTCAAACATGGGCGTAAATGCACTCTATAAGTGCATTAATTTCCTGCTGGAAAACTCTGGGTTTTTGCCCAGGCCACAGAAATCAACTTAAAGGAGCAAACAAGATGTTTATTTACCTTTGCTACCTTCAGACAGCAATGCTTTATTTATCGTTATTCAGTAATTAATCACTGCTCCTGCCCAGCTGTATTAACACCTCATTTCACTGTGAACAGGTCTGTTGAATAATTTATTTTGTCAAT
Organism: Scortum barcoo; assembly: GCA_023238725.1. Taxonomy (NCBI): domain Eukaryota; kingdom Metazoa; phylum Chordata; class Actinopteri; order Centrarchiformes; family Terapontidae; genus Scortum; species Scortum barcoo. The sequence continues at coordinate 11,038,715 of CM041531.1, forward strand.
CACAGAAATTAACAGAAACAGTTAATTATTAAATTAATACAAATACACACAGTCGCGCTAATGCAAATACACACACTTACAATTTTGAAAATGATAAGTAATTTGCTTCAGGGAATAACTGTGTAGTTTAGATCAAATCCTACCAGTGGCAATTGTTAAGGACATAAAAAAAGAGCTGTATCATTGTAAATTAGATCATTATTACGCACAAAACAGGAGTTTCATTTCCAAGAGATGACACCAGCAAAACAGCCATTTGTCATAATGGAACTTTCAAACATGCAGGTGTGACATGTAGACTAACAGATGTTATTGCCCGGCACCAAGACAACATATTTTATTATTGTCTTATAGTTTTGATTTAGTTAGTTCCCAGTGCACCTGCCTTTTATAAAGAATCCACTCCCCTGAGCATCCAAGAAGTTAAAAGTTAAAGGGTCAGTGAAGATGTGCTCCCTGATTTTGTTATTGTGACCAATAACACCTAGAAATCCTCGAAATTCCTCCCAGCTCACTGCTGATGTTTTGAGTTTCAAAATGTCAACAGTGTACTGAAGGAAAGTTGGGGATTTTAATGTGCTGTCGGGCACCACAAAGAGGTGAATCTTTAAACACAAAAAGTTTGAGGGCCTTTTTTTTGGATGAAACACTCTCAAACACTGAGCAATCAGGCTTGAAGGCAAATGTCAGCTCATGATGCAGATAAACCAGTCTGTTATTACTCTGAAGGATTAAAGATGGACTTACAGAGAAATAGCCAGAAATCTTAAAGTATGTTTGAGCACTGTGGCCTTAAGTGTATTCCGAATGAATGAAGAACTTTCTGAAAAGGTCTGTTTGATCTGCTGTATGTTAAAAAGACGAATACTCACATGCACAGATTTCTATGAATGAATGTTAAGGATCACAATTTGAGCCATTTCAGCCATGTCATGAATGTTTCTCGTTTCACTTATAGCTACCACTTACTTATATTTTCTAACTTTGCTTTGAAATGACATTGACATTATTCAAGATTTAACCAAAGTTGCTCAAGCATAAACTTTTCATTTATAGTGTGTATGAATGTCTTACTTCGTGCATTTGCTGATTAAAAAGAGCGCGGATGCAGGCCAGCATTATGTGTTTGGACATCTGCCGGGGCATCTTTTTTCATACATTTTATAATAGCTCTTAGGGTTTACACACAGTTCAAGCACACCTCTAGAATGAATATGAAAGCTTGTTCAATAGATGGATATTTGATGGCCTTGGCATACTTTATCTGAAAATAGCTCACATGGTATGCATGGACATTTTTTCTGCATTTAAATGAGACTTTAAGGTCTATAATTAGACCAAAGGTAGCATTGTGATGCAATACATTAGCATCAATTTTACTTTCAATTGTTGTTTTTTTGTGCTTCCTGCATTTATATTTATGTAGGAAATAACAGAAGATAGAAAATGTCACATAGCTGTGGGAATCAACATGGAGAAAAAACCCAATCCTAATTCACCTTCACCCCAAATATGAGCTCTCAAATGGTATCCAAATCAAGATACATACAGATCTGTTAAATAAGATATGTTTCATATTCACGTGTGGATGTTGAAACCTTGTGCAATTATTTAGGCAGACTTGTAATGATTTCAGTTTTGCTGAATATCATACAGCGGCTACAGTCTAGATGTATGTCACAACATTGAGGAATACACATTCATGTAGTCATTTTGCCACTCGTGTATACTCATCCTTTCAGGTACGGGATTTCATTTAATTATCCTTTTTAATGTCATCACAAATGTGATCCTTACATGCCAACACAAACTAAGTTTCAATATAAAATGTCTTAAAAAAATTGAGAAATTTCTTTTCCTCGTTAACACTCGGCAAATTATTCAGTGATCTTAGGAAACCTTTCAGCAGCTTCGACATGACTCTGGTGATTGTGAATTTCCAAGGTTTCTAAGTGATAAGACACCGCATCTCCAAAGCTGTTATTTATATCAGTGACATTATTATCATTAATTGTTTTTCCATATCAGATGAATCACTTTTTATAGTTCCCTGGCGTAGTTACATAATTAGGGACGATGTTCCTTCAATAAAGGTGCCAAATTCTCACTCACATGAGTTTAGCACGTCCTAAAAAAGTTGGCGTTCCCACTAATACTGGTCGTGTAACACAAGGCATAGCTAATTTGAAATTAGTTACGAGTTCTACTTTCAGTACACTGCAGTGTAAATAACAGTATTCCTTTTCCATGCTTTGATACAAAATTTCAAGGGAACTCTCTGCCAAATCAAACTTGTCAAAGTCACTGCATAAAAGGAACAACAAAGCCCTCTCCCTGCAGAAACTGAACAATGTTAAATCTCCGATGACTGGCAACAATGATGTCTGTCAATATGGGTTGAGAGCCTCCTGCGGATTAGCATTTGAGTGGAATCCCATAAAAGGTAGCTTACCTTTGCATTACAAATCACTAGTGGGTGACTTAATAGAAGTAGCTCTTGTCTCCATGGAATTACAATAATGTTTCTTATTTTCCAGGTAATGACCATGCATTATTCAAGTAATGCGAGGGTGTTTATGTATAACGGACCATGTAAACTTTGTTGTAAGAAAATGACAAACAAAACAAATTCAGTGGTGTTACAGCTGCCCTACAGTGCTGTCTAATATCATGCTTTCTGTGTGGGTCAGAGAAGAGAGAGAAAAACAGCTCGGTTAATTAAATAGAAAAAGTGCCATGGCCACATATGTATCAAAGTATACTCCACTGTCAAAGATATATGCTTGCCACAGTGGACTAAAATCAAAGCTACCTCTATGTAAACCATGAGAAAGTAATGCACTGAAGCCTGAAATTCATCTGTAAAAGTCGCTTCCCTTGAAAATCACCTAAACTTTATCTGTCTCGAAATGCAGAATAAAAGAAACTGTTGAGTCACAGAATGTGAGTTATGTCAGTTTTATTTTGTGTTGGCTTTCTTTCTGGTAAGTACTGGCCCTATGAGTAAGGGAAATTTCATGCCTTTTTATTTTAAATTGATTAAATTATAAGTAAGTAACTGTAGTTAAGTGTAACAAACAGCAGGGCTCCTCCAGGGTGATATTCATACGGACTTGAAGGAAAGTACTAGGTTGATTACCTTCGCTAAACCCCTGCACTTATGTGCAGATTTAGCAAATGGAAAATCTGCTGACATTTTGTGTGGTGTGTGCACACACTGACGTGGGTAAAGATGTGTTTTTATTTGATTCAAGGTCATTTGGCTTTGCTCAGGTTGGGGTGACATTTGCTTGTGATCTAATTCTTCATGGAGAGATGCATCACTGTGGGGCCGGGACTTGTTTCTCCACTTTCCTGGCACAAATGACTCCTCATTCCCAGAAAAGGAACATACTAATGCTCTCTCTCTCTCTTTCTCTCCCTCTGTCTTTCTGCCTCCCTCGCTCTCCCTCTCTATCGGTCACACACTGACAACATGTGCACACAGACTGCATCTCCTCATTGAATGACAGTGTGAATGTACCTCATCAACGAATGAGTCACTCTACTACTCTGCTATTATGATGATTTCTCCCTTCTGTGTATTACATCATGCAACAGAGGGTTCTGCTCGGTTACATTCACCACAATAAACACTCTCCGAGCGCACTCATTTAGACTGTGCAGGGGTTTATTAGTCAACCTTGCATGGAAAACATTATTTGGTTGATCTTCCAAATCACTTTTTATCTAGTTAATTTTGTGTGCATTTGCTGAAAAGCACACAGTTTTTACAAGCTGACAGTGAATCATAAGGGGGACATTAGGATGGCTAAAAACATTTGTGTCACAAACCCCTTTAATGCAACAAGCCTGAACCCTTTTCCTGTGGATGTCTCTGGAGTTAAAGGTCATGGATTTAAGCATATTTCACTGTCACATGGATCATCATCTACCATTAGGCATAGTTCAGCTTTCTTGAATATCTGTGACTGGGTGCACACATCCAATGCCATTACAGTTATTGCAAACCTTTTTCAGTAAGGGGTTTTAGGACACTAATCAATAACAGCGCTCATCTGACATAATTGTTGAATTTCATGTCAGCAAGAGAATATGAGTGCTACTTGAGGCACGGCAATATTCTACATATAGCAGCCGCAAATTGGTCCCTTGTGCTTTAATCACACAGGCAGTTCAAATCATTGACTTTGCAAATCATTACATCTCACAAGGCATTGTGTTCACGACTAGTGATGTATTGAAAGGATGCTACAAAGAGAAGATACATGGATGGGGAGAATAATTACAGTCCGGTTGCAGGGTTCTTACATTAATCCAAAACAAAAGATTAAATTAAACTCAGCTACTGTAAGCAGTGTAAGATGTTGGAGGCAGAGGAACAATAGTGCTTGACTCTATACAGCAGAACATTGTCTTAATTGAATTTATTGGGTGTTTATTTAATAGCTATTATGTAGGACACAACAATAAGTGAGGACTAATTCAATTGCATAAAAAGACATCCTTAGGCCACTTTTCTTGTGTGTGAACACTATTTTAAGCTCCATTTATAGCGTTCAAATTAAACATCTCAGAGTTGCTGGAAGCTTCTCGTGTTAATGGAATCCCACATAGCGGATTGTGCGGGGAGGAGAGCAGATGAATCTGTATTCCCTGAATGTGTCTGGGCAAAAATCAATAAATGCAAGCACAGCTCCTCGCTTCTGACGGCTGTCCCTGTCTTTGCATGGTGGACTAATAGAAAAATAATAATTAAATCCAAATCACCAGATTAATTTGTTTTCCATCAGTCTCAGGAGAGACCCCTTTTTTTCCTGTTTCTTTAGTGGCTCATTATACTTTCTAATCAAGACAAAAAAAGTCCCTCTTTTAGACAGACATGCTGTCTCCCTTCCCCCTTCTCTTCCCTGTGGTGTGCTTTCTCGCATTGCAGTCATTGTGCTGGCACTTATTATGTTACAAATGACCGAGGTACGGCAGGCATTCTCAGTGTGCATGCAAAGAGGGCCCACCCTTCTATGCTGCTAGTGCCTTCTCCTAATGACGATGCTCAGAGTGCCCCCCGACGCCGCCCCATGCAGCCCTCTCCCCCATTCCCGCCCCCATGTGCTCTCTTTAATGAAGATTCTCCAATGCAATTAAAAATCCTTGCTTTTCACTGCAACTGTATGACAAACAGAGCCACTGTCATTCCTCATGGCCTGTCATTCCTGCTACAAGAGGCGGAGGAGATGGAGAAATACACCAGGGTGCCAGTGGCTAGAGAGACAGATAGAGAGGATTGTGTGTGTGTGTGTGTGTCTTTGAAGAAGAGCAAAAGCCCCCATCTCAACAGGTAATGGAAAGGGGCAGAGAAGAAAATCAATGACCAAAGAACATGGAGAGTGAGCTTATAAAATGGCCTTAACTGCACACCACAAGCTGAATAAGGGGTTCTGCGTCCATCCTCCAAACTCGGGTGATCATGAATGTTTTATCAGACCCCCACCCCACCACCACCTTTTCTTTTTCTTTCCTTTTTTTCTTTTTATACATGAAAATGATTTCTGAGCAACATCTTTGCAATCCTTTCAATGACATCAGAACCGTCAGGGTGACACTTTTGAATGTTGTGACATAACAACAGACAGAGGGAGAGAGAGAGATAGAGAGAGTGAAAAACAGAATACATTTATGGTCATTTATAATGTTTATGAAGCATTAATATGAATGTGCCTGTAAACCAACACTCCATCAAGCTGCTAACAATGAGTTCATTGTTTGTGTGTGATTTATGAGGTGTCTATAAACTAACAGTGAACAGTTTGTTAATCCAGTATAATACCTGTTAAAATGGATGCAACCAGGGTTGATGTGACATGGAGAGAGACACACCAGTTGGCTCCGGCTCTGTGACCCATCCTCATCCTCGTCAGGGTGGGGCATATAAGAACAGTTGCCCACTCCATCTGCAAAAAAACTCCCCATCCGCCCCACCCCCTTGTTGTTTTCCAGTTGAATGAAATAATCTTCCCCCGTCTGGAAACCCAGTCTGGGTCAGAGGGCCTGCGTTCAGCCTGTTGCTTATTGTGTGTTCAGAAGAGGAGGTAAAGCATACAATTAAGCACAGATGGCTGTCTTTGCCAGGAAATGTATTGATCCTATCCTGAGGAGGATCTGTCCCATTTTTTTTTTTTGTGCGGCAAATGCCTTCTAATTTAGATCCTGTGTTAAACTGATTTGTATTTGTTTGATCATCATCATCTTCTGAAGGATCATCGTTTTGGTCAGTTAATAGTGACACAACTGAGGAATTTTAGTGAGTCAGTATTGAGAAATGTTGATGATAGATAGATAGATAGATAGATAGATAGATAGATAGATAACTCATTACATGTATATAAATGTGTGGATGATAATATCACTTTCAGCCTTTTAAAATGGCTTTAATAAGTTAAGTTTCCAGCTTAGTCCGACATCACTAGAGCTGATCATACAATCAGAGCAGGAACAATTAATCGAATAATCAATTAGTCGAATGATAGAAAATGAATCAACAACTACTTTCAAGACTGTTTAACCTCTTAAGCCCTTTAACAATAAAAAATACCAGATATCTTCTGCTTCCTGGGTTATTCTAATAATGAGCGCAACTTTATTCATAAAGCGTCTTTTTATATAAAGAAACAAAGAAAAACAAGTGTTTCTTGGAGCAACTTTTCTCTGCAAGCTGCAAAATCCTTGCATGCACACACCATTTGACGCATTTCAGCTCAAACACTCCTTTTAAAGCAGAAATGAAATCTACATCTTAATAATGAACAAAACTGATCAAAGTTATGCAAAAGTTGGGACTTTTATATGAAGAAACGAAAATTTATGTTTTTTTAATATATATACATACATATCTATAAACGCATCCAATTTCGTATTATATTTGTTTACGGCAGTGATCATCGCACGTAGACGTGTTTAAAGACGCCGCGGACGACACGATGAATAAAGTTGCAAACCTGCCACCACCGCTAAAAAAGCCTCCTAATGACAGTGTCGCATTTAAAGTAACACCGGCCAATAACTGTATATCCTTCCTTTACTACGGCCGCTGCACAAATAATAAGTTTTCTTTGTGTGGCAGTAGTGAGCTGACGTCAGGTCGGTTCCTTGAAGTGGAGCTGAATAAACCTTGAGAAGAGTCTCCTTCAATCTGCTGTTAGTAACTAACACACACACGCACACTCAACACACCGAGACTCAATTACTGCCCAATTCCCTTCTTCTTTATCATTCGTCCCCGACCTCTTTCATAACCAAAAGCGACCAAAGGGGGGGAAAAAAACAAGAGAGAGGCGAGAAGAAGACCGAAGCCGAAGTGTTAGTTGAACTAAAAGCCCACGCTGGAAATAAGTAAAGTGTCGAAACTAAAAAAAGGTAAGTGTTTTATTTCACCGACGCCGTTTTCCCCCTTCACATCACAGAACAAGCGGCGAGCTGCGTAGAAGCTGGCTTCGTTTCTAGTTTCTTCGCTTTCTTTTTTTTTTACCTCCTCTCCTCCTCTCTCAGCGTTGTGTTGACTGCTTTAATACATAGTTTCTTGTTTTTTTTTTTAATTTTCCGTATTTCGCTCGGCGTGTGTGCTCCGTCGCGCTACATTTTGGCTAAAGTTTTCTTTCTTTTTTTCGCTGCTCCTTCCTCTTTTTTCGCTGAATACATTGTAACCAAGTGTCGTTGGAGCTTCTCTTCTTCGCTGACCTGATAGTGGGAATCGTCTTTGTGTCCCCTCTCTCTCTCTCACACACACGCCGTGTTGTATTTGATAACTTGCCTTTTTTTTTTCTTCGGTGGAGGAATTAAACTTTTCAAGGCTGTTTTGTCTGTTTTGCTTGTACGGAAAGTGTAAATGTGCTGTTTATTTATTTGTATTTTTATGTTTTAGCCGTAGAGAAAGCGAGAAAGAGAGAGAAGGAAGGGGAAAAGAGAAAAGGGGGAGTTAAAACTGCGAGTCACCGGACTGCCCGTGCGTTTAATATCCATCCACTTTAATAGACCCCTCGACGCGAAAATAAAAACAGTTAGCGACAAATACATAAATGTCTCCCCTCCCCACCCCCTTATCTTCGGATTAACTCTGGAAGTGTAAGGTTTATTTCTTTTTTCGGGTCAGAGTTTGAGCTTTTTTCTCTCGTCTTGTCGCCGGGCAGTCTGCCGGGGAGCTGCTCCGGCCGCCGCCGCGGTCGCTTCCTCGAGCCGAGAGAGAGACGCGCAGGCGGGCGAGCGAGCGAGCGGCCGCCCGGTCGAGTTGTTGAAATTTATCCCTTTGTGTATATTACAATATCCTCCATTTTTTCCCCTCCTGCCCCCTTCCAAAACAACAAGCCACTCGCCATCTTGGTTATTTTAAATTCACCCCCCCCCCTCCTTCCACTTTGCCCACCACCACCGCCGCCGCTCTCCAAGCACCCCTACCTTTCCCCCCCCCCTCCTCTCACCCTCTCTCTCTCCCTCTATCTTTCTATCTATCTATCCCTCACACACACAAACAAGCTACTTTAAAAGGAAATGGATCCACGTTTTCTTTTCTTTCAAGTTTTACCAAAGTTTTAGACTTGGTAGAGACGGAGGGTCGCGTCCTGTCCGTGCTGTGGGAGAGAACATGAAGGTGGTTGGGTTAATAGGTTATGAGCCATGATGTGATGGGGATTTTTTTTTTTTTTTATCTGAGAGACAGTTTGCAGTTGTGGACGACACGTTGGCTTTAAAAAGCAAATATACGAAGTGACGTAGTGTTTATTGTCAGGGTGTTTTTTTTTTTTTGCAGAGACAGGTGGACATGCTGGTATTTTTTTTTGGCAGAGACACAATTAAACAGACGCGTGTGCTGTGTTTTTTACATGTTGTTAAATGTGATATCTGTGCTGCTGTGTGTTTATCTGTCTTTATGTTTATACGCAACAGTGTATGAATGAATGAAAGAAGGAAGGAAGGAAGGATGGAAGGAAGGAAGCAAGAAAGGAAGGACGGATATTAATTACCAAGAATCCTATTAAGGGAAGAACAGTCAAAATGAAATTAAACTGAGTGTCACTGCCAAATAACAGTGATTAGACATCCTTTGAGTTACAAAGCTGTTTGAAATAATTATGCAATTTAAAAGGTATGCGTTAATAAACTGGTGCGTTGCCGTTTATACAAAGTTGAACTGACATGTCATTAATAGGTTTGCCAGATTCACAAGTTTAAAGACGAGCACACCCTCTCATGCACTTCCCATCTTCATCACACACACACACACACACGCACACACTCACACACGTGCAGTTTGAATCACCCCCTGACTGAGCTATCACACCGGTTTGCAACAGTTTAGACAGGAGGCTCTCCACACAGCGAATCATCCAGTGACTGAGAAATGGTGACCTTATTTCATTCTCTGTCATCCATCTTATGAAAAAAAGAGGGGGTTATTTTAGCTCGTTTCATTTGCTTCTTCCCTCAGAGTCAAAAACTTGATCTCACTTTCTTCCCCACGTCCTGCAGGCAGTTTAAGTAAGAGGAGGGGAAAAGAAAACAAACCGAACAAATGCTTTGAAATGGAAAATCTGATCATTTCACCTCCCACCTCTTTTGTTTGCCCGTTTATTGCTGCAAAGCTGGAGTGCAGAGGAGCAGATGTTTAGCCAAACATGAAGGCGCGGTGCCTCTGTCCTTATGGGGATGGCTCTCCCTCCTCTCACTGCTGATGCATCGACATGACAGCTGCTTGATTTCATGGAGCTGCTAAGAAGCCATTAGTGGTATCAGTGAATTGAAACGGAACAGTGTCTCTCAGTTTTCTTCCACTATTACAACTGTCTATTGTTAGCGTCATTTTGTACAGATTTGTTTGAATATGTGTGTTTGTGTGTGTGTGTGTGCAAATGCTGCAGCTGAACATACAAGCCAACAAGAACTACTAATATATTTGTGCAGTGTGGTTTCCCATAATTTGGGAGAGAGTGAGCAAGAGCAAAAGTGAAAAAAGGGGAACAAATCTGTCAGAGTTTGTTTGCCATGTTGGTTTGAAATGAAAGAAAGCACACTGTGCTACCTCAAGCACATTTAAATCAGAGATGTCTCTCCTTGCCAGGCCAAGAAAAAAAATCTACTCTCGGCTGGAGTTTTATCTCTCTCTCTCTCTCTCTCTCTCTTTCTTTCTGTCTGCTTCTCTTTCTCTCTCTCAAACTGTTGTTTTTGAAGAGATAAAGGAGGACTTCCGCTTGACTTGAACATTCAGGAATTAAGGATAGACATAGTTAAGCCCTATTTGCATGTCTACCAAAGTCACAGCAAACGGTTGCTATTGACTAAGCTGATTAGGTGAAATTAGGTTCACGAGCTCTGTGTCTGGGGGTGCTGAATCTGACAGAACTTGGACAGCTTTTGAGAAGACAATCCCATGTGCACACATGGCTGTATTCTCTATAATCCTTTACTATTGAATATGGGCCTATCTTTTTTCTATTGGAGCAAACCCATAGTTTAGTGTTCATTTGAAAATGAAGTGAGGTGAGATTTATTAGGTGTGCATAACATATCGATTAAGTCATTGATGTGAGGCAGTGCTAGCTTAAAAATATGTTCACGTCACATTGGTAGTGATACCAAAATGATGTGTCAGTGTAATTACCTGTGCACGAGTCTTTGCCATAACATGCTATTTTTCTTAAATGTGACCACCACTAGTCTCTTGCGAAAGGACAAAGCTACATTGCCTGTGTTTCTAGAAACCGTTGCAATGATTGAGTAGAGATCAGCTCCACATTTTGGTATCAGCCAAACTTGTCTTTGCTTGTGGCAATCGAGGAACAGCATTCATTTAAGGGTTCACCTGCTACAGAACTAAAATATCACAAAGAACAGTGTCAGTGCTGTACCAGCATATAAAAGTTTAATTTCTAGTTTCTTCCTATAACAAAATGTTATGTCTTGAATCTGAACACGAATTAATCAAACAGTGGTTTGAGGAGTTTAACAGCTAACCTAGAATGTATTACTAAACTCAGATATTTAAAATCCCTATTAATTCATTGAATACATCCAGTATTGGGAAACATGTACATAGAAAGGTTCAGTCATCAGAAATCATTGTAAATATTTCAGTATTTCACATCCCTAACAGTGAGTTTGTCCCTGTCTTTTTTTACTTAACTCTAGGCTACAGAATGTAATGTATTTTGTGACGACATATAGTGTAAATGATGTATGCTTTAGGAGTGATAACAGAAAACTGAATTAATAATGACAGAAAAGTAAACTAAAATACTTTTTTATGGTTTGTTTAATGTGCTTAAGAGTCGGTCTGTGGATAACTCCTAACCCAAATATTTTATGGCAGTCATGTTCGTATTTTATATTTAGACAGAGATTAATTAGACCTACAAACAATCTATTGATAATAGTGGCCATCTGGGAGCCCTGTCAAATCTCTGCATGTTAGCGCTGACACAGAGCTGTGAAATTTAGAGAGGAAGTAGAGGTCTGCTCTGTGTTAACCAAGCGACTCAAGAACTAATGTTAGACGGAGCACTGATCATATTTTCTCATGCCTCCCCATCGCTCAACCATTTACATATGAATGTGCACAGACACAGAAAACAATAATAACAAATGAAATAATGTACCAAGAAACAGAGGACTTTTAACAGATGTTTTTGAAGTAGACATTAATCCTATAAGGGCTAATGGTCCTTTGAGAAGAAGCGGCGTTTTAGCGAAAGCCCTAAAAGCTTCTAGGCATTAGATTGATAATGCCTCTTATTGTTACAGATCAAATTGGTACTGCTGTGTGTCCTGGCCTACTGTTTTGTGCTGTGGGTTACAGGCCCATGCAGGCAACCTGCTTATTGATACGTGTTTACACGGCCTTGCAGGTTAATGTCCTCTCAGCTGGAAAGTTGGTTAGCTCTCAGATGATCTACCTAACCTTATGTTACCTTGCTATTTTGGTAACACTGCATGTTCACTGGATGTCCCGATAATCATCTGGCTACACAAATAATTGTCTAAAGTGCATGCTCAGTGACAGGCACTTTTGGTGCAAGTCTTGTCAAATATTCTGGCTGTCTCTGACCAGAAACGTCTGCCTGTGTCTGAATAATGAGAAAACGTATCTATATTTTGAAAGCTAAGCTAATGAGATAGGGCACATATGCCTCCTGTTGTAGAAACAAATGAACGATCTCAACTGTTAATTAAGACTAAACAACTCAACACCCATTTTCGTTTTCGCTACATTTCGCCGTGGATTACATATGGTGGATTAATTACTAAACAATAGGCAGTGTAAATTGCAAATGGGTCACCCCGCGTTGACTTTCAGAAGACAGAGCGGCCAAATTTGGGAGGGAAAGGCGATAAGCTGCTTCTTTGCTGTTCGTCCCCTGGGCCTCTATTTATCATTCAATGTGAGAATTTCCTTGATGAAAGTCAAGGTTGTTTGTGCTTGCTCTGTCTCGTTGGGATGCCTGTTTTTCCACCAGCAAGGTGAAAAGGTTGATTTTCCCCTCCAAAGAGATGCCTTGTTTGGAAAGTCCAGGCTAGTTTCTTTTAATGAAGTCTCAAAAGGTCCTGATGATTTTTCCACTTCGGGGCTGTTTTTGTTTTGTACATTAGCGAGGAGGTGAAAATACAGATGTACTGCTTGTATTGTGGAACCGCAAAAAAACAGCACACATACAAGTCCTTCTAATTCACTTTTTTGTCTCCATCACATATTCATGTTGTAAAGACACAGCAAAGAAGGTTACCACTCTATGTGAGCTGAAAGCATCCATTTAATGTGGTCTTTCTAAAACCCGAGAGTGACAAGAAACAAACAAACAAACAAACAAAAAACACGGCAGCATTATGAATGCATTTTCCTGAAAAGAAATCGCATCAGAGTTATTTGGCTCCATGAAACAGGGACATTCAGGGTCTCTTCATATTATGTGAACTAGGCTGGATTCGAACAGCAAAATTGTGGTGTTAGGGATTGTGCTGTCCTAAGAAAACCAAAGACGTTTTCCTCCCCGCCCTCTCTGTCTCCTCTAGGTGCCCATCATTTTGTTTTCAACAGGAACTTGATTATGGAAATGGCGATGAGGTCTGGAAAACCTGCTATTTAGTGTGATGTTTACCACACCTTGACATTCTCAATCTGTAGCATGGGGGCCTGTATTTACAGAGAATTCACCCATGCTGGCTGCGCTCAGATGGGAAAAGGGTACTGGGGTTGGAAAGGAAATAGGAAGAGGGTTTCGGATGTGGGAATGGGAATGATATTGGTTTCTCTATTGGTGTGCCTCCTGGGTCAGCGGGGTTCTTAATGATACTATAGAATAGCTTGTAGCAGGCAGGGGAGCTGTGAGCCTTGGTGGGTGTTAAGATGCACATAGACACACAGACTCATACACACACAAACATCCACACTCACACTTGCTGTCAGAACATTTACGCATAGACAGGACAGGTTTACACACACACACACACAACAAATGCATGAGATTGCTTGCCTCGACAGCCCCCATTTATTGATCTTCTTCAGCATTTAAAATCTGGTCACTGCTGCCACAAAGGCTTTTTATTTTAGCTGTGCTGGCAAAGCCTGCTCCAATCTAAGCCAGAATTTTAAATATTTAACTCCTACGGAACGCCACGAGAAATGACAAGGATGGAGAAAAACAAATAGGAAAGCAGTTTTGAGCTGTGCAATAGCTATAGGTGTATTTGTTCAGAGGCATGTTTTGTGAAAACTACACTGGTACAATCAGCTCTCAATGTGTCGGCTGTGTAAGCGCCATTGTTTGGAGTGAAAATCTGCATATACAGCACTCTTTCCTTCATGAAGTTTTTATCTGGAACTCATGGGCATCCTTTATTTCCCCCCCCCCAAAAAAAAGTTACACAAAAGAAAAAAAAGCATTCACTCTGAATTAACTCAGTACTGACCTACATGGCTTTACCTTGTTAGCACGCAGGCTGAAATGCTAGTAGTCATCGGATTAGTCATTACTGGACCCGGGACATGCTGCTGTTTTTAGCATTTTAAGGTTAAAAATGGATACTCATGTGTGGGGAGGCGACTCAACGATGTCTAATCCTCAGAAGCCCTATAGCACGTACTCTTACAGTCATTAGCATGTCTGTCTCTCAGTATAGTGTGTTTCTCTTCTTCTCACTGGACACAAAACAAGGTATTAAAAAATTAATTTCCCTTTTTTTTTCTTTGAAGGAAATTGTCAGAGTGTTCAGTTAGTCCCAGGTGGCGTGGAGGAAATGATCTGACTAGTTCTGTTAACACCACATTTCGAAATAATTTGTCTTGAAAAGGTCAGAGCACATTTCAGTGATTTCGAAACGCTTCCACATTGTAGTGAAAATGTATGTTGCATTAACATCGCTTATTAAAATACGCCACTAGGCAGCCAAACCACAAGGGTTTCCTCATCCAGTTGAACCTGCTGCTGTTGTTGTTTTTCTCTTGTCCGGCTATGAAAGCCTAGCCCTGCTCAGTCTGTGGCATTGTCCCACTTTCCCCCTGTCTCTCTCTCTCTCTCTCCCTATGTCTGTCTGTCTCTCTCTCACTACGTCGTCTGTCTCTCTCTCTCTCCTCTCTCTCTCGCTTGTGCGCTCTCTTTCTGAACGATGACACTGAGAGACAGCTGTAACGTGAGACGCCTCTCGATCCTGGCAGGGGCTTCGAAAAGCCGAGGCAGAAGGGAGGGAGAGGGCCTTTATCTGAGACTGGGGGCGCTGACCTCCCTCATTCCCCTTCTCTTTTTCTCCTCCTTTCTCTCCGTGCTAGCGTCTCCCCATCCTCCCCCCATCCAGCAGAAGGCAAGACCGCACTCTTAAAAAAGTGTAATGTAGAAACGCTCGTCTCCACATCGCAGAAACCATGATGAATGAAATACTTGTTTTTTTTACGCCATTTAGAGCTGCATGTTGCTTTTAAATTCACGGCATCTCCCCATCTTTTGTCTGAGTTAGATGGATGCAAATTATGTCATGTTGTCATGGGTTTACAGAACTTAGTGAGTGATATTTGAGTGACATATGTTTGCAATCTGTGTGTGTGGTGTGTGTGTGTGTGTGTGTGGTTTGGATGTAGATGGAAACATCCACACATCCCCCGGACTCTAGGCTATGGCTGCTAAATCCTCTGTGAGAGCTCCCGTGTGTAATCCAAACATTTAGAGCTAATTTAAGCATGCAGGCAGGAGCAGCATCCTTTAGGAAACAACAGCTCTCTCTCTCTCTCTCTCTCACAGCTCTCTCCATCCTCTGCTGTGTATGTATGTGTGTGTGTACTTACGTATGTGTTTGTGTGTGCATGTCTCGTTGTCGCTGGAGGGAAATGAAAGCACTCAATCACTCACCTGTCAGAGTACTTCAAATTCTGTCCATAACACACACACACACACGCAGACACACACAGACATGGACACATATGTGCATACACACTTACCCCTGAGGGTTTGACAGGACTGGCCCTTTATTGACTCCCTTGATCAAGGAGACAGCAGATCCATTTAATAGAAGCTCCACACACAGGCATTGAAATCAAAGTGGATTCACATCTGCTCTTCACGCAGCTCCACTGTAGCACTTCCCTCTCACACAACAGAGCTGGTAGTCATTTAAAACAGTGGCTACACTGGCTGTTGAATTAAATTTTAAAAAGCAAATACTAAATAGACATCATAATGTTTTTCATTGTGGGGTAGGCCAACAGTTTTCCTTGTCAGACATGCAATGTCATCATGCCAAAACAGCCCTGATTCGCCTCTTTGCCACATGTTGTGTTATTGTATGGAGGGTAATCATGTCATGATACAAGCCCGGCCCGGGTTACAGGGATGTTCTGTTGGCCTTGGCCCCTGTGCTCCCCAGTTGGCCATGTTTTGTGCTGAGTGTTTTGGAAGGCCAGTTAGCCAAGAGGGTGCTGGGAGGAGATGTGACAGCTGTGTTGGTCACGGCTACTCTGACCTTCACACGTCATCTTGATGGATCATCAAGGCTGCAACGATACACTGAACCTGTTGTGCAGGCCTGTGCTAGCCTGATTATCCACTGCTGATGATCTGGTCACATATTGTACTGATATCATTGTTCCAAGCGCAACTGTGCGGACAGTCACCCATTTGCACCCAGGCGGCTTTGACACATCTGAATGAGATTTATCTCGCGAAAGAAAAGCAGAAAAAAGGAAGTGGATTGGCTAATGTGGCAACGGGCTCTCTGCCATTAGGAGAAGAGTTATCATGGCAACACAAAAACATGTGTACGTACACAGACAAAAAGACAAGAGGTGCACAATCCAGCCCGGTGTTTCATATATATTCTGCGACTCACAAATGGATTGCACTAATGTTCAGAGCCAGTCTCAAAGCGCTTTACTTTGTGTGTGTGTGGTGTAACTCGTTCCCTTGAGATGGCACTTGCTCCATCAAGTCAAGGAAGAAACTATTTAGTGGAATGACAAACACACACATCTATAGTCGCACACGTACACACAGCACCGGGAGGCTGGGAGGATTTGAATTGCACTTAGACAAACGTTTCTCACACAAGTTCTTTATTCCTCCGCCCGCTCCTTACTTTGCCCTGAACATACACTTACTCACATACAAAGGTACTTGCACAGAGATTCCATTTTGTCAGCTTTCAGCCCCAGATCATGTAACAATAAAAGATGCTGCCCCGCAGTTAAACACTGCCAGTAAATCACAGGGCAAAGAAAGCTGGGAGAAGCACTTATTTTTAAGCAGCATGAGAGACCACACTGGGGGTGGGGGGGTGTGGGAGGGGTTGAGACAGATAGGGTAAGACACAGAGAGAGAGAGAGAGAGAGAGAGAGAGAGAGCTTCTTTGTGAGAGAGAGAGAGAGAGAGAGCTTCTTTGTGCACTGTGTACTGGCATTGTGTGTGATGAAGAGATGAATCACTGCTATTTAGGGATTGGTTTCCTGCAACTGATTGTGTGACGACTCGGTGGCGGACAGACTGTCAAGACTTGCCTGTTTTGTTCTGGGGGCTTCAGGAAAATGTCTGCGGCCAAGTCTCACTTGCTCACTCCCACAGGACCTGGTGTGCCAGAGATCAACTGAGACAACAGAGACAAACACCTCACCAGTGTCGCTCCTCTAACAAGGCATCAAATATTAAAAAGAAGGGGATTTTAGGCCAATCTCAATATGTGTATTTTCAGAGTACACTTGTTTTCCATGTTTTCCATGCTCAAATACTAGCAGAGTTTTGTAAAGAAGGCTCACATGAAACACGGTGTGACCTTACTTTTTTCATTCTTTTATCTTTTATTTTTTTCTTTCATTCTTTTACTTCTTCTTTCTTTTTTCTTTGTCTCTTTTTCCTGTGGCCGGTACAAAAGTCCGACCCTTGTATTTAACTCATGTGCAAGCGCCTGAGAGCGGCTGCATGACTCCTAAAGTAAAGTCAACATCTGTGTGACTGAGGCAAGGGGGGTAGATTAGGGAAACCAAACAAGACAATTCAGAGAGACATCATAACAGTTGGGTTGTACACTGTCCGTGTGCAAGCATGCCTGGCGTGTAAATGCAGGTAATTATAACTTTGTACATAGTTCCTGTTTTCCGTTTCTTTTCTGTTTTTGTTTTTTTTTTTGCCTTTCAAGTTAATTGGATGGAAATGACTAAGTAATGATGGCTATTATAAAAATGGCATTTTGATTGTTATTCAGAATGTAATAAGTTCACTAGCATAACTCGGGGCAGTAATTTGTTGTATCACTTTGTTATAGGCTCTAACAAAGAGTTTAAAAAAATATGATTACATGTATACTCATCAAAGTAATGTAAACTATCTTTAAGATTTTGTGATAAAATGGTGCAATCTTGACAGTTAATGTTCCTTTGTCAATTTTTTTGTTTAAAGTTGATAAATTCATTAGTTGATCAAATAATCCGCAGTTATTGTGATGATCAGTTCAGGTTTAAGGTAATTTATTTTGTGCAGAAACATTCCAGCTTCACAGTTGTAAGGATTTTCTGTCATTTTGTCTCATGTAGTAGTAAACTAAATAAACATCTGTTTTGGGTGGTTGGTCAGACAAAACAAGCAATTTGATTTTGTCACCATGGGCTGTTTGAAGATTTGAACACCCATGTTTATCTCATTTTAAATGCCAAAATATTAATTGATTAATTGTGAAAATAGTCTGCAGATTAATGGATAATGAAAACAATTGTTAGTTGCAGCTCTAAAACTAACATGATATATGAGGACATTGCAGTTTAAGAAGGCGCTAAGGACAAGAATTATATTTTTCTAATTATTTATCCATCTGCCACTGATGTAAAACTAGTAAGATCTTACAGTAAAATGAGGTTAATAGACTAACAGCCTGACTCTCATTCAGGAAAATGATGGCAGACAGCACTGGCTTTCTTATCCAGTGTAATTCAGCTGCCTTGTGGCTGGCAAATCATTTTCTGTGCTGAAGCCCTATGAGCAGAGATCCTTTAATCATCCACTAATAGGCCTTTATGAAAAAGCTGAAGATGAATTCAGCCTACCTGGCTCTCTGTTATCATTATCACTGCGATGAGTTATCAAAGTATTTGTGCGTGTCTGTATGTGTAGTCTGTGCCTGTGTGTGTGTGTGTGTGTGTTTGTCTGTCTGTCTGTATGAGAGTGTAGATAATGAAGGGAACCACGGCAGTTCGATGAGTGCGGTTATTATCAACACCGTGAGTCTAGGTGATTTCTGTTCAGTGATGAATTGAGCTGTAACGACAGATGTGCGTTGCATTATGTGCCACAGAGTCTGACATGACTGGAGGGCATCTAAATCACTTAGACTCATGAACTTCAATATACCTGTTTTCTTAATTTACCATGGCAGTCTTTCTATCCAAGTGACATTTCCAGGAATTACTTAAAAACAGCAGTAAAAATGAAACCAGTTTTAAACTATGTACAAGATTTGTTCACTAAACTAAAAAATTTAAATATATGATTGTAATAGTTGATCACATCCATGCTGATGAAGCATCCACTGGACTTGATTCTGTTGCTATTGACCAGATGGATGTGTTTACTGTCAACAAAACCTTGTTAGATAGCTACCCACACATGCTATAACACTGTTTGTCTGTCGGTGTGTCTGGAAATGTCTGTAAGAGCCTGCTTCGCTCTGTCTGTGTGCATGTGTACAAGGAGGCTAGACGTTTGTATGACCAGTTTTTTTTGATACCATCTAATTGTTGTCAGTTATAACTGACACTGTTAATGTTGTTGCTGAGATCTCTTACAGCCAGACGTTGTGTATATTCAGGAGTACATGTATATTAGTGTAAATAAAAGTTGTAAAATCTTGTAAAATTGTTGTAGTATGATATACATAGCAGGGTGGCGTCTGTTATGCTGAGCTGCCTAGATTAAGCTCAGGCTGTAAGAGCACAGGAGGGCCTTAGAGACAATGCATGAGAGATGGGCGTGAGAACGCCGGTAAGGCTTGGTTCTCTGCAAGAACTGTCTTGTGTTTGGGGAAAATATCCTCACACTCAAAGCTCCAGTGTCTAGATCCATTTCTAACAAACAGGTTTTGCAAGAAAGAGCTCCGGGAGAAAGAGACTTTTTGTGCTTTTTGTGTGTGTGAATATCTGTGTGTGTGTGTGCGTGTGTGCAGCCACAGCTGTGTTTCAGACGTCACTGTGCTTTTTTGTTTGATGTGTCTGAAAACCCCAAATACTAAGCTGTGTAACTGTAACTCTGATATCCAGGTAGTTTTAGGAGCTTTCGTCCCCTTCTCTCTCTCAAAAGGAAAACGTCCAACATTATCACATTACTGCGCATATTCCAACCATTTTATTATGATATAAATCAAAGTATGCTGGGGCAAACCCCCCCCCCCCCCCCCCCCCCCCCCCATTTTATTCCTGTGACTCAGATTGTATTTTTAACCTGAACCACAGTGATCTTTTGTTTCTGCTTTTTCTCCAGGTGTTACAGCAGTTATGTCAAAGAGCTGAAGACATCTCTAACAGTGAGTACGCACTATGCTAAAGACCATTCACATCTCCACTTTCTTGCTCTGTGCCCCTGTTGCAAAATACTTGATGCGTGACTTTTTAAAATATATATCGTCACACACTTCTGCTTTCACACTTTTCTTTCTTTTTTTTATGCCACGCCAGAACAAACTTGCAGACTCCTCCAGTTTTCAGGCCTAATTTGATTTTCATTCATTCAGTGAAAGAGGATGTTTTTTTTTCTCCCCCAATTAAATTTAACAAGAGCCCCTTGAAAAGCAGTTGTTATGATTACATTACAAATTCGGGGTTCATTCAGTGAATCAAGCAATTAATTAGATTTCTTCCATTCTAATCAGAATATTTGTCTGAAACGTACGAGCCTAATAAACATCCTTTGAGTTTGCTATCTGCTCACAGCCACCGCTGAATGTAAATGGTTGTTAACTGTGCCCTACAGTGCTTCTACGTTAGGATCTTGGATTCTGTTTAGCTGTTTATTGTGTGCACTGCTATGTGCGGCTTCAATCTCCTCCTCTCTCCGTCCCTGTCTTTTCTTTCTTTCATTTTCTCTGTTTTCTCACTCCGTCTCCGCGTGAGAGCTAACTGTACTCAGGGGCGCGGCTGCGTCCTCAAGGCTTCACTTCACACACACCAAGGTGGCAGTTTGTTGTTCCGCACACAGACAATGACTTGCACTTTTCTCTCCTGCCTGACTTGATGGCCTCGTGCCTGCGAGTGTGTCACCAGATAAAGTGGGATCTTTTATAGGAAGGTTTTTACTGAATGCGGAGCTCAGGGAAATACCTGTTTCGCTTTTGACTGACTCTTTAGACTTGTGTGTTACCAGACCTGATTCTATCAGGTCTAACCGTTACTGCTTCATTTCTGGCTGTGAGTGATACATTATATCCCCCCTAACCCCCGCATACCCCACCCCCGCAGGCCTTTGCGAGCTGGTTGTATCATTTATGATAAGTATTGATGAATCCTCTCTTGGGGAATCAATTTCCAGGGGGTGTAGCCTCGTAGCTCATCCCCACACCACTGGCTGTTCCTAACTGGTGTCTTGGCTGCCTGACTTTTCTTGCAGCCCCATAGAGAGCAAGCACAGCAGAGCAAAGGGAAAGATGGAGCTCATCCAAACAGCTATGGTGTAATTAGCTGACATTTGTTGCTTGGAAGACAAGAGAAGGAAAAAGGAAAGAGCTGCTCAACTCAAACACCCAAAGGAATATGCAAATGTTGAGAGTGAGAGAAAATGAAAGACAGAGAGATGTGTCTAATGGCACGGAGATATAATTATATTACATTCACGTATGCATGTGTGTGTGTGTGTGGGTGGTGTGTGTGTGTAATTGTGTGTGTTATGAACCCACTGAACTCTGTCAGTATTTTTGTCCGAGTTTTTTGCTACATGAAGGCACGAACCACTGGTCTCCAGAAAGGACTAATAAATATATTAGGATAAAAATGACTAACTGGGACTCTCTCCCTGCTAAGAGATGATACCTTTGTCTGCTGTTAGCGTTCTTGTTTGGTAGAGCATGTCTTAAGGGATTCAACTACATCAGCTAGGCATTACACAACTGAGCTACACAGTACCCACATGAAGCAGCCATCCACAACCGGGCTGATTCTCCGGTTCCAGGAAGGTTGTGCGTGTGCGTGTTCGCATATGTGTGTTTGTGTGCATGCATTTAGGGGAGAGTGCTATAGTGCATGTGGACTATCTGTACTTAAGCCAAGGTGCTGCGTGAAGGAGCAGCAATGCTTACGCAGCCCCATCTGCTTGATCCAAGCTTGAAATGCAATGCCTTTTAATGACAAAATACTGAGTGGCTGGGAGGTGTGCAGAAAGAGAGAGAGAGAGAGAGTGTGTGTGTGTGTGTCAGTGAGTGTGAGAGCACGAGTGTGAGTGAGCGAGTGAGTGAGTGAGTGAGTGAGGGTGTGTGTGTGTGTGAGTGAGTGTGAAATAGAGAGGAATAAAGGGAGAGGGAGAAGGAGAGAGAAAAACATCTCGAAGGTCAGGAGCAGCGGGCGGCCGTAGGGGAGAGACACGTGAGACAGAGATAGTCTTGCGTCAGCCCCACAGCAGTCCGCTCTTTGTAAATGTGTGTGTGTGTGTGTGTGTGTGTGTGTCCTGTGGGGCCAGCATTTCCATCCGCATCCCACCGTGTGTTACAACGAAGAAGCATGCCAGTGTTTCTATTCTGAGTGTCTCGATCTGCAAGAGTAGATGATAGATAGATAGATAGATAGATAGATAGATAGATAGAGATAGATAGATAGATAGATAGATAGATAGATAGATAGATAGATAGATAGATAGATAGATACATTTGTGCACACATGTTGTACATTACAAATTACTTCGAAAGCAGTCAGTCATTGAGCTACAGATAATTTTTTTTACACAGCTCTTGTGACAGTGGAAGGGGAAATTACACCTTCTAGCCTGAGGGGAAAGAATTTGTGTGTCTCGCTGCCTGTCACAAAACCTGAATAGGGTTTCATCAATCCCAGCAACTACTATCATTTTTCAGCTCTTATTCATGAGCCCTCTTTGTTTCTCACAGTGTCTTTTTTCCCAGTGCCCTTTAAACTGGTGCTCTGTTAGATTGGGGAAGTGTTAGAGATAACGCCTAAACATTTAGTACTTTGTACTTGCCTTGGAGCTAAGATTGTTAAAAAGCTGCTACGAGATTGTCCTCGGGATAGGGAGCAGTGTAGATTCAACAGACACTCTCCAGCATTAGTTTGGGCTTACCCATCCGAGTCTCTGCCTCCTTCGCTCATGCTCCCGTGCTCTCCCCTCACATACACACACAAACACACACACACAAGAAAATTCTGACCGTTCCCCTTCTGCCTCCCTTGGCCCGCGTGGTCTCAACAGGGTTCAGTCTTCTAGCCAGACTTTTGATTCACCCCCACAGCCAAAACAGCCTCCACTCTCCTTGTCCTCATGAAGGGCTTCAGTGTGGGGCGAGGCTGCTCTTTTACAGACCCTTGTGCCATGAATCACTACTCGCACCCGGGGAGCCTCAGTCCACTCGGGGGCTGCCTGCCCGGACGATAATGTGCGTGGTCAGGAGGGGGCCATTTTGAATGGAGGGCCAGACAAAACAGGAGCTAAAGAACCCAAGCTGTGAGCTTTCCCAGAGAGGGCAACAATAGAAGCGGCCTGTGTGTGTGTTAATGTATTTGTTGTAGTAGAGGGGAGATGTTGGACACACAATGCTAAGTTTTGGGTGTCATAATGCAACATAATTGTATGCCAGTAATTTATGAAACACTAGGAGAGGACCCATGCATCACAAACCTTTTAGCCCCACACAAATGGGATTGCAATTTGAGCTCCTTGGACTCGGCCCTAATGCCCATTTCGCTGTTAGGTCTGAAAACAAGAGATGATCAAACCATTGCCATCACTTGCACTGACCCACCAACCTACCAATCATATCATGCTCACTCTGAGTAAAATATTTTATTTAAGATGTCACTTTTTATTGCCGGGCCATTCATGAAATACAAAATAGTTGATTGCTTGATGAGTGTGACAAATGTATGTACTTCAGCATGACATTTATGCTGTGATACAAAACATTTGACTTTAGCTTTGTGGAGTTGATCAGTGCTTGGCCACACAACATTTGTAATGAATCTGTCACATGGTTTATTGGGTTTAAAGGTTAAAACCTGCTTGCATGCAATGACATTTCCCATTTTATATTTGTTGTTTGTTCCTTTCTGGTTTTACTGTTGTGTTAACTAAATATGTAGATTTTACTTTTTGATTGTTAATGCCTTACCAAATTAGCCAATTTATTCATACAGTAATAGTTTATTATTTGTAGAATCACTATTGGAAAGCCGTTATTTTAGTTTGTGCATGAATGTAAATGTTGCAGGGCTACTCTTTTATGGAGATAATTAAGCAGACCACACACACACACACACGCGCGCTCTCTTTCTCTCTCTCTTTCTCTCTCTCTCTTTCTCTCTCTCTCTCTCTCTCTCTCTCTCTCTCTCTGTCTCTTTCACACACACACACACACCACTCTCACCCGATGCCAGCTGTTGCCCTATGAGAACCTCCACGTTTATTGGGTCTATCTGCTGCTTTTATGGCCAAACCACATCTCTTCAACTGTCTTTACTCCGTGGGTTCTGTCTCTACCATGGCCTCTTGTCTTTTGACATCCTCCACAGCTTCCTGTCCCCGAGCCCTCTTCCCCAGATCTTCTTTCCTCCACCCCTGCTTCAAACACCCACACACCAAACACATAGTCCACCATGGATCTGGTTTTCTGACTACAGTATGTGTCTGTGACTGGGAATAGTTTGTCCCTACTGGGCCTGTGCGTCTCAGGGCCTGTCGGCCAGGCCAGGTTGTAACCTGGATACAGCTGCAGTCCAGAGGAGCCATTAGCAGTGCCAGGAGGCCCCCAGCTCCCAGTGAGGGCTCATTACTGTATTTGTGCAGTCACACTTCTCCTATGAAACACAGCAGTGTGCCTGGTGAAACTAGCCAGGACCTTGAGCCTCGGGGAAACCATTACGGCTCCATTTGGAGTTCTGAGAGAGGAAGAGACAGAGAGAGAGAGAGAGAGAGAGAGCAAGGTTTCATTGAAAGAGGTGAACGAATACTAAGAACAATATTAATCATTAAACACATCCAGCTTTCCCTGTACTTAACTGTGAGATTGTGAGTGTCTGTGTGTATTGGATTTTATTTGCTCTTTGTTCAGTGTGTGTGCGTGTGTGCATGTGTTTGTTCTCTCTGAGGCCCAGTTCAGCTGTCTGGTCTGGTGTGCAGATGGCCAAGTTGGGGCCTACTGAATGAGATAACCTTTTTCTTTTCTCTTTCACTTTATCTGCCCTTTTTTTCCTTACCTTTCTTTTCAACTCCTTTCCTTTTCCTTTCCTTTCCTTTCATTTTCTTTCCTTTCCTTTGCTCTTCTTTCCTTTCCTCTCCTCTCAAGCTTTTTCTGCTGGGTTTCATTTACCAGTTACATCCCTGGCTGCCTCCTCTCTTTCATCACTGCATCTGCTGAGGGCCATCTTGGGCAGAGGAGAGTTTTCCACCGCTCTATTTTCTCTCTCCCTCCTTCTTTATGCGCCTCTCAGGGCTCAGTGCGGCAGCTATACACGGTGGCTTTGGAATGAAATGTCTCTTAACCGAGCCATGTGCCCCGGAGCTACGGTAATTGCAGGTGAAATTCAGCTTCCTCTTTAAAATGCCATCTCTCATTTCCAGTTACCGGCCCCCTCCGTATCTCTCTCTCTTTCTCTGCCTCCCTCCCCACCTGCCTCCCTCCCTCTCTCTCCTCTCTCCCTCTCTCTCTCCCTCTGGCTGTCTTTCAGAGGCGTGTGAATCCCTCAGCCCCTGTCGCGTCTCTCTGCCCCAACAGACACTCCCACAATGCACAGCGCTGATGGTTGCACAGTGATATCAGCCATGCAGAGGAGAGGGAGGGCCGCTGCCTCGACACATACACACTCAATGTGTGTGTGTGTGTGTGTGAGAGAGAGAGAGAGAGAGAGAGAGAGTGCAGAGATAGTATGTATGACAGAGACCGAAAGTGTGTGTTTGTTTGTGAGTGGGAGACAACGAGCGTATACATCTATGCGTATACAGTAGGAAAAGAAATGTGGTGTTGTGGTTTTGAGTGTGTGTGTGTGTACAGCGTCAGCAAGGCGTGAGCCGTGTAGAGGTGACATCAAGGTGAACACGGCGTGTGGAATGCTCTGCCGACTCGGGAGGCAGCAAATGGCTCTGTGGCAGATGGAGTCTTTGTCAGGGAAGAAAAATGGCAGCTCAAGAGCGTCAGAGAGACCCCCCCCCCCCAACCACCACCCTCTCATCCCCTCACTAGCACAAACACACACTACTTTTACACACACACACACACACACACTTTCTGTCTGTCTTACCTATGTCTTTTTTTTTTGTTGCACAGTTGGTCTCACATGCATGCATAGATGCAATACATGCATGTAGACACACACACAAAGACAAATGCACACACACACACACACACACACACACACACACACACATCATCTCCACCCCCTCACCCTCCCTCCTTAGTGAGCTGGGCTGGCGGGCGGTGACCTTCCCCTGCTCAGAGGGTTCCCTGGCTGTTTGATCAATTATCCCTCTCCTATTGTTTACCAGGAAGCAGGAGTAGAGAGGAGTGGAGAGAAGGCTCAAAATGGCCACTGTCAGGTGGAGGGATCCATTTCCCTGCCAGCGTGGGGGTGGGGGTTAGGGAGAGAGAGGGAGAGAAACAGAGACCAGAGCTGTGAAGCATGCTTAGAGGGAAGGGAGGAGCGTCGTTCCCTGGCAGCTGGGATGATATGACATTATACTGAAGGTGTAGTCCGACAGTGGTTACCATTTGTGACGCTGGATGTCATCTGTTAAAAGGTGGCCATTATGTCTCTAAACTTTTGACAGTCAAACATTGGTCATTTGTGTTTAAATCCAAAAAAGATAGTATTTTTCACTTTCTTAGTGCACAAATCAATCCCGTGTGAATGTCTGAAATGTATTGTCATGTCCGTGCAATGCAGCATACACACATGCATGTATGCATAATGCCACAGTACTGCAGGTACGCTTCCTATTTTTAGCATGGAGAAGTGAGGAGGTGGGGGGGGGTTACATACTCTAAAGGTCAGGTGGCAGAGAGAAAAAAACGAGTGGGAACAAATGATGCACTAAGCGAATGACACTCTGAGGTCCTGCTTTAATATGTATGTATCGCAGGTTGATGGCTGATTTCATTAGCGCCTCTCATTGTTATGCATAGATTGTCCTCCTGCAGCAAAATGAATATTGTATTCACACGCACATGCATACACACACACACACACACACACACACACACACTTACCCTCACACATACACACATACAAAAAATCGCATTTTCCAGGGAATACTGTATGTTTGAATCTTGCAGTGGGCTTGAAGAAAAGGTTGATGTTTCCACAGGCTGTTATCTGTGTCGGCTATAATTAAAACAATTTACAGCGCTGTCATTTTAACACAGGTTTTTGGCGCTGCTGTGAACAATTCCTGTCAGGTAGTTGGTGCGATTATTTAGGGCTCCTTGTTGATATTAGAGTGAATTATTTCCAAAGCGGCAAAGAAGGGCTATCTTTGTTTAAGTGACTTGAGCGGAAAAAGCCATGTCGTGTCTGGGAGGTTCAGATTACGTCACTTCAATTTACCTAAATCTGTGTGTGAGAAAGGGAAAGAGCGAGAGAAAGAAAGAGAGAGGGAGGCAGAAGAATATGTTGAGTGCATAGCCATTAGTGACTATATGTGTTTATTCTACTATATGCTCATCCTTGCACACAGTGAACGCATATGGTGAGTGCGTGAAAATGCCTGACCGCCTCTTTCTAATCCTCCAAGATGACTGTGTTTCAGCAGGAATTCCAGTCCTTAGTGGGACATGAGCAAATGTTCTGTGCGAGATATTAATAGCTATTGTGGGCGGAAAAGGAAAAAAAAGCTCCTGCATTTTTCCATATGTTTTGTAAGGAAACAGTCCAGATGGATTATCTCTTGGTCTGGAGCTTTCTCTTGCCTCAACCAACTCAGGTCCAAGTGGTGTTGGATTTGCCAGACACACACACACACAGACACACACACACACACACACACATACACACACACACATACACACAAACACACACACACACACAGCCAGCATTGCGCTCACACTCCTCCTGTCTGAAGTACAACAGGCTATTACTGATTAACATGTCTAAACTCAGCCAGTTCAAAAAGCCACTCTAATTCCTTTTCCATCTTGCTCTCATATGAATCATGGGTGACGTGACAGTCTTTCTTCCTAACATACCTCGCGTTCCTCGCAGTCATAGAGATATGTTTGTCGCCTTTCTATTTGTTGCCTGAGAAACCATGTTGGCTTGTCTTCTCACATTTCACACTTGGTTTCATCCCCTTAACCCCTAATGCTCAGCCTGGATGGGCTGCCTGACCTCTTGAGTCATGGATGTTAGACTCATCGGCATCACAAGAGCCAGAGTTGGGCTTTAATTTGCCTGGCGATTGTAAGCAGAGACAGGAGCAAACTTTCTTAGATCACAGATAAAAAAAAAAGAAGAAAAAAAAATCGATTGACACTTCTTGAGACCACATTTGTCTGGTGTCTGTTTCAGATTTTAATCTTAAAGCTATTTGTTTGCTG
This sequence comes from Scortum barcoo, assembly GCA_023238725.1. Lineage (NCBI taxonomy): Eukaryota > Metazoa > Chordata > Actinopteri > Centrarchiformes > Terapontidae > Scortum > Scortum barcoo. Next base: position 11,066,960 of record CM041531.1, read on the forward strand.
CTTTTTTGATTTGTTCTTTGGATTTGAACTTCTTTACCAACATCATTTCACAGTCCTTGTGAGGTAATAGTCTCTTGTATCTCGTAAGATTTCTCAAGTATTAGGACCTAGGCATTCACACTTGGCCTTGTGCCTTTAATGCGGAAAGACAAAGCAAAACACCCATACTTGCCCCTTCTTTCCTGAGTCGGTACTTTTTACACACACGTACACACACACACATACACACATATACACATAGACACATTATGTGGTGTGACAGGACGTCACATATTCGAAGTTTCACAGCATGTTGGCATTCCAGGAAAGCAAAGAAGAGATAATGTCAGTGTGCTGCTGGTTAACTCACTGTTTTATCCTGTTTCTAGGCCACAAAGCGTGAAGGGTGTCTGTTTATGACACACACGACACACACACACATGCCACACATACATAGCAAGCATAGCAAGCGAACACACACACACACACACCACTTGCAGAGACCACTTTGCCTCTCCTAGCCTGTTAGACGACAACGGCTAAAAAAAACACAAGTGACAAAAGATGCCCATAGACATGGCTGCCAGAATAGACAAAAGCTATGCTCTTGTTAGGATGCATCTGAGTTTTCTTTTTTTATGACACATGGTTTTCTGGAACCAGGAAGTGTGCCACACTGAGTGACAGGATGTAGGATGATGTTGTGTCGGTGTCTGAATTATGCTTTTAGAGGTCACAGTCCCCTAAAATAGCTCTTTTTTTTGAGTATATTATTGTGCAACATGTCGACTTAAAGGGCTTTCAGAATGTGTTGATTCTTCATAACCCAGTGTGGCTATATTTAAATGAAGAAATCATGAAATTCACCTAGTCAGCAGCGGAAAAAAGAGCTTCCTCTCCTAACCGCCCACACTGCTTTCAGCCTTGTTGTGACTTGTTTGTCTGTCGTTGGAGGATTTCGGCTTCTTCCAGAACAATTGCACTTAAAAACCCTTAGCTCCAGAGGAGTTGGTTACACAGCAACAGAACAGAGCTAAAATCACAAAAAAATACGAGCGGGGCCTGTGAGACGGAAACTGGAAAATACTCCCTCTCCCACCACGATGTAGCCCCTCTCTGTATGCATGTCAGGTGCATGCATGCTATTGTTCCTTTCATCACTGGTGTGTGTTGTCATGTGCAGCTGTTTGCTCTCCAGTTAGTGTACTGTGTAGTGAGTTAGTGGAGTTACGGCAGTGTGGCGCTTCTCTTCAGTCTGAGCTTCTCTCTGATTTATTCTTAACATCTGTCTTTGGCAGGTGTGTGGAACCACAAGGTCCTCTCTCTGAGCCTGTGATGTAGCTATCATTGCGGGTGTGTGTGTGTGTGTGTGTGTGGTGTGTGTGTGTGTGTGTGCATTTGTGCAAAACAACAGAGAGGGCCTTCCTCCACCCCCTCCTTGGGATGAGTCATATTTGAGCCCTGTGTAATCCAAGCCTGTGTTTCATGTGTGTGAACAGACAGACCCTGAGCAGTGGTCTTGGTCCTGACTCCCTCTGGGGCAGTGAGTGGGTGAGACACGGCTATCAACAACAGGCCCAGGCAGCTTCGGTTTCAGCCTCTCCACACAAGGAATGTGCTCGTCGTGACACGGGCACAGATACACACACACAAAACACACAAAACACAAGCATACATTCACATAAAGCCAAAGCTGTTATTCTTTTTCTGTCTTTGCTCCTCCTTAAATAATATCAGGTAACAGAAAAGGGGCTGGTAGCGAGCTAGGTGATTGGTTCAACTATGAGGAAGTGCTTGGATCCAGAGGATGGGCCAGTGGATATAGTTTCACATGAAAAGATAGTGTGACACAACTGGTGGTGACGCTCAGTCTAACACAGGTAACACCAATGTGTGTGTGTGTGTGTGTGTGTGTGTTTATGGTCACGTGTATCTACCTGTGGGAGTGTGATTGCAGTGCAGTAATGTCAAGGCTTGGTTTGACAGAGTCAACAATGGAGGCTCAAATATTTTGACTTTTTATATGAAATCACACAGAGGAAGTGTGGTGACACAGGAAATAGGGCCATGTCACGGGGAAAAAAAGGAGCTCTATTTTGTGGATATTCTGCACAGCATTTCAAAGCACCCCATTGCTGCTGTGACAAACTCTTTTAAAGGCACAGCTGGACTTTTAAAAGGGTCTTCTACATTTGCCCCCAGGGGGAGAAAAATTGTCCTGGATAGAGCACCAGAAAGGTGATACTGGCAAAATGGTAGAGGGAAGCTGTTTCCCATTATGCCACTCATTTATTATCTTTTTATTGTGTATGTAAGGGCAAAAGTATATTATTTTATCACACATTAAACTGCTGAGAATAAATCCATCTCATCCATGTAAAATATAAGTTAAAGTGAAATGTAAGTTTCTCTTGACTATAAAAAAAAGCCCTGGCTGAGGTATTATTCTGTATATGTTGCTAGAAATATATTGCCCTGATTTTTTCATTTGACAATGAGAAAAAGGCAGACTGAGGCACAGAAACAAGAACACAATGATTGGACAATGACATTTTCACTTTGCGAACATCATTCTCAAAAGCTTTTGGGACCAGCTGGTTTCAGAAATGGTTTGAATCAGATGTCACAATAACAGAGCAGAAAGAAAGAAAGAAAAAAAAACTGTGTGAGAGTAACATTATGCGTGCCTTGAGGCAAACTGTGGTGACCACCATGTTGTACAGTTCTGGTCTTAATCTCAGCTCACTGAATTGTGGGTTTCCTCCACTTGGTGTCATTTTAAGTTCAGTCAGAGACTCTCACACAGTGGTCCTGTTTGTCATAAATGGATTTTTGCTCTTCTTATAGCACTTATTACATCTTCAAATAGTAAAAATGCATGGTTAACATCACAGTGTAAGAGAGATATTTTGATTTGGTTCACTTGAGAAATTTGAACATATTTATCCTTTTAATTATCCCGTTAATTAGCCATTACCTCTTTGTGTGGGTATGTGTGTGTCACATAAAAACCTCATTAAACACATGTCCATACCTACTTTTCAGGCACTATCACAGTGCAAAAAGCTACTTATTTTAAATATTTTAACAAGTGTATGGATCAGTGGAGCTCAAAGTAAACTGATTAATAGTGGCCTGTTTTTAATTTCTGATGCATGCTGAATTGGCATTTTGCTTTAATTAGTGACTTAAACAAGTGAAAGTGGCTTTTCTCTGGTTACGTGCTTGCCAGCTGTGAGCATTTTGGGGAGTTACATAACAATTGCAACAGATTTATTCCACTGTGATAAAAAAACAGAAAACACTCAATTTTCAGCAACAGATTTCATTGCCGCAATTACAGGCGTATGAGGGAAAATATATGTGGCATTTGGGGTGTGCTGATGGCCTTGTGGTCCAGTATATATACCAAGTAGTTTCATTCTGGCTGGGGACCTCTGTTGCATGTCAACTCCCCTTCCCCCTCAAAAAGTTCTATGTTTTGTAGTCTTGTAAATCCAGACAAAGCCTCTTTTATCCTGTGATTATGGGCCACTTACATTATTTTGGGCTGCAAACATCATTACAAGGCATCTCATCAGTGCTTAGTAAGACAATTACGAGTGTAGCTGAGAAATCTTCTGGATACAAACCAAAACCAAAAGCATAAAAGCTGCTAGCTGCTGTTGTTATTAAATAGTACTGAGACACATGCAGGCTTGAATCTTTTATAAATGGGCTAGTTACTAATAAGCTGACAACTCCTAGCTGCTGGTTGTTGTCTTAACGGTTTTAGATCACTGTTTTACGTTGAATGTATTCAAATATTGATGTTTATCTATATTTATCAAATGAACACTGTTTCATCCATAATTTCTTTAAGACTCCTCAGACCACAATATTTTTTGTCCTCAGTAATCTGTCATATTTAATCATAAAATTACACATAAAAAACTACTGGACAACATCAGATATCATGCTCCTATTGTGGTTGTATTTATTATCTCAATTCGTCATGAAAGTTACCTATACAAAACATGAAAGTGACACATTCTTCGATAAATACCAGAATTGGGTGTTATCTCACTGTTATGTCTCACTTTATCTTCAGGCCAAGTCCTAACTTCTCTGACTCACACAAACAACAATTAAACTAATCACACAGGACCGTTGGTTAGGCCCTAAGGCTACGTTGGTCAATTTGGAAATACACAGCTCAATGTTGACTTAATGAAAACCTTACAAGCACTTACCCAACAAACCAACATGTAAATACTTACCAGGACCACTGTGGAGTCTGAAAAGGGGACATACGGAACAAGTCAGCTCAGAGTAATGTAAGGAATCGCTTTGTCAAAGAAAAAACGAGGAGTGTCATCACACATTGCATGAGCTCAGAGTCAGGGAGTACCACAGGCGTGTATTAGCAAGTTTAAAATAAAAAAAAGTGATGAGATTGTTGAAGATTTCCTCTTGACACTGTCTTCTTCCCCTACGTTGTGTCTGGAGCGGTAGAGTGGGAGTGAATGCCAGGCTTTATTTGTCTGGAATTATCTGCTCAGTTCATCAGTAAAGGTTGAACAGATTTACTAACTGTCGCAGAGAGTTTACAGAGACTGAGCGGAGATATTTCATTATAAAAACCTACGCAAATACCACTATTTTCTCTTATCGTCTGTGCTTTGGCTGCATTTTGTGATTCTCGTGTAATATGGATGTAAATTACTGCCTGATATTGCGGCTTATGTTTGCGTGTGTTTATGTTTGCACGTGTGTGTCTGTGTGTGTTGAATGTGTCAGCGCGTGTGCGTGGGCCTGCATGTGTTTGTGTGGTTTTGGTAACAGTACAAAGATGTCCCAAGGGTTTTTTCCCCTTTTCTCATTACAAATGCTAATGTCACATTAATGAAATCGGCTTAGTTTAAGGTTTATAGCGTAGCCTACACTGAGAGATTTGGCCTCGACACTTCCCACATATTTCAAGTTGAATCATATTTTTTTCCTGTGGGCATACTATTCTGAGTTACTCTAAAATGTACTGGCCCTGAGTGAAACTTTGGGCGGAAAAGTTTAGAGCATGGCTGCCAAGCTTTGTCATCGTTGTAAATTGTTGGGCCACGGGCCGTCGGCTGCCCAGCTTCCGAAGACGACTTTTAACTTAGCTACAGCAGTAATGGCTTCAATGAGGGGCTGGCTAATCTAAACATTGTGTTAATGTGCTAGCAGCGGTTTGTGGAGTCACTAGCTGTTAATCATTGCTCAACGGAGAGCTTGTCAGGCACAACAGCATGCCAGAGAGTTAATCATGGTTATAGATCCCTGTTTTTTTATGCAGAGGACATATTTAACAGCTGTGTTTCTAATCATAAGGCCTTTCTTGTGAGCACGTACGGCGATATCAGCAGCAATGAATCCAAGGGTCAAACAGAGACGTGAGAAAACAACCGCTGTCAAATTTACACGTCTAATGTTGTTTTACCATCTCAAATAAAAGCGTAGGAGAAATCAGATTGCCATTTCACAATTGACAAAATAACAAGAAAATAATAATTTAGAAAAACCTGCAATTTAAAGATGAACTCCAATAATTGATATTCTTCTTTACCTGCCGTTTATACCCTTTAGCCATCAATCTTAGTCTTTTCTCTCACTTGTGTGTGATGGGTAGCATTTTCTAACCTTTCACTGGTATTTTACTTCTTGCTTCAGTTTGCCATTAAAAAAAATACTAAAGACATTTAAAGCTTAAACAGAGAGTAAGAGGAAGAGATTGTTCTTTGTAATTAAAAGCCAATTTTGTAAAATTGATTAGATTATGCTAATCAGGGGGAAGATAATATCTTAAAAGCAGTGTGAGGAAGGGAGATAGAGGGAGTGTGAAGAGTGGAAAGGAGTGACAGTCCAGCCGCCATTACAAGCTGCTGATTTCTGCAGAGTGCTTCATAAAATGTCAGAGCGCTTCTCCCTGAGCAAGACACTGAAAAATGGCAGCGCTGTGATGTGCTGGCACCTCACCTGCTGCACTGTGTGTGTGAGTGTGTGTGTGTGAGAGAGAGAAAGAGAGAGAGAGAGAGAGAGCAAGAGAGAGGAAGAGAGAGTATCAGTGTGTGTGCATTTGTGCAAGTGTGTGCATGCCTGTGTGCACATGCCTGTATGTGTGTTTTTATATCTGTGCGTGTGTGTGTGTGTGTCCACGCTGGCCTCCCTCCCATGTTGCAGTGAAGCAGAACAGAGTGGCTGACTGCCCGCTGCTTTGCCTCGCTCTCTGTCAATACAACACTATTCTCTTCCAGCCAGTCATTTTCACATGTTTAACATTAAGTAAAGCAGCCGTTTGAACAGAGGAATACAAGTGATTGACATATTGAGTTTAATGCTGGTGGATTTTCTCTCATCAGAGCTTATGTTGAAGGATTGCTGTTCTGAAACTGCTCAATATTTTTTTTAAGACCTTAATTTGATTTCATTATTCGAGTACACATGCTATACTGTGACTTGCGTGCCACCGTAAACACCTATAACGTGCGATCTGTTTACTACCTGATGTTAAGCGTATGTTTATCTTCCTTTGCCATTTAGCATTTGTATGTTTGTGTTGAACAAAAAAAAAACAGGGTCCTTTTAATGAAGGCCTTATGTGCAGGTGCTATCAATGTTGATTCCAATAAAAGCACGAAAGAACAGAAAAGTGTAGAAAGCAGAGTGAAAGAGGGGAGACTGGGTGGAGAGAAAGGTGTTAAGGTGGTGGTGGGGGACTGGGTTGCAGAAGAGAGATAATAAAACACAACATCAGACTAGAGATTGTGAGCAGCCTTTTTATTTAACGGTGTCAACAGCTAAATGAGCTAACTGTGTAACAAGTTGCAGGGACTAGGGCACTCGAAGCCCCCAAACTGATACTATGAGCCAATCCTGCTTTTTGTGCGTGTTTGCATGTGTCTGCATTTTGTTGCGACCTCGGGTAACGCAGAAGAGGAGGAAATCATGTGTTAGGGAGCTGTTTTACAATGAATCTGACAGTTATTTTCCCGATTAATCAGTTGGTCTTTAAAATGTCAATGAAAATGCTGAAATGCCCACAAGGGTGAAGCGACATCTTAAAATTATGTGATTTGTCTGACCAGCGGTTTAAAACTTGCATCACATAAAAAAAAAGAAAGAAAGAAAGAAAGAAAGAAAGAAAGAAAGAGAAAAAAAAGAAACAGCAAACCCTCACTGCTGGAACTAGGTAATGTTTGTTTTTTTTTTGCATATGAACAGATGCAGATTAATTTTCTTTTGATTGCCTATATCTTGTAAAATGAGATGCTGTTTTTGTTCTTTTTGTAAAACATGCACAAACAAGCATGTGCAGCTACCATTGTTCACCCAAAGAGAGTTTTTTGTCCCTCTGTATTCTGTCAGGTGGCCATAACGGTGAGTTAAATTGAATTGTGAAAAGCTATGTGACATTGCAAAGGTTAAATCTGTTAACATTTCACGGATACCTTTGTTCTGGACAGTTCGGCAGTCTGGCCAGCGAAGAAGGTATGTGGCTACTGAAACTTTGTGTGGCTGAGGGGAGCAGTAAAAATTAGTGTCTGTGACTGAACATGTACAACCTTTCTGGTGGGCAACACATAGGACAGTATCATACTGGCCTCTTTTAACTGGTAGTCATGAATAAGCTATTTCGGCCAACACACCACTTATCTGAATTCTGTCACATTTGCACAGTGATATCAGTTGTCTGCTGCAAGTGAAGTTTCAGTTGAACAGAACTGGCTCTAAGAGGTTTCTTCCCATGGAAATGGACAGAAGGGACTCGAACAATTGCTAAAGCAAGGCTTGCCGCTCTTTGGCTATTCCATTGTTCTGTCACTGTCAGTTTGTTTTGCCATTTGACATGCATGTCATTTGCATTATGCATATCTGGAGTACTGCGCTCATTCGCTCCCCTCCCTCCCTCTCTCTCCCTCTCTCCCTCTCTCTCTCTGTCGCTCACTCTGTTTCCTTGATATTCCCTGATAACTGATGCTATTTCCTGTTATTCAGTTTTATGTATTTTTGTATTTCCTGCATTTATTTAAATATGTGCAGTTCACAGAATGAGGGATAGCTTATTTAGATTTAGACAGGAAATCACACTCCATAATGACAATCCATGGAAATTCTGATTAAATTCAATGACTGCACTGAAACCTGATATGAGTTCAAAGTCACCTACTATAAATAAATAAGATAGTAAATTATTAAATGTTTATCATACGACAAAGCACTTTATTTTTTTACTATCCAGTTGTTCATTTCTTCTTATTATAAAATATACATTATCCAGTCATGCCATCATACTAAAAAAGGATCAGAGCATGTAGTGACTTTTTTTTTCAATTTGAACTGCATAAAGCACAACATATTTATTATTAATGTAGCAAAGCTTTTTAGATTACTTGATCATTTACATTAATACCTTTGGATAATTTGGATTAGTAACTAAAAGTGAGAGAGATTGCACAGTCCAAAATGAATATACACTTGTGTATTGAGATGCATAACAGAAGACTGATGACCAAAGCAAAATGTTTATAGCTTAGACACATGAAGTAATTACTCTTTTAAAGCAATTCTGCATCAGTCGTACTGTAAAGGTTTTTTCTCAAGACTCAAAACACACATTGCAGCATTTACACTATTGCAGAAATAAAGTATTGTAGCGCTAATAACCTGAGCAGTGTCACTGCAAGTAATGAGACATTATTAAAATGCACTTTCAGTTGATGCAGTACTGCAAAATTTAGCGAACATCTGCAAATCTCTTGTTAAATACTTGAGAATTTTAGCTACTGTATTTAACATGCAGGGTGTATTTTGTGAAGTGAATTGTGCACCTCATATCTAAGCTCAATGTTTTTTGCAAATCAGCAGTTTGGCTCATTGTACTGAGTTACATATGATGACGTTCTGTTGTGAATACTGGAGTAGAGGAAATGTAAAATACTACAGTCCGTAATCTAAATGGTAATTAACCCAACATGCATTGGTTTACCGCTCACCTTGCCTCCAATGCATCTGGTGGGTGTGTGCGCACATTCGCCTGTGTGTGTATATGTGTACATGTCTATATTCTCTGAAGCATCAACATGGTGTTATTCTGTGCCTCCAACTGCTCCAAAGTCATTATGGACTCTTGTAGACACATGCAGTCAGTGGCGAGCAGATCTAGTTCAGTCTGCAGAAAAAACGTAATGAGCAGTGAGACTGGCAGATGAGTGTGAGTGGCTAGCAGAGGGAGAAGGGCAGATTCATCAGGGATGATTGCCTGATGCACACTTCTGGTTTTTTGATGTGAAGACCCTGCTAGGTTACCATGGGGAGAATAATTAGCTTTGGCTGGATGCAGATGCGAATGAGCATAAGAGATGGGAATTTTCTTATTGAGCTTACTTTATTATACTTAGAATGGGTGTGCTTGTGCACACACAGATACACATACACACAGACACGCTTTCTCAAACACACGCACACAGACACACACACTCACTACCGGCTCATTCTCTTCTATTTATGGCCAGGAAATGGGAGTAGTGCTATGTCTGGTTGAGTTGAGTAACACTATTCTGTCACACATAGGTTTGACATCAACACAAACACAAGTGACAAGCCTATCCTATTCCTCTCCACCGAGTCATCACCATGTCCCAAAATCACATTATTGTCACTGGGAACCCAGCAGAGACGGATGGTGAGTAGGGGTGTTGATTCCAGCCTTTGGCATCTACAGTATGCTTGAAAAGGCAAATAAAGCCATTTGGCAAGAGCTGATTTCTTGTCATTTCAAAAATATACAGAATACGTGTGGCATGCCATTTGGTTTTATATTTTATCTAAAGCCTCTTACAGCGACATGGATACACATGTGTGTGTTTTACGACAGGGCCCAGTGAATACTGGAGCTGGAAACTCTTCAGTGCTAACGCCACGCTCCACCATTTGCGACACACAGGACCATATCATTACCTTTTTGCCCTGGCAGGCAGTAAGCAGCTCTAGCGTGGTAAGCTGCAGTGTTACATGGAGGCAGGCAGGCAGGCAGTGGTGTGGCTGTAATAAGACCTGTGGCCAGCGCCACTGCCAAGGCTAGCTGAGGCGGGGTGAGAGATGGTGCCCATCCCCAACATGCCCTGCTCTGCCATCTGTCACTGGGCAGGAGCAGAGCCGAGGGAGGGGTCTGAGTCACTCTAGTTGTTGTCACCTAGACGGGCCACAATGGGGCATGCTGTCTCTTTGTACTCCTTTCAGGCCTGGGCTCTGTCCTTTGTCAGTTTTCAAAGCACTTACGGAGTTCTGCAAATACCCTTTTAAATATCTTGATTCAGTGATTCTGTAAATATTTTTTATTCTATGGATTTCACTTTTACTTTACTCATCTCTTTTTACAAAGTTACATGAAGTGTTACAGTGATATACCACAAACAGCACAGGCCCTTACACCACAACCACAATAGATCTGGAACGATTGGCCACTAAATAAAGTCATTTTCAATTAAAAACAACTAATATTGCCTGGTTACAGCTTCACAATTTTGAGGCTTTGCTGTTTGTCTTTGACTTGTATGATAATGAAGTAAATATGTATAAGTTTTGGACAAAAGAAGCAACTGCAAGGTGACACTGGACTTTTCTTTCACAAATTTTTGACATTTTATAGACCAAATAACCAATCAGCAGCCCCAGGATGAATCACACTGTTTCTGTTATGGCTTTCTCAGGCTCAGACTGTCTCTTTAAATGTCCTCTGAGTTGACGTTTGACTCTGGACAAAGGTTGTCACTTAATTTTTGCCAAGACGCCTGGTTATGTCATTTCCTGGCTGACGGTGTGCGTGCACGGAGGGGAGGGATAGAGGGAGGAGAAAAAGGGTCAAACAAGCTTGTGCGTGCACTCTGCTATAAGCAAGATGTTCTTGCTCAGTTAGTGTTCATTGCCAACAAGCATGCAAAGTACAAACATCCACATCCATATGCACATGTTGTGCCTACAAAAACACAAAACAAACACACACACACACACACGAACATACACAAACACAAAGAGCGACGGGAAGTTCAAACAGCGTGCCTGAGCAACAGCTATACAAGGTCAGAAATAAAACAAGCTACTTCAGAGTCTGTGATCTCACTGTCACAAACACAACTGAAACAGAAAGTACCTTTCTGTGTGTGTGTGTGTGTGTGTGTGTGTGTGCGTGCGCTTATACAGTGGCTTTATGGTTATCACAACTAATGAGTGATTCTTGAAAACTGACTGTTTGTCACCTGGTAACCACAGGAGCTTGTGGATGCTAGTAAGCATTATTCTCAGAAAGAACTTCATTATTTACTGGAAAGATGTCAACATGTTTTTTGGGGGCAATACAGAAAAACAACAATGTGCAATGACTCCCATAGGCTGATTAAACAAGAAGCGCTAATGGTGGATTACTCATTCCGATCCTCTCCTTCGCCAGCAACCTTCATCATGACACACTCGCTATGTTGACATTTCTCTTGTTAGCCGCTTGGAGCAGGACACAGCTAAATAGAGGTCTGTGTTTGACACAGTTACAGATCACAATAAAAGGCGGACAGTAAGAGATCCAGAGGAGAGAGTGAATGTTGCGGAAGCGGCGATGATACAGTCTTTGTCGGCTGTGGTAAGAAGAAAAAAGAAAGAGAGCTGGGAGCCACCGTGTGTTTTTGAATGGGGTCAGGGCATCATGGGGAATAATGCATTTCCCTTCTCTTGCGCCAGGCGCTCCTTCCATTACGGCTGAAGAAGAGACATTGTGTCCACACTCTGATTACCACTGATCCATGCTGATGACTCTGTTGGCGGATTATCTCAGTTAGTATCAGCCATCTGTTACTGTGTGTACGTGTGTGTGTTTTCCATGTGTGTGTGTGCTGAAGGGGCGAGAAGGACAGGGGCAGGAGTGAGACACACAGGGGGTTGAATAGTTTGAGGCTGTGACACACACACACACAAACATGTGAACACACACACACACTTCTATAGGCGCACGTATTGGCTGTCTTTTGTAAAAACTGCTGCACGTGTAACCGAGCACCATTACATACACGCTACACGGACACACAACACCACAAAACAAACGCATGATGTAAGGCCACATAGCAAGCGGCACAGGCCATTACACCACTGCCAAATGCACGCACTTCCTTTCCTTTATGCAATTCTGCCCTCTTTTCAGATGCTACTTTGACAGATGCTACTGACATGTGAAGGCTCCTATATGAAGGCCACATGCAATCATAAAACCGCACAGCTGTTTATAGCTACACTATCTCCTGAAGGGCCGTTGCATCCAGCCACTATTAGCTGCATGCGTTGACAGCTGGGTGCTGTGGTGTATTTGTGGACGTGACTCTGAATTCGGGTGCTGGAACACATCTTATAAATCATAGTTGAGCCATTAGCATAAATTCTCCCTCTCCTTGCATCTGCGAGACCTGCTGTTTCTGGTTGCACCGCGCCGTGTTGATTGGTTGGTGTTGTTCAAGTCAAATTGATTTAGCCGTTCACGGAGATTATAACGCTTGCCTTATACCGCCACTGTGGTGTGCCGTTAATTACCTATAAAATCAAGCTAATTCTGATGCTAAATCCATTTTAATTTCTCATAATTAAGTCAGGATTGGATCCTTAAATACCTTGGCGCTCCATTATTGTTGCAATCATTGTTGTGGCTGTGCATTTGGTGGTACATTGCTGAGCTCAATCTTATTATTGTTATTAGATTTAATTGCACTAAGTGATCAGTTTGTAGTTGTCGGAGGAAGATGGACTTGCCTCGCAGTCGTTTTTTCCCCCGCTGTCCTTTCTCCCTCCATCTCTCATCCCAGAAAGAGGCCCTTTGAGAGATTGTGAGAGATGAGAGGAGATGAGGGGGAGGGTAGCTCTGCTTTACACCTCTGCAAAGGAGGGATTGCTTTTTTGTTGTTTGTTAGGGGGGAAATCAATTCTGTTCACATCATCACGTTTTGACAAGGCGAGACATTAAGTGCAGATATTGAGAAACGACAGGAATGGTTTGCAGGCTGTCCTTCATCTTCTCCATTCTTTTCCTTTCTTCTTTCTTTTTTTTTCTCCCCCACAACAAAATCAGAGTGTATTGTCTTGCTTATCCTTTTCCCCCGCTCGATCTATCTCTTTTTCTCCCTCCTTCTCTGTTTTTTTCCCTTCCCTCTGAAAAGGTAGGGAATGATCCGCTTCACTTACCAGCTGACACCACATAAGCTTGCTTGTCCTCTGAGACACGAGCCTTTTGTTTTCATGTACATTATGATAATTATGAAGGGCCACAGCTCTTCTCCATTTTCAACACACTTCTAATGATACTTGCATTTTTTGTCAGGAGCAACCATGGAAAAAAACACTCTTTTTTTTATCTTGAGAAAGAATCCTTTTTTTTCCATGTTTTTTTTTTCCACCCTAACCTGACATTTAAAGGGTGACAGCCGAAGTGAAGGAGCACAGAGTGTGACAGCCACTCATGCAACAAAATGTGGCAGAGAGAGAACAGTTTTTGGTTAAGATTACAATAAAACACTTCACCTTCACTCAGCCAGAAATGTATTCTTGTATCTAATATGTAATGTTCATTTCTGTGCCTTTCGGGTTAATAATTTGGCTCTTTAACCCACACTCTGTCACCTTGTGTGAGAGGCCATTCGAGGGACCTTTGACCTTGCTCATAATTACACAACCAGCGTCTTTTCACTGCAGCAATGGCAGTCATGGCTACCCAAGTCCGATGGCACACCAGCCTCCTCCCCGTGGACTGCAGCAGGTTTTCTTGTCATCCTCGCCTCTCGCTCTCCCTCTCTCCCTCTCCGACTCTCCCTCTCTCTTGTCAGTGTTGCTCCTGGCGAAAGGCTGATACTTGATATTCAGAGGATAGCAGCTTTTGTCTCAGAGATTTAATCAGTGGCTCTGCTCCCACTGCAGAGGAGAGAGGGAGGGAGGGGGGCAGAGGGGTGGCAGGAGAGAGGGAAGGAAAGAGAGATGGAGGCAGAGACTGTTTATGTGTAATGACACAATAACAAAGCCTGCCTGTAAAACACAATCTGCAAACTGTGCGTTTGAAGGGGATTTTCAGTCCTGGATTAGTGTCAGGCAGAGGGATATGGAAAAGGAGAAGAGAGAAAAAGAGTCAGGTTGATGTGATAGACAGGGGAGGTGATTTTGTGTGTGCGTGTGTGTGTTACTGCAGTGGGGGTTGAATTGTGTGAATTGTGCGTTTGTGCACGCGTGTGTTTGTGTGCAAATTCATGTGTTTTGAAATTGTTTTGTATTTATTTAGCTGCACAAGTTAGCAGCTGTGTGGGCACAGCCACATTGTGTTCTCAGTTGTAAGCAAAAGGGGATTAAAGTTGAATAATGCAAGTAAAATATTTGGCAGAATGGCCAAACGTTTCTTGTGAGGGTTTACATTGTTGGTTGACTGATAATGGCTGACATGGTGACTCTGTGAGACTGATAATGGAAAGCTACCGTGTTGGTTAATGCACCCGTCATCTAAAAGCCTCTCCATTTAGTTTTGGTTCCAACAGAAAGGACTCAGGGAGCAATGCTGTCTTTAAAGGCCTCAAAGAGCTCTTAAATTTAAATCTTTTTTTTTTCCATCACAGAGGTGTAAAGAGATCCTGGTTATCAAACACAGGTGTGCATGTGTGTGAGTTTGTTTGCACGTGTACCCCTGTGCATCTGAGGGAAAGAGGATAACAAAGAAAAGTGAAAAATCTGAGATTTTTGCAAATCTCCATCTTGTCAAACATCCTACTTAAACTTCAGCAGAGTGAGTTCCTTGGTTAAAGTGACTGTCCTGTTGCAGAGCACATGCTCAGCACTGGTGTGTTCTTGCATCAAATTGTAAAACCTGCTTTTGTTGTCCGGTGTCAGAGACCTTAAAGATGTCGTCCTCCTTCCTACCCCATATAGAATCTATGGCGGCTGGGAGCCAGTGAGCATGGCTAAATAGAAATATTGTTCAGGGGAAGTGAGATGTGAAAGGAAAAGTGTCAGGAGATGTGTGTGTGTGTGCGTCCGCTTGCTTGAACATGCTGTGTAGGTGTGACAGTATGCATTGGTGTGTCTGTGTTTAAGTGCGTGTGTTTGTGAGTGTACGGGTGGGTGTGCTTTGCTATTGTAACCCTGCTGATTGGATTGTGTTTGACAGATATGGAGTCTGGAGAGCGGCTGGCCTCCCCTGCGCCCACCCTGTCTGCTGCTCGCACCTCCTCCCCTGCGGCCTCTTCCTCCTCCTCCTCCTCTTCTTCCTCTTCATCATCCCCTGCTCCCCACTCTAAGAGCAGCCTGGCCCCGAGCCCCTCAGCACTGGGATCCACCCTCAGCACCTCTGGTAAGAAACACTTTTTCTCCCTCTGTCGATCTTCTGTCTCTCACACACAAAACCACATGTCCAGAGGAAAAAAAAAATACCAGCACACGTTGCAGTTTCCGTGTAACCATAAAAACATGTCAAATATGGTCACCCTCATGTCTCGATAGCATTCAGAATCCTCCTCATTTCTTTACCATGAAAAATGAGTTTCCTCCAGTATTAATTATACAGTTATTTTGCTGCCTGTGTGAATACACCTCTCTCCCAGCTACAAAGATTTTTTTTTTCCCTGACAGCTTGGGTTGCAATTGAAAAGCTGCTGCATTAATGAATCCCAAACAATTAGGGAGCTCTTTTGTGTGAGAAACACACACATGCTTCGCCATGTCTCCTGACAACCTTCAGCTCTCTGGCTCCAGCTGCCTCAGAGTCAGGCTCAGCACGACACTGTGCATGCATGTGTGTGTGTGTGTTTGTGTGTGTGTGCATTTGTGCATTTGTGTGTGTGTGTGTCTGTGTGCGCGCTTGCGCGTGTGTGCGTGCGAGAAAGAGAGAGAGAGTGAGCGAGAGACTCTGCCTGCATGATTTAACATTTGTCAGCCACTCAGTGTCTAGTCAGCCCTGTCCAGCATCCAACCTTCTTTATATGTATTGGTCAAAGCCATTAGGCAAAAGGGAGTGCGTATATTTGGTGTAAGTGTGTTTGTATCTCAGTGTGTTTTTCAAATATCCCTTGTGAGAGTGAGGGAATCATTTGCTCATACTCCTTTTCTCCTCATTTCTTAATGTCTTGCTGTTTTTGCAACTATATACAGACACACACACACACACACACACACACACGCGTAACCTAAGATTGCACAGAGCAGGGAATAGCATATCCAGCTTTCTCTGTGATTGTTGTGTTTTCTCTCTGTTATGAGAAGAGGGAGAAAAAAAGAGAGAGAGGAAAATAAAGGCCCTTGTTTTGTCCTCCATCTCCTCAGTGTTGCCCCAAAGAAGAAGCCATTAGTAGCATCTCCTCCTTATGCATTATACATCCCTCTTATCCCTCTGTGCCATTACGTGTGCTCAGATTTTCTAGATAAGCGATTTTGGACTGAGCGTCAAATGAAATGCTGAGAGGCAGGCTGCTAGCTCTGAACTTCTTCTGCTGCGCTTTGTGGGAATCAAGCAAGCCGGCTCTTTTTCGTCTCATATGGTGCCTTGTTCATTGCGTGTGATTGTAACTCAAACACACATGCAGTGAACAATGTATGCACATATGCAAATAAGCCGAAAGAGTCTAAGTTGTCTCCTTCAATTCCCTAGATCCAAGTATCATAAATTAAAGGAAAACAGAACAACAAGAACATGTCGAGTGTATTGTGGAAGCAGGTAACATCAGTAATTACATATTGTATAAATATAGTGTCATCCCAAACCGTGCAGACATTGATTCAAGGTCTTTTGCCAAGGCGCCAATAACACTTCAGAAAAACAAAAATCTGAAGAACATAAAAATGAACACGGACTCTGTTTATACGTGTGTGTGTGTGTGTGTTTGCGCATGGGTGTCATTGATGAGGATATCACTTAAGAATAAAAGCTGATCGGCGCTTGTAGCACTCTCTTCTTCGGGGATCAACTCACGGATGCAATTAACTTAAATCTGTCTGTGGAAATTTGATTGACTGCAACAAACAACAAATTAATCCCCCTTCGGCAGCATCCAAACATGAAAAAAGCAGGCGGTGCAGTTTGTCAGAGTGGAGGAAGGATTGAAACAGAATGAGAAAGAGGGCGAGGGTGCGGGAGAGAGACAGAGACACAGAGTGAGGAAGAGAGAGTAGGTAATCCTAGGTATGTCTTTCCTGTGCCTCTGTCTCGCTTCAAATTTTTAGATTTAATTATTCGCCTTCTGGAAGCCTGCATTAATATTGAAAAGGCATTTGCAGATGCCTAGAAAGGAAAGGGGTGTGTGGGGGGTAGGTGGGCACCCCAGGCATAAGTGAATGCTGTGGCTGGCCTTTCTTGGGGGTTGCATTGCAGTCGTTTATCTTCGTATCCGCTAGCTGACGCTGGCAAGGCGGCCTCTACATATTCAGCATATTCTAATGACATTCAAAAGGCAGATTTCGCTGTCTTGTGGTAGAGAGGGGCCTTGAAGCCAACACAAAGGGGCTGTGCTCTCATACTGCTGGCATGCTGCTCAGGCTTTGTTTCTCACCACATAACCACAGTTTGATTCTCACTTAAAAACAGTCGCTGAGATGCATCCGTAGAGTCATGTTCATTTATAGTCCCCCTCAGTGTTTTGGTATAGAGCACACAAAACTGGCCCTGCCGTATCTCCCTCAAGATAATTAGATCCCAGACTGCATTAGTTCAGAAAACACTGTGCGCCTGTGTCACTCTGTTTTACATTTCTGTGGTTTGTGCAAGTGTATAGTAGTTTGACATTTTCATCTGCACTGTGTACAACACTTTCCTTTTCTTCAGTCATCACTTTTTTTTTTTGCATGTGTATTACCTGGCTTATGCAGAGGCATCAAGCAGGCTTGCTCTCCTTTTCTGGAATAGAAATTGAATTTGCATGAAATATGCTCACACCAAATTGCATCTGACTCTGGGAGGAGGTAATACGTGGCAGTCGCCCCTGCCAGAAATGATTGTGCTCAGGAAAACGCTAGACGATGATGATGTTGATGAAGTATTCTTCTGTGCTGAAATTGAATGCCAAAAGGAGAGAAGGAGGTTAGCTTTTTACGCCTTATACACACACTTCGTTTTCTCACCGACAATATCCAGTCTTTGTCACAGCGCAGCATATTCTGACACTCTAAACTGAAGAAATATCAATACGCAAATAGTTGTATTCTGCAATTGGATTATGACAAAATGCTCTGTGATTTAAATGTGAATGTTTTACTGTATAGACTTAAGCATCATGCTGGAGCAATAGTCAGTCTGTCATGCTCAGAAACAGTGCGGCAGCCTGTGCTCTCAGTGAAAGCTCAACCTGAAGTTAATTCTTTCACAAATAGAAAACAGTTGTTCTGTATTTAATTCTTCTATATTTGGGTGGATAAGAAGCAATACCTTCAAAAGCTGTTTAAATCTAGTTTTTAACTCCCTGTCTGTCCTTACATGAAAAGAGCTCAGGGAGGTAATTTGAGAACAATGTTTTCGGTCTACGCAAATAAACATATACAAAACCAACAGTAGGGCAATGAGTTGTGCTAAAGGTGCAATAAACAACTGTGATGCCGGCTGAACACTGATGTCAAAATTGTAAAAGATTTTTTGAATATGTGCAAAAAGTAAGATCGAGTCAGAAGTGAGTATTTTTAGATGCTGGAGTTCAAAGCAAAAATCACCTCCCGTATGGAATTCATCCTTTCATCCTGTGATATTGGACTGTTTAGTCAGCATCTGAAATGGAAACAGTGGCTTGAAACAACATAATACCATTAAAAACTATCAACATGAAAATGTGCAGTTTTAATAATAAACTCCAATACCTGCTTTGTTAAAATAAATCAGCCTTCTATTTACTGTCGGGGGAAGCAGGTTATTTTGTCTTTGAAGATTTGGAAGAAAGGCTGAAATGTGAGAAACTCAAAACAGCATAATTTCTCCTTTTACAGGATAAGAGACTGCGTGTTTATTAAGATTGAATTATTAAAATCAGTCCAAAGTTGAGAACATATCTCCACTTGTTGCTTTGTATAATTGGCCAGCGTGTTGTCATACAGAACTATTTGTTATGGATTGCTTTTGAAAAACATTTAAACACGTCCTGCTTGGTTTGGATTTGTCTCAGGCCGTCTGTTTGGAGCAGCAGGAGAGCCGCCCTTCATTGGCTCCACATTGTCAAGTGCCTTCCCTCTGGTCAACCACCCAGCCTTCGGAGCCCTCTACACTGCCGGAGCAGGCAGGCCTGAGTTTGGAGGCCTGGGTTCCCTGGGCATGTCAGCTGCTCTGGCAGCCCACCCCCAGCTAGGAGCCCTCTCTGGTAAGACAGGGATTTTTGAATTTTTGGCCTCAATTGGCTAAATGGGAATGCATCTTTAATCCTCTCTCCTTTCCTCTCCTCTTTTCTCCTTTCCAACAGAGTGGTGGCGAGCTGCTGAAGCCCATGGACGGGGAGCTGCTGCCTTTCTCCCTTCTTTCATCGGCTTCCCTCCATTCTTCACCCCTCACATTCAGCCCAACCACAGCGCCAGTCCTGTTCAGATCAGGATGCCCGGCAAGAATAGCCATGCCCCACCTAAAGGTACAGGAAGACTCATTCATTGATCCTCACAGTTGAACCAATGGAAAATTGGTTATTTTAAGGGATTTAGAGCATGAGAGTAGCAAGTGGTAAAGGAATTTTTCCTTTTATTTTAAGCTTCATATCCACATAGTTCGCCACATTGTGAATTAATATGTGAATTAATGAACTGCTTTTATAAAAGCTAATGGCACTTTACACTGACAACCTAACCTCTCCTCTCCCACCAACTCTTTCTGTGTGTCTTCTACTTCCACAGCCTAAATCCACTTTGTCCCATGATGAGATTTCTCCTTTTCAAGACAGATTTAATGACTTAAAGTCCTCACTTAGTGATTCTGTCAACCCCTCTCTCCCCCTCTTTTCCTCGTGCTCCCTCTCGTAATCTCTGTTTCTTGCACTTCTTGCACTTTCACAGTATCTTTTAATTTATCTTTTATTATGTAAACCACTCATGTTGGGCTTGTGCCTCGCGCAGCCGGTATGTTTGATGAGATACATGTATAAATCAATATTTTTATTAGCTGTATTTCATTCTGCAGTGAGTTCCAGATATTTCATTATCCTGTGTCGCAAAGTTTTCAGAAAAGATGGAGCAGATTAGTGATGCGGTAGATCTGTTTTGTGTTTCTAGGGGTAAATGGGGCAGTGAATGGCAGCGGGGTCTGTCCTCCCACCACACAATCAGGGAGCTTTTCTGCGAGTCCAGCTCCTGTTCAGGCATCGACCAAGCCACCCAAAAATTCAGACCCCTCTATTAGTCACCGTAGCAGCCCTCAGAACAATCCAGCAGAGCTGGTGGAAAAGCCGATCCAGAAAACTAAAGAGAAGGTCAGTCCTGAGATTTCGTTCAGTCCTCAGTTTGAAAAGAAGTGACATGTGGGATGTTTTATATGCATCATGCATTATACAGCAAAGCTGATTCTTGCAGTTTTTGTTTCTCTCAACTCAGAAGCCACGCAAGAAACCAGCAGACACTTGTGTGGCGAGCAACAGTGAATCAGGCTCATCCTCGGACAGCTCAAGTGACGGGTCCCTCAGCAGTGATCTGGAAGACCTGGCAGAGGATGATGAAGATGACGATGATGACGATGAGGATGACGAAGAAGAGGACAAACAGAGTGAATTGTCAGACTCAGAAAAGCGGACAAAGAAGAAAACAAAGGTAAAGAAGAAAAGCAGATAATTTATAGTGAAAGCATTTTTTTTTTAGTTAAAGTGAAATAATAACAGACAGAAACAAAGGCAAAGCATGGGACCAGCATGCCATCAGCCACTCTGAGTATGGGGCACTTCACCAATAGTGGCCAAAATGTGGAATGAAAATAAATGATCATAGCATAAGGCTATATTTTGTTTCAACAGATCTATATGTAATCCTTACATTTTATTTTCTCCCCAGGTTTTGATACCCAGCACTGGAACTGCAAAGACTGACAGACCACTCCCTGGGGAGCCCCAGGACAAGAAGGTTCCCTCCAACCCCCCAACCCTTGTGCCCTTGGCTTGCTCTGTCTCCCCTCCTGCCTTGTCCCAAACCTCGCCGCTGGCCCTACACAGCTCCAGGTCCCGGACAGAGGGGCCACAGCAACACTTCAGTGTGATTCAGTCCACTGGCCTGGCTGCCAACTCAAAGCCCCTGGCACTCCTCACTCAGCCCCGTAGGGAGTCCTCTCCGTCTTCCTCCCCCATAGCCCTCACCACATCTCCAAAGGCACTCTCCAGCACTGCCTCTCCAAAACCTCCCAAACTACTGCCCTCCTCTTCCCCCCAGCACCTGCCCCTCTCTCTCTGCTCCTCCCCTAAGCCTCTCTCCGTCCCCTCCCCACCTCGCTCAACTCTCCCGCCGTCTACCTCCCCAAAACCTTTTGGTTCGACCTCATCTGTAACGAGCTCCCGGAAGTCCTCGCTGAAACCACCTCGGCACTCCGTTTCTGGCGCTGCCAAATCAAACAAAAGGAAACAGCTGGAAGCTTCACTCGCGCAGATCAATGAGTTTAGGCTTAAACAGGTAAACCAATCTGATAACAGCAGTCGAATAATGTCTTTTCTATCTTTTTTTTTTTTTTTTACCCACTTCCACACAAATGACACACAGTACTTGTGAGACGTACAAAGCAATTATAGCTGCACAGTCAGCTTTAGTGTTACTCCCAACAAATTGACGGCAAGGAATTTATCCACTGGAGCTGAGTGTAAAATTACATTTCTTTCTTTTCTTCATCATTTCACACCATAACCAGCACCTCTTTTAATCTGGTGGCCATTTACCACATCTATTTAACACAAGATCCAAGCAGCTGGCAACAACTACAACAATATCTTTGCTGAAACTGCACAAAAAAAAAAAAAAAAAAAAATGTTGTGATTTCTCATTCACAATAAAATGGGATTTTGTATCAGAGAAAAACATGTTCTAAAGGGCCTCTTTAAAATTATAACATGTTTTTACGTAAACCCTAACTACTGTAGTTGGACATCAGAGAGAATCTTTGTTTTGTACATTGGGTTTAGGAGGCAGTGCTTATTGAGAGTATTGGGAATGGACATAAGCTACTAGCCATTTTGATATGTTCATAATTATTGCCAATAAATATTTCTATTTATACATTTGGTGTGCAAGTCTTGGGATCATGTGTTGACTTTGGGAGAGAAACTAGTTAGTGTAAGTGAATGTGTTGTGTACTGTAGTTAATTAATATATTTGTACAAATAAGTAATTATTAATATGTAATCTTTCACTGATTTTATCCATCCTTGTAATAAATGCTTAGTCCTTTAGTCTAGTATTTCACAATTTAATTTAAACATAGGTTAATATGTACTGTAGTGGTTCATCAATGAGAATTATTAGTTGTTAGCCTTTTTTACCTTTGCCTAAGCCAGCACACTGTCCATCACACTGTCTCAGCTAGTAGTTGAAATTTAACGCTGCTACAGGCTAAATATGTTGAATCAAGTGAGAACATCCTTTGATAAAAAGCTCCATGGTCTTTGTGCTGACATGGTTTTCTATGTGTTTTAACTATCAACAGCTTTAGACTGATTTACAGCAGTTAGAGTTGCTCTGCTAATGCAAAGATAAGCCTGCTGATAAAATGGTTAATGCTTTTAGTTTCATTACCAGTCTGAAGCACACTTTGCATCTGCATACATGCTGCTGTATTATTTATGTTTTTCAATTGGTTTGGATGAAATGGTATAAAAATTGACGTTTTTTTCTCTGCGTTTACTACACAAAGTCCCTTTCCTCAGATGAAATATGAATGATCGCACAATGATCAATAAGCTAAACCTTTTGAGATCAGCTTATTCTGTGAAAATCATTTCCCCTTTCCTGTTTTACCAGTATAGAGAAGTTTACAACAAGCTAAATTCCCCCTGTGGTTTCAGCACTGCTACTGTATTTCATGGTCTGTGAAATTGATTTGTTTCACTTCATATCACATCCAGTTGAAAGTGCAACGTTAAAGTCTAACCTGCCTTTGCTTAAACACAGATTGAACCAAACTTGTCATCAGTGTAAAAAAGGCAAACATGCCCAGCTGCAGGATGATAATGATGATGGAGCTTTTCAAATGTGCAGACAAGTAATTACAATTTTAGAGAGATACTCAGTGTCTCTTTTTGTGAACTTGGCCGAGTACAATGCCTTTGGTTATTGCATTTATGTTCTTTTTGTTTCTCAGAAAGGGGCTTAGACACAGTTAACTGTACCAGTGTTCTGCATTGTAGTTTTGTCACCTGCTCAAACAATCAACAGTGATGCGAACTGACAGCTAGAGCAACTCCACTTTGTCCCATTTCTTTTCTAATTTTTTTCCAAACCTTTCTTTGTTCCTCCCATTCTGCCTCTCCCTCTCCCTCCCTCCCCCAATTGCCTACCTCTCCTTGTTCTCTCCCTCTCTCCTCCTCTGTTCCCAGACTCTCATGTCCCAAGGGCAGACGTTCCCAGCTGAGCTGAAGAAGCAGCAGCAGGGGCCAAACAAGTCTCCCAAGAGGACGTCCCTGTCTTCATCGCCATTGCCACCCGCTCCGCCTCCTCCACCCCAGAACAATCACTCCAACCTCTTCCTCTCGAGTGCCCTGCTGGGGCTCCCTGAACCCCACCACCCCAATGGAGTCATCCAAAGCACCACTCAGGACGCACCTTTGGCCCTCATCACCAAACCTCGCAAAGACTCTGCCTCTCAAGGCAAGTCCCCTCAGTGCGACTCTGACGGTGGGTCGATGCCTGTCAATCTGAGCACAGGGGCGAGCAGGACCCAAGCAACAGCCCAGGCTGCGGCTCCGTCACAGCCCCCGACTACCTCACCTCATGCCACAGGCCATGGATCCAGAAAGAACAAGACCCCCAAGGCTAAGGGACAGACACCAGGGCTGGGACAGGCACAGGGACAGGGACAAGCAGACCTCTTTAGCTGCCTGGAAGGGCTTCTCTCAGAACCACCTGGTACAGTCTCTAGTAGATTTGTTTCGAGGAGGAGAGTCTGGGATCGGGATTCCTGGAGTTAGTATCCCTGGAGTTGGAATTCCTGGAGTGGGCATCCCTGGGACGTGTAACCCCACAGCTGGTCTCCCAGCTAACAAGGAATCTGACGACTCAGGAGATGATGATGATGACGAGGATGATGACCTTGAGGAGGAGGAGGATGAAGAGGACTCAGATGATAGTCTGTCAGGTTTGTACAGGAGTAAATTGAACTTTCACACTTAAGTAACAAGCTCAATATGAAATATTAACATCTTGGCAACTATCAGTTAATTAAGGGATGACTCTTGTGGTTATTTTCTCAATGAGCCAATTAATTATCTAATCTATAAAATGTCAGAATTGTGAGAATTTCATTGAATTGCTTTAAAACCTAGAAATACAGTCATGTGTCAGTTTAATCACCCTTTGTTCTGTTGAACTTATACTTCATTCATTTTGAACCAACATTTCAGAGTCTGACAGCAACTCAGACAGCGACATCTCTGGAAAGAAAGTGAAGGAGTTAAAGCTGCTGCCATCTGGATCATCTAAGAAGGAGATGACTCCCCGCAGGCTAACCAAAGGCCCAGAACTACTGAACACCTCAACCAATCACACCGCCACCAGCTGCTCCCCTCTCAACCTACAGGTCATCAAGACTCCAACCATTGTCACCAGCTCCAGTGCCTTGGCCTATCACAGCTCTCCAGGCTCTTCCTCCTACAGTCTAGCCTCTCCATTAGGTAATGTGTTTGAAAATCTGCATACAAAAAGCGTAAAAATGGGCTTTCGCATTAGAAAAAAGTTTTGAAAATATAGTTTTGATCGTGATGTGCAGCAGAAGAGAAGGTGTGAATGATTTAAGAAGATACAGATAAAAAAAACAAAAACAAAACAAAACAAAAATGAATTGGCCAGTAAGTTAAATATGACCTTTACTGCTACTTCTGTCCTTTTACTGTTAATGTGGTACCAATACAAAAAAAGGCTATTGTGTACTCTTGAATAACAGAACAAGTCATCCTCCTCAGACGACCGTGAAGGGGAATTGTTACTTTTCAGGGAAGCAGGAAGAAGGCAGTTGGTTGTCATGACCTAAGCGAAGCTGAGGCTGAGGTCCTGTAGGTACATGCCTAAGAGCCCTGACAAGTTGTTTGGCACCGCGACCAGATTAATTTCCGTCTTCTTTCAATGCGGGGAGATTACTCAGATCTGAGAAAATAGGACATACTGTTTGTGCAGCTTGCCAAGAATGTTCCAAGCAGATATTCCAGTTTTTTCCCCAGTGTAATACATTTTAAATAACATGTCATGTAAATTACAATCCTGTTTTCACATACATATCAAGCTGTGTATTTTAGTTGTATGATTTCAATATGGCAGAGCAGAGAATTTTGTTTTATATTTAACTTTTGCAGTCACTTGATGCTGGCAAATGTTTTGAATGGCCAGTGTGCATATAAGTGTATGTTCTCACCTGCCAGGTATGATTACCTTTGAGTTCTGGGGCTTCGACCGCTGCTGCTCTTTGTGTGGTTTCCAGTCATTGGGTGTGCTGTTAAATTGATGGTTGAACTCTGTGTCTCTTCACAGGCTTAGCAAAGAGGAAGAGGGTGATGGATGAGAAGGAGTTGATGATACCTCTGGAGTTGGGGTATGTACAAGAGGCCGAGAGAAAGAAAGCTCTTATAAGGTGGTTCACTTCAGAGTGTGCTGAAATGGGTCACAAATATACGATAAACACTGTTTTCACTGTTAAAAATCCAGGTGGCGGAGAGAAACAAGAATCAAATCAGTGGCGGGGCGGCCGCAGGGCGAGGTGGCCTACTATGCCCCGTGTGGCAAGAAGACTAAGGCAGTACCCAGATAAGGCAGTACCCAGATGTGATGAAGGTACATCGGCCTCATGGCGCTGCAATTTCGTCTACATCCAAGATACAGAAGCAGATGTTTTGAAGCATACAGATGAGCAGTTGATTTTGTAACAGGGAATACAGCGGGAGGCATTGGGGGCGGCATGCTTCAGGACTGATTATGGAAGGATTCCTCGCTAATAATTGCAACACTGCTCATCCACACTGCTCAAACAAATGCTTGTGTATCAGGATTCGTTGTATGTTGTCTGTGCTATCGCTCCAGCTGCACTCCACCCCCACCCCCACCCCCAACCCGCTTTCTGTGACCCTAATAGTGAGAGATGATATTCTTAGATTCACTTCTTTTGTCAGTTTTTTCACCCTCCTCCTCCTCAAAAAAAAGATTTATGGTTAGTGTTGGGATGCACAGCTTTGGCCCTTTTTTGTGTAGTATATTATTGTGTATAATCGTCTTTGTTTGCTTCATCAAAAGCTCAACAACGTTAAATGTCAGAACTGCCGTTGAGTGTAGTAGTGCAAAGAGAAAAATGTGTACTCATTCACTCACTGCTAGTCAGTCAGAAGGCAGTAAAAAGCCTAGCATGGCCACAGATAAATAAGAAAGGGTCTGAATTGTGCACCCCAAGGTCAGAACCGTTTTTCTCCCCTGAGAGCTTTTGCTCTTTTTTTTGTCCCCTGGCTTTTATAATGATTAGTAGCACTGCACAGATGCACACCATAACCTAACTCCCTCCAATCTAGCACCCCCCAGTTGCTTTTCAATGTCGCTAATTTCGCAATTTTTTTTTCTGCCTAAACCAACGCCATTATTATTTTCTCTTCTGTAGTATCTATCCAGAAATGGAATAAGTGGCATCACGCGTGGTAATTTTAGCTTCAGTGCAAAGATAAGGGTTGGTGACTTCTATGAAGCCAGAGAAGGACCCCAGGTGACTGCCTTTCATCTCTCTCTCTCTCTCCCTGATCCCTGTTCATCTTTTCATCTAGTGGCAGGCAAAGCTTCATGCAGCAGTCACTGTCAGGGCATGTATAGGAATCAACCAAAACCCTCAGTAGTCCTAGTACATAGACCTCTCACTGTGCATGGATAAATGTAATAATCAGACATTACTTCCACAGGTGACCAGTGATATATGTCATGTTATATGCCTGTGATACAAGGAGATAAATTAAAAAACACGTGTGTATTATTGGAAGCAGAGTAGAAAAGAATACAGAAGTAGAATACATACAGTGCTGAGGGGTCAGAGGGAAAGTAGATGATAAATGACATACCAGTAAATAAGTAATTCTTATTTAATGCATTGTTTAGCCAGCATTTTACTGTGTATGATAGAAAATATGTTATATCATTTAAATTGCAGAGCATATTATTTTCACTCATGTTCAATACTAGATTAGTCTAGTTAGCGAATGATTAAATTGTCAACATGCCCACCGTTTCATCCATCCGCACCCCTCACAATCTCTCCCTCTTTACTTATTCTGTCTTCAGGGTTTACAGTGGAGCCTGTTGAAGGAAGAGGAGGTCATTCCTCGTATTCTGGCGATGGAGGGTCGAAGGGGTCGCCCCCCGAATTCAGAACGAGGTGAAGGCGGCAAAAGTTCCAGACGGAGGAAGGGACGGCCCCCAAATGTGGGCGATCCCCTGGTGCCCGAGGGCCCCAGTCCCAGTGAGGTCAAACTTCTGCGCAAACTAGAGGCTCAAGGTTAGAAGAGGAAATGAGCCCTGAAATATGTTTGTCATAAGCATGTGTGTCATTAATCAACCAGCTGTTATTCAGGTAGCAGAGGCCAATGAACGGGTTGCAGTTTTAAATATATATTTTTTTAAAATATGGACAAGTCAGATTTTTCTGTCATGCTTCTTTGTTAGATCCACCTACTTCATGTGTTGTAATATAGATTATTTTTCAATATGAATCAGCGTAGTTATCTTTTTGTTTTTTTTGTGGGGGGGGTTGTGTGGCTTTGATAATAAAACAACTGTAGATATTATTATTACATATTAAAATAAACTTTTATGACATTATAACTCACTCAGTAGTCACTCCTCACAAAAACATTTTAATCATGTGTATTTAAAAATGTTAGTGGACAAATTACAAAAATATATGTCAGTCCTTACAAAGAAAAAAATGGTTTTGAACATCTGACCATAATTCTAAATGTGACAAAAACAAACTAATCATCTCAGTCAAATGTGCTAGGTCAGGCTACAGCAGCATTTAAGTATTCTCCTAAAATTTCTCACTGACATTGGCTGTTTTCCCCCGACTCTGTGCAGAAATCGCCCGACAGGCCGCTCAGATGAAACTGATGAGAAAACTGGAAAAGCAGGCACTGGCGCGTGCAGCCAAAGAAGCTCGGAAACAGCAAGGTGAACTCAAGTTTTCTCGTGTGTGCCTTGTTAACAAGTGTCCATGGCTGATCTTAGCAGTGTTTTTTTGGTTCATCAGTCGGTCACTTCAGACCTACTTTGATCTAAATGGGTGAAGTATAAAGACCAGCAGGGCCTCTGGGGAGGCTTGTGCTGCTTACGTAGCCTTTGCTTGTATGTATGTTCATATTTATTTTCATCACTTTAAAGCACAGGCTTTAATCTTCGTTCTGCTCTAATCTTTATCGCTGTCGTGCTGCTGGTTTAAAACATTATGCATTACGACACTTTTTTTTTTTAATCGAAAACACAACATCAAGGCATCAGAATATCAAGACTGTTTGCATGGCTCACGTAAAGTCAGAACTAGAACTAACATACATATTATATTATATACATATTATATTATAAACATATTATATACTCAGAAATATGTAATAAACTGGAAAAGACAATGTGCCTATTATTACAGCACTTTTGCACATTTTTAATTCAATGTCAATATAGAAGTGGGATCAGATCAGCCAAATTAATTTGTCTGCCAGTGGTGACATAAAAACTTATGTGCCAATATGTAAACTGTCCTGTCAGTCTAAAATCCTAGAATCGCTGGTCTACTCACAATTTAGTGCCTCCATGGAGATTAATAATTAGGTTCAAGTAAAGAGGAGTACTGAGACCTGGTCATAGTGCAACAGTGGACAAAAATAATCTGTCTAGAGCTTTTGATATTGATTATCACAACATTTTTTCAGCCATGCTGCTTGTTGTTTGGTGTCTACTGTTCATCGTCACTCCATCTCTTTTAAATCCTATTATTTTTAACAATGTCTGTCATTGTTTTAATGAGTTTATTTTTGTTTTCTGGGACTCATCTTAGTTGTAACCTAGCTCTCAGAATTCCTTGCCATCTTGTGTAAAATGCATCGTTATCTCAGTGAGACCTCCTGAATAAATACAGCTTAACAACTGTAATTTTCTCAGATATGAATACCGATGGTATCCCAACTTTGTAGGTAATTTTTGTAGACACTGACATAACACTGACTTGACTCTTGTAGCTATCATGGCAGCCGAGGAGAGACGGAAGCAGAAGGAGCAGATCAAGATTCTCAAGCAGCAGGTGGGTGCGCTTCACATGTCTGCTGACAAATCTTTTTCCTCCGTTGCTCCTTATCTAAGTTTCCTGACACACGTAGTCCCTGTGTTCACTGCGGGAAATGCTGAATGGTTATTTTGTGACGCTTTAAAGCTTGCTTTTCAATTACCATCATTACTTCTAGTGCTAAACTTATTATTGTGTCTTTTTGCCCACCCCAACTCGAATAGAGTGGTTGGAAAGTGATTTTATCTCAGGATGTTTTCCAGTGAAAATATTAAGAGATTATGTTTTTTTTTTTGTTTTTTTTTTAACAGGAAAAGATCAAGCGCATTCAGCAGATTCGGATGGAGAAGGAACTCAGGGCGCAGCAAATTTTGGAGGTACAGAATCTGATCCAACAGCACCTCTGATTAAGCAGAACATTCCTGGATAGCTACAGCCCCTCAGTCTATAGTGTTTTAATCTTCCTAAAGCTCATTACTGAACAGCAGCATGCATTGGAGGGAGTTGCATCTTCTTAGGCATAATTCCACATGGAACTAATGCTAAATTGGTCTTGGTTGACGGCTGTTGAATATTAAAATGGCTGTTGCTGCCTCTTCAGACCTTATTTAAATTGGACAGAAAAGTCTCTTTTTTTTCATCAGACAACAGTAACAGTTTAGCATAAGTGGGTCGAGGGAAAAAAAAGGTGCTGTTTTCTACACACGCAAACACATGCAAAGATGCATGAACATACACACACGCACATATGCGGGCACACACAATTATACTGTAGGAGCTTCAAAGTGTTTTAGCAGGACTAAATCAATTTTGAGTTGACACGGTTGACAAGCCACTCTTAACGGGAGGCTTCAACATATTCACAATTAGGTGTTAAAGAGATACATTATTCATTCGCTGTGTTTTACAAATTTCACTGGCATTCAAGAGCATAAAACCTTTGTTCAAACCAGAAAACTGCAAACAATCAGTTAAAGTGCAGCGAAACCTTCCCTCACGACTGATTGATTGATATACGTCTGTCTCTGTGATTCTTGACCTTTTTTCTTTATTCACAGGCCAAACGGAAAAAGAAGCAAGAAGCCGCCAATGCCAAAATTTTGGAGGCTGAAAAACGCATAAAGGTGTGTTTATATTTTTAAATAAAAACCCTTTAAACATAATAAAATCCCAGTTAATGTAATATTCCTATATATGTGACATGGCAGCCCTTTTGATCATCACATGAATCACATTATTTCATATGTACCATGATGTGGGGCTTGTTCCACTTAAGAAGTAGCTGGCAATAAAATTAGAGTGGCCCTTTGAAACAGGCTGAAATTCCATCAGGCTGTAGTGATTTTCATGATATTGGCACAATGGAAGCATATTGATTTTTCCACCTCATCTTCTCTTTCTTGCCTTCAAGGAGAAAGAGTTGAGGAGACAGCAGGCGGAGATTCTCAAACACCAGGTAGGCATTTTACTACAACTTGCTCAGCCTCTTGAACGTAGTAGTTACTGCTGAATGAAACCTTTATCTCTTCACTTGAATAGGAATTTGCTGGTGTGTCTGTGTGTGCGAGAGTGAGGGAGTGAGTGTATTTGTGCATTTATGTGCTTTTAAATACAAGCATGCGTGAGTATATGTATATATAAATGTGGTTAATTAGCCAACCCTCTATTTATTGAAAGTCAGTATTTCTCTTTATTAAACCCCATGCTTATTGGTATTGGTTATTACTTCTGTTCCATAATATTTTGCCAACTCTCTCTGCCAGGAGTTGGAGAGGCATAGACTAGATATGGTATGGGTATGTTTATTTTTGTACATCTAACACCTGCATCGTGTAACTGGTTGTGTTATGGTTGTCATAGCAATGCATTAAGTGTAGCACTGGCTGCTGTCATACTACATTCTTCTGCATGGCTTTCCAGCAAAACCAACAAAAGAGAAAAAGAGTCAGTATGCTGCCTCCATCTGCTCGTCCTGAGGGACAACTGACCCTGTCACGGTGGCCAGGCAGCTTCTGTCCCCTTCCCCCATCCTCCCCCCTTCTACTCAGAATGCATTGCAAAGACCGCTAGCCAATCCACACTCACTGTCTGAAAGTGCACTCGAGGAGTTTCCATCCATCACATACATTGTTTAACTGTTGTATTGGAGTAGCCTGTGTTACCCATGAGTGCTTGACGATTTCGGCCCAGACATTGAGCTTGTGTCTGTTCGTCCGTGCATCTGTTCTGCAGTCCACAGAGTGCTGGACTTTACCTGCCCCATCCCAGCCTCACTGTCATTCACTGTTCCTGTACTCTGCACAAAGAATGAAAACAGCTACCGAGAATCATTTTGTCTTTATGGTGGAGATACTTCCGGGCAGATTCCCCCCTCCCTCGCCCCCACCTCATCCCAGTTTGGTGAGGGTACAGCACAGTTGTTGCTTGAAAATAGACCTGATAGAGTGTAGAACAACATAATCGATTCCACCACAGAGATAAATATGGTTCTGTGTAGCATTTTATTTTGGCCTGGCTGTCTTGCTTGTAGCCCTTCTCACTCATACACAGTCGCAGCTGAATCTACAGGTCTGCCTATCTGTTTCACAGCAGACTCTGAGCTGATTGTTGCATCAACCCCTCGTACCCTCACTCGGAGCACAATGAGGGGAAAAATTGAGACACATGAAATAATCCTGGTATTTACGGTTGTCACATGCAATTGTACTGCTTTTGATTTATTGTAGTTTGTTATCGTAATAACCCTCAACATATTCAGTGTTTTTTTGATGAATTGGAAAGGTAGAGAAAGCTGAATGCCACGGGCTTTGTGTCCTTTTTGAAGTTTTCCATTTGTAGATAAATCAAACCAAGAAGGACACAGAAATATTGCAGCAGAGTGTCTGGCATCTAGCCTGTTTTGTTTATCACACTGACAAAACACTCCTCACAAATAGAACATTTTAGTCACTATGTGCTGGAAATGTCCTTGGCAAGCCCTAATAGTGGCAATTGTGTCTTTCTGTTGGATCACAGAGGGAATGACAGCCTGACACGGTGGAGTGGGAAACCTAAAGAGATCAAATGAAATGATAGTCAGTCACCGGTGATTCCTGTGCCCTTTTGCAGTAGACTGTGTATCATGCACCAAAGAACAACATAGATGTCTCATCCTCAGCAGTCACATACTGTGCTAATACCTAAGCTGCCAAAACCACTGAAGTGGAACTGCTCTGTTTGTAGCTATCCTTTACCAACCGTTTTTATTTGTCGTCCCCTCACCAAATATTATGAGAATGATGTGTCAAATAAACATTAGCTTTGAGTCATGTAATAGAATTTATCATTTTGATCGTAAGGCCATGGTGGCATATCAGAACACTTCTGGCAACCAGCATTTTGTTGCTTTTGTTGTGTCAGCTTTAGTTTAGAGGCGCCGTCACCGATTCCAGCTGCTTCTCTTTTTTGAGCCTGTCATCACATCTACTTTGTATCGCATCTATGTGTTGCTTTTTGGTTGTCATCGTACTACTGTATTCTTCACTTATGCTTCCACCATACATGTGAAAGTGTATACATGTGAAGCATCGTTTTGTGTTTGTTCAAGTATGGTGCCTCTATTGAATTTAGTACGTCACAATTTTACATTAATACATACTAAATTTAGTCGACCTTGAGTGCTGGATGCACAATGTGTGCTTGTTAATGTGCCTCTGTTTTTCGCCACTCTAGGAGAGGGAGAGGAGGAGGCAACATGTAATGCTGATGAAGGCTGTTGAGGCTCGCAAGAAAGCCGAGGTAGTCCATATGCACACAAATAAATGCAGAAACACACACACACAGTCCACTCCATAAAAAGAGCCTAAGTCATTATTCCCTGGATGGATTCCCGCTTTCTCCTCTTTTTGTGTGCTCTTTTCCTTCATTCATTTTTTTTTCTACACACTTACCAAGTCAAAAGATTCTGGCCCTCAAGCACTTTTCCTTTGAATGCACAGCAGCATTAGGCTGAATTCTAATACTGCTCAGCAGAGTCAAGTAAACCTTCTTGTCTGTTTTCACATACACACAAGTGCACACACACACTTTGCTTCCCTAATGCTCCCTTCAATTTTTGGACTGTCTAGGAGCGTGAGCGCTTGCGGCAGGAGAAAAGGGATGAGAAGCGCCTGAACAAAGAGCGTAAACTGGAGCAACGGAGGCTGGAGCTGGAGATAGCGAGGGAGCTGAAGAAGCCAAATGAAGACATGTGTCTGTCTGATCATAAGGTAGTTAAGATAGTGGCCCATCCGATCGTTGCACTGAATGTTAAGTTGTTGACCCCCCGCCAAAAAAAAGTATGTTTAAGTCCATACACACAGCGATGTGCAGTAGATTGTCAGTTTTCTCAAGTGAGTGCCGCTAATGTGAATTTAGGGCAACAGGCTGGTCACAGTCACAAAATTCCTGTCAGTTTATTATTATAATTATACTTATTATAATAATGGTAATAATAATCGGTATTATTATTATTATCATTATTATGAAATGGTAAGTTGAATATTTTCTTGAGGGTCAGTACCTACCTGAAGACCTCCTGGTAGTGAGCATTTTTATATGTGGAAGTGTGTGCCCTCAAGTGGTTAAATGAGGGTACTGCATAATTTAGAAAATGTGCAGTCATTGCTATGAATCAGAAAGCACCATCTTGATAACACTCAGCAGATGTGAAACATAATGAGAGCTCTCCCATAGCTGTTTAAATCAGAATTGTCTGCAGTCCACATGGGATTTAATGTATTTTTCTCACAGTAACACGTACAATAACAACAAAAACAGATACCAATCCTAACTTTACTTTAATTTTTCCAGCCTCTTCCTGAGTTCTCCCGGATTCCTGGGCTCATCCTACCAGGACGCGCCGTGTCTGACTGCCTGATGTTGATGCAGTTCCTACGAGGCTTTGGGAAGGTATTGGGGCTTGATTTGAATGCGGATGTGCCCACCCTGGGCATGCTACAGGAGGGCCTGCTCAATGTAGGGGACAGCATGGGCCAAGTGCAGGACCTCCTTGTCAAACTTCTTTCTCTGGCAGTCTGTGATCCTGGTTTGCCACCTGGACAGAAGGTGAGCAGGTTTAAAGTTCATTAAATCATACATTTTACTACTCACTTTACCATTCATTTGATCCAGATAAGGAGTTACACCCAAGAGGAAAATATGGCGCTTATTGCTATATTTGGTATTTTTAGTCAGAAGTGACTTTGTGCAATCATGATACATAAAATTAATATTAATTAATATTAAGTTAATTAATATTGTTTGATATTGTTATACATGGCATGCCGAATGTATGATAAATTCAGTAAATGTTGACATTGGTTGAATTGTAGTACATTGCTAATAATGCTAAAATGACAGATTGTCAAGGAAGTGTTTAACAACTTTACTTCTCATCCTCTCCATTTCTATCAGACAAAAACCATGCTGGGGGACCACCTGACCAACGTTGGCATCAACAGGGATAATGTGTCTGAGGTGCTACAGATGTACATGGGAGCCCATTGTGCCAATACAGAACTGGCTCCTCTGGCCCTCAGTCTGAAGACCAAGGCTTTCCAGGCCCACACGCCTGCCCAGAAGGCCTCAATCCTGGGCTTCCTGGCTAATGAGCTGGCCTGCAGCAAAAGTGTTATCAGGTAGGAGAAGCGGCTGAAACTGAAAAATGGGGCTGTCCAGCTGAGCACTGTTAAGGACTTGTTTTCTTCATATACTCAGTGACACATTGTTGGATAGTTATTAAAAAGTCTACAATACTTCCTCTACCTGGATTCAAATAAAACACATTAAAAACACAGCTATATTCATCTACCGTGTACAGTATGCACTTTTATATTGCTTAACACAGTTATTCATTAGCAAATAATAATATATTTTATTGATGCAGTGGAAACACTTAATAAAGCTGCAGTAGGGAGTGGTAATTTGCAGTGCAGTCCTTTTGATTATAAGTAAATTATGCAAGTATTAATTTGTGCGCCAGGAAACCAGCTTATTAAACTTTTTCTTTGGCTGTAAGTAGTTTCCATCCTGAGCTTTTGTCTTTTACAAAATAAAGTAATTCTTTTCTGAGAATACCAACAACATGGATGTACACAGACACAACTTAAACTGACGGGATTACATTTCCTTTTGCAGTGAGATTGACAAGAGCCTGGATCAGATGGCAAACATGAGGAAGGACAAGATCATTATGGAGGGGAAATTGAAGAAGTGAGTTTTCTTTTAACCCTACCAAAAAAGCTTGCAGTTCTCTGCACACTATGCCGCTGAACCCGTGTGTGTTTATGCAGGTTGAGGACCATTTATGCCAAACGTACTGGGAGGAGGGAGGCCAGCATGGGTGCAGAAGAGAGCCAGTCCATTTGCACTCCATCCTCTGCCACCAAACGCAAGAGGAAACTGGGCGGAGACAGTGACGACGAGGACGACGACGATGACGACAGTGACGACCAGGCGGAGGAGGATGAGGACGAGGAGGAGGAAGAAATGAAGAAGGTTAAAAAAGTGGAGACATATGATGAGGTAAAAAAGACAGATCCATTTGTAAATCCATTATGAAAACTGACCTTGGAGGGTCGCTCACAGACATTTGCTGTATTTGTTCTGTTCTGTCAGGATGAAGTAGACCAAGCCACCAGTATCGAGGAACTGGAGAAGCAGATAGAGAAATTAGCCAAGGTATGTTTTTTTTTTTTAAAAAGTACAAGTGCTGCGACAGAATTAATACCCATTAACATAAATTTATAAGGCATCAGAAAATGAATGCATGGTTGGTTGACGCTGATAATGTGTGATTAAAAATGGGACACACAGTGAGATAAAAATAATTCTCATGGGAAAGCAACAATGAAGAGATAAACCACAGAAACATGGAGTATTACTGCTGTTTGGTTATGCAGGACTTCATGTGTTGCCATGGAGAGGTGTTTGTTTTTTAATACATTTTGATATAATAGATTAGATTACACCGCAAACATCTCATACACTCTACATAATAGATTTGATTTTGGAAAACCTATATTAATAATGAAAAATGTATTTTCTTAAAATAGCTTCAACCTCTAAATATTTTAATATACGGTGTGTATTAAAAACAACTATGTGTTTTGTACATTTTATGAACAATGTTAACATACTGCTGTATGCTAATGAAGGCATCAATTAGCTTAATAAATTACCTCATTAGCATAGCATGTAATGCTTAATATATCACAGTGATTACAAAAGGACATTAGGTAGCGTAAGTGTCTTTTGTTTTCCTGAAGGTCTATAGATCAAAATAATGTATAGAAATCACACAATTTGTTTTGAATCATTTCAGCAACATCATCAGACCAGAAGAAAGCTGTTTGAAATATCCCATTCTCTGCGCTCCATGATGTATGGCCAGGACCGCTACCGCCGCCGGTACTGGGTACTTCCCCACTGTGGAGGGGTCTTCATTGAAGCCATGGAGAGTGGAGAAGGTAGTTACAGTACAACACACACTGTTTGATGAATTCTTATATTGAGATGCTTCCATTTGCTCGGCAGATTGCACTGAACATGTTATACACAAATTATAGTAAGAGATGTAATTTTGCAGGAAGAGGAAGGAAGAAATTGGTGTAAATATGTCTGTTTAGTTGCATGTTCAGCTGTTTCCATAAGTGTGAAGTTAGCTGATGATGTTTTAGTTTAATTCTCTACAACTAATTTGAGATGACATCTGTAAACTATAATAATCTAACACAATTTAACTTCTGCTTCCAACAGCAAGCATGGAATAATGTTACAGAATTATCAGCACTCAGTTGTAACGTCAACCACCATTGTTGAGTTTTTGGGGACATTAACGGTACGCTCTCTCATTTCCTCGCAGCTCCAGAGGAAGTGGAGGAGGAGCGACAGAGGAGGAGGAGAGCAGCAGAGGAGGTCAAGGTCAAAGAGGAACCTCAAGAGATAGAGGTGCAGAAGGAGAAACCCACCAACCTTGATGGGCAGAGCCCTCAAGCACAAGGCTTGGAGAAACAGAAAGACGAGGAAAAGGAGCATGAGAGGAAGAAAAACTCCCCCACCCTTTTTTACCAGCAACCAGGCTGTGTATCCAAACTGTGCACATTCCAGGACTTCAACAAGGACGAAACTGTGAAGGCAGAGGACAAGGAGAGTCCCCATGTGAGACAAAATGGCAGCCCTGTGGGCACTCCTATTCCCACAGTAACATCATCCTCCCCCATTCACAATACCTCTGAGCCGGCAGTAGCAACAACCCCCTCCATGGTGACCGCTAATGACACTACAAACGTCCCTCCCCCAGCCTCAACTTCTTTATCTGTCCCATGCCTGCCAGCCCCACGTGAAAGCCCAGGGAACACTCCTCCAACCTCCTCCCCTGCTCCGTCTCCACAGCTCGCGTTCCAATCCAGTGACCAGCTACTCAGAGTCCTGACGGAGAGGAGCGGACACTGGTTCAGTCTGCTCCCTCGCAACCCCTGTGACCTCGCTTCTCTCACCACAACTCCTCCAGGAGCGCCTCGTGTGTCTCCCCAGGCATCCTCCACCCCAGCCAGGCCCAGATCCCCACCTCCGTCCCCTGCCCTGCCTCTCACCCCTTCTGCTGCCTCAGCCTCCACCAGCCCGCACCACCCAACTGGAATCCTCAACTACCCACTATCAGCACTGCAGGTGAGGCTGCTGGCCAGGCATGAATAGAGATACCTGTGTTCTGTACGGATATTTTTCCCATGTGCCACATCACCTCACTCGATACTCTCCGCTTTGCACTCCTTTACCTGCACCTCCCTCACCCTTTTGTTTTTCCTCTTTTTTCCCCAGGGGAAGTCAGGTGGTTCATTGCTAGGAGTCTCTTTCGGAAGCTGGCCCAGTGGCATGATGAGCCCCAGCCTGCCTCTGTGCAACAGCCCCAGCCCCATGCCGGGTCAGTCTCTGGAGTGCAACACAGCAGCAAGCGTCTCCAGCAAGAGTGAATCACCTTTACCTCGCATTGACAAAACCTTATCCGTGCCCTCTCCCACCCTGGAGATTCCCAAATCCCTGGACCACCCCACACCTCGGCCTATTCCAGAGGGTGAGTGACAAGAAAACCACTGAGAGAAATTAAAGTTCAAGCCATAATCAACCTCTATTTTTTAATTGAAAAGAATTCACCTTCCTGAAAAGATTTCACTTGCCTGAATAATTCAATATAATTGGATTAGGGAACGTTCTGCTCTGCTGTACGCAATTTCACCTGGGTATAACATAGCCGAATGAAGCACCTTTTTACAGTGATGTATGTTCAGTGTTTTCTAGCTTACATGCCTGTTTGTGCTCATTGTCACAGAGATGCTGACAGGGTGGTGGCGGGTGTCTGACATTGAGGAGTTGAGGGCTTTAGTCAGTGCTCTCCACAGCCGAGGCATCAGAGAGAAGGGCCTCCAGAGGCAAATGCAGAAATACATGGAGATCATCCCCCAGGTCTGCACCAAACACAGAGACGGTGAGTGTCTTAACACTTCCTCTTAGTGCCTAAGCACTGTGTATAATTTGGATTCACAAACAAGAGCGGGAGCGTGTAGAAAGTAGATCATATTAGACACATATTTGGTGGGCTGACTTCCCTAAATACACTGCAAACACTGTATGATTTATAAATAAATTTCATGAATACCAGTGCAGAGTTTGCATGTTCTCCCTGTGCCTGCGTGGGTTCTTCTCTCTGGGTACTCCAGCTTCCTCCCACAGTCCAAAGACATGCAGGTTAGGTTAATTGATAAGTCTAAATTGCCCCTAGGTGTGTATGTGAGTGTGAATGGTTGTCTGTCATCTGTGTTAGCCCTGCGATTGACTGGCGTCCAATCCAGGGTGTACCCTCAGCGCCTCGCCCAAAGATAGCTGGGACAGGCTCCAGCACCCCGTGACCCTGTGTTCTCAGGATAAAAGCGGGTTAGGAAAATGGATGGATGGATGGAATACCAGTGCATCTGTGGTGGCATCACTGATGACTGACTGATGCCTGTCATATTGTCCAACTAGTGGCCATGATCGAGCTACATGAGCTGGAGGAGAGCCAGGTCAGTGTGGAGTCGGTGCGGGGCTGGTGTGTTGAGGAGCAGGCGATGGAGATGGACATTGCCGTGCTGCAGCAGGTGGAGGAACTGGAGAGGAAGGTCACTGCAGCCAGCCTGCAGGTCAAGGTACAAATACTTATACAAGAGTGTAAACACCAATACACACATTATGTTAGCGGTGTAAAAAATATGTTTAAACATGAGACTGAACAGTGGATTTCCTTTCCCAGGGCTGGACATTTCCGGACCCGCAGTCCGAGCGTGAGGACCTGGTGTATTACGAGCACAAGCCCCCCGCCAAATCAGCGGTAGCGAATGTCGGAGACAAGGACACCAAGGATTCCAAGGACTCCAAGGAGCATCCGGAGGAGAGGGGGGAGAAGGGCGGGGTGATGCGTCACCCGGACAACCCGCTGGACATAGCAGTGACACGTCTGGCTGATCTGGAGCGCAACATCGAGAGAAGGTACCTGAGGAGCCCCTTAGGTACCACCATTCAGATCAGGCTGGATAATGTGGGTACGGTCACTGTCCCTGCCCCCGCCCCATCCACTAGTGCTGACAGGGAAGGGTAGGTCATTTCTCCAACCAAAGCTCCCCACTCTCCCACTAAGACCCTTTCTTCTCTCTGTGTGTGCTTTTGTTTCCCATATTACTGAAAAAGTGAGGGTCTTCACTGCTTTCACAGCAGATTTCTGTGGTGGCTTGTTTCATTTTTGTTTGTTTCTTTGGTCTTGTGCAGTTTTTTGGGTGGGTGGGGAGGATTCCACTCAGCTTTATTTCCTGTATAGGCATTGTTTATTTCTTTATTTATTTTCTGCAGTCATCTGCATGGTGTTGTGCATCAGTAACCTTGGTTATGGGCATACTCATGGCTCCCACTATACAGCATACACTTACACAGGTTCTACTCCTTCACTCTTTCTGCATGAACGTCCCCTTAACATAACAAAATCGGTGTGTCCCTCTCCCCAGCGCCTACACCCCTACAATCCTCATGCCTGTCCCTGCACAGCTGGAGCTCTTTCTGGTCTGCTGTCTTGTTGGCGGTTGGCTCAACTGAAACAAGTTTACTGCTTTCTGTGTGTGAAAACACACCCACATATTCACATACATGCACACATATTTGTTTCTCATCACCTTTATTTCTCATTATCTTCTCCCAGTGGTGAGGAGGAGGTGGCCCACGGGATGAAGGTGTGGAGGAAGGCCCTCACTGAAGTGCGTAGTGCTGCCCAGTTGGCCATGTGTATCCAGCAACTGCAGAAGTCTATCGCCTGGGAGAGGTCTATCATGAAAGTGGTAAGCAACCAATAAAATAGAACCACAGCTTATTTCTGCCCCACTAATTATTATTCTTTTCAGGAAGTGTGCATTTGTTCTTAATGGATGCCCTTGTTTTCCAGTACTGTCAGATGTGCAGGAAGGGAGATAACGAGGACCTCCTCCTGCTGTGTGATGGCTGTGACAAAGGCTGCCACACTTACTGTCACAAACCCAAGATCACCAGTATCCCAGAGGGAGACTGGTACTGCCCGGCCTGCATCTCCAAGGTATTAGAGCCCATTATGATGTCATCTTTGGACAGTGGATCACTTGTAGAAGGTTTCCTACCTATTTGTACATGTATTCAATTTGATTTTCCTTCCTCTGTAAATTAGAAGTTACAGACCATACACAGCACTTACCTGTGTTGTTATTTGACAGCCAAACCAGATATGTTTCACCAGCTACCTTTAAATTTGAATTGGTTTTTAAAGTATTTC
The DNA here is from genome assembly GCA_023238725.1 of Scortum barcoo. Lineage (NCBI taxonomy): Eukaryota > Metazoa > Chordata > Actinopteri > Centrarchiformes > Terapontidae > Scortum > Scortum barcoo. The sequence continues at coordinate 11,108,230 of CM041531.1, forward strand.
GGGGCTTTTTAAGTTCTGATTTGAATGTGGGTAGTAAAGAAGATGAGAGGAAATAAGGGAGGAGAGAGAGAAAATGAGAAAATGTCCCTGGCCTTCAAAATGAGGATGAGGACGGGGACATTGCCATTGCAGTATTTGGTATGCATCTTAACCACAGACTCATGCCCAGAAATAAATTTCCTCTTAAGTTTTATTACATTTCTTCTAAACTTTTATTGTCTGCAGCATGGATTTGGCCTTTATCCCATCAAGTGACAAAAAAACTCTCCGTTTATATTCATATTAATAAGATTCAGAGAAGCTGGAAAACAACAGATTTTATTTTAAGCTTTAAAGAATGTGGTCAGAAAATAAACAGAATAATATTGGTGGTGTTCAGAGATTTCATTGTTTACTCTGCACAGGCAAGCGGTCCATCTCCCAAAAGCAAAAAACCTCCAAGCAAACAAGTAGCATCCAGCGGAGGAAGTAGTAAGAAAGGTGGCGAGGTGAAGAAGAACGGGAAGCAGGCAGGTAATGGGGAAGTGTCGGAGGACGACCCGGCCAGCACCAGCAGCACGCCCAAGAAAGGAGCAAAAGACACCAGCAGGAAGAGGAAAACTGAAGAGAGCTCACCTGCTCTGCCACCAGCCAATCAGGAGAGCCCTGTGTGTGTGAAGCGAGCCAAGACTGCTAGAGACAACAACAGGGACCTGGGACTATGCAGGTATGTGCCCTGGGCCTGCTCATACTTGTCCTTCTGTTGAATTCTTCATTTATTTATCACCTTCTAAACAGTGTACAGTGGCTGCCATCTGCAGGACTAAATTAGGACGTTGCAGGGCGCTGATGTGCTTTCGTTTTATCAGTAAATAAGATTTTTTTTGTGATTAAAGTAAAATCCTTAAGTAATTTTGTGAGAAATCAAATTTAGTCCTTCATACCAGCATGTTACCAAAAGTATAACAAAAAGTTATTTAACTCAGCTCAGCATATTATCGATCATAAAAACATAGACCTTACATGAAATATAAATTCTAAACCACATCACATCACAAACTGATTTCTTTGGCTACTATGGGGAAGCTGAAACAAACTCAGAGCACAAAACAGGCCTATTTATCACCTTTTAGATTGACATGGCGAACTTGTTTGACTTTTTACACATCCAGTAGACATGGAGCAACATCATCATTCAGAATAAAATATTTACTTTCTTTTAAATCTGTTTCTTGTCTCTACCAACTCCTGAGGGAAATGTATGGCTCATTGTGAACCAAAATGTGCACCCAAATACTAAAGTTGCTTCCATAATAACAAAAAAATATACATGCTGAAAGATGCTTCTAACACTCAGTAGAGTTGAGGGGGGCTGAAGGGTCGGCTGATGATTCCCATCTCGGTGAAAGAAGCTTCTACTGTGTGATATCCAAGACTTTTCCCTCCAATAAATTAGATTCTTGGTCTGTAACTAACCACGTGTGTGTGTTTGTGTGTTCCACAGGGTACTCCTTGCTGAGTTGGAGCGGCATCAGGATGCATGGCCTTTTCTCACACCCGTCAACCTGAAATCGGTCCCTGGCTACAGGAAGGTCATCAAGAAACCAATGGACTTCTCCACCATACGTGAGAAGCTTGTGAGCAGCCAGTAAGTTCCCATCACTTGTGTTTGTGCTTTTTTCTACCCAAAGCTATCAGAGCCTTTGCACAGAATTGAAAGTCAGAGTAGTGTTATTCAGAAAAGAAGTTTTAGTTACACCACAACCTCTGATGTATCAGTAGTATGTTGTAGTTGTACTTTCTCAGTTTTTTTTTTTTTTGTTTGTTTCAGGTATCAAAACCTGGAGACTTTCATCATTGATGTCAACTTGGTCTTTGATAACTGTGAAAAATTCAATGAAGACAATTCAGACATTGGTCGAGCTGGTCATAACATGAGGAAGTTCTTTGAGAAGCGCTGGACCGAGCTTCTGAAACAAACAAACTAAGCGTCTGTTCAGATTCTCCCCATAAACCCATTCAACCTTTCATATCGGAGCACCAGGTTTTACTTTTACTTTTCATTTCTGATGGAGAATGTGGCTTTTGCAGAATGGAGGAAGAAGTGAAATCCTTAATAAGGAACCCATGGTGTGCTTAAGAGAGATGTCACCTTGAAAAAAAACAAACAAACAAAAAAAAACAAGTCGTTACATGAGGTGCGCTGGATTTTATTACAACAGGGATAAAAGCCCCAAAGAGTCCCAGAGAAATGGGGTGTCGTAGTGCAATACCATTCCCTGTCTCAGAACACTGCACTGAATTAATCCTCAACTGTCACTGATGTGTCTGCGCTAGAATACTTTCCACTACCTGTAAATAGTCTTTTGTTATTTAATCGTATTATAGTGAATGTATTTAATTTTGTAATAATTATTTATGAATCAAGGTCCACTTCATTTTCTATGAAAAGGAAGAGTCAGCTGAACTGCTTTGAATTTAAAAAAGGAATGTGTCTTTGTGTTATGATTTTTCTCCCAAATATCAAACAAAGCCAAGAAAAAAAAAAAAGAAAAAAAACTGTTTACACTGTTCAGTGCTTTGGGGCATCAGAGGACTGTATTCATTTGTTCAAACTGTAAAACTGCATTTATTTACAGGAACAGCAGAGGAACAGTTAGACAATAGTGATTCATGTGTATATACTGTTTATTAATGTCAATATTATGTCTTGTTTGGAACGATGTGTAAAAATTGTTTAAGAATATTAAGATATTGTTTATGCCTTAGAATGATTGTAGCATTCTATTTTAGTGAACGTGATGAAAACATTATCATAAATATTGTTTGTACAGTATATACATATCCTCTGCAAACACTGTGGTATCCTTAATCTTGGTAGTGCCTACCCTTCCAACAGGGGCATGTAGGGGATGTTATTGTTTTTAGTTTTCATTCTTATGACAACATTATTTTTTTAATATGATTTCAATCCAACAAGGCCTCCAAAGTTGGACAGTGACACAAAAATCATTCCTCACCATAGCAGAGAGAAAAAAAAGGAACAAGCATTCAGTTATGCTTCCATGATGCATTTCCTCGTAATCTGCCACAATACAGAGGACCTAAGGCCATTTGTAACCACTGTGTTGAACCTTGCTGTGTGTTGTGGCCTGATGGAGGCAGCTAGATTTTTTTGTACCCAAGTCAAGAGTACTTGAAGTTACTTTATTTAAGATATTGTGGAATAAAAGTATCATTCTTTTGTAGGAGCTTTATTTTTCACTAGTGTGTGGCACGGACCTATTAAAAGGATGTTTTTCAACGTAAATGACTCAAACTTGTTTTATTTCAGTTCCATCCTACAGAACTGCTTTTGATAAGCTGTGGATTAATTATTTTTAGACTAATGCATGAGGGCGTGTTTCTTTCTTTTTTTAACAGTCAAAGTTCATGGAAAGTTTATCCAATACCTCACTGTCAAAAGGACAAAACCTTTTCAAGGTACCAAAAGTGGATTGAATTGAAATAAAATGGAGTTATACTAAAATACAGTTGTGGAGATGAATGACAAAACAAAAAGAATAAGACAAAAATGATGCTTGAAATTAAAAGGAAAATGTCTCAGAGCTTATTTTAAATCACATTCACCACATTAGAAAATACCAATTTTTATTAGACTGATTTAAAGTAAGTTGTTTTTGTGCCATTTTGGAGGTAGTGGCAGCATCACAAAAATGTTTAAAATATGGATGAGCAATAGAAACTCATGACAACCTCATTTTCACCAAAATTTGTATAGCTTCCATGTGCAAGCAGGCTGGAAGTGTAACCAGTAACTACGGCTGTAAAATTTAGTGGAGCAAAAAACTATAATATTTCCCTTTGTTGTGTAATGGTGTAGAGGTTTGGTATAAATGATAAAATGCCACCTCAAAAAGCATAGAAAAAGTAAATGTACTTTCCACCATGCTGCCTGGCCCCTGGAAATGTCCATAGAGGTAAGGCTGTAACATGAAGATAGGTCAAAATAGGACGTGTAATTACAAAATTAGACATATAATAGTTTCTAATAGATTTCAAATGGTCGTGTTCACCAATTTAAAGTTCAGCTTTATTGAAATAGCCGTGCAGCATGTTTACAACACAGAGGAATGTAAAATGAAGATTTTTACAAAGGAAATAAATAAAGGTTCAATGAATATTTTGGAAAGCTTACAGAGTTTATAGATCCCCAGAGGAAAATTCATTTGTCATAGCAGGCAGGTACATAAAAATACAAGAAAACACAAAAGAATTAGATGAAATAAAATACTATAAAATAGAATAAGATACAAATAGAAAATAGACAAAGTGCATGTTTGTACAGTCAGACACGAGAGGGAAAGTACTGTTTTATGAGGCCATTCATCTCTAAAAATGTGACTTTTTTTTACTTAAGAATCTGCATTAGTGAATATAAAATAAAATTTGTTCGAGCTAATAATCAAATCAATCCTGTTAAAACCAACGGTGACGTAACCCGCCTGACGTCACGGTCAGCTGCTCGAGCAGGAAGTAAACAACACTGAAGTGGACGGACAACGCGACGGAGGAAGGTGCTGCACACACACACAGACATACGACACCGTATCTAACATTAGACACAGGTTTGACTTTCTTTACAGTCTCAGTTTACTTGTCGGGGTGTTTCTCCACAGTTGTGTTCGCGCTGGTGAAGAATATTTGATGGTTTAACATCAACGCTGCACAGAAAGTTTCCTCTCTGCTGCTCTGTTAGCTGGAGCCTTAGCTTCTGTAACTACAGACACAGCACCCCCCTGGCTTCACTGCTGTTTGTCTGCTGCCTCTGATTGTTACTGAGGTGACAGGACAAACATTTTATTTTATTGCTCTACAGTCTGTAGTACTGGTGGATGCACAGATTGGTAAGCACACATTACTATTGTAATATTGTTTTACACCAAACAGTGTTTACTGGTGTTGAGGACAGAGCTGTGGACATGACACTATGACTCATGTTAAACCTAGTTAATAATAGATCTTGCTTGAGATTTGACTCCCTGAAGATCTGACTTGAGGAATAAAAGTAAAAAGATCTCTGGTTTCTTAACCTTTAACCTTATAAAACAAAGGTCATGTGTGCAGTATGTGGTCTTAACATGAATACATTAGAAACTGGCTCTTGGTTTGCTGCAGAGCTTTGCAAACTCGTTTTCTTTAGTCTATGTGTTGCTGCTTTTGTCGCTTTTATTGTAAACCCTTTATGTTTTTACTACAATACTAACATTTTTAGTGTCTTTATTCATCAGCACGTGTTTTTCTGTGTTTGTTTTATGTTTTTATGCCATCTTGTGCTGCAAAAAGAACATCCTCTTGTGGGGAAATGAAGATCTGAACTGAACTGAAGGAGATGGTGACAGGCAGGCTTGCTATTTATCTTACGTGTTCAGTTATTAGACTGGTGCATTTAGAAGGGTGTGTGGTCTCAGCGCTGTAGGGCTGCATCTAACACAATCAATGAATTCATCAGTCAGTCCATGAATCATCAGAAAATATCAAGGCGATGTCTTGTTCTTGTCAAGCGGGTGTGTATAATGCAGCAAGAAAAGGACCCAAATGCTGACAACGACCGGGCAGGCGGGAACAGTTTTAGGATTTAATGGTTAAGTGATGGTACACAAGGGTAGCAAGTCCAAACAAAAGTGATAAACAGGGATGGAGCAGATAAAAGGGACAGGCAGGCAGGTGGAGGTTGGGGTTCAGGTGGCTAAAAAGCAAAGCCACAAAGCGACACTGATGATCTGGCCAGGAGCAGGTGGAGATGGGCTGGTATAAACACTGTGGGGGTGGGGTGGGGTTGGGGGGTGTAATTGGGGAATGAGCAACAGGTGAGCAGGTGGATGTAAGCGTCTGGTGACTGGGGCCGGTGGGAAAGTCTGAGAGCATCTGGTGGATGCGTGGACAGTTCCTAAGCATTTCAGTAAGAGTAAATTAAAAACAGCAAATTCTCACATTTGAGTAGGTGGAAGATGCAAACAGCTGGATTTTTGCATGATAAATTAACTCCAAGAGGACCTGGACTCTCCCTTAAGGACTTGAGATTTGCTCTGACAGATCTGACTTGAAACCCAAATAGGTTCAAAACAGCTGTGGTGGGAGGGAACAATATCACTTAATCAGGGCAGAGTCAAATAATTTTTATATTTTTTTATATTAAAGAGAGGAAAAAACAGAAGCTGATGGAATATATTGCTTTATCATGTCTCTGTGGCACCCATACATTTAGATTTGAATTAATTGCTTTCCTTTTACATAATGTTTTTTCTCATTCCCTCTTTGTGAACTCTTCCCTCTTTTAGGAACTGCTCTCCAAATGACGTCTCTGATTTGCACTTTACAAGACCATCGAGACGATGTCAACTGGTGTGCCTTCTCTGGCAAACTGTTGGCCACGTGCTCTGGGGACAAAACTCTCAGGATATACAACACCTGTGACTTCTCGGAGCTGCCCTTCTCGCCGCTGTCAGGGCACGGCTACAGCGTCCACTGCTGCTGCTTCAGCGCCTGTGGGCAGTTCCTCGCCTCGTGTTCGACCGATGCGACCACAGTGGTCTGGTCCATGGACTCAGGTGAGATCGAGGCCGTCCTGGAGCATCCTGGCCGCAGTCCTGTGAGGATCTGCGCACTCTCTCCTGACTCTGCCCACCTGGTTTCTGGTGCATCGGATGGCACTTTGGCTCTGTGGGATTTTCCCACCAAGCAGCTGCGCAAGTAAAGTCAATCACTAACATTTTTACTGACCTGAAACAATAAGTTGATCAACAGAAAAATAATTTCAGAGAGTTTGATAATCAATCAAAAGGGTGTAGGTTTGGTTTCTGAAGTTTCCCATTTTTACATTTTATAGACTAATTGAATAATTTTCCCAATGAATAAAAACAGAGTAATTGGGAAAATTCTCAGCAGATCAGGTGTTACTGAAAATAATTTGGTAATTGCAGGCTCATTGTTTACACGGATGTACAGCACAGTACAGTATGTCTCACATCTTGACAGAAGGAGCTTTAAACCTACAAACAAATGTCCTCAAACCTCTGTTTACAGCCACATAACATAGTATTTGCACAATCCTGACAGCTTCCAGCTCCATGCGTCATTATACATGGTAATTAACATTGGTATTAAAATGAAAGAGGATGTGCTGTTGATGGGGCCTCTGTTGGTTGTCTGTGAAGGACCGGAGCGGTGAGTGACACGACGATGGTGGCCTGCTCCTTCAGCCCCTGTAGTCAGGTTTTCATGACCGGCTCCACGTACGGAGACCTGCGTCTGTGGAACCTGGACATGAACCAGCTCCACGCAGAGAAAAATGCCCACGACCTGGGAGTCACCTGCTGCACCTTTGACCCCAACATCCTCAGTGGTGAGAACCATAGCTGTGTAATTATCAGCTGCTCTGTGGCATACGGCTTAGCCAGGTGTCTCTGATAGCATTAGAGAGAAAAAGAAACCACAAGAAAAATATTATGTATGGGTCAGTGTTTCACTTATATATTATATTCACTCAATATGTACAGAGGCAGGATACTGTATAGTTACTTATTAAGCTTATCAAATGTGAGAACAGTAGTAAATATAAGATATATTACATTTTGACTGGTAATTTACATACTTAACATTCTTAAAACAAATACTGTACCCATGTCATCCCTTATAGAAGATGAAGATGGTAGTATAGGAGAGGCCATTACTGTAATATTGATTACGATTATTATGATATTCATTATTCTCTTAAGGTAAGTCAGAATCATGTCAGACAGGTGGAGCACAGATGGTCTGTCTGTCCTTTGTCTAATTTCATTGTTTTGGACAATAATGTTGTTGTTGTTGGTCAAATACTGAGTGCAATCTATGATTTGTTTGTCTTTTTAGGTGGTCAGGTTGTGCAGTTTCGTCTGGCATCATGTGGGCAAGACAGTCTTCTGAAGATCTGGGCCATTAACAAGCTCAGCTCTGGAGGTAAAGTGACTAATATTTGCATACAGGAAGATCTTTCTCTCTTTCACTCTCTTTCATATGATTTTCGCTATCATTAATACAACCTCTTATCAGTGAATGTTGTAAACCCAGGTTAGCTGTGTGCGCTGTTTCCGGTGTTGCAGACATACTGTAGTTAACAACTCTTATAAAGTGCTGCCATACAGGGACACTATTATGTAGTTATGTGTGAGGTGTTGTAATATTCTGAGCAGTAGATAATTTGAGGCGCACTGGAGTCTTTCATTCCAACCTACATAAAAAAGCCCTACCTGTGCTAGTGCTTACCTGTTGGTTTGATAGTCACGGGTGATATCTGATTTGCATATAACTGCAGTTATTTCTCTCTCTTGCAGCCTATAAGATGCAGCTCCTGCACACGTTGACTGGCCAGTCGGCTCCGGTCCTCTCCTGTGCGTACTCCTCGGATGGGCAGCTGCTTGTGTCTGGGTAGGAAGTAGTTTAACAAAGAAATACTAGTGACTTTGAATGTTTCAGGTTCCCGATACAGATTGTATATACAGTTTTCATAAAAGAAACTGGGTCCTCCATGTGTCTTATAGCAAGATGCAACTGAGTCAGGTGCTTTTCAGTTGGAGAATAGCAAAGATTCAAGGCAAAAAAAAAAACGGGGAAAAAAATTTGAAGAAATTGCCTTAGTTGCAAGCCATATGCTAAATCTATCTTTTACATCAGTCTCTTGATCTTACATAGATCAGTATCCATGTATTCATCTATTTAGGATCAAGAGATTGATGTGAAATATAGATTGCTTGTCCGGAGTAGACCGCCATCGATGCAAATAGAAGAGTGCAGTACTCCAGGCAGACCACTGGAGGGAGACATGGATTGCTTTCTCAATGACTGAACATGACTGTACCAAATATTTAAAATGTTGCTCACATAGTTACAGTTCTCTCTTTTCCTGTTTCCTTCAGCTCTGTGGACAAAACTGTTACAGTTTATGATGCTGTAAGTACCTCTCCTTTTCACTGATTCACATAGTATTAAAAGGTTCAGTTTTAGACTGCTCCATTCATAATGTACATACATTATTTATTCAATGTTCATATACAGTCAACATTTTTTTTTGTGCTACAATTCTGTCTGTTTGCAGAAAAATGCAGTTTTGCTTTACACACTTAACCAGCACGAGAGGTAAATACTCAAATCTCAATACTCAAATCTTACTCAAAAGCAAAAATTAAAATCATGTGGTTAACTTTTCTTTACTGGATTTTCCTACTGAATATTAGTATGACTTTTGTAAATGATATTCTGGTTTTCCTGGGTAAACTATAACTATGAATTACATTTGAAATTTGTCACATTGTGAGATGCTGAATATTGAAAAACTAATTTTTAAAATATCATTTTTAAGTTTTTTACTGGTACACTAAAAATATTTTGAAAATACCAAAAAGAAAAAAATATTTTGTAACATATTGATAATTGGACAAGTATGATGAATTTTATCCATATTCCCCATTTATACTCCTGTATTTACTTGATTTTTGTGCAGAATTCCTAAAAGATGTCTTTCACACGGTTTCTAGCAACTGCCAGTAACTGTTTACAAGCATGCACAAGTTCAGTCTGTCTTTGATAAACACATTTTTGGATAAAATCCTGCAAGATGCTTTGCACTGCTGCCACTTAAAAACACAGATATTGGTTGTATATTATTTAGCATTTCTGGGACTATTTTGTTCAGTATTTCTCATAATTCCATAGATCACTGGACAAATATGATGATACATTTTATTTAACGGATTATGACCCAGCGTGGTCACAAAACACGCCTTTAGCATTTTTAGAAAAAGGTAGGACCGCTATCACGACGTCTCTCCCCCTACACAGACACGCACTATAAGCCACAGCTGAATGATCACACTTACAAGCTATTTAAGTCCATCAAGCCACCTGTGATTGAAAGGCAGAAAGCTCACTTCCTTCCTTTCAGTGGGGCAAATGGAAGTCGTTCTGGAAAATCATTTAACTGAAGTGGAAGTAGACGAGGCAAGTTGAGAGAAAGTGGATAAATGGCGAAAAAGTCAATCACAACACTTGACAAAATGCCTCCAGGAAACTCATTTGACTTTAGACAAAGTGATAATAAAACAGTGTGAGAGTATCTTGGGGTCGAGTTAGTGCACGCCTTTCTCTAAATTCTGTTTGGAGCTTTTAAAAGGCGTTGTTTGAAGCCAACTAGCTTTTGTGGATCAACATTTCTGAGCAATCCGGCTTAGGTTTTAGAGAGATTGTCCTCATTAACGTTGCCTTGACTTTCCTGAATTGACTGAAAATTTGATTTTAATCCTTATTTAGATCTTAGTGCAGCCTTTGACGTGGTAAGCCATCACTGAATTGGCCCTCTGATGGAGAACATGTCCATCACTGCTACATGTTTAGGTCTGGTATTGAACCATAGTGCTCACCTTTTTAACCCTGTAAACGCTGAACTGCAGCCTTAGATCTTCAGTCAGAGGGCTTATAGCTGCTACGAAGCTCAGGCCCAAGATTTAGGGCTTTTGGCTTCAGTTTAGAAATGCTTTGAGTGAATCTGCTTGAGGATCGAATGCTCACAGAACCACTTTTATCTGTAAAGTTACCTCCAACAACTTACTTCTACAGATTTGGTTTTATATGCACAGGTGTTTCCCTTCAGTCCTCGTGCTTCGTCTTTTTAATTGATACCTTAGTATGAAACCATTTGCGTTGATTGATAAATCTCTTTAGTAACGTTTCTTCTTTCATCCTTACCTGTTATCACACAAAGTTACACCTCATTGCTAACAGAACCGACATCCAGGTGATTACTCTCCCTTGCTGCAGGTATGTGACAGCATGTGCCTTCTCTCCAACTGCACCGCTAATTGCTACAGGATCGATGGATAAGACTGTAAACATCTGGAGGCTGGAGGATGGATGCAGCAGCCATGGTGGGGGAAAAACACACACACACACCATTCCAGTAGAATAACATTTATATTTTATGAACAGTTTGATTAATTACTGTCGTTCTGTTTTGTAATCGATTCTTGTGTCTGCCTCTTTTCCTGCACCTTGCGTCCAACTGAAAGGCGAGAAGTCGTTGCCCGGTAGGTCCTCGTTTTTATGTTAAATATTTTGCTCTTGCTACTTGAAAGGAAGGGAAAGAGTTGCTTTTACAGTGCCAAATGTACACCGAACATTCTGTTTGCCAGCTCTGAAAATCAGAAAATCTTCAAGATGCGTTTATATTTTTCTGCCAAAATACATCTATTCTAAGAAGGACTAATGTCAGTTGTACTCAGTTAAATCTTACGCAGGAAGAGTTGCACCTCAAAACTAGAAGCTTTTATTTCCTCCTTGTGTTGAGATGTGGTGTCAGACTGGTTTCATCTCTTGGTGAAGGACACAGGTGTTGTGTACAAGAGGGCTCTCTTTCCTCTTAATCACTCAGACTCAGGCAGTCTCAAGTGTTGCACGTTTGCTCAGAGATTGAGTTGCATCGCTCGTGTTTACAGTTGCTTATTCCTTTTATTGTGTTTCAGACAAGTCTGCTGTGACATCAACCGAAGGTAGGAAGGAAGAAAGTGTGCCTTACTGTCGAGTATTTCACAAGGGTCCTTGGAAAAAGGAAAAAATAAAAATCAGTAAATGAGATACCACGCCTCATTCAATATGTGTTGACCAGCAGGTGGGAAGTCCAAGTTTGGTCTCGCATGTCTGCCTGCATTGTACCAGCTCCTTTTCACCTTTTTAGCTTCATCTTGTGTGAATGAAAACGTCGATGAAAGCTCCAGACATTTATCTGTATTATTATGTCAGGCTCGCTAGCCACTGCCCCCTAATCAATAATTACTCAGCAGGATCCCTTGATAGTCTTGCATGGAGAATATTTGGCCATTTTTCAAAAGGCACTGCAGCTGCCAAGCCCTGACCACCTCGCTTTGACTCACCCTCGCAGGGAGAACCTCTGCGGGCCGATCGAAGCTGCTGGTCAGCGATTGGTCGGAGGAGGATGTGTCAGCGTGGCTGGCGGAGGAAGGCCTCGGGGGATTGGTGGACAAATTCACAGCCAACAACATAGACGGGACGGAGCTGCTCAGTCTCACCAAGGAAACGCTGGCGTCAGAGCTGCACATAGGTGAGGAAGAACAACCTCACACTCTGCCCGGCGAACGCAGTAATCTCTCATAGTCCTAATGCTTGCTTTTGTCCGAACTGTAAGAGTATAAAGCCAGTCTTATGGGTATTACACGCCTGGTTTCTTGTGAGAATGAATGTGGACGTGTTTGGATTAGGATTTTTGTACGTTTTACATGGATAAAAGGTGGCACATTAAATTAAAGTAAGGGTTGAAGCAATGAATGAATGTTTATGGGGGTTTTACTCAGCAAGATTACATAATATTAGGCTGCACTGCAAAAGCACCCAGCTTTGGGGCTTCAGCAGTTCTGACTTTAATCTGGAGCACTTCATCAGTTATATAACCCAAGCCCCAAAACAGTATTTCCCATAAGGTATAAAGTGGATTTACACCTAATATCATTAGCCCTTCTTGGTTATTTCAAAGTCTGTTTGAAATGCTTTTGGGGTATTTTTTTTTTTTTGGAAGTTTAAGTTTATCAGACTTTATATTTCTGGCATTTCTTCTGCAAGATTTGCAGCCACTAAAGTAGGAATGTTGTGCTGTCGATGTCAGTCTACCAGCTAGGCCCGCATTCGTCATGTAGTTGTCAGCAAATGTTTGTTGTATTTCCATGCCGTCATTTCCATCCCACAGTCACTGTCAATCACTCCTCGGTTTACACAGCTTCAGCGCCGTGACAGCTTGTGTTCACATTGTTCTGTTTTTAGTAACGTAGCACGAATCCCACCTTTTTAGCAGAAGTAACTTGGAGAGCAGCGTTGAGTAGCAACATGTTTTATCCACTGCAATGAGAGACACAGAAACAAGCATATTTTTCAAAGGTGGGAGTGAAATCAATAAAGTGCGCTTTCCTTCTAAAGAGGCAGCATAACGAAATGAAACACAATGCACCAGTAAGATTATCAGGGTGCCTGTAAAGTGTTTTTTTTTTTTTTTGTGCTCAGCTGTAGTTGCTAGCTCTTTATTTCATGAGATCATTCATTTTAAAAGTTTAACAAATGCTTCTAATTTATTTACTAGTTAGGTTTTGCTAAACAATGTTACTGTAACAACAATATTCAAATTGAAATGGCCTCAAGCACCTGCTCAGTTTTTAACTCTGAATTGGACAGACAGCCTGCAGACATGGTCTGCTCCCACCATGCTCACTCTCACCCACGCTCACATTTGCCATCCAAGAGTGAAAAGTGCTAAACGATGGAATGACAAACGCTCGAAGCCTTGACATTGATATCATTGTGTATTTTAGTGTTTGGGTCAGTGCAGCGTGTTCCACTTGATGCTCCAGTTTTTCTATTTTAATGAGAGCACAAAAAGTCTTGATTGGTCTGTTTTCTCTTCTGGCACGTTTCCTCATTCTCTTGCTTGTGTGTGTGTGTGTGTGTGTGTGTGTGTGTGTATAGAGTCAGTGGGCCTGCGCAATAAAATCCTGAGGAAGGTGGAGGAGCTGAAGAGTGATTCAGTGTGTTCAGGCATTCCTGATGAGTTCCTGTGTCCAATCACCAGAGAGATTATGAGGGAACCAGTCATTGCTGCTGGTAAGCGAAGATTGGGCCGTTTGCAAGCAACACATCAGTTCGTCTTCTCATGACAGACAGGGTCTTCAATATGAATGGATTTGTCTGTGTTTGTTTGTGTAATATGAATATACTGTGCACTTTCCCCAAAAGATGGATACTCGTATGAAAGAGAGGCCATCGAGAGCTGGATCAACACCAAGAACCGCTCAAGCCCCATGACAAACCTTCCCCTACTGACCACTCTGCTCACTCCTAACTACACGCTGAAGATGGCTATCGGCCGCTGGAAGACCAGCCACTAGTGACTGAAAGACCTCCGACCCACAGAGCCCCCAATATTTTTTCTAAAGTAGATCAGAAACCAGAATACAGTGTCACAGGGATGCCACAGCATTTCAGGTACAGGTGTGTCTGATTTTGATGATTTAAGTTATCTGCACACTGTAGGAGTTTCTTCACTGATACTCATTTGTAAAGCAGAAATGCAAAAACTGAATCAAAAGTCTTACATGTACTTTTCAGCTTATTAAGTTTTAATGGCCAAAGTGCTGGTAATCAGTTTCCTGCTTCCACATCAAGTAAAGGCAGTAGATAGAAATATAGGCATCTTTAAGTTCAAGTTTAAAGGGCAGAATCATTCTTTTTTTATATTAACAATAATAAGCTTAATGTTTTTCAGGTCATTTTAGAGGCCTAGTCTGTAACTTAATTGTTTTTATTTGCTTTTACTACTCTTAAAATGTTTTCAGAAAAACTCACTGCACACTACCTGCTCAGCACCAAACAGCAGACAGACACATTTAGCATCCAGTTGGTGAACAGTGTAGTTATTTCATAGCTAAAGAGCCAAATGTTTCCTCAGGAGTTGGTAGAGACCAAAACACAGAGAGCGAATGCATTCAGTTGGTCAGTTGGCCAGAAACATGACTCCAAATTTAAAGATAATGTTGCTCCATAACTGCTGGATGTGTAAATACACAACCGTGTCCTGACGACTTTGCCATATCAACTTGAAAGTGAATCATGTTTCATGTTTGCAAGTTGTTTCCGCTCCCCCCAAGTGGTCAAAGAAAATCAGTTATAGCAGATATTAATATTCACTTGCCTTTCATTTAAGACTTGGTCTGCCAACTCCTCAGAAAAAATATCCTGGTTTCTTTGAATTGCTAAATGTTTCTTTAGTTTTAGGTCATTTAGCACTTAGCAGTTGGCACACAAGGGATGTGCTTTGGCTGATAATGGCCAGTTTTGTGGTTTGTTCATCTTCAAAGTTCTTCATAAGTACAGAAAACACATAACGATAAGAAAATAATACAAAATGGCTACAACACTGTAAGCTCCAGAAAAAAAAAAGATTTAAAGTGCTAATGAATAACATTTTGATGACTTGATCTTCATCATGTTCATCACCATTTGTGGTGATTTATCTACTCTGATCTTACACAGACAGGTAACTAGTTTGTGGAGATGTTTTTTGCAACTCATTTTTATCTAACTGAGTTGCATATATAATATACATATATATACATACTTTTGAACAAAGCTAAACAAAGTGCTTTAAAACAATCTTTAATTTGGAGGCCTTTAGTGTTGTATGCTTGTTTTTCTCATATTTTTCTTTTTTTATTGACTAAATAACCAGAAAACAATGCCGGAGTGTTGGTTTGCAGTTAAATTAACAATACTAACAGTCCTGAGAAATATATTGTAATGGGGCTTTAATTGAAAATCAGTAATGTGGGTTATCTTACTGAAAATAATATATGCACTATCTGCTGGTAAGCATTACATATATTACACACATGTGTTATAAGGTTGTCTGCAGAACCTTGCTTATTGCAAGAATAGTGCTTTGCTAAAGTAGCTGTGGGTTTACTTCCCTGTGCAAGCTTAAATGCATCCACGTGACATTAATGGAGACATTTCAGCAATATTCAGGAATTGCAATGTCCACATTTTTTTTTTTATACAAGTAGTTTATTTTGATGACTTGGTTAAATGTCAGTTCAGATAAGTTGGGCTGTACTGTGAAAGGACAAGACCGTTTATCCATCCATACACACTCTTGGGTGTAGGCAACACTTTATGGCTTATACTGTGAAAGAAGTAGATGTAGAGATGTAGTCCTCCATTAATATTTTATTATACCACAATAATGATGTGGTAACATTATGTAATCCATAGTATAATTTTGAAAAGGGTATATGACAACTATGGACATATGGCAATGTAGTACGTTTCTTAAGATCTGTTATCCTTTACTGTTGCTCTTGTAAATCCTCTCTGCTCTCTCTCTCTCTCTCTCTCTCTCTCTCTTTCTTTCTCTGTGTCCAAATATACCAATAAACACTTCATATGAATATCTCTTCTGCTATGCAAAAATAAATAACATATACTGAATATTGAATATTGAAGCAATCAATTCAGTATTAGGACATTATTAGGATTTTGACAAGAAGTTTCCGTCATGTGCAGTGCCGTTTTTATCAAATGTACTAAGAAAAAGAATCTCAAGTACACAAAGTCATTTCTTTTGAAGCCTGTAATGCTGACAGATAACCACTTACAGGGAAATATATAATCTGCAAATATAGTGTACACCGTACAAATATAAATGTTTTTTAAAAGACACTTGACAATAGAAATGGTCATACCCTGCAACTAATAGCATGAGGTTTTTTTTTTTTTGTATATTTGTGCACAAAGCTTTCTCTGACTTCTATATTTGATAGAATAAATTAAAAGTTTAGACAATATACTACTTATTTTTTTAAATCCCTACGTAAGGTATGTCTGGTTTTCTTGAGTATACTAGTGTAGCTGTAGACGTAAGCAAAAGCGTAGTAGCCTGAGTTGAACACTGGTTCTAGATTGTAAATGCAGTGCAGCAGCATAACTCTACAAAACAGGCTCAGGGAAGGGAGCTGCTCTCAAACCAGTCTCCCTTGCTACCTTATGTGGGACATAGTTTGTTGGAAACAGCCTGTATCTGTGCTTTGATAGACTATATTCAGACGTTGGACTCTATAAATGAGCGTTTGGGTTTGATGGGAGCCATATGCAGTGCCGGGTTGTCCCTCGTTAGGCTCGCCTGTCTGTGCCTCCCGTCGGGGAAGCGTAGCTGGGAGGACGCGGTGCCTCTGGCCTCCCGCTGGTGGAGCCGCTCTCCAAAGTCCCGACCGTGCTGCTGACTGTTGGCCTGACTTCCAGAGAGCTGCTCCTGAAATGAAGCGCGTTTGTACTCATTGTTGAATCCTTGAAACTCCATTACTGACATATACTGAAACTTTCCGCTCCTCCTCCTCCGCCTCCTCCTCCCTGCCCCTGTCGGCTCAGGCCAGAGGTCTGCTGGCCCTGGACTCTCACCGACTTGTCCATTACTCCCATGAAGGGCCGGGGCTTTAGCTCGGGTTTTGTCTTGAAGCTGCCGCTGCTCTTGATGGGGCACGGGGTGTCTGGCACCTGCGGCCTGCCGCCGTCTGATAGGTTCCCACTGGAGGCCTGACTGGAGCTGGATCCCCTTGAGCCTGCTGTTCCTCCTCCTCCGCCGCCCTCCCTCCGCACCTCCATACCAGACCCAAGAGCGAGAGCCAGGCCATCGAGAGCCACAGAGTGTGTGGAGAGTCTGTCGGAGCCCCTGGAGAAGCTGGAGGAGCGCGGCTGGTACATCTGCAGAGGCCCAGGTGGGGAGGAGCTGTTGGGGGACATGGGGTGATAGTGCTCGGTGGGGCTGTGTCCAGAGTGTTCATTGGCAGATCCAGGGCTGATGTCAATACCCAGCACTTGTGCAGGCCTCAGGGAGGTGGAGATGTGCCTGCCCGGCAGAGGACTGGAGGGGCCGCACAGAGAGAGAGGCCTGCCCCCGACTCTGCTCCCTGACTGGAGGGAATGGCAGTGGTGATGAGTCCTGCTGCCCTGGCTCTGGGCCTGCCTGTTGATAGCAGGAGCGGGCTCAGGCATGTCCACAAACAGCGGGTTCTGCACATATTCCTCCTGGGGGAAACATGGCGACTGATCTGTTAAACCAAAGGCCACACCTCCAGGGAGAGTTCTGTTCGGAGCGTACGGATTCAGGGGCCAAAATTCTGGACTCTTCCCACACTGCAGGCTCACCTCCTCACCTTCCTCCTTCTCTTCCTCCTTCTCTGCGTCCGTTTGCTCCGCAGGGATTTGCCTCTCTAGACTTCCCTGTGAATAGACGTCTGTCTCTTCCTCTGTGGCTTGATGGTGGTGGGTGTGAGGGTCCCTGCTGTAACCCTGTGCCGTGTTGTTGCTGGACGTCTTCTGATGATGTTTGCATTCCTCCTCTACCCGTACCAGCAGGCGCCGGATCTCCCGGTTGGACGGGCTGAGTCGTGCTGCTTCGTGGAGGTCTGCCAGCGCTGCAGCAAACTGCCTGGGGATGACAGAGAAAATGAACAAAGGAACTTTAAAAATACTTAATTTACACTGCCACGGAGACAGAGCATCCCAGTGAAATGTTGATTCTCGCATAAATGACTTTCCATAGAGCAAAATGATACTGCTTTGAAACAATACCCTTCATTTAATATGGTTGTACCTGCTACTCCTCTTGGCACGTGCTCTGGCATAATATGCTTCGTAAGACCTGGGTTTGAGTTCCAGGGCTTTTGTTGCAAAGTCCTCAGCTATGCCAAAATCCTGTGTTTTCAGATAAGGAAAGTGCAATTAGTGTTTGAATTTCAATTTAAATATTAGACGCTGCACAGTAACAAACAAACCCACGGTATGATCATCTGTGTGTTTAAGTGGCTAGACTGGAAAATGTTTGCTTTGCAGAAATAATCGGAGCCAGTTCCAATAAAAGAAAATGTTTGTGTTTGCGTCGCCATTATGTGCATCTGAAGATCGAAGCCGGTTTGATGAAACAGAGCTTGTGCTGCAATCATTTTTATTGACAAGGAACAGAAAGAGAGGGAGGGAGATGGACGGAGAGCAGCTTGTTTTCCTGCCGTTTTTTTACTGCTCTCATCATCGCTCTCAGGTGAATATTTAATGACACGAACACATTGTGATTCTGTCCTTGAGAGTGAGGTCAAAATGGCAGCCTTGAATGTGAGATTGTGAACATTGCTATTGAATGTTTAATGATGGTATCATGTAGTCTCTCTGCTGGCCCTTACTGCCTGCATTCTGATATAATTATGTGGATTTAGCCAGCCCACTCGCACGTCCACTGTAAATAACCCCCTGTTGAGACACAGAGAAAGAGTGTGCTCGGTCTGCCAGAGAGAGTGACCTTATCACATCACATTATCTGCTCCATTATTCATCGGCCACAGTGACCCTAAGGATGGCATTTTTACACAGTCTGTTAGGACGTCTGTCATCACCAGGGTGGGTTCCAAAGCTGGCTGCAGGCCACACACATCTATCTCTACACTAACAGCACACAGTTATTCATTATGTCACCACCTGCTTCCAGGTCTTACAAAAACATTCTGTTTACCGGGGAAATGAAATGACATGAAATTAGATCTGAAAAGCAGAGGTATTTTTACAGTGAGCTGTACCACCGCTGACATTATGTTTTTATGTTGATACCGATAAATTATATATCTTTAGGAACCATCTACCTTGCCTTGCCAGCCCTCCTGCCATCCCCTCAGCGTCTAATAAGCCTTCCGGTGTTAAATAGTGCATTAGCAGTTTGATGCAGCTGTGGGCCTTACATTGGTTTTCCTGCGGCAGCGCGAAAGGTTTAGATAGAGGGAGACCCGCAGGTCTTTGAGCCCTTTTAGTTCCTCTCCTTGCCCCTCACGTGGTAGCTTCCTCAGGGCATACTGATAACGCTGGCCCGCCTCCTTCATGCGTCCCTTCTGAGAAATGCACAGGAAGAAAAGGGAGAAAATAATGCACAGGAAGGAAAAAGAGTTTTTTTTTAAAAGCAATCCACAACAGCACCCAAGGTCCATTCAAATAAAAAGTTGCATGGATCGCCACACCCTTACAACACACTCAATGACATTCACTGTAACACACCTTGTAAAGGATGTTCCCTTCCTCCATCAGCTTCTGCAGCAGGATGAGAAGAATGTCTGGTTTGGAGGACGCCATAGCCCACGTAGCGTGACCTGATGAGGGGTACAAATATTTATCTTTCTATTATCTGTCTCGCCTCGTCTCTTTTACTTTGTGCCTCACATAAATCATGTACCTGATCGATCATGTGGAGCCGTTCTGTAGCCTTTTGGGTGGTGGAGAAAGAGAGAGGTGGAGAGGGAGTTAGAGAAGTGGATGTAAAAGTGCCGGTGCTGCAGAATAACGGGTAACAATATACCGTAATAAAATATAAATGCAGATCGTGCAGGTGTAAAAGTATAGCGCATAATACAAATCTGTCCAAGTGAGCTGGATCTTCATTGATTGGTTGAAGTCAGATACAAATATGAACACGCTCCAAGTAGATTCAACTTTACGCTCATTTTGGAGGCTGTATTGCAGTCCATGGAGCTGTTTAAGTGTCTAGTATAATATTGAATGGCTTTTGGAACATTTCATTTTGATCATGAAATTCCTAGAGGTGAGATTTACTGTTGTACTGTTGTTGCTCGGCTGCTATGGTAAGCAAGGTGTTTATACCCATCTTAGATCCTTTCTTAAGCACCGAGGCCACCAGGGCCGGGTTCTGGCAGCCTGTCGTCCGGTCTGAACCTCTGGTACCGTTGTTGTCAGCTCTCTCTAGCACCGCTCCGTGCTCCAGCAGGCAGTGCACCTAGCCGTGCAGAGAATAGTGACAACATATTATGCTTATATTTAAATTTGAGACTCAAGCAATGAAAGAGTTCTTACATATTTCAAATAATTTTGTTGATTACACACTGCATGCTTCACTACTTTAACAACAAAGCTGTCTGCTCCTTTATATCCTGGTGATTTTGGCAAATATTTGATAATCAGATAGTTTTGAGTACTGTCCTGCTGATCAATGGTTTGCATGAATGAGAGTCACAATGCTCAGATTGGAGTTTGTTCACTCCACATGAAGTGTGATTGCAAATTGGTGTCCTGCGTTGCAGGGCAAATGATTATCATCATGATTTTAGTAATTGCGGTTTATTTTATTTATCTAGTCTAGTCTCCACTAAAGTCTATAAACTGAATTTCAACTACAGGGAGAAAAGAACGTGTTTTATTTCAGGAGTATTTCAAGTAAAGACAGACCTTTGTATGTTTATTCCCATTATCAACATCATCTTAACAACAGCATGAAACCCACTGTATCTGCATCCCCGTTTAGGGCGGCTAGGTCAAGAGGAGTCCGTCCCTGTCTGTCTGGCTGGTTCAGGTCTGCACCTGCCTCCACCAGAAGCTGCACGGCACCTTTTTGGCCCTTCATACAGGCCCAGCTAAGTGCAGTCAGCCCCTCCTGATCAGCAGAGGACGCAGAGGCACCTGGGACCACAAACAATACAACTATTGTTCTGCACTTCACATACATTCAGTAAGCATTTTAAGAATATAGTAGGGAATATGGGGGCTCTCACCCTTTGACAGCAGGAGTTCAGCAGTGCTTATGTGGCCCTCAGAGGCAGCCAGCATCAGTGCAGTGCGACCCTGCTTGTCACTGACGGTGATATCTGCACCGTGCTTCAGCAGCAACTCTGCAACCTAGGGAAAGGATGTAAATCAATATATTCCAACAAATTGGAAAAAAGAAAGACAGAGCTTGTTAAATGAAGAACCAGTGGCCAGAGTCCTCCTCACCTGTGTGTGTCCATGTTTGGTGGCACTAAGCAGCGGGACCATACCCCTGCGGTTGGCTATCTCTATGTTTGGCCCCCGCTCAAGGAGGAATGAACACATCTCCATCCTCCCTCTCCCTGCTGCCGCGCTCAGCACTGACAGAGGGTCGGCATAGAGATGAGACGACGAGGCGGAGAAGAATATGTAATTGACACATTTAGGAGAGAAGTAGAAGCAGGAATGAGAAACGGAGAGAAAAACAAGGCTGGTTATTTTCATAATCTATTTGATTCTAACACAGATGTTGAAGCTCTTCATTATAAATCTTTGGTTAATTTATTGATCTGTAATATTTTCCTGGGGCACTGTTTTAATATTTTGTGTTGTAATACAAATCAAGACATCTGGCAAGTGCTAGAGATCAATATTGCTCAAAAACACCTCCACTTTCTCTTTTTTATTCCTCCTATTCAGAAACAAAAGGAAACAAAATACAGTTATTTCCAACCATAACAGTACACACAAATCGCACCCTCTTTAACCAGCCAATATTACTTTGACAAACGACGGGCATTGGTCCTGTTTTCCTAGTATGCAAGTGCTTCAGCTAATTGTGCAGCTGGGGACAGAGGCAGAGGTATTGATGCCATTCTCTAACCTCCAAGTACCCTTGATAAATGACAGCTTGTTTCATGTGACCACATGCTTCAGTGAGAAAATCAATTGTATAATACTGCTTTTAAAGAGAAGTTATCATCTTATGTGAGACAAAGAAAAAACAAAGATTTTTTTGGTTGTCTGAGGTGACTTTTTGTGCAGCTGCACAAAATAGGAACAGGGTTAGCAAAGCTGCTGCTTCAAATATGCAAACTGAACCACTGAAAATAATATTAGTATTACAGAGAATATTCTGCTGTGATACATTGTATTCATTTGCTTAATTATATTCCCTGAAAAAGTACAAACCCCTGGTTAAGTAATTAGACTTTAACATGCATTCTTAACTGATCATCCTATCCGTACAAATGGACTGTAACTCCAATAATACTAACACTAAACAAAAGCATAAAACAAAGCCACTGTACTGTACATGCAAAGGTAAATGTTTCAGAGGTTATTTCATGCTCTCACTTTTTCTATCTCAGCACTGGAGGGGACTGTGTAATAGAATTATGCCCTAATGGTGCTGTAGGCAGAGATACAGGCTCCATCCGACATGCTTTCAGGAAATGGACCTAACAGAATTTTGCAAGCTGCACTATCCCATCTGTGATAGAGGTAAAAGTATTGCAATTGAATAACAGCTGCTTTTTAGATGCTACAAATGTGGCTGGACAAGATATTCTGTGTGATAAACATGATGCTCCATTTCTGCCAAAACTGAAAAAAATATTTACAATTGGATCAATGTTTTGATATCAACCAGAGCATCCTAAAATCATAATACTGAAATCAGTTAATGGATCTCTGGTACTCTCACTGTGCATGCAGGTTAATAAGCTGTTTAATATCATTCACTTCACAGAGCTTGAATGTGCCTAAAATGCAACCCCGAAGCCCTTGAGCATGACTCCAGAACCCCACTGATGGACAGAGAGACGTGAGAAAGCTAAATTTATCTGACTGATAGGAGAAATGCACCCGTTTCTCCCCAGAGTGAGTCGTGAGCGTCCATCTGCACTGCCAGCTGTTCATCTTTCAAGTCCAGCAAGCTCTTCACCACCTGCAGAAAAACACAATTTTACAGTCTTCTGTATTGCTGGCTTGCTGTGCAGAGAGAAAACCGAAGCACCCGCAGACCTTGACCACAGCAAACAGCAAACCGCATCTAATAAATCCTCTACATCATGCAAGGACAGGCACCATGCTCTACATAAAAAATCAATTTCACCAGAGTGTTAAAAATGTTTTTGCCATTTGGACCTTGAGCTGATGCCTACCTGTATGTGTCCCACACTGGCTGCAGCTGTAACAGCCTGCTGCGCTGCCTGTGCTTTCCCAGTTACAGTCTCATTGCTGTGGTGCTGCTGTGGGTCAGTGGGGATCTCGGCTCCCCAATCCTGGCCCAGCAAGATGTTGATGATTTCTGCATGGCCCTTCAGCCCGGCATGGACCAGCGCACACTGGCCATTCTTATCAGCATGGCCCACCTGGCATAGAGGGGTACACAGAAGGACTTACATCACTGGTCCTGGTTGGTGCCCATAATACGCTGGCCTAGATCAGGCCTGTTTATGTCATCTGTCTCCCAGAATAGATCCTGAAAAACTGTTGAATGTAAGACGTGGCTGTTCAGGATATCACTGGGGTAAAGGTACTGAGAGACAGAGCGTTCTGTCACAGATTTAAATCTGATTTATCCACGGCAATTATCCCGGTCATGCCCACCAAACCCAAATTTGTCTCTCTTTTAGAAATGACACTGACCTTGGCCCCTTTCTTGCAGAGGAGGCTGACGATGTCGGCGTGTCCTGCAGCGGCGGCCAAACAGAGGGGCGTCATGCCGCTGTCAGTGGTCCCGTCTACAGGGGCGCCCATTTCAAGCAGCAGACCTACCATCTCCACATGCCCTAAGTGGGCGTGGACGGCCAGAATGGGGGCGTGTCCCACCACCTCCGTGCACCAGGTCACACTGGCACCACCTAGCATCAAAAGACGACTTACCTGCAGGATGATAAATATGAATAGTATAACTCTGTTTATAAGATTAAATAGTTGGGTGCATTTTTGTTAATGTAGGGCACATGTATGTCACCTTGATGTTAGGTGTATATAGGTTCCTCAGGGAGGCCAGCGCAGCGGACAGACTGTCTGTGCTGCAGTTCACCCACATGGCCTGAAGAACACTGGAGGACACACCTGTCTTTTTACTCAGTCCCTGTGAGTGTGTGAGAGAGGCACAGATATAGAGAGAGAGACCCAGAAAGAGGGAGCTTAAGCGTGCTCAGATGAGATCTGTGGTGCAGAATTTGAATTGTGTCCCAGGAGTATGAAGCAGCATGTACAGAGTGCGAGCCATGCATGCAAACAGTACAATATTCATTGTACCGTGGCATGCGTTTATGTATATGAGTAGTGTTAATGTGTGTGGGTGATGGTAGGGACATGGGTTCACTCTCATTTGTGTGTGTGCTAGTGTGTTTCTGTGCAATAACAGGCAGCAAAGTGTGGGATCTTATTTGTGTGAAACCTTGGGGAATTGAGGAAATTCAGAAGGGTTTAGGTACAATGAGTTCCAGTGATAAACCTACATAACAAGTTATATACATAGCATAACACATCCTATTACCTTGAATATGTGAGCCTTGAGGATGTGGTGTCCCAGTTCCATAGTCTGCTGCCGGTTCAGTTTGCCCTCCTGTCTGGAGAACATGAAGGCCAGGAGAGCGTGGCCACTCCTGCAGACATGCGTACAGTGCTTATTTACCAGAAATGGCCTTGGTTCTATTCCTTCAATAAAGACTTTTTTTTTCTGGTGAATTCTCAACTGATTTATAGTGCATGCATATTTTTCTGTGACGTTTGAATTTTAGTTTCACCTTGGGTCACAGAGGAAGTCGGTGCTCTCTCCATCTGCTCTCCAAACCAGCCACTCTCTGAAGGAGGGATGACACAGCATACGTGTGCCATCCCTGCGCCTCACCTACAAACACAAATGATACAGAACATTTCTTAAAATGTAAAAGTACAACTGTTTTACATAATCAGCCTACTTGAAATGGGTAGTCTCTTAATATCCATCCTTTCTTCTAAATCAAAAGCTGATCAGTTAAAATTATGTGTTTCATAGCCAAACAAAGACAACATTCAAACATTTGCAACAAAAGCTTGACTTGTTATGTACACTTCCATGCAGTCATATCAAGAGTCTTACCATGAATCCAGCCAGGCTGTCTAATCTCTGCTGGAAGTCTTTCCACTCCAGCTCCCCCCTCACACTGCCTGCATTCAGTGCCCTGAACATTTGTTCATCAGTCAGTGGGTGCAGAGACGCCAGTGCCACATTTAGCACCGGAAGTACCCGTTCAAAGACCTCTTTATCCGGAAAGCTCACACGACACATCAGCAGGTACACCTAACAGATATTCATGAGTTAGTACATGTTGATAATGATGCTGCTGTCAGACTGGATTTACATTTTTCATAAACAGTCTGTGAGTTAGATAGTTAGGAACAATTTCTACAATTAAATTATTTTTGTATGCATATATGCAACAATATATTATCCTAACAATTCCATATTGATCTAATTAGTTAGTGCATTTGTGATTGTGTGTCAATGATTTCAGTGTGCTTTGGGTTCTGCACCATTTCTGTGTATGCAGAATTGTGCCAGTCAAGCACAGTGCTTAATTAGGTTATCACACATTAACTTGTAATTGAAGTAGTTGATATGTCACATCTCGCAGAGTCTGGTATTATGTAACTTGGATCTTTAGTGAGTATGAGCAACTTTGTTGGAAGCTCATGTGCAACATTCATAGGTTAAATATCTAATTTATGGCAATAATAACAATGAAAATGATATTAACAAGAACAAAGCTTAATGCGCATATAAAATCATTGGTGTAAGCATTCCACACATTTCATTGTTTGGTCCAAGTCTGGTTAAGTGGGGTCATTTTGAAATAATCTTTTTAACTCATTTTAATACTTAAACTGTTACTGACCTCCTGAGCCTACACATCTTAATGCATGCTTTTCTACACCCATTATCCACTCATTAAATAGTCACATTTCTAGGCCTTTGTGTGTATGATAAGACTTGCTCATCTGTTGTTCTATTTTACACTGATGATTAGGTAACATTAAAATGTGTCTGTCATTTAATTTAGTCACTGTGGACTATTTTTAACTCTTTGTATAAAGTCTCTGATCCTGTCATTTTTTAAATCTTTAATTTATCTGAATAGGATGTGTGTTTACACCTTTTCTCTTTTTTGGGAAAAAAAAAACGGCCTGAACAGTGATCATAGCTTGTGTACCTTATGTGAGGATTTTATGGACATTGATTGCTTCAGGCCTCAGGTGACATGCCATTTCACGGTAGACAGCTCACCAGGATGACTGACAAGTGTTAAGTATAAGACTGTGAACTTGGCCAGATGAGGAGGAGGAGGGCACGTCCAAAAATACACTCAAGGTACCTCAAGAAGATTAAACATTGTCTTTTTTTTTCACTAAGTAAACTGAATACTTAATGAAACACACATTACTACACATCTTAGACTCGCAGCCTTTTTTTTCACACCTTAACACGCTGCTACTTAGAGTGGCACATGCTGGATGTTTAAAACATTTACCCACTTTTAACTACTTCAACAATTCATTCATTATTCTTAGCTAATGTGAACCATTCCAATCAATTCCCCGACACTTTTAGCTACCTATTTCAACCATTTATCCATCAATTTACCTAAAATGAGATCAATTTAAAAAAGCAAAACAGAGATACATTTAACAAAGCATTTGAATTATTCATCCTTTTAGATAACAATTTCAACCATTTATCTTACTTGCCACCTAGTTTTCCTGTACCCCTAACTACCCCTTCCTTGTTGGGAATCAGGGCTCTGACCTCTGACAGGGAGACCGGCACGACCAGGTAGTTTCCTCCTTTCAGAGCCAGGTGGCCCTTGTGGAACAGATCCAGGGTCAGCTGAAGGTAGAGGATAGAGCCGTGGCTCCGTGTTGACAGATGGCTGCTGAACTTGCTGAGGAGTAGCTGATCAGGGGCCGTGCCTGTTGGCGTGGTGACGTTAGCGGCGACCTGGGTGCTGGTGCTGACCCGGTGATGGATGTAGTCACTAAGGTCAGCTCCCAGATCACTGCTGTCTGGCAGGATGTCCAGAGAGATGCCAGAGAAGGGAAGCAGGGTAGTGATTTCCTGCAGGAGGAGAAAACAGAAATTATGGGTGCTTAAACAGACACCACACACCAGCACAAACACCTCAGTATTTAAAGAATAGTAGGCAGCATGTCTTTGGTGCATTAGTTAAGGACAAATTAAAAGCATCAAAATCAGGACCCGTTCCTCAGATGCTGTTGCCTCTGACTCACGCAGAGCCATGGGATACAGTACAGTGAATAGTGTGACAATGACTCAAGCTCCAACATTGCTCACAGGCATCTCTCAGAGTCACATTTCATCTCCTCTCTTGCCATCCTCAACTGCTCAACACCGGCCAAAACCAGCTATGACTGATAAAAGAAAAAAAAAAAAAACATGTTATTGCAGCACAGTGTCTCATTAACAAAGACTGACATTTTGGTTCAACGACAAGCAATTGACTTGTGGTCATTGATTGTGCTTCACTTAACCCTTTCACTACAGTTTGTGAAATATCCAGGTTGTTGTACAGGAGTAAGCACTTCCTGTGAAATGGCTAGTAATAAGGGAAAGGGTGACTAATGATCCAATCAGGAAGCAGGGATATTTGGAGGGTGGGGAAAATAGCTGTGCTCTTCATCTTTAAATGTTGGTGTTTAATGCTGGCTGACTTCAAATATATCATGAAGAAAATGACCCCAAATGTGTTTTGTGTATTCCCAAACACTAATCAAATTATGTAACCGGCTGGCTGGCTGTCAAGCTCCAGACTTCCAGCAGACTCCCAGTAGTATTACCATCCATTCAGAGCGTAATCCATGCAGCATTTGGAGACTTGGCTTTGGCATTGGACAGATGCATCCGCTGTTTGGTGGGATTACCAACCGGATTGAGAAAATACATCAGACTAGAGAGAGCGACGGTGCCAAAAGCCACAATTTCTATACCATGGCAGTAAAAGCACAACATCGAACTACACAGTGTGTGCAGAGAGCTAAGATCAAAGAGGCAGTATTTGGAATATCTCTGTGATTTGGGTAATGTGTGGCAAGGTGAAACTTAAAGCTCCAGTATTTAACATTCAGAAAATACTTGTTAGCAATCTATGGCCATTAAGTAAAGTGCATACAGCTTCCTGTTGCTCATGCACATCCGTGTGCTCGTACTCCACAGGCGGCAGCCAACATCGACCAAAGCAGTGACGTGACACACACAAGACTGATCATGATTGACAGGCATCATGTTGAAAGCTTGCTGTTCAGTAAAGTTGTTTAAAAAATGTTGATAGCTTGCTAATCAATTGCTGTTAGTCTACTTTCATCGAGAGCCTCAGCAATGTCAGCAGAACTACATTAGCAGTGAACTGGACTAAATATGATAAATATGATGTGTTGCCTGTATTGAGTTGTGAGTCTTTGTTGTGGTATATCCCACTCTTTTGTTGACATTAGCTTGGCGGACTCCACTTACAACAGCGGTATAATCCCAAAATAAACTGATTTTGTTGGGATTTGATTGCAATGAACAGATCAAAAGGATGGCTAAATAACTACATCATGATGCCAATTTGCAAAAAGTCTGAATTCATGCTTTGTCAGGTTTGTCTGCAAGACAACAAACGAATGACTTTTAAAATTCTTATTTTCGAAAAGAGTCCATCAACCCAAAATAAACAGATTTTGCTGTGATTACATCATAATACTGATATGTAAGAAGTCTAAGGTCACGCTTCAGTCTACAGGGTGTTACTGAGAAAGTTGGGGAGGATCTCATATTTTAATTTCTGGTTCACCCTTTGGAAAAGAAAATTAGATTTAAAAAACACTTAAAAATTCTTAATACATTTAAATAATTTAGTGCTGGTTCACCATAAATACAAAAAAGTCCTATTTTCTCACTTCAGTTACTTCTAGTGGTAACCAACCCTCTATTAAATTGTATTAGCCCAGATTTTGAGATTCCTGCCAACATCCCTCAAAGTGTCCAGTGTTCACCTAGCATTAAGGCTCTGCTAGGTGGTGGAAGGGAAACAACACATGGTGCAAAAAGAAGAACATAGGCATATCCTGATATAACAGAGATGAATGGAATTTCATTAGTTGCATTTAAAAATCACATTTAAATAACTCAAAAGCAAGCCTCCTTGTTAATCTTCATAATCCACAGACCTCTGTGTCAAGAGCTATCAAAGGCGTGATTGGAAATACACATCTTCCATCCATCCATCTATTATTAATTACCCACTCATTCTTTGCAGGGTCACAGGGGCATACCAGTTAACATGAGATGGGTGAGAGGTGGATTACACCCATGGATGTATTAAAAAAGCTGGATATGGTGCCGCAAGTCAGCCTTACTGCCAATTTCCCCACCCACATATATTCTCCCCATAGACCACTATTATAAAAGAGCTCCCTGTAAAACTTCTGACAAGCCACCTCAAACTGCAGACAAACCAAATTATTACTCTTTGCGATATTGATTATTAAACCACAAAGGTTTTTAATTTGCAAAATTTTCTGAGAGCACCTGGAAGAAACCCATTCAAGCATGGGCCAAACTATGGTGTTTATGATTTAATGTGTTATGTTCATTGTAATTTGGGTGAATAGACCCTGAATAGACACGTGTGCTGTGGTTTCGATAAGACTGTAAAGCTGTAATGTTAATATTCTCACTCACCACCAGGCCTGTCCTGACCGTGACCACCAACTTAAGCCAGAGTGGAAATTTGGAGATTATTTTGGTGATGAAAGTGGCAATGGTGTCCCCGTAGTCTGGTTTATGGAATTCTGCCTCATTGAGACTGTCAACCAATATGATGTAGTCTTCCTCTGGCAGCCTGCGCTCTGAGTAGACATAAAGCAAAAGACAGGGAAAAAACAGATGTTGAAGCACATTATATACCAGATGTATATTGCATTAGTCTTCCAAAGAGCACACAGTGAGGAAACAAAGAATTGCTTTATCCAAAGCCTTTGGTAGCAAAAAAAATGGTGCATGTTTCCAGCACAAAATATGTTGAGAAAAGCACCAACTGCTGATATTGATTATATTCTGCTGAAAGGGGCTAGAGGCCACTGTTGTTTATTAGCTTGAGAAAAGGACATATCCATCATATTTCACATCATCTAAGCTGTCAGTGCATCCCTGCAAGCCTGTGAGGACTCATACACTCAGGCACAAGGGCTCTCCATTTTTTTTCTAACCTGCTTAATAGTGATGGAGTAGACAAAACACTCCTCTGCTCAGACTGTGGAGGGCCTGGCCGTAATAACACATCAATCTAGGTGGCTGACTGTATCACGAGAAACTGAGTTGGCTAATACGTCCGTAACATTCGCAGCCTCTCCAGTGTATTTGGCGACCTTGAAATCCTGTGGGATGCTGATGATTCACCGGGGCAAAAATAACACTCATCATTATCCTATGTAAATGACCTTAAATCTGTCTCACACTCTACAGTATTTCAAATCATTGACCTTAACTAGGAAAAATAATCTATGGCCCCATCATGGACTCATTAATGGGCTATTTCACACAGGAGATAGCAGCGGGTTTCCTAATTGCAAGGTGAAGGAAGCAGACAGTTTTCCACCTTAGAACTGATACTATTTTAAAATTTAAAAGGTCTTTAAAGTTGAAAATCACATTTGTCTTAAAGTGTATGGATGTGTGTGTAGTGTGTGTGTTTGTGTAGGCTTCATTACCTTTGCGCAGGCTGGCCATGGGCTCCAGGACACCCTTACGGAAGGCAGCAATGGGGTCTTGGACACAGGATCGCAGGCTCAGTGTGTTTTGTAGGTGGGGCTCTTGTACCAGCAGCTCCCTGTACGGGGCGAGCTGTGGCGCTCTTGCCAACAGGGCGGCAACACTGTGCACAAACTCTGGCACCAAGGCAGGTGTAGGTGTTGTCAGCCTGACAGAAATGGTAGGCTACCACCTGACAGGAGAAAGAAGCAGGTGAAAAACTGAAGAAACTCGGGGTGTAATGCAAAGCTGTTCATTTCACAACAATATCTGTGTTCAGGTCGAAGTCAAAGCTGTGTAACTCTCAATGGTTCCATGTGGTGTATCTTAATAGGAGGAAGCCCACATGAATGTAAAATCTGTCTCAAGAGTCCATGACAAAAATGAGAACGCCATTGAGAACAATTGAAAAAGCTCTTTTGACCATTTTGCACGCACTTCTGAATACTTCCCCTACAACTAGTTATGGCTCTGAGAGTACGAGTGACGAGAGTCAACTGGATGACCTGTTAGGGGTCAGGGAGTGAATATTATCTGCTCCTATCCTGAGAAGAAAAACATAACAAAGGAGAAAAACTCTCAAAGACTAAAATCACGGAATAAAAGACATGAATGGTTACAATAAAATAACACCAAGATGTAAATACATATTTGCAGAGATCATCGCTGAGTCATAACATAGTTTCCGCTCATGACACTCAACCACCAGAGCTTCATTTGATATATTACTGCAGAGTGTCTCTAACACATTCAGTAAATACAAGCTGATTTATTCGGGCAGCCGGCTGAATTGTAAACAAAAGTCTGAGAAAACATCAGGACTAATTAGGGTGATTTTTGCAATAATAACCAACCTTGCAGCTGAACAACAAACAAAACACAAACATATATCTTCAATAGTATTCACTCATTGCTTTTATATGGCTTAGATAGATGACCATGAGCCTTGACCATGAGTGGTCCACATATGAGGTTATCAATTATTTTACTCTGAGCATCCTCGCCATCACAAGTAGTCTGAGTAGTTCCCATGGAAACTCTTATTTAGGCCAAGTTAGTAAATTTAGAAGCTTCCATGTCATCTCTGTGATGCAATCAGCAGCATGTTCTACATGTGCCCGAAAAGAGAGAGGAACGCTCTGACATTAAAACAAAATGTGTCACTAATGTGCATCCCCATCGCTTTGAAAAAAAGGAACAATGCTGATTCGTGTTTATCTCTTTAAATTGATCCCTCCTCACTCCTTTGTGAAGGCTCATAACAGTCACAGCTCCCTACAGTGCTGTTTATGACGGTTTGTATTATAGTACTGTACTTACAAGTCTGGTGAGAGAAGTACAGGGAAAACATCCAGCGCTATCAAAACAGCCGTAACAAGAGGCTAAATCAAGGGGCATTTCAATGAATTAAACATCATTTCTTCCCTCTGTCTGTAATAACTACAGGTAAGTCAGCAGTCTGTTAAGCAACCAAATAATTAACGACTATATAGAAGTGTGTTGTGTGGATATTGTCTGTGAGTACTCCATTGTGAGGAATGGTTTATGGTTAAAATTATTATTTTATGCCTTGAGAATAGACATTTTCATCAGTATTGACTTCTTTTAAGGTCAGTTGTGAGTCAGATAAAGCACGTAGATCTCAAAGTTAAAAGAGCAGTTCAACATTTTGATAAATGCGCTTATAGGTTAGAGTTGGATGATAAAACCGATACCACTCTCATATCTGTTCATTAAAGATGAAGCTACTCCGAGCACCCAGTGAGCTTAGCTTAGCATAAAGACTGGAAACGGGGAAACAGCTAGCCTGGCTCTGTCCGAAAGGTAACTAAAGTTACTATTATGTTATATTTAATTAATTTCATCTCTGAAGAAATGAAGTGTTTTTTGGGGGGGTTATATGTCAAAGTTCCTCCTGTGAGCAGTAACATCCTTGAGTCTCTCCTTGTTGCTTGGCAACTACTCCTGGACATCTTTTTTTTTTTTTTTTAGAAATTAGGTATATACTTTTTTTAATACTTTTTTTTAGCATTATATATACTTATACACACAAACACACACTTTTAATTCATAGAAGAAAAAAAGAAAAAAAACCTTTTTGATGTGTGTGTCTAAACAAGATATATTATGATAATTACTTATGATAATTAGATTTTGAGAGAACGGGCTAGGTGTTTCCCTCTGTTTCCAGTCTTCATGCTAAGATAAGCTAACTGTGTCTTGGCTTCAGCTTTGTATATAGCACACAGACATGACAGTGGTATCGATCTTCTCACCTAACTCTCTGCAAGTTGCATATTAACTAACTTGTATTTTAAGGTTAGGAGTTAGGAGTTTTTAGAGTCAAGGGTCCTCACAAGGATAAAAATACAAACATGTGTGTCCATGTGTGATTTGGGGTACCTTGGCAGCCAGGCATCTGACAGCCTCCTTCCTCTGTGCTGTGCTATCGCCTGTTCCTGCAGCAGCACTTTGGTTGGGCTGGGAATCAGCTGGCTGTTTGGAGGCTGCTTTTCCCTGCCTATCCCCACCTGAGCAGAGCACAAAGCAACAACAACAAACGCAAAGCTGCCATTTACACTCGTTAGATGAGGTCTCTGGTGTAAGCGCAGGAATGCCAGGAGTGAAGTCTATGAAGAAACACAATTAAACTGCTGCAATTAATTGGTGCATCTGTAAGCAAGACCGGGGAGTATAACATGACAAGAGCACAGAATATAAGTGCAGATTTCTCATGCGATACCCTCAAACTAAACTTAAATCAAAATGACAACAAACAGTACAGATATCAATGAATAATGCAAAGATGCTGAAAAATGAATGGCACTATATTCCTTCTTTAAAATGCAATTTTAGTTGATCTTTTTCTGCATTGCTTTCTTTTAGTCTGTAATCTTAATATTTCTTGTTTTACTACAGGACAAGACTTAAACAAGTTTGTGTAAAAGAAAATGCTGTATTTGTGTCCGTTATTGTTTTTTTTTTAGCTCCAGGTGTGTCGAGCTTTATTCAGAAAACAAATCACGCCCTAGCATGCATCATGCATTTCTACTGTAACGTGGAAAATCTGCTTGTACGAGAGGCTGTTTTCTATTTTTCTCAGACAAAAGAGCAGTTTCAGTGCCACTCATGATACGGAAGAAAAAAAAACAACAATCTCTGTCCCCTTACACAACTGCAATCAGCAGAGAAACCTCAGGGGAGAACTTGAAAGGAGAGTGCGTGACCCAGTTACCAACTCCTTCACAAAAACTGATATTTTTTGCAGTATCTCACAAGAATCTGACTTTACTGGAGCACGCTGGAGAATATATGAATTCAACTCCAAGCATTCTGTTGTGTTCTCACACGAGCGCTTTGAGGTGCACGCGAAAACAAATTACGCTGCTGTGAACAAAGAGATAGAAGTCTTACATTTAGGGGAGGAACTGGGGCTGTGAGGGATGCTGGGACCTCCCTGTGGCGTGCGCATGCCATGACAGCTGAGCGTCACCAGCCGCCAGATGATAGCAGTCTTGCCGGATCCTGCGTTACCCACAATGACAGCGCCGCGTCCCTCGCAGCTGCTCGTTTTTCTCAGGACCTCCTCCAGACGTGTGAAGAGCCAATCACGGCCAACGAAAGCTGTGTCTGCGGTGATGCCGGGGACTTCAAATAGCAGCGGTTTTAGCATGATGTCAGCTTGTTTGAATGGCACCAATCTCCCTGGATGGAGAGAGAGAGGAAAGAGTTAAAGCTATAAAAGAATGGATAACTATATGTAATTTGAGCAGTGACACTGGGGAAGTGCATACATGTGCAGGTCTGCAGATGTTTGTGCACCAAGCTATATTTACACCCTGATTTCACCCTGAGGTTAAGCCACAAAATACCTTTGGAGTCATCATTTGTGCGTCCAGCTGTGTTGTGTTTACGAACGGAGCCCCTGTGTCCAGGAGGCCTTTGGTTGTCCAGATAACTCAAATCCTCCAGTCGAGTAGAGCTGGTGGCTGCAAAGAGAGAGCGGATGGGAAATGGAATGAGGGTGTGACAGAGATGCAGCAAATGTGCAAAGATACACATGCATACCACACAAGTGTCAAATTCATTGCTCGAGTCAATTATTGTATCCATGGAGACGCGAGACATAAACAGTTGTTGCTCTCAATGACAAACGCTCAGTGCCCTTGAGGAGAGAAGAGAGGGGAAAAGGGAAGAAAACAACTCATCTCACGGCCTGTAATCTCACGCTAACATGAGTCTGAAATGACCAAATGTTTCGTACCGTCTCGCACGTCAGGACACCAAATTTGTGATAATCACTGGAAAGTCATCGCCGGCTGGAATGCAAAAGTGTATCAGCTGTCAATAACAAGATTACGTTCTTCTAATGACTGAATAAAGCCACAGAGAAGCCGACATGATGAATAAAGTAAAGAACATGTCGTACAGAAGGGCAAGAAACAAAAAGAAAGATTTGAGTTTACTCCCACGTTTGCCTATCCATCCACCCACTCACACTACAGAGTTTACAGGTCAGCCACGCTTACTTTCTGCATTTTTCAAGACATTTGCAGAGTTTTTAGTCCAGGCTGTGGTGAAAAAGAAAGAAATAGGTCTTGTGTAAGCAGCTGGTTTGTACAAACTTTCCGTAGAGCATTTAACTCATAACAAGTAAAGTATGGTAGTCTCAACAAAGGTGAACATTTTAAGCGAGGCTGAATTTGTTCCAGTCCCGTTTAATTGCACTGAATTGCATCTGACTTCAATTAGAAACACCAGATACCTACATCATTTTGTTTTGTTTTTGTTGTTGTTATTTTGGCAGTTTTTGCTTTTATTTAATCATTGCCAGGATTCACCTGAGGGACAGGGCAGAGATGGATATAAAATACAAACAAAAATGGGTTTAATTAAAACCCTAGAAACTAACTAAGATTACAAGATGTCAGAGAAAAGTTATATTTTTCTAGACTAAATATAGTACCTCCTGAGATTGAGGCCCGTAGGGTAAAATGTCATTCTTGGTGTACTGCTCATCCATCGTCTGAGCAGTTGGCAAGGAACAAGGTTAAGAACCACTGTTATAGTCTAGTCTTGGGCCGTTCGTAGTTTCTTTCTCTCTGTAAATGAAGGGGGATCTAATCCAAATGATTTAGACATGGCAGAAAACCAGCTAACTAGATTACAGTCAGATCAACCGGACATGTCAATGCTTATTGGGAACTCTTGGGTTGTAATATCGGTTTTCCTTAATATTTAGGATTGCCCTCTAATTTTATTATTAGATTGTATGTCAGGAAGCATACATCTACTTTTAGGTGATGGAAATTTAAATATCATAACTATTCAAATACATAGTATTACTGCCATAAAAGGCACCAGTTGCATGAAAATACTAGTCTATACAAAAAACTATTGCTATTTTAAGAGTTGTTTTCAATAGCAAATCACAGATTGGTCCATTTCATTCACTCATTGCTGTAATATAAGAAAAATCCCCTGTAAAATCTAGAAATCTGGCATTACTGCTGTCTTTAATCCCTTCAGAGTGGGATAAAAAAAATGGCCTGAGTCACGTTGCACTCATCTATAAATTCTGGAAGATAGACCAGTCAAATGGGCATTGGTCAAGAAAGCGCAGCCCCTGGACAGATGATGAGCTCACATAATTATAATCGTGTACCATACATGTTAAATGCAGTCATTGGTAATCTCAGAGCATCGGGGGGGAACTGCACTACATCTCTGAGCTGTTCTGGGCTTAAAGTTTTAAAGCAGCAATTACAGTCACAGCCTGAAGATGCTGGCCAGCGACGTCCTTAAGCATCCTTCTTCATGACAAATCACCAAATCAGTCTACACTCAGACGTGAGCCATGCATGAAATGTGTTCGTTCTCTTTTAACTTTCATCTGATGTTTAACACATGTATAATACTGGACCATTACTATCCTCTCTTTATTTACATTGAGGAGAAAGACACACTGAATATCTAGCATCCCTGAATGTGTCAGCATCAGAGCGAGAGTGTGGATGAAAACTGCTGAGGCCATATTATAATTTACAGGGCTGTTAAGAGCACATGGTACCCACTCTGTGGAGTACCCTGTGGACAATGAGGGCCTCCCTGATGCAAGACAAATCAATCACAGGGCGAACACCGCAATTATGATAAAAGAAAATACATTGAGTACGAACAAATAATAAACCCTGGAGCACGGAGAACATGAAATCCCTTTCAACAGGTAGAAGAGAGCTTTTAGGGCTGGGGACATGGAGGAAACCACTGTAATTGTCAAGCGAGAGATGAAGTGGAGATTTGAGGACTGAAAGAACATCCACAGTGAGAGGATGAAGAACAGTCTGCAACAGAACAGTGTGAAGGAGGTGTGGAGTGGGATGAGAAAGACTGCTGGCTAAAGGCAGCCAGGCCAAATGGCTGAGTGGACCAATGATACTGTGACAGAGTTAAAACATGTTTTCAGCCGGTTTGACACAGGGACACAAGGACAGCTCATCCCTCCAACTTTCACCACCACTACCACCTGCCTATCTTTATTTTCTCAGCTGAGGACAGCATGGTTAATTACCCTGCAACCCCTGTTGATCCTTCATCATTTTAAAGGTCAGGCTCCCAGCATCCCTGATAATATCCACCCCAGATCGCCTAAATTGTGAGCATCCCATCTAGTAGTTTTTCTACAGAACCCTGAGGGAATCTTTCAATGTTAATTTAATGTGAAATACCCTTAATCACTTTGTGGCAGTGGAGAATAAGATGAGAGGATCAATGCCTCTCTCATATTTGTCCATAAAGCTACAGACAGGACACAGTTAGCTTTGCTTAGCAGAAAGACTGGAGGCTGCTGGTCTGGCACTGTCCAAAGACAACAAAATCCACCTACCAGGACCTCTAAAGATTGCTAAAATACAAGTTATATCTTGGTTGTTTAAAGCAGGAACAATACAACATCAACTTGCCATTTATATGTTTTTGTATGTATTAAACAAGATACAGTGTGTTAATTTGTGAGCTTTAAAGATGCTGGTAGGTGGATTCATTGTACAGAGCCAAGCTTAGTGTTTCCAGTATTTTGGCTAACCCAACCTAACCTGCAGTCTCACATTGAATGGACAGATATGGGAGTGATTTCAATGTTCTCATCCAACCCTCCTCCACAGAGTAAGTGTATTTCCAACTACCCATTTAACTTAAATTTGAAGATGGTCCCTGCACTGTGGAAAACCTCATGCCTCATCTCATTATTAAGCGGAATGCTCCACTGCCCTTATAGGCCAGTGGCACCGATCTCTCACATAATAAAGTCCTTTAACTGCTGCTAGAATAGGATCTTAGACCCATGATAAAAAACTCCTTGGACTCTTGCTAATTTAAATTCCAGGAAAATGCACTGAAAGGATGGGCAACACTAAACATCAAATCTGTAGTGGATGCAGTCGCTGAACATCTTCAGCCTTTGACTTGTTCACAAAGATAAAAGAAAAAACACGGCGCTTGAGGTACTCTCTCTGCTGATAGCAGAGAGATCATACTGTGCAATGCTTCCTGCCAAAATGGCCCCAGTCTCAGCCCACTAGGGGGGTGATGAAGCAGGTACTTGTATTGACTTTACAAACTGTCATGGGCTACTTTTTGTATTCCTGTGCTTGCAACTTTTAACACAGGGTTAATGTGAAAATTTAAAGAACTGGTGCATATGTTAACTAAACCTCCATTGATTAGATTTTTATCTGGAACCTGTATTGTTTGTTGCAGCCTGAGGAAACTGCAGCTATAACTGGGAACTGAATTTTCCATCCAGAAATGATTAAAGTCAATTTTACCTCTCGTCTTATATATATATATATAGATATTTCTCTTTGGTCTAATCACTCATGAATGTGGAGTAAAATTCTAATGGCTACAGTACTATGTGGCTGGCTTCATCTTTATTCTGAATTTCATCAAGGGTGCCTAAATGAAAGCACCAGCTGACAGAAGAAACTGGCAGGCGTTACTGTGAATCCACTCCTTAGGGAATCTCTTCTTTTGCTCCCACCACAAATGAACTGACATCTAAGGGAAGAAAAAGAGCCTTGTGCACTTGCAAAGATCGTGACAGGAGAGGGAGGGGGGTATTTTTATGACAACTGGAGTCCTCCCAGGACATTTAACTGGTACTGCTCACTGTGTGTATCCAGCCTCGGTGGTAAGTAGAGCACCAACACATGGTGAGGGAAGTTTAGTTCTGCATCAATGAGACCTCGCAAATTGCGCTCTCTCTGTATCGGATGAATAGTTGGAAAATGTCAAATCAGCAATCAATTCAATCAGTTTGTCATTCAGTCAATATTTATCAGTCCGTTAATTAATCACCCGGGTCACAGCTGTCACATTCATACTCTCATTAACCTACTTCATCTGCAAAACAATGGCAGCTTTAGCAATTCACTCACTAGCTCACTAATTAACATATTATATCTCTTTTTTTAAATATGTATAAAAATAGACACATTGTGGTTTTATGAGGGGGTAATGTGGAGGACTATTTCTTGGCTGAGAGCGGTGACTTACTTACGGTTTACTGGCAACCTCAAGGTGATAGCAAGACTCCAGGAAACATAACATGCTAATGAGTGAGCTTTAGAGGTGATGTGTAGGGCCATTTGGTTCCCTTTTGGACAGAGGTAGGTAACTGTTTCCAGCCTTTATGCTAAATTAAGCTGCTGGTACTAGTTTCATATTGAATGGACATAATGAGAGTGGTATCAATCTTCTCATTAAACTCCCAGCGACTGAATGAATAAGCATGTCACTCAAAATGTCAAACAATTCCCTTAACTGCAGAATAACAAGTGATAGGAAAAGCAAAACATACCTGCGACAGAATTTGGACGAGGCATCGCAAGGGAGGAAGTGCTGTGTATGTGGTGCTGTGGGAGGGGTCTTTTCGGTGCTGGTGGAGTCCTGGGCTCCATGATGTCAGTTCTAGGTAAGGCCTCATCTGGTTGGGCGGTGAGATTGTCCCTGGTTGGCCCGGGATGGCGGTCCTCGCTTGCATGACCCATTATACCAGCACCGCCTCCCGGGCCGTCATCCTTAGTCAGAACCTCACTGGAGGTGCTGCGCTCCTCATTCTCAGAGGAACTGGTGATGGTTGCTGAATAGACAAAAGAAATATAGGTTAGGTAAGGCAGCAAAAAAAAAAAAGAAAAAAGAAAGATAAGTAACTATTATTTCTAAAGAAGAACATATGGCATGAGATTGTTTATTTGCGTTTTCTCATCATTTAAAACTGACTTGAGATGCAAAACAAAGCACTGTGTTCAAATTCAACAAATCGCATTTACTCAAGCAACAGTAATATACCCCTGACTGTTTTATCAGCTCTACACTCAAAGCTCATCAATCAACAGGGTTTACTGTACTTGATGCGCCCTTTGCCCTTTTGTATTTAACTATTAATACAAACTCTATTTAAGGAGAAAAAAGTGTCCTATTTTAGGAGAATCAGACCCATAAGCAACAAAGACAGCAGTGTCCCAGTTTTGACAGGAGGGAGCTGAAGCCTTGAGGCTGAAATGGCACAGGCGATGGAGAGAAACTGGCTTTGGGGTAGGGGGTACACATTTGACAGGGGCTTACGAAAAAGGTATGTTGCATTTTGCTTTCCATCACAATTAAGGATGGCGTGGCACTCCATCAGTCATGTTCAGGACTTCTGATAAGGTGAGTGGTTCCAGATTTAGTTAAATAGGCCGTTGATGTTTTTTTAGCTCGCTGTTTTTACTTCCAGTGATGCGTGGTTAGGCTTTTGTATTGGACGTGCTTCACCTAGTGTAAAAAACAATCTGGACTCATACAGTGTGAACAGACATCATTTGCAAACCTGGCAACGATTTACACCAGATAAGTAACTCTTACCTATGATTCCACTGTCCTTGCTCTCCAGAGTGGAGGTCGGGCTTTGAGAGGGAGGCCCAGGGCTGCTCCTGTTGATGTGTCCAGGAACAGAACAAGGGGCAGGGCTGGGTACGGGGCTGGAGAGGGTTCCACTGGGGCTGGTGCTGGTACTGCAGTGTGGTGAAGGTAAGGCTAAAGGCTGGCCTCCAGCACTGGTGCTCAGGGTGGAAGATGGGCTCTCTGAACAGGGGGAGGCAGTGCTGCAGGTCAGAGTCGAGCTGGGACTCCCCCCCTGGGCAGAGGTGTCACACTGAAAAAGGGAGAGCAGAAAGATAGTGACGCATGGCCAAGAAGGTTAAAGTGACTCACAGTTGTGTGAGACTCAACCTGATCAAGACCGTGCAGGGAGAAAGAGAAGAGAAAGGAACATACTTTTGTGATATTTCATTAAGAGTGTAGTAAATGAGCAGTGTCAGTCGCCACCCTTTTTAACAGTGCTCTACACTGCATGACAGTGTTTGTCTTCATGCGTACAGTTTTGTGGGTTTGTGACTGAGTATGTTTGTGTCTGCACACAGATGGGAAATGAAAGGATAATTCCAGTTATTTTCATCCTGGCTGTCATTTTCCCAGTTTTTCATAATGATGATTGGTTGTGTTCAGAACTAAATCACTTGCTGTAGACATACACAATTTACTGTAAAAGTCACTGTACACACGTTCTGCTGTTCAACACAGGGTGGATTTCACAAGGACGAAATGAAATGTGCATTTTTTGCAAGTGCCAGGATGAATTTTAAGCATGAAAAAATCCAAAGAACACAGCATCAGACTTCCTGAATTACATGTCCAATGCCATAATAATCAGGTTTCAGGAAATGTGAAATGTGTCATTGGATGAAGGTCCCATTAGTTTTGAAAGGTTGTGCCTCAGTTTCTTTTTGGAGTTAGCACTGAGTGTGTTTTGGATAGCAGCTTGGAGCAGCTGCATGTAAAGCTCTAAAGCACAGCAAAGTGATTGTGCACACAATAAGTCATCGTGATGGAAAAAAACTACAATGGTAAGAGCCCGGTTGAAAAAAGCCATCACGACTCACATCGCATCTATTGATAAAAGCCTTCTAAGGCCACTTTTTAAAAGTGGGGAAAATATATACATTGTGTTTACATAATATCAAGTACCTCTACACAATTCATTCAACAACAGTGGCCCCACAACAAATTGCATTTTTCTGAAGCTTATTATACTTCACATATATGTTACATGCATTTTAATGTATAACATTTACCCTTGTCTGAATTCCCGTCATTGGTCTTTTTAAATCGCTGCTGACATTTGCAGTATTAATGTATGTGACCTTTTACCAATGGTAACCGTTTTACCAGTGGTTGAGGAGCTATATGAAATGTTCAGACACCAAAATCCTTTCACAACCTCTCAAGACATTTTGTTTATAAATGGATATGTTTTATAAGTAACAAGGCAGTCTTCTTTTTTATATTCCTTATCTTTATAGTTTGATCATGTGCATTTCAGGTCTCTTCATTAGTGATGCAACATTTCTGCAACACAGAGACTGTACGGAGACAAGGCAGCAGAGTTGAAACAGCTCACTGTTATTCCCTTTATACCAGAGCCTCATCTATCTTAGCCAGGACAACCCACATTCCTCATATGAGCCTCGCTATCTCTGTGAAACTGACTGAATCTGGAGCTCAGGTGGTAGAATGAGGCTGAGAAAATGGGCCAAGGCTGAGCAATACAAAGGCATAGAGTTCGAGATACCTAGGCACATACAATAACTCTCTCAATAACTCTCTCTCACAAAGAGGGGTTAAACTAATAGGGCACTGAGTATAGAAATGGAGCCCCGCGGCAGCATAGCAACACAACTCACAATTTATCAAAATATATATACAGATCCATTTTTTCCAAATTTGAGTGGTCAAATCACATACAGTATTTGTTTCATTGCACACAATTTAATTTTAAATAACAATCAACTCATCTTTAGTCAGTAATATTTAACTTTTTAAAGAAGAAATCGCAATGTGAGAGCTAAAAAGGTTGTTTCATAAACCATCCCTTTTCTTTTT
This sequence comes from Scortum barcoo, assembly GCA_023238725.1. Classification (NCBI taxonomy): domain Eukaryota; kingdom Metazoa; phylum Chordata; class Actinopteri; order Centrarchiformes; family Terapontidae; genus Scortum; species Scortum barcoo. Next base: position 11,151,155 of record CM041531.1, read on the forward strand.
GTATGCCATGACAGCAGTAAATCAATATGCTGCCCTACCTTCTTTTCCCTCCTGTCCTCCATAGGAGAGCTAGCAGTGCCAGGTGATGCTTCTCCCAATAAGAAGCATAGTCTGGTCATCAGTTCCTGGGTAGAAAGGGAGGAGCCCGGCTGGGGCTCCACGTGGAGATCTGGAAGACAAACACATTCAGGGTACACCAATTAATGGAGACAAGGAAGGCTGGATGAAAGTGAGGCTCCCATTTCAGCTCAGCTCAGCTCGTGAGGTTCCCACCCAGCAGCCAGTGGACTGCGAGAAATGTATGCATCCACAGGTCAGCGCAGCCCCAGCTGCCCTGATTATGAATGCACAGGCAGTGGCTTTCCAGTCCCTGGCTGAAGCAGCAGCAAGAGGTTGTGTGAGGTTGTGAGTTTGCCTGTGCACACGCCTGCCAGGTGCTCTCGGTTAGGAGACGGGTTGTGAATTTCAATGAGCTTGGTGTCGACTCCGGAGCAGAAAAAAGGAGCGCCTTGGCTCTGCCTTCGTTGTTGCTCCCGGAGAGATTGGCTGACACAGGCCATGTGCTGCATTCATTTATCACTGTTTAAGGCTCCCTGATGCTTTGACCTCCAACCCCAGCCCCTCGCAGATCCACACTCACCACTGCAGAGTCAGGCTTTAACCAATATCACATCACTGTGCTTCAACCAGCTGAGCAATACATTCCTCCGTTCTCACGCCTCACCTATGTTCTGTTATCAGCTGAGTAACATGCATATTGAGTAGGCATATTAACAGGATGACAGGACATCGCGGATTACAGGAACAGCTCACTCCTCCTCATAAACATCTTTGCGTTTAGACATCACATTCATTTCGCACTCTCTCCGCTGATTCTTTCTCATTCTGTCTTGCTGGCTCACGCTCTCCTTTTAAAAGGCACTGCATCGCATCGCTCTTGCATTCAACCCAATTGTGTTCAGACACAAGTCTAGCCTTGAGAGGATGAAGGTCAATTTTGAGAGGCAAGCTTGGTCATTTTGTTCCATGAAGTCCCTCAGTTCGAGCCTTTGTCAATACTCTTTTCACTTCACAGCTTGAAAAGCTGCCGAAGACTTGGGTAGGGAGGGTGGACGTGTACTGGAGAGAGGGGGAGGAGAGAAAACTTTGCATTTAGTCAGCAGAGCACTGAGATCCAATCTGGAGTAACATGAGGACACACTGAATGTCCAGTACTATTCATCAAACCACCTAGCAGTTGCCATTGGAAACGGGAAGCTGAGAGGTGCCTGGCAACCGGGATGGAAGATGCCTCATAAAATCTGTGTAGCCTAAGGGTAGCCCTCTGGTCAAAAACACAAAGAAAACTGGTTGAGGTGTGGGTATTTACACTATTATTGCTTTAATCTAACCCTAACTGTGCTGACAACATGCAGAGGAGTCAGGGCAAAGACTCAGGAGAAACTGTGATAAAACAAATCCACTCTCGATAATGCACGGAGGATTACAGATCACTGTCCCTACATACATCTGAAAGGACAAACTTAAAACAAAACCCTTTCAACGTTATTAAAACACACACTCACTTTCTCCTGTACCCCATCATTCATTTTCCTCTCACCTCTACCCCATTCATTCTCATTCAGCCTCCCAGATCAATACCTGGAAAAACAGGCATGATGCTAAACACATGCCCACACGCTCCCGTTCTCACCTCTGTGGTCTGCCTTGCCACGGCACGAGGCAAAGACAAGAGGTTCTCTCGCACTGGAAGAGCCATCCACATACTCCAGCTTCCTTACCCGTCCTTTCGGCCACAGCAAAGAGGGAGAAGGGAGAGGGGAGGGAGAGCACGCAGGGTGGGAGGGAGGGAGGGATCGAGGGTGGAGATAAGGAGGGATATGAAAGAAAGTGAGAGAGAGAGAGAGAGAGAGAGAGAGAGATTAAGCCTTCCCAGATGAGATCTGTGGTGCAGAATTTGAATTGTGTCCCAGGAGTATAAAGCAGCATGTACAGAGTGCGAGCCGTGCATGCAAACAGTACAATATTCATTGTACCGTGGGCGTTTATCTATAATATATTAACATTGCTAATGTGTGTGTGTGTGTGCGATGGCAGGGACAGCAGTGCACTCATATTGATGTGTGTGGGTGTGTCTCAATTTATGCAACAACATCAGAGCGTTCCTGGAAGCGCAGATTCTTTAGGATTGGAGATCATTCACAGTGTACTGAATGTTCATACTCAAGATTATTTGGTGTTTGAATCCTGCATGTGAGTAGACTCTGTGCACTCTAACACACAGTTTGATGTTTCCTTTTGCATGACCACCAAAGATACGCATGCCATGGTGGTATATATTTTTACCTGCTGTAATTTTCCCTGTCATGTTTGTTAAGTGTACTGGGGGAAGAAGAAGGCAGTGCTGCATGCAATGAAATACAAGGCACCTTTTTCTGAATGGCTGTACTTGCTGCAGGACACTGCCACCTAGTGCTTCTTTTAGGGTAAGGACCCTTCAGGTGGGCATGGAGTTTGTTTTCTTTTTATCAAATCATGATGAGAATTTACAGGCTTAGAAATGTCACAGGTTTTAGGTCATTAGATTTTATAAATACCTCATATTTCCTTTCACATGCACATTTTATATATTATGTACAAAACTTAATGAACTTAGTGAAATTGTAATGTGCACATGGATATGAAAAAAATGTGGTATTTTGATGATATAAAGAAATATTCGCAAAGCAGTAAGTATACTGCAGAAAATGTTAGGTTTGAACTTTTTATGTAGGAGATGCTTTATAATTAAAGTAACAATTTGTCATTTGAGTGAGAAGGCTGTTTTCACATTCATCTGTTAAACCAGAAAAGTTTCTCTGTTCTTATCTTAGATAGAAATTTAAGACATTTAAGTGCGAGCAGGGTTTTGTGACAGCTAGTTTGGAGACAAATCATGGCCCAAAATGCAGCTTACACAAGTGTGATGAGGAACAGGAGTAGGAGGAATCTTGTGGCCAGCAGAAACTTTTGAAACATTTTCAAAAAAACAATATTTACATACTCATAGACTGTGATGTTTTGATGAAGAAGATGGAGAAGATGTAGTCTTTAAGTATATGTAATAACATTTTTGTAGTATTTGACAATTAACTGCACCAACGGGAGATATGGGAAGAAAGAGAAAAGGACATATAATGTGACCAAAGTCTCTTGGAGGAATCAAACGAGAAATGCATAGCCAACTAGTATGATCCAAAGATTCACTTAGCACAAATTGTGAGTAAAAAATGGGAAGCTAGTCAGTAGACCTTGAGGTAGGATTTTATTATCTGTGTCAAAAGACATTCAGTTCTCTTTGATCACAACTTATTTTAGTATGGATCCAAGCTAATATAACATCTCAAAGCTGACCTACCTAATTGGGGTTCCTTGCCTTAAGTTATCTTGTTCAATCATTTACTCTGACAATCTGTCATGTTTCTGAGCCCTGGGGGCACAGTCTGTATGCTCTTGTGTTTGCTGTCACATGTATGGAACAGCTGAATGCACAGAAGCTCTCTGCTAATCAAGGCACAGCCATGACATGCACTCTGCTTTTTCTGTAGCTATTCCCTGATGCACAGCTTCCTGTTATGCCCACTTTGTTCATAATGAGATCATGCTTTGTTTTCATGACAATTTCAATCCGACCCACCTGTGAACTTGATGCACGACTGGGAGGGAACTATGTCGGCCTGGCGGGGGAGCAGAGGGGAGGACGGTAGAGAAATGGATGCACCCTTGGTCAGTCTCCTCAGTTTTAACGGGCTTTCAGTGTAGCCGCTGTCTTGGTCCTGGAGGTGTGTGGCACACCTGCCGGTACTCCTCTGCAAAGTGCTGTGAGCGTACACCTCACCACCTACAGTATGTGGAAAGGATGGGTGCACATAAGAAGCATAATTTACAAGGCTTCAGCATAAAAAGGCAGAGTTGATTCAACAGAACTGTACAGCAGATTTAACATATCGCAGAGAGAGCTGTATAAAATATGTTTCACATAAGGCTGCAGCAGAGCGAACATATCTTGTCTTGAAGGCATATTGCTGAATGAGGTAATGGAAAGTTGGCAACGCCAGAACATCTATTTAAAGGAATGGGATCACACTCAATAAAGAGGCTACACTTAATAAATTTCAATTCAATATTTGAGTGTTTTTCATGCCTACTCTTATTGCAGCCATTAAGCCTCCCCCTGTGTCTTCAAATAAACATTTTGCATGAGACCTCACAAAGCCAGGTGATTACAGAGACCTTATTGCCACTTATTGTGCCAGATTGCTGTAGTTTTCCCTGTGGTATAATTCAATCATTCACTTCCTCCAACCTTAAATGAGTCTGTGGTTGCTGTTATCAGCATGAGCAAAACAAAGACTCAGAGGTCCACTACCTAATGTCACAAATTCATGTTGAATAGTTCCTGAAAGAGTAGAAGGATCATTGCCTTGAAACCTTTCATGACAAGCTTCTGAGGAGAAGTGATATCCCTCTGCAAAAGATCAGAGCCGTTCCAGTGTACAGTAAACATACTATACCATTTTAATGAGACTGACACAGTTCTCTATCTCCCTCTCTGCTCTTGCTACCCAGAGCAGCAAATTATTAAATATTAATGGGCAACATGGTTGCTCTAATACCGAGCTCTACTTATGTTCATCTATCTCCACTGCGCATTCTGAAATCTCCCCCATACTGCGGCAAGTTGACAAGTTCACCCTGTGAAAAAAATACAAACATCATTTCAACAGCAAAACGTTCCTGTCGCTCAGCAACACCTTTTCACTTCCCATGTCACTGACAGCGCTACCAAACAGTTCAGTTTGTTTACAGCAGACAAAACACACTGAAAACGAGTGTGCATGCACATTCATCTCATTCAGTCCCAAATCCTTGTGAAATTCAGTGTGTTTTATTAATAGGTCAGGGTGTTAGCCTAACCCATTCTAACTTCTCCTGACACACTTTAAATGCAAGCAGCGGGACACTGCGTGAAGGACAGAACACACTGATGAATTAGGCTAATTGAAATGGCTCTACTTAAATCACCCAAGAGGAGAGAACCTGAATATTGCTGTCAAAAAATGCAAGAGCTGCTGTGCCCAACATTGATATAAAGCCCATTCTTTTTGTGACCGATGACAGAAAAGCACATTTCATATGATAAAAACTTTGATTAAATGTCATTAAAACAAGACACAAGCCCAAAGGTGCGATATTGGCTTATCGCTGCCATTTGACATGGTAGAGTTTTGTTACACTTGTAGTTTCAGTGATTTTGTTCTTACCTGGATGTCTCTGGCTCTTCTTTTCTCCCCGTTTCCCTCCTCCGTCTCTCTTGTTTCCAAACACTGCTCTGAACATGGCTGGGCTGTTGCTCCACTGCTGCGGGTGGAGGCAAAAATGTTCACTTGAACTGAGAACACATTATTTCAGGCAACATTACCCCCACTGTTAGTTCTTAATTCAGCTGCTGAAAGAGCCAGAATTAATTGGTGGTTTGTGATACCATAATAGCTATTTTACAAAGAGCCATTTCTTTACACAAATCATTACGCATAAGGGTCGAATATATTGGGAAAAAAAAGTCATCCTTAAATCAAGTTACCTCGGGTTACCTGGTCTTAAGTCCCCTTTGATGCCTGCGTTCATTCACATAAATCCACAGGAGGCTGTTCGGAGACCATTTAAACTGGCGGAGTCCAATTAAGAAGTGCTGCAGCTCCTCAGCCAACTCACCCTGTGTTGAAGGGAGAGACGGGCACGCGCGTCCTGCACATGCACGTCTTCTTCATGTTCCACATTTGAAGCACTGAATGATTTTGATGTTTCCATTGAACTCGTTTTGTTCTTTTAACTCTCAGGATGAGCTCATTTCCATTCAATTCTACCACTATTAACACAATAACTATAATAAACTATGATCACCATCATCATCAACAACAACAACAACAACAAAGACAACAACAACAATAATAATATTAATAATAATAACAATAGCTTAGTTTAACTATGGTAATTCATATCTTAATGAAACTGTGTTGAATCTTCTACTTCAAGTAACATTGCTGAGACTGATTGCGGCATATTTAATATTCCTACATTAAACAGACTTTTAAAAGAGGCTTTGCTGTGCACATACTGATAGAAAACTCCATTAACGCTCCCTCTCCAACAGCCTTTTTCATTTAATACAGAAAATATCACTTTAGCAATACATCGTTTTAAGTGTATTAAGTGTCATTACCTACAATTTATAATTCATATATTTTGTAGTTTAAATACACAGCGTTTTATTAACATGTTGCTCAGGGATCATCATCATATAAATCTAAGCGTGTTGTATTTACTGTATATAGACATGTAACGTGTATATACTTTGCATATACACCTACTACATGTTAATTAAAAAATTAAATGAATCATGAGAAATTAATTTCAGCTCTCTTTGCACTTTGCAGCTTTGCACTATTTTTCATTTTGTTTTTTGGGCAGCGTGTAAGCAGATTAAAGTATCGAGGAACCTAGATCCAATCCGTTTACATACATACATACATAAATACATACATACACACATAAATTCTACTTGGCCAATACAGCTGACTCTGATGTTTCTTTGAACAACATTGTTAGACTTAATAAACTCCCTATAATAACATTACCTGCACCGTTGACTTATAAAAACTACATAAGAAATTGTACATAGGAAACTAATATAGTGCACTTTGTAAAACCGAGTCCTCTCCAGTCTATACATCATTGTTGTTATTATTATCACTTATTTACTCTCTCTCTGTCTCTATCAACATAGAGTATATATACTTTTATATGTATTCATACTTGTACATGGTAGTTTAATATTTATGTCTACCTTGTCAACCTGCTGTGCTTGTTTTAAACTCCCGTTACAAAATTGAATGTGTACCATAGACTGTATGTAATATAATATAATATAATTTCCATAATTAATATAATATAATTAATATAATATAATATGTTCAGTCTATGATGTGTGCACGTACCTGTCCAATAAAGCTGATTCAGACTGTGAACACCAGGGGGCGGTAATGTGAATTAAAGTTCCCTCTTCGTCCTGAAGGGGGCAGAAATGAGCCGCAACCTATTTAACGAAGCAGCTCAGGTCTCGCCGGTCTCTTTCACCGATTGTGCTCCTGAGAATAAATGTGGACGGGAAGGAAAATCAGCCTCAGTTATACAATGAAAAACAACCTCAGCTCTTCACTCGGCTCTTTTGTAAGTATTTCAACAAACGCGTCGCTTAGAGAAAGACGATTTTAAAGGCGCGTTTCACTGTAAAACATCACATCTGTGAACACGTGTAGTGAAATTAGCTGGTGCCATTTTGTGTCAACGTATGAACCCGTAGTATCCAAGTTCCTTAACATAATAACTACTTAAATAAGTAATCATACAGGAGGCCAAAATAATATACATGAGGACTGTGGGTTGATGAAAGTGACTGTTTTTTAGGCAAACGGACAGGGAGTCAAAAAGTTAGCATAGCACATAAACGCCTCATGGCTACCATCACTTAGCTTGCTAACAATTAGCTGATGTTTTAATCTTCCGGGTTTAAATTGTTGTTTATCAGTGTATTATCATCTGAACACTAGCAAAAGGTTTGTTTCAATCGTTGGACAAGAAGTTACATGAGCTTAGACTTTTTTTTTATATATATTTTAGTAAAGCTAACTTTGCACACAAGTTAAGCTAAAGTCAAGGATGAGCTGACTTTAGTTTCTCAGTTTGTCTCGTTTTAATATTCTGTCCTGTAACAGAGGCGACTTTGTCTCAAGAATTTAAATCTGATTATCTGATTTTTAACAATACTAAAGTAGATATGTCGTTAATGAAGAGTTTAAATTAAGATAAGTGCTGTCAGTCCTACAGGAGTGTATGGATAGACTCAGGTTTATTGCCAAGTAGGTTTTCACTTACAAGGAATTTGCAAAAAATATTAAGTAGGAAAAAAAAGGGTGAAGCAATAACTTGAAGTCTGAATTATAAATTCTATAGCATAAAAGGGATAATATTGTATAGTAGTCAGTATTAAAAATAAGACATGCACTATAAAACATTAGGTTGTTGAGGAATGTGCAAGATGTTTACCATGGATGTGCAAAAGATTTCACAGTATTAACTTTAAAGAAGATTTGCATTGTGTAAGGTGCAGTCCAAATATGTGAACAGATGTCCATATGTTTAAAAATGCAGGTATGGCTCTAGAAAGCCTAACCTTTTGAAAGTGCACAGTGTTGATGCTTTGAATTTAACAATGCTTTGAGACAGGCAGAACTGGCAGTTAACTCTTCTTCTCCTCCACTTTTCCCCCCTAGCGGATCGCACACCATGTGGTTGAACACCTGTATGAGCCAGATGGGGGATGATGGCTGTGTTTGAGCTTCTGCAGAGTGTCCCGGTGTCGACAGTGCTGTGGCAACACCGCAGTCTGCTGTGGCAGTATAATTACCTGAGGAAATGGGTCTGAGAAAGGAGCTCAGGCAAGAAGCACTGCTACCATCTGCGTCAAGTCATGTGTGAAAACGTATGTGAAATGTGTTTACTTCGGCAGGGACAATATGCCTGGGTCTAACTGTTTTACTGATCCAGCCCTTTTTAGCCTGGTCACAAACTGCATCTTTGACAGCCTGGGCTCTCTGATGTGAGATGCACTGGGTTTTACTATTTCAGATGCAATATTAAATGTCCCCGCGCTTTCTGCTCGCCTCTTTTCCATGGCGTCTCGGATTGAATAGGGGAGGATAAATAATTTCAAACAATGTCTGATATCAGCTTGGAGCTTCCTTAATCATCTGAACTGCACTGTATATACTGGACATAATTCTGTAAAAGGCCTGAATTTAATGCTTTTCTCCCTTTTTATTATTTAACAGTCTCGAGGTTTAAGATTGTGGACATGAAACCAGAGAGAAGATGTGGCAGCAGATGGAAGAGACACAGTTGTGCAGTCTTGGTCAGCCTGAATACTTTGCAGGTAAACATTTGTAATGTCTTTTTAATTGGGACTGACTTCAATTTGCATCCACTGATAGACCTGAAGCAGTCTAAATTGGCTTCTGGGTTTGCACAGAGATGCTAAACTGAACCTTCCTCGCGCTTTCTGACTGCCACATTTAATAGCAGCACAGATTGAATTGAGGAATACATGCAGTCATTCAAGGTCAAAGTGTGTGATTGTGATATTCATGTGCTGTACTGCATCTTGATGTTTCATTTTCTTTCAGGTAATGAGAAGGGGACTGGAAACGTCTGATGGCGATTGGACCAGTGAAACGTGTTGTCCTTTCCCCTGATGCTGAACAAACCTGCTCTTAAGTTTCCATTAGTCATTTGGTTTGCCATATCTGGTCCCCGACTGTTTTTCATCTGCCTGCAGTGTTTCTTGCGCAATAGATCCAAGCGACATGAGTCTGTACTGTATATGCAATGTTGTCAAACCAACACCATTATGTATTTTAATGAAATAAAAAAACTTTACAACTCCAGCACTGAAGCATTTTTGTGAATAAGCTCGTAACAATATTGTACCCCATAATTAGGTCAAAAATGTAGAAGCAAACTATTTCAGATACTCAAAGCCATCTGACTTTGAACTAGAGTATTAGTGGTGTAAATGGCCAAGAAGTAAGCATGTTTGAGTGCAATTTAAAAATAAGCTGAATAAAGCAGTGTGGGCTCATACCAGCAATTAAGCCTAAACATAAAATCAGGTGTGCTGTAGAAGAAACCTGTACAGGATGGTTGTTACTGCTGTGTTTTCTGTGGTTCTGCTATGTACATTATTGCTGTAAATGTGTTTGGTGCTGCTGTTTCTTGTACAACATGATATTTACAAAGCTCTACTGAAACACATTTATTTTACCAGTCAATCAATTGTAAAACAGTTGTAAAATTACAGTGAAGATGGGCTACTGTGAGGACACCTGAAGCACAGATTAGAAGGATTACAGCAATAGTGCAGGTCTTACAATTGTGACTTCAGCTGAATTTGTTAAATCATGTTTTTTTAAAAAAGCACCACAAATGGTGGGGAAAAAAAAGCTCAACATAAAATGTCTAGAAAAAGAAAATTACCCAGCACACGTCAATTTTGTGGCTAGAGCCGTTAGCTGTCACACATCCTCTTCCTGCTTAAGGTTCACCTTTTAAACACTATACCCATTATCTCTGCATATTCGTATTAAAACATTAAAACACGATTCACTGCCAAGAACCAAAGTTCACGTGTGCATCATTTGCTTTGTAAAAGTCTTTCCTGTGCCTCAGGAACAGAACAACTAATTCAAATAATGAGAGGGTGTTACTGGAGACAGGTGGTGACAAACCACATCAGGAAAAGACCTCAACCTCAATTTGTTTCCTAGTGCCCCTTCTTCTTGTCTTCTACAAAATAACAAGGACAAACAACAACCTCTCCCTGTTAAACCTTAGCTTGACCTCGTCATCCAGTGTGTTCTGAGACCTGATGCGAAGAAATCAGGGTCCGACTGAGGCCTGGTCTGGGTGGGACCCCCCCATCAAATAAAAAGGTGGGTGTCTCAGCTTTGGTTGGATCCAGAACTATTCGTCAGTCTTTTCCTCGCCTTGGTAATGTCGGTATTCTGGCTTGAGCTCCCATGTGTTCTTGTGCGTTCCCTTCACGTTGTAGTTGCCGATATCGCGCAAGATTTCCTTCAAATAAATCTGTGAGAAGACAAAGAGATCAATTATGAGAGAGGATGAATACAGTGCTGTCCCTCTGTGTGAATCAAAGCTGTAACAACTGCATGTACTGCATATAATCAACAGTAAGGATGAGAAAAAGCTGAACCAAATAGAAAAATACATCTTGAATGACTTCATATACTCAAATTATATTTAAAGTTGAAATGTAGTAGGCAACAACAATTGTTCGCTATTCCATCATTCAACCACACAACTGTGGAGTGGATTGTGGTAAAACAGCAAAAGTGGCACATTTGCTGTAGTTGGAGACACTCTTATGCCATTATTGAGAATGTTGATCAGGGCTGATAAACAACCTATGGCCTACTTAGCTAAATTAACCAGATTTAATTGCTTAATGAAATGTTCTTCCCTTGACTAAAGCTTGAATTCATCATAAAAAAATGTTGGCCAACAGAGTAATTTGAAATCCGTCAGTATCGATTGAAGCCCTCATGTCTTACCACAGGCTGTTTGGTGATATCCACCAGGTCTTTGATGTTGTAGTACTGGTGCTTCTCAAATGCAGAAAACAACATGTCCAACACCTGCTGCTTGTCTGCTCTTGCTCTTTTGCCCTCCTCCTTCTTTTTCCTCTCATACTCGAGCTGCAGCAAAAAGTAATCAGACAGATGTCATGTGGGCCTACACCTTACGAGGGTGGATGGTAGATTAATGAAACAAGACGGTCATGTAGAAGACTTATTTCTTACATTGTAAGTGTGGTTGGCCACGGGTTTGTAGTTGTTGGTGACAGGACTCTGCAGCTGTTGTGAGAGCCTGACTGGCTTGGAGGACTCTTCAATTTGTAACCTGTTAGACAATGAGAACAATGAGATACTTAACTTGCCAAATAAAACACATGACATACAGTAAACCCTGAGTACTGAAAAACTATTAACTAACCTGAAAAAAAGAGAAACACCTGTATGATGTCATGCAATGTAATATAATAGCTCTGAATTTAATAGTTTTATTTTCTTAATTGATTATAGCATGTTTAGTATTAAAAATGGGTTACAGTGTATATTTATAATTACACACTGATTTTTGTTTCTCAAGTCACCCACTTTACCTGTTTGTGTAGACAGTATATACAGAAAGACACAATCAAGAGTTAGCTTGTAAAACTCATGAAACGAGGACATTTAGATGCCCACATACATATATGATATTGTAGACTGAACATAATAATCTATGTTCATACATCTAATATTGCAAATGGTATTTCAGGCTCAGGTTCTTAGCTTATGTGTGCACACCATCTCAAAAATACTCACCTCTTCAGTCTCATATAGCTTTCACTAACAGCAGGTCTGCACTCTGCTCTCTGCACCACGACTCCCTCCAGGGCTATTTTATCTTGGAAAAAAAAAAAAAAAAAAAGAATTTTAAAACCTCAGTTTAAGTCCATGTGTCCTAATGCATTTTTAATGAATGTTTACTTCACAAGTAAGAAAGGGTGAGCGGTTGTATGTCTGTAAGAGAGATAGGATGAAAAAAAAAAAGACACTCTTAGTGAACATCTGGGTAATGTGTTTCGAAGAGAAAACACATGAACACATTCAAGACACAAGAGTTACGCAAATCTACTTCAATTCAGGCCTTCTCTCCTAATGTCGAAAGAACAATTAAGGATCCGTTTAATCCACACCTTATATTTCTCCATATGTTACAGATTTGATCAGTATTGAGATTAAAGATTTGTGGTATCGGTAAGTACAGAAAAGTCTGTTGATCATGGCAGTTGAGGACAAAGACAGTTTTCCTCATACACAACAACTTTATTATTTTCACCCAAAAAAAAAAAGAAATCATTAATAAGTGATTCTACACACATTGGCATTAAATGCACTGTGCAGTTAAGAGAAGAGAAAAATCACCAATTAATGAACAATACATCAGTGAAAGCACCACTTGATCACACCACAGTCTTCAATTATTTAAACATAGTTTTGAAGGACATCTGCTAATATATACAGAGCAGATATAATCTAACATTTCAAACAGTCATATGAATTATTTTTGCCAACTCCACCACTATCACCACTGGACTGGCATTACAACCAACACCACAAATAGGCAGCACCCTGCTAAGGTGCAGTGTTGACCCATCTGACCACAGACTCTCATTTCCATCCTCCAGCCAAGATGCAAACTGAGTACAGAGGCTCCATATGTATTGTACAATTGTGCTCAAAAAGAGAAGATGCCCTTGTGATGCTTTGGGGCAAAACTGAGCACTGCATGAGGACTTAGGTGCAAATACATGCATCTTCCAAAGCACATATGTGACCCTACTAATGCCATTTATTAAAAGTAACAGACACTTAGTGAGTCTGATTCCTAGTAGTGCAACTTTGTCACTCGCTGGCGAAATGGATGACTCACCTGGACCTGCCCCCGCCCCCGAACCTGAGCTGCTGCCATCAGATCTCTCTTCTGACTGGCCTACAGGAAGGGAGGGAGGGATGGTAAACGTGAAAATAGAGGGGATGGAAGACGGAGGGAGGAGGGGATCGAACAATAAGAACCACACCCAGGGTTTAGTCGCACACGAAAACGTTTGATCACACAGAGTTTCTTGGCGTAATCTGTGATGAGTACACACGCGCGTGTGTGAGCAAAGCAAGCATGCCCTTACAACAGGCAAACACAGATACACATCCACAGCAGGGCCGCACAAACACCAACTCTGTCATTTTAAACTGAATACAATTTCACAGTATGGTAATAGTTAACAACAGTAATTACTGCAGAGCAGTAAACTCTTTTGTCTTTTCGGCAAATCTACTGAATTTTATACACCGTAATTCCTTATTATGTCAGACTTTTTTAGCAGCTGCCTTCTTGGTAAAATTCACGGAGTCTAACTTATTTAATGTCTTTGGTTAAAAATAAAATAAAAATCCCCAATTTCAACTGTGCAGCCCAAAATTAAATGCGCATACGCACACAGACAAATAAAGATTGCGTCCCAAAGTGAGTACAGTAGCACAAGCTCTCTGGCACCCACAGCAACAACAACAACAACAACAACAAAAAACCTACATTACATTCAGAGAGGGCAGGCAAGGCTGGTGCAATTCAAACCAAACCAAAGAAACACATGCACAAATGAAATCAACTCCAAATTCAGCAATGATTTGTGTTGATATTGACATTGATACTCAATGTTAAATGAATTCCAAAGGGAGGGCATTGTGCCTGATCAGATTCTCAATCTGCTGAGGTGATTGGTAGTGGACAGGAAAGGTCAAACCACAAAAAAATGACTGACAGAGGATCAAAAACTGATAATGAAAATTCCCTTATTGATCAAGATAGAAACAAAGATCACACTGAAGGAAAGCAAATTTCCAACAGAACGGCAGTCTTCTGTTTTCTGCTAAATTTTTCACTTATCCACTTTAGTTCACAGTACATTTCATGTACTCTGTTAGGACTGTGGACAAACTCACGCTCTGCTGAGAGTTCACAACACACAGAGACAAGCAGGGCACACAAGGGAAGGATTGCGGGTAAAGACAAGCAAACTGTAAAAAGAGTAGCCGGACGGGCACCTTCACCAGCTGACCACACAGAACTTACCTCTGGGCTCAAATACAAAAAAGATATTTCACATCACAGAAAAATAAATGACACAATTGGTCATCTTGAAGCACGGGCATTCGAAGCAGACACTTGTGCTCAGAGATGAAAATGGAAACTCACCCGTTGAATTCTCGGTGAAGACTGCCAGTGTCTGACCTCCCACTGACTGCATGGTGAACGGGTGCTCGCGTGGCGCTGACACCGTTTTACCTTCCATACCGTCAATCGCAGTCAGCTCTTCGTTCAAAGTGAAAGACACCTGCAAAGAGTAGCGTCATCCACATTTGATCTCTTTAGCCCCTTTTCTTTGCTCTTGATCTTATTGCCTTTATCCAGTAAGTGTCCAGTACAGCAGTGCATACATATATAGAGTCACTTGTTCTATTCTTGACAGCTCCAAATGTGCAGTGTTGAAAATCCTCACCAATCAAAATTATATTTTCTGAATTAGGCTCCTCAGCTAATCATAACTGCCACTATGAAAGGGGTGAGGTACACATTAAATTAAGTTTTGCTACCCATCCAAAATAATTTCTTTTAAAATAACTGACAGGACATAAAAGGTCCTGATTAAAAGTTTATAATTAGTCAAATTGCCACATTTAAATGTGCACCATTGAACTGAATTAAAATGAATAAATATATTTGTATACAAAATGCGTACTACATCATATATACAAGTATCTTAAATAATGTGAACTTCTCTTACTTACTACAAGAACTTTTCTACCCCATTTACCTAAATCATAATAATCCGGCTCTTCCTAAATCCCCAAGCTTGATCGTAAATGGAGACTAATGAGTGAAGGGAGCGCATCACAACAAACTGGGTACGACTTCTACCCCAAATATTGCACCATGCGTGGTGCTGTATATGGCAGACGTCCATCACAAGGATGCTTTGACTTTCAAATATCACGTACCTCCGCTTTTCCTTGGTTTCCTTTCCTTGGGAGATGAAAATAAAAGGCAAAATTAGAAGAACTGCTTGGCAAGAATAACAGGGTATTCAGTTACAACTGAAAAGCATTAGTAGTAGTTGGGTAAACAGAGCGACTTTAAACTGTACAGTCACATGCATAAATGTTTTCTGACTACATCACTTGCTTAAACACAGAGATGCACATAAATATCTGATTTCAGTAAATCAAGTTGTTTCACATACTTGCAGATCCTGAGTTTCCCAACCTCGCCTCTGCCAGTCGCTTTTGCCCATTGCTGAGAAAGATATTTGGGCACCTTCAAGAGGAAACAAAAATATATATAGTGAGGACTGCTTTTACAACTTAAATAAACATGTCCCTGTGATGTTAAGCTATCCCTTTTCTACCAGTCAATAAAACGCACTGATGGGAGTGATTAATGTGTTGTTTGATTCTGAAAAAAGTGTTTAATATTAGTTATAATAATAACTTTATTAAGGACACCAAAGGCTCCATAGCTCGCCGAATACAATATATATGATATTTAAACAGTAAATACAAAGCAATATACATGCAGGTAACTATGTACTTTGGTTCTTTCATAGTAGCTGTAACGTTAGATGCTAAGCTACATTAGCCTCCGCTGTGTTTACATTAGTAACTGTCTCTAGAGTTTATGAACCAGCGGTATTAAACTGGTTATATACGCACCTTTACCAGCCACACACCCGTGTTCTGCTTGGCTCCGGTTAAATCCACTTCTCCTTTTTCCGACATGTTTTCTAAAAATGATGCTGCTGATAGCTTCTCAATGCAACCGCCACACGCATGCGCAGTAAAACCACGAAGCTATGGCAACCCGGACGGTCCATATTAATTGCGCGTCCCTTTGTGTTTGTGCAAATGTACAAACAAATAACAGGATAAAGTCTTTCACCAGTCGTAAGAATAAATACGATTTAATTAATAAGAATTCATCGATAAAAAAAACACATGAAGGTTTAAAAACACAAAGTTTAATCAACTTTTGAAAAACAAATTTGCAAAAGCAGCTTCTTGGATACGTGAAAGATTGCAAAGCTACAGGTGGTGCATGAAACACAACTTCAATTTTACAGCAATCTGTACAAAACGTTTTACATGAAATCAAACAAATCATTCACAATATTATAAAGGGCTAATTACTAACAGGGTCTGAGGCATTGTGGGATGATGTTTTTATGTCATTGATCTGTATGGCCAATGAGCAATTAGGTATTTTTAAAACTTTTTTCTGAGGTTTTCACTAATTAGATACAAACATCAAACATTAATAAGATGGGCCTAAATTGATAAGAATGACTGTTTGCACAATGACATGCTTGTTAAATATTGGTCTGAACATCTTACGTTTAAAAGGAGATGATCTTATGCAGCACTGATCAAACCATTAATTCGTTTGTGATCTCTCTCTCTCTCTCTCTCTCTCTCTCTCTCTCTCTCATACACACACACACACACACACACAGAAGAAAATTTAACAGGTGACTTGATAACTCCCAAAATATAACCTGATAAACTGTATATAAATGTAGGAAAATATTTCATTTACTTCCATATGATCAGCCCTAATACAGTGTTTTCTGGATAAATCCAATTCACTGGTTGCTCCTAGTCACTAACATGGACTCCCATAAACAGACATTATTTTTGTCTCTTTAGTTCACCTCATAGACAAACAAAAAAACTCAGTTCTCCATTTATGTAACTCATAAGTATCTGTAGAAGCATAGTCCAAACTGTAGGCCAATGTCTCAGGGCCAGACGGTATTTGAAGGTCTGCACGTTCTAACACATTTCTCACATTTTGACAATTTCTTAGAGGAACATTCGGTCCTTGCTGTGGGAGAACCGTGTGTTCAGTTCCTGAGATTTCTTGAGAAGCCTCTGCTTCTGCGCTTCATCAAAGCGATTCACCTGAAGGTCTTCGTCCCGATCAAACGGTCTCCTCTCCGCTGGTTTGTCGGCCTTCGCTTTTGCTTTGTCCTTCATCGTCTTGGAGTGCATACTCATCAGAGACTCAGCACGTTTAGAATCCTGATAACAGGGAGCAAGTGGAGACATTTAAACCCAGAGGTGAAGTGAACACTTATAAAATGTACATTGCATCTGGCAGTAATTATATATTGCGACATTTAGGGGGAAAAGAATCATGAGGTTATATCACTTACATTATACTTAGACACTTTCTCAGCCATTTCCAAGTCCTTCTGAGAGACTTGTTGGACATCGTCTTTTGCTGTCTCGCCTTTCTTCTTCGCCTCATGGCGTTCCTGTTGGTCAAGAAAAGACCCATAAAAACACCAAAAAGTAATATATAGACTACAACATGTTTTTATAAGAATTAGCAAGTATAACAATAAAGCATATTATTTTTCATTAAGTACCCTGGCCTTGCGTTCCCTGTCTGCTGGAGTATCTGTCCAAATGGAGCGATCCTTGTTCTCAGGACCTGACCTCTTCTTGAAAGTTCGAGCGCCTAAGCCAACGTGCTGCAGCTCTGGTGGGAGCTCTGTCATCCACGTCTCTCTGGTCAGCACCTCCGGAGCCTCCTGTTCACACAGAAACACACACGAGAAACAAATTCAGACAGCAGAAGAGGAAGACTTTAAAGAGAAACAGCACTGGGTTTTGTCTAACCAGGCCAGGTCCCTAATCACGCCGGCATGATCAAATGACGTCAGCTGTTCCAGTACAGTATGTCACAGTGAAAAAAATAATTGTTAGGTCATATAAAATATGCTCTGCTGAAAAAAAGATGCCAAACATTGGCACGGCAAACATTTTCTACAGGCAAAATCAAAAGTATACACAAACAGCCTAAATAGCCCAATACTGCTAAATATTGTTATTGTGTTTCTTTGTTATTGTATTTTTTTTAATGTTGAGAGGTAAGTGTTGAACTCAAGAGTTTGTGTGATGCAGATGATGCAGATAAAACAAACAAACAAACAAACAAATAAGACCCACAGTTCCTGTCAGCTTCTCCTTCATCCTCTGTGCTCTGCGCTCAAAGTCCTGAGCCACGGAGACTTGAATGGGCCCTTTGGACGGCATGGGCCCGATCACGTCCTCGTCCTCTCCCTCGCTGCTGGAGGACTCGGCCCGGTAGCCTGGAGGTAGAGCAGGCCCTGGCAGACCCTCTCCACCTTCACTATCATCCTCCTCATCATCATCATTTTCATACGCTGCTCTGCGAAACCCTGGAGGCAAGGCTGGTCCCAGTACAGGGGGCCTGAGGAAACACTATGAAGTTACAGCTTACATAATTAACCCTGCAACTGACTGTTTACACTTCTGATAATACACTGGGATATAATTTAGTATTCATTTTGCCCACCTCTCTGGTGAACTCTGTTGTTTCCTAAATCCAGGTGGCAGAGCAGGTCCAAAGAAACCATCATCATCCTCCTCCTCTTCTCGTTTCTCCAACCTGTTCAAAAGACATGTTATTTTCTTGCTCGCTGACATGTGTGTTTCTGTAGCGTGCAGTCCACTGTTGAACTTACTTCTCTGTTTCCGCCGTGTGTCCTGTCTTTGCTCTTTTCACCTCCACCTCCGGTTCACTCTCATCCGAGGAGC
Organism: Scortum barcoo; assembly: GCA_023238725.1. Classification (NCBI taxonomy): domain Eukaryota; kingdom Metazoa; phylum Chordata; class Actinopteri; order Centrarchiformes; family Terapontidae; genus Scortum; species Scortum barcoo. The sequence goes on from CM041531.1 coordinate 11,170,054, forward strand.
TGGACTCCTTCCCCCGCTTGTAGCCGGGAGGCAACGCGGGGCCAGAGACTGACACAGCCGGGGGAAAAGAAAAATAAACACACTAACTAACATAAAAAGAGCAACCTCATACTGATATCAGTGGCGTATATAATTCATTATATGGACGGTGAACATGGTTTTGCACTTACATCCTTCTTCACCATCAGAGTCTTCGTCGCTCTCCTCTTTTCTGAACCTCGGAGGTAAAGCGGGTCCGATTATTTTATCAGACGACATGTTTGACAATGTAGGTTTTGCTCCTCAGTTTCACTAATTTCTATTTACGTGTTAAAAAGCTGACCCATAAAGCAGAAACACCACCGAGGAGATAATTGACCTTTCACATCGGAAGTAAACAGTTTTTTTTTTCGTCAATGTGTTTAAAGTTAGTCGCATTTAAAAACACCGTTCTGTCACAATAAAAGCATAGTAAATTATGTGTTTTATTATTATATTCACTATACCTGACCACTCCTCAAAAACCTACTCTATTTAATGTAAATCCATTTTTGTTTACTTTAAATCCCCCACTATCATTACTTATATGGTCTTTATTTTTATTTATGTTTTAGAAAGTGCTATACATATAAAGGATTTTAATTATAATTATTATAATTATTACTATTATTAGAATTTCTTTGTTAGAATAATTTTCTATGTCTTAATTTACTTGATTTATTTATTTTTTTTACCCACTTTGATGTAATACAATTGACTCTCGACTGCCTCGAAAAGAAGTCTTCCTCATGCAAGATTTTATTTTGAAGGCGATGGCCGGAAGTCTTGTATCTGTATTATTGTACCAGCGTGGACTCTTCCTCATCGCTTCATCACACGCAGTTTGGCTTTGTGGGATATGAGGAGGACACCGGGCACATTGTGAAAATATGCCTGGCCTGTTGTAAAAGATATCTATTTAAAAGTTTCTAAAATGGGTAAAAAGGATAAAGGAGACCGGGGTGAGTTGATAATGCTGTTATTTAACCGAGCTAGCTACAAGCTAACTATGACAAGATAAAAGACTTTGTATTTGCATTATTTCATGTCTTGTTAAGGGGTCAGTTGTAGTGAAAGAGTAGTTCAGGATGGTGGCAAGTCCTGGATGTTTCCTTTGACTAAAATACTTTATATATTGCTTATAGGAGCATAGTATCTTGTAATATTATGTGCTGCTTCTTTCATCATTATATTGACATGAAGCGATGATACATGAGTGGCACAAAGTGGAGCTGGATATGAGAATAAAATAAAACAGAAACTTTATTTCAGACTCCAAATATAAGACATTACATTAAAAATTGCATTAAACAGCACAATGAAAGTCCTGGTGGAAAATAACATGTAAAAATTTGCATACATCACTGTCTTCCAAAGAGGCACCTGCTCCAATGTCTCCACATCTGATCATGTCTTGCTGCACCTTATGCTTGTCAAAACCACGAGGATTTCATTTTCAGGGTTGTTGAGCTGGTAAATTTTCTATTTAAGATTTCTTGAGACACTTTGAAAAAGCATTGACTGCAGCCACAAGCATGAAACTTGCACTACATCATCTAGGTCTGAATGTAAATGTCTTTAAGTGAAGAGTTAAATGGCTCAATTGTATTTCAAATTGCAGGAATTGTTCATAAACCTGTGTGCTTTAATATTAAAATGAGACACATGCTAGTTAAAAGAGTAAATAGTTAAACAGAAGAACAAGATGTAATAATCCACAGCACCACCACTTTTTAATCAACATCATCACTTCTATTGTATATATTTTTTTGTATATATCTGTTAGTTGTGTAATACTTAGTTTATATTTATTGTTTATATTTTAGTTGTGTAACATATTTTAAGGTCTTTATTTATTTTATTACTCTAGTTTATTATTTATTTTAAATTTTATTTTATATTTTTATTTCTTAATCTAGTTTTTTCTTGTTGAGTGTCTCTATTCTTGTTAATATTTTTTTTAGCATTGTTTGGGGAGCCTGGGATTTAAGAATTTCATTACCATTGATTGCTGATGTAAATTGTTTGTAATTGACAATAAATTCTTGAAATCTTGAAATTAAAGGAAGGTACACTTCTCAAACACATGGCATTATATTGCCAAGGGTGACCTAAAATCCAAAGACAAGAGATTTTGCAATGATATACTTCTTCAGTTATTTGTCAACCTTTGTGGAGTGTGGTTTCTAACTCACACTGTCGTTCCTCAGACAAGAAGTCCAAAAAGCGTTTCTATGAAGAGGAAGAAGATGAAGATGAGGTGGCAGGCGGCGAATCTCAGGAGGCCATACCTGCTGCTGCAGGAAAACAAGTGGACGAGTCCAGTACAAAACTTGACGAGTATGGAGCCAAAGACTACCGTGTTCAAATGATGCTGAAGAATGATCACTCTTCACGCCCCCTCTGGGTGGTAAGATGTGTTTGGGTTGTTGATTTCCTCACTCAAGACAGTTTGAAGATAAAAAAACAACTGATTTTACACAATATTATATGAGGGATACCCCTTTGTATTTCTTTCTCATCTTCCTTTTTCATTCCTCTCTCCTCCAGGCTCCTGATGGACACATCTTTCTGGAGGCCTTCTCACCAGTGTATAAGTATGCTCAGGATTTCTTGGTGGCCATTGCAGAGCCAGTGTGCAGGCCTAACCATATCCACGAGTACAAGCTGACGGCCTATTCCCTGTATGCCGCTGTCAGTGTGGGGCTGCAGACCTCTGATATTGTAGAGTACCTGCAGAAACTCAGCAAGACATCTGTACCTGATGGAATCGTGCAGTTCATTAAGGTCTGAATGAGCATATGGTGTTTTTGAGGGAAGAGGAAAGAAGGGAAAGGTTTCCAAATGTTTTAATGTCAAATGTTCTTCTCTCAGCTCTGCACAGTCAGCTATGGCAAAGTCAAGCTGGTGCTCAAGCACAACAGGTAAATTCATTTCAACAACCATTCCCTCTATTTTTGCATCACTAATCACCCCTTCAGTGTTCTTCTTAAACTCTGTTGCCTACCCGCCCCAGGTATTTTGTTGAGAGTGCCTTCCCTGATGTGATCCAGCGTCTTCTGCAGGACAACGTCATCCGTGAATGTCGTCTCCGTACCGCTGATGGAGATGATACTGAGCTCATTACTGAAGTGATCCACAGCAAGTCAGCGGTATGACATCTTTTTTACGCACACACAGACTGAGAAAATAATTCATTATTAATTTAATTTTTAGTAATCTAAAAAAACCATACATAATCAATATTGGGTGAAGTCACGTGCAAAAAACATTTTCAACCAGAAGAGATTAAAAAGATCAGTAAGATGATGAAGGTGTATAGTTAAATTACTCCAAACACCATTGTAAATCTTTTTTAGATGAAAGGCATTGTTTCTGTGTTCTTTGTGTGAAGCCTTAGAAATGTCTGTCACACTTCTGGCAATACCCAATAATATACTTAAAATCACACCCAAGTGTGATGTAGCGTTGCACTTCAGTGCATTGCGATGCACAGGTTTGAGGCAGAACATGCATCTACTGCTAGATGGCAGCACAACCAGGGCTTTCACACTTCAAAATGAGATTATGTACACATTTGGAAAAACAAATATAGATGACACAAGGAAAGATGTCTTGTGATGCAGGGACTAAACAATAGTATCAGGCCCTTATGGGTTTTTCAAAACTTGTGAGTTATTGTGCCATTTAATGAGGAGTCAAGTTTTGTCAAAGACCCTGAAGACAAGAGTTGGGCCTCTTTACTCAAAATTGTAACTCTTCTTCTGGTCATATACTAACAGATGTCCCTCTGTCTCCTTCTGACAGATTTCCAAGTCTGTTGAGGAAAAGGGGGGTACTTCCACCTCACAGCAGGCCGGTGACGGACAACCTTCAACCCTGCAGGTCCCTGAGGACATCTTCAGCTACTATGAGCAGATGGATAAAGAAGAGGAGGAGGAAGAAGAGACTCAGACTGTGTCCTTTGAGATTCGGCAGGTAAACATCTGATTTTATTTTTTTCTTTCTTTCTTCATTTGTTTACTTTTGCTGTTTTCATACTACATACTTACTATCACCGCTGAGCATTCTGTAAAGCATATAACTTTAAACTGATTTTCTGTTTTTAATTGAGATTTTTGTAACAACATCAATTACAGTAATCATTTAGTTTCAGATATTATTGTCTAATGCTGCAACTGATTACTGCCATTATTGTTCCATCTGTTTATCCCAGAGTCCATAGTGACGTCTGTGGCTTGGTTGTTTTATCCGTCCAACAGACAAATACAATAAAGGAATTATATAAAACTGAGAAAAGCGGTAAATCCTCACATTTAAGAATCTGGAACCAGAGAATGTTTTGCTTGATAAATGACTGGAATGTTAATACAGCTGTGAGAAGGGACTGATTAGAAAACCTTTCCTCTGTGGTGATGTACAGATAAGGTCTGATATCTAGCTCTCTACTGAATGTATTACCACTAGATGATACCTGATTAATGTTATTAATATTATACAGTACCAGTCAAAAGTTTGGACAACACCTTCTCATTCAATGGTTTTTCTTTATTTTTTCTACATTGTAGATTAATACTGAAGACATCAAAACTATGAAAGAACACATATGGAATTATATAGTAAACAAAAAAGTGTTAAACAAGCCAGAACATGTTTTCTATTTTAGATTCTTCAAAGTAGCCACCTTTTGCTTTGGTGACAACTTTGCACGCTCTTCTGTTGATTGCTTGGTTGCTTCATTCTGTTGATTGTTGAGGCCAGGTCAATAGCCAGCAAGTGCTCAGCTCCTCAAGGAACTCATTCCAGCTTTGCACAGTTTTGGCACTCTTTTAATCAGCTTCACGAGGTAGTCACCTGGACTTGTTGGCTGCTTATCCTTCACTCTGCAGTCCAGATCAACTCAGTAGGGGTTAGATAGGGTGACTGTAGAAGCCAGGTCTAAATCCAGCAAGTGCTCAGCACCTCGAGGAACTCCTTCAAGACTGTTGGAAAACCATTCCAGGTGACTACCTCATGAAAGTGATGGAGAGAACGCCAAAGCAGTTATCAAAGCAAAAGGTGGCTACTTTGAAGAATCAAAATATAAAACATAATTCTGGTTTGTTTAACATATTTCTTTTTGTGTGTTTTTGTTTGTTTGTTTAACACTTTTTTGTTTACTACATGATTCCATATGTGTTCTTTCATAGTTTTGGTGTCTTCAGTATTAATCTACAATGCATGAAAATAATAAAGAAAAAATAAAGAAAAACCATTGAATGAGAAGTTGTGTTCAAACCTTTGATTTCTACTGTATGCTACCACTGCTAATGTGTTGATTTAATTTCAAATGAAGAAATTTCAAATAATACGATGCTTAAAATCACATTTTTATGCCCTACTGTGACTTGTTGCGCTCTTCTGTGATCTGATGTAGGAGATGATTGAAGAGCTTCAGAAGCGCTGTATTCAGCTGGAGTACCCCCTCCTGGCAGAGTACGACTTTCGCAATGACACAGTCAACCCAGACATCAACATAGACCTGAAGCCCACTGCTGTGTTGCGGCCCTACCAGGAAAAGAGCCTGCGCAAAATGTTTGGGAATGGACGCGCTCGCTCTGGGGTCATCGTGCTGCCCTGCGGTGAGACAGCTGGTTCAGAACATTGAGAGACAAAATGGAAAGGCTGCTGCCAAAGCATGTCATCATATTATAAAAAATACAATGGCAAAATGGCGGTATTTAGATATGAAATGTGAATGATACTACTATAACATGTAAATCAAATATTTTCCTAGCCGATATGAAACAAAAGATATACCCTTGTACTTGTTAGATTTTTCTTTTATCCTAATCTTACAGTGGGGCGTAACCCCATCCCAAACTAATACTTACTATCAGTGATCTTTGTGTACCATAAATGTTGTGCATATGTCTCAATCATTTTATCTCCCTTTTGCTTTCCAGGAGCGGGCAAATCTCTGGTTGGCGTGACAGCAGCGTGCACAGTACGTAAGCGCTGCCTGGTGTTGGGCAACTCCTCAGTGTCAGTGGAACAGTGGAAGGCTCAATTCAAGATGTGGTCCACGATTGACGACTCCCAGATCTGCCGCTTCACTTCAGACGCCAAGGACAAGCCCATCGGCTGCTCAGTGGCCATCAGCACCTACTCTATGTTGGGTCACACCACCAAGCGCTCCTGGGAGGCCGAGAGGGTCATGGAGTGGATGCGGAGCCAGGAGTGGGGGCTTATTATCCTAGATGAGGTGCACACTATCCCCGGTGAGCTGTTACAGTACATCTGTGTTCGAGTTTCGACTTGATGTTACTAAAAATTGATGATTTGAGGTAGATTTGGGATGTAGACAAATATTTTGGTCATGTTAATATCAATCTACATGCTTCCTCTGTAGCCAAGATGTTCCGTCGTGTTCTGACCATCGTCCAGGCACACTGCAAACTGGGGCTCACTGCCACACTGGTCAGGGAAGATGACAAGATTGTGGATCTGAACTTCCTGATTGGGCCTAAGCTGTTTGAGGCCAACTGGATGGAACTGCAGAACAATGGCTATATTGCCAAAGTCCAGTGTGCAGAAGTGAGTCTTGCAGTTTTGCACTGGAAAATATAAATAAAGGGACGTAAACATCATATGTTACGAATCAAGCAGAGTTGATGCGTGTGCTCTTCTCTGTGTAACCTTTGTGACTTAATAGATGTTATGACGTGTTATGTCATTTAATTCAGATAGCTTGCAGAGTTATGCAAATCCACGTGTAAAAGGTCGCTCATTGAATAATTTGTCTCACGTGTACCACAGCTGGACCCAAAGATGTAGCCGCTCAATAAACAAGGGATTTCTTTGTGGTTGTGTAAATCCTTAATATCATATGACTCAATAATATTTTGGCCAAGGCCCTAGAATCAAGATTGACATATTGGCATTACACCAGAGATCTGTCTGAAGGTCAGCTTTAAGGACTAATGAGCTTGTTTTAAATGTTTTAGTTTATCTTTTTTTATAATTTAAAAAAGTAAGTCAGAGCAACTATCTGAGATACTTGAATTGAAATAAGGAACTGTATAACCCGTCACATATACATCAATGTTAATAAATGCCAGTGTTGACGGATGTGCACCGTCCCCTATAAGTTTACAACTAACACACAAAAATAAATGTCTGTCATGTTAAGTACATTAAAACTGTTTTTAGAAAAGGCTTGAACTACTATTTTTGTCATATATTATACAGTATATCTTATCTCAGTTATTGCCACTATTATATAACCAGTGGCTGCATTAACAAGTGAGCGTGTTCCATGTGATAAAGCTAAAAACGTATCCCGTATCTGTGCTTCAGGTGTGGTGCCCGATGTCCCCCGAGTTTTACAGAGAGTATGTGGCCATCAAGACAAAGAAGCGCATCCTGCTTTATACAATGAACCCCAACAAGTTCCGTGCTTGTCAGTTCCTCATTCGCTTCCACGAGCGGCGCAATGACAAGATCATTGTGTTTGCTGACAATGTGTTTGCCTTGAAGGAATATGCCATTCGCCTCAACAAGTAAGTTATTTGCAAAAAGGGCAGCACTTTGAATGCTTCAGTAAATTGCCTGTTCAGATAAGTTATGATAGATATGTTTTTTAATTATGCTCTCTCATTTTTCTCCCAAAGGCCTTACATCTATGGTCCAACCTCTCAGGGGGAACGCATGCAGATTTTGCAGAACTTCAAACACAACCCCAAAATCAACACCATTTTCATCTCCAAGGTAACCCAAACAATCTATAATGTATTTACTTTATGTGATACGGACCGTAGTCATTCAGCCACTATGGGCCACATTGTGGCCATAAAGAGGCACACCAGTGTTTCTACTAATTAATCATGACAAATTCAAAGAATTACCTGAGTTCAGACATTTACAGTAATCTCCCCTGCATTAAGTGTGTATAAATACACTATACAAAATTAACTGGAGTTCTTGATTTTGTTTATTTATTGGAGGTCTGTTGACAGTTTAATACTTATTTGTGCGCCAGGGAATCAGGTTTTTGTGTAAGAGAAAATCAGGAACATTTTATCTTTGATAAAACAGTAAATGGATAGCCGCACAGTGATACAGTGACTACTACGTCCCTACTACCAAACAGGTCGGAGACACCTCATTTGACTTGCCAGAAGCCAATGTTCTTATCCAGATCTCGTCCCATGGTGGATCACGCAGACAGGAGGCCCAGAGGCTTGGCAGAGTGTTACGAGCCAAAAAAGGTCAGTCATCCTGCGGATCATTTTCAATGGTTTGCTTATGCAGGACACATACTGAAATAATTGTCTTGCCTACCTAATCCACGACAAACAAAAAGCCGTTCTTCTCATTCCACCTGTGTCCTTGTTTAGGGATGGTGGCGGAGGAGTACAATGCATACTTTTATTCACTGGTATCCCAGGACACCCAGGAGATGGCTTATTCTACCAAGAGGCAGAGGTTCCTGGTTGACCAGGGATACAGCTTCAAGGTGTGTTCACCCCTTAGAACAATTACACTGAAGGCAAACTCAAACTAGAAACGGGATCTAAAAGTTGATTTCACTAGTTTTGGACAACCTGACTTAGGTAATATCAATTTTGGAAAGTGTTTGTTTTTCTTTAAATTAACATTTTTATTTACTGTTCCATCATATATACACCAGAGACTAGTTCGATCCTGATATAATGAATTCAAAAGTGTTTGGTTTCATCAGATCTTGTCTGGTTGAACTCCAAAACCAACATTGAAACCTGAGAGTGATTCTGGTAACAGCCAGTATGAGTTTACTTTAGAAGGACTAAACAAAGACTGAACCACAAAATAAGTTAGTTTCACATAAAGCACCTTCCACTCACAGAGATGGTTTACATCAGAAGGGAACACACACATAAGATTTTGAAATGAAAAAATACATCTACTTATTAAATGTATTTGTGACCAGTTCTTCAGGACAAATGTTTATGAATAATCAAAACTGTGTCCTCGATCCTTTGTCTTCATTTATTTGACTTCTCCTGATTGTTCCATTTACAAATAAGTGTTCTATGTTGTCACCTTCCTCTTCTTTCACAGGTGATCACAAAGTTGGCAGGTATGGAAGAAGAGGACTTAATGTTCTCCTCCAGAGACGAGCAACAGCAGCTGCTTCAGAAGGTCTTAGCTGCGTCAGACCTGGATGCTGAGGAGGAGGTGGTGGCAGGGGAGGTGGGCGCACGACCACAGGTGAGGACCTTCGCCAAAGTTTGACCCAGGAAACACTTATGCTGTATATTCCTTGTATGTTTCCAATTGTGCTGTTTTATGTTCAAATATTCTCACATTTCCTCTCTCTCCCTGCTTCCTCATCAGTTCTCAAGGCGAGCGGGCACCATGAGCTCCATGTCAGGTGCGGATGACACCGTCTACATGGAGTATCAGCGAAGCAGCAAATCTGCCCTGGCAAGCAAGAGCGTCCATCCTCTGTTCAAGCGCTTCAGAAAGTAGTTGTCTCAAAGCCTGACGCCTAAAGATCTCCTCAGTTGCAACGGGGTGATAGGACAAGGTTGGGGTGCATTAACGTGTACAGAGACTGAGCACCAGGGTAGGAGCAGCAGGTTCAGACAGTCCAGCTGGTCTGGAGCACAGAGCAGTGACTGTTGTGAGTGAATGATGTCCATCGCTTCCTCCTGGTAGCTGATCAAAATGAAATGGTTGAAATGCCATCTGGTAAGAATGCAGCGAATGACGCCTGCAGAGATCGGCTGCTCTGTATCATAAATTAGGACGTCTCAGCTTTAGCCTCCTCAAGCACCCACATGCATGACATTTGCAGATGAAATGCATCACAGTGACCCAGTGTCAATCACTACTTGCTCTCATTTGAAAAGCAAAAAACAAAAATTGAAAACAAACTTGCTTTGAATTGTGTCTTGTTTATTTCTTTGTTGCATTGCCGTGATGTGGCTGTTCAGTCATGGCCAACCCTGACACCACAACGCTTAAAGGCTTTGACTTGCTGTTTGCAGTACTTTTCAGCAGCAAATGTCTATATGAGGGATGAGAGAGGATGGGTGCTGGGGTATGATGGTGAGATGATGTTAGCCCTTTATGTATGTAAACATGAGCTCTCAGTCATTTGGTAATGAGTGGAATAACATGCGTCTTATCTGCTGTCAGCTGTTGTGTCACTTTACCTGAGGAGAAAAAGCAAGGATGTATGTTGGACGTTTTGTCAATACAGCATTTTGTAAATGTGGCCATGTCTTACACATTAAATCATCACAAATAAACCTACATAATTGGTGGACTTGAATCGTTTCCTGCTCAGTATGTTTGGTCAAAGATATTTTACTGATTCTGAAAAGTGTGAAAGAAAGCAATCTCTTCAATTTTTTTGCAAGCCATAAAAGAAAAAATGTTTGCATCATTAACTACAGGAGGCTGAAATGAAAGTTAATTTCCCTAAGAAAATAATAATAATGATTCAAACGTATCTAGTTTATACAGTGTTGTTGAACATGACAACATTTTTATTCTATAGGAATGAAAGCTGAAATATTTTTTTTTCCTTTGAAGAATAAATGGAGGGAAAACTTTAAGCTTTTTTGTACTTTACATGAGTAAAAGCTGGGTCTTAAGATGGTTGAGGGGTCTACTTCTGCTTGTTGACAACTTGAAGATACTCCAAAAAGCAACAGTTGGAGCCTGGTGCTTTGCATAAGCTGCCAAGGTGGTGAGTGTGGGAAAATACCCACCTCTGACCATCACTGCCTCCTCCACCAAGGGCTGCAATTCCATTAGAATGTCTGTGACCCAGTCACTTTAATCCCTCTTTTTTGCCCTTGTGAGACATGAGGCTTATTGGCTTGGAAGGACTAAAAAGTAGTGAAGTAGAGTCACGTGTATCTGTTGAGATAAATGCCCAATGGGACAGAAGCACGCTGAAGCACATTCATTATAATCCATGAATTTATCAAAGAATACAACCAAAGATGCCTGTTGCAGCTCTGACTGAATCTCACAGAGGCGATGAAGTCAGTCGTGAGTTCAGAAGCGGCTGTGAATTTGAGATTTAAACCTCCACTGCAAGATCTGTTGTGCAGTGCTCTCAGAGACAGGCGCATGAATAATGTGCAAATATTTCACATTTGCCGAGGTGCTATCTACCACCGGCAAACCATTTATCAGGTCTCTTCTGTGTACTCCAGATTAAGGTCACGTTGCTTTCTGTTTTAGAAACAGTAAGTGAGTATTTCGGAGAAACCAATCAAACCGATGAACCCTGACATGTGCAGGTGTAAACAGCTGATTTGATTTGTTAATGTGCTTACGCGAGGGATTTGCCTTTGCTGCATGACTAAACGTTAACTTATATGACTTCGTGTGTGTGTGTGTGTGTGTGTGTGTGTGTGTGTGTGCTGGGGAGGCAGGTTGACTGGCGTGCGCGTGCGTGCACACGGTCTAATTGATATCTGTGACGTAAGTGTGTTTTAGCACGTTGTGATACACCCCTTCTGTACCCGGAGAAAAAATGAACCCAGCAGCTCTTTTTTTACTGGGGGGTGCCCACACCTGAATAAAGAGTTATCCCTCCCTTCTTTTGGAGCCAACATCCAATCCCCAATCATCTTCCACAAGCGATCATTTAAAAGCGCACCACAGTACACTCCAACGTTACATTACCACACAGGGAGGACTGGACTTTGCATGTGACAGGGATATGCATTTGCAGACGTGAACTTCGCACCCTGAGACTTTGCAAAAGGAGAAAAATTCAGTCACAGGTCATTTTTTTTCCTCACTGAGACCTCGAAAAGTGTCCGCACAATGGCAGTCCTGAATCATTTCACGGCGGCATGCTGGAGGAGCTTTCAAGGCGACCGGCTGAACAAGCGGATCTTCGTTTTGCGCGCCCTGCACAAGTCGGCGGCCAGCGAGGCGTTTGGGATCTCCGCGGGTGGAGATCAGCCCGAGAGGATGATCGCGCCGGCGGACGTCGGCGAGAAGACCGCAGTCAAGACCCTGAAGGAGATGCCTGGACCCAGCATCCTGTCCAACTTGATCGAGTTCTTCTGGAGAGACGGGTTCAGCAGGATCCATGAGATTCAGGTAATGGTGTCAGTAATGTGCCCGTTTAGTGCTTTGTCTCGTTGTGTTTGCCTGATGAAATCATATATTTGTGTATTCTCAGCGTCAGCCAAATTACCTATGCGCAAAATGGCACTGGCTGTTGTGTAAAAGCGCACCAGAACTTTGGCCGCTGGTCAGATTTCCACTCCAGGGTCAGGTGAACTCAAAGTGTCACTCCCATTACAAGATACAGCTGATAATGCCGTTATAAAACAATTTGTTCTGTAGAGAGTACCTTTGAATCTGTCACATAGATAATGTACAAATGGGACAAACCTAAGTGTCAGTCAACGTTACAAAACAATCAAACAGTGAAAGTTTCCACTAGTAACACTTATTTACTCACCTACACAATAAGGAGCTGTCTCCTGATCCAACCTGTGCTGTACACTCTAAATTAGAACAAGTAATTACTGATTATCAGTGAGACTATTTTTAGTTTTAACTGGAGACAAACTGATGACAGGCATTTTATCTTGACACATTTTAAAAAATGTAAATTCAGATTAATTTCATTATTATATAGTCATTCTCTTATGGGATTATAGCATTAGAGAAGAATTCCTACTTAGATGTGGAAATTAGTCCAAGTGGAAAAAAAAAAACATATTTGCTGCCATGACAAGGCAAGTCATGACAGATCCAAAATAGATAATGGTGCATCAGAAAGCCTTCTTCCATTGTGCATTATCAGTTCTATTAGCAAAAGTGGTTTATTTGATTGGCAAAGTCCATTCAAATATAGATATCTATTATTACTGATGCAACAATCGGCCAGATAAAGATAGCCTTTTGGATGGAAGGCAAATGAAGATTTAAATATTGTCACTGTTACAGACCGGTTCTACCGGAGATCTACTGACACCACCAGCATACAACACTGTTTTGCTGAAATGTATTCATTACAGTTATTATTTAATTATTTAACGAATCAATCAGATAAAATCAAAAATATGTTTTATCTTATATGTTTCCGTCTAATAATGTGAAATTCGTCCTGAAGTCAAACAAGAAGTAAACGGGACTGCTGATATATTGACGTCCTGATTGCTTTATAGATCGAGCACAGGAAGAAGTATGGCAGAATTTTCAAATCCCATTTTGGGCCCCAGCTGGTGGTCTCTGTGGCGGACCGTGACCTGGTGGCGGAGGTGCTGAGGGCCGAGGGTGTGGCCCCTCAGAGGGGTAATATGGACTCCTGGAAAGAGTACAGAGACCTGAGAGGCCGCTCCACCGGCCTCATCTCAGCGTGAGTCCCCGTCAACCTTTTGATCTATAAGCCTGGGCAAGAATCTCCTGAAATAAGATGACTTTGGGGTCGACAGGATAATCAGTTTAGTTCACACGTGTAGGTAGGCACAGCGCAAAACTTGGTGCCTGGGCTACATTTTTAGGATCAGTTCACTTCTATTGTTCATGACATTTAATTCTCAATAGTTTGCTTGTTTATCTGTAGGCTCTGAAATGCTGCACCTATGATATTTGGTATTAATACATGCAGTTATTCAACAACTGTCACTCTTAATCAAAAACAAAGCTTTGTCCTCTATATGTCTGTGAATATCTTGTATTGAACTATATCAGTACATGAGAAAGTCAAAAATTCTCCTTTATCCTGTTTCCAGTGAGGGAGAAGATTGGCTGAAGATGCGGAGCGTGCTCAGACAGCTCATCATGCGTCCCCGCGACGTGGCAGTCTTCTCTGATGATGTGAGCAAAGTGGTAGATGACCTGGTCAAGAGAATTTGTATTCTGCGGAGCCAGGAGCCTGACGGAGCAACTGTCCCCAATGTGAACGACCTCTTCTTCAAATATGCCATGGAAGGTTGGTAAAGATCCCACAAAGGTTGTTTGTGAAGGAGCTGAAAGTCGGACAGGATATATTTGATAAGATCAGTGCAGGTGTAGTACAGATGAGAAGGGACAGGAGATAAGTGAGGCCATCAGAGAGGACAATAGGTAGGCAGGAGGAGGAAATAGCTGAGAGAAAATGGACATTTGTGCCAAGAAGCAAGTGATGGATAAGGAATCCTTGTAACAGTTTTCCAAGTCTACAGAAAAGACAACTGAAACCCCATCTTCCTTTTCCTTGCCTTTGTCCTTACAGGTGTGGCAGCCATTTTGTATGAGTGCCGTCTAGGGTGTTTGGAAAATGAGATTCCACAGGAAACCCAAGACTACATCGATGCTCTGCACCTTATGTTCAGCTCCTTCAAGACAACCATGTATGCCGGGGCGATCCCCAAGTGGCTCCGACCTGTTCTGCCCAAACCATGGGAGGAGTTCTGTCTCTCCTGGGACGGCCTCTTCAAATTCAGTAAGTGGATTATATACTTTTATGTGCTTTTCTAAATTTAATTATGCTTTTATATTCTACTTTTTTTATATATTTGTATGTTGTCTTATTGTTATATTAAAATGACATTCCAGCAGTTTAGTACTGCACATCCAAAAAGTTGGAGGAAAAGAAAACTGAAGCAGAGGAAGCAGAAATACTTTGACTTGTAGTCCTTAGAGAGGGTCAAGTTCCAAAAACACTGAATGCTATGGAGGCTTTGTTATGAATTTGTAGACCCAAAGCCAACATAACTCTAAAGCCACTTTTTGCATTACCCAAAAGTATTGGGAAAGCGAAATACATGCCCACTTTTGTTCATTCTCAATCTTCAGTTTATACCAAATCTTTTAAAGGATAATAGAAATAGAAAGGAAATGGAAGAAATAGAAATGGCATCAATAGGAAGGAATGTTGATTTGCATTTACATCTCTACCACTGTGCCGTGGGATTGTGGGAGTATGGGGTCTCTCTGTTACATAACAAGTTCTCTTCTTTACTTTCCTTTGCTACCCTCCCTCACTTTCCCTTCCCTCTTTCTCATTCATCCCACCTTCTCTGTCTCTGCCTGAACCCAGGTGTTATTCATGTTGATAAGAGGCTGACAGAGATCAAGGCCCAGCTGGAGAAGGGAGAGGAGGTGAAGGGGGGACTGCTCACACACATGCTCATTACCCAGGAGATGAACTTGGAGGAAATCTACGCCAACCTAACAGAGATGCTACTGGCTGGGGTCGACACGGTGTGTGTGTTAGTGGGATAGAGTTAGTGGAGTGTAGAGGTGCAGCGAGGGTGGCTTTAGCAGAAGCCCGGAGGGTTTGAGAGTTGCCTGTGTGTGCATGTGCGTTTGAGTCTTGAGTTTCAAAGGCTGGGTTTCTGGCGCCATATCTGTGCCTGTGTAGCTATGCCAGCGTCAGGTCAGAGCAGTGAATCGGGGGGTTACACTGACAAACTTGTTCCTACTCAGATTTAGTTTCTTGTCATTTGTGTTTGTTGGATCTACACGGGGGGGCTTTTGTCTTTTTTTTTTCCTCTACCAGGACATCTGTGTTGTGTACCCATGTGTTTTTATATTGGAACTTAATTAGATGGCGCTTGTAAATCATTAAGACTAAAGATGTTCACAAAAAATGTAAATTAGACTCCAAATATTGCTGAGATAAAAGTTTTGTATAAGAATACTCACTAAGAATGTCTTAGTCTGGGCCATGTGTGTATGTGCGTGTGCACGCATTTGTATCTGTGTGTGCATACTGCGTGGACATGTGCACAGTTACTGCCTAATTTGTTGTTTGGGGTACTGTCCAATTAATGAGAATATTGAGTGTAGAGTGTTTTGTTCTAAGCTGGGGGCCATGGGAAGAGGGTGTGTGTGTTTTTGTTGAACTTGTTGCAACGGCCACGTCCCGGTAGGGGGTGGACTTAGCTGAGCCATTACCTGACCCCGTGGTGCTTTTTCCTTTTCTCAGCACACACAAGACCTGTCAAGACACGTTAGCCACAGCCAGGGCAAAGGTGAGATGACGCAGGAAAGATTGGGGAACTGATGTCATTAGGAGGGGGGTGACGATAAATGTTAAAAAAATGAAGAGAAGATGTGGGGGGTGGAGGGGAGAGGACTAGCTGTGCTGAGCTGCGTTTGGATGAGCTTTTGTCATTTTTTTCCTCTCTGACTTTGTCTGAGGTGTTGCCAGCATCTGCCTCAGCTGGGGTTGATTACGTGCAAGTTGGTTAGATGAGGATGAGGTGTGGGGTGCAAAGGGATGCGGTATACTTAACAGTGAGTATGATGGTGGGGCTTATAGAAGGATAGAGACTCTTTTGATGATTAGTTAGTCCTCTGAGAGATACTGACCTTAGACTGACCTCTGGGGTCTACTCATTGTGATGTTAGCAAAAACAATGCTGTCGTTCTGATACCCATATATGCCACGAAATACACAGGAGGAAAAGTGAGGAGGCTGGATGGAAAGACCGACAGGATGCCAGGAAATGGATGTAAACTGCAATCCTATTAAAGGTTGCACAGTGAAATATGTTTCTTAAGATAGAGTTGTATGAGAATGGATGAAAAGAGAGTGATGTAAGAGCAGGGACAAAGGGCTCAGAGTGCAGCTGGTTAAGGGGACTCAAGTGTCTGCTCAGCACGTTGAATTAGCTCCCTCTCCCTCAAAGCTCCTCACGGTTTCCCAACACTTATGTAACATCATAGAATCCATTATATCAGCTGGCAGAGCGGTCCAAACTGTTGCAAAACATCAGGAAAAGGAGGCAACATCTCCACAGATATTTAATGGAAGAGCTGATGAATGGCACTACTGTACTAGATGTAATTTTGAAAAATACCTTTCTTTATTATCCTAGACATCCTTCACCCTTTCCTGGGCCAGCTACCTGTTAGCGAAGCACCCTCAAATACAACAGCAAATCTTTACAGAAGTGACGAGGACTCTGGGACCCAGAACGGTTGCTACAGCCGACGATGTCCCTCAACTGCCTCTCATCAGGGGGCTGGTAAAAGAGACTCTTCGGTACGAATTCAACAATACTCAAATATACTTTAAAACTTAGGGCACGCCTTTATTTAGTATGTGCACAGGAGTATCTTTTTCTAAATTAGTTTCTTTCTCTGTGTGTGGCTTTTACTTGTCCGCCTATCTTAGAATTAAACTTTTTAAGAAGAACAATGTATAGTGCTGGTGAATAACAGTCTTTGTGCGCCTCCTCCCTGGGAGGCAGGCTTTTTCCAGTTCTCCCAGGCAACGGACGGGTTACCCAGGATGACTTGGTGGTGGGTGGATACTTCATACCCAAAGGGGTAAGACTGATAGAAGCATAATAGATGTGACTGTGCATGTGCTGAAGGAAAAAAAAAAGTGTGAGCATAAGAGCCAAAATATTACAGTGGAACCAGATGTAACATGATCCTGCATTACTCGTACATCTCTCTCTTCCTTTCTCTCTTCTCTTGTACAGATGCATGTGCAATAGCCCAGCTGTTTTCATTACACAACTGACATTTTTTTTAAAATGTTTTGTCACTTCATCAGACTCAGTTGGCCCTGTGTCACTACTCCACATCTTTGGAAGAAGAGAACTTTGCTGATGCTTTAGACTTCCGACCGGATCGCTGGATAAGGAAAGACGCCACAGATCGTGTTGACAACTTTGGCTCGATTCCCTTTGGCCACGGCATCAGGAGCTGCATTGGCAGGAGAATCGCAGAGCTGGAGATGCATTTAGCCCTCACAAGGGTAAGGGATTAATCCACACCTGGCTATACACACTGAAAAAGTGTTTTCAAACATGGATATAAATATATTTTGAATGAATAACATTTTAATTATTGTGGCACACATACAGCTATGCCCAGCTAAATTCATGCAAACTGGATTCAGGATGCTGCTTATACATTTTTGAACAAAGTTAAGTAGATAAACAAAGAGTGCAAACAACTTACACAATCAGATCTTCAGACTTTTATTGGCAACATAAATTACTGATAGAAACTTTTACAATAAACTACTGGAGAAAGGACTTAATAGATAGCCCATCTTCTCCTCTTTTACAGGCTTTTTAAACAAGGTTAGCAAGCCTGAATACTAAAAAGTTAAACAAATCACATTTATGATAATTTGTACTTTAGAATACTGAGGAAGACATTACATGGAAAATGGACCTTCATCTTTATACATAACAATACAAATGAAACTAACTTTTCGCTTCTCCCAAAACACATAGCTCAAATAATCCCTGAATCCCTCAGTGGGCAGAGGATGCATACAGTCCCCACTTGTGTGACTAAAGATCTTTTGTCTTCTACAGAAGTAGAGTTACAAATGTACTGGTAGACAATGAGTCACTATCAAAATAAGTCTGCATAATCCGATTGACTCCTCTGTGTTTTTGCTCCTTGTGCAGCTCATTCAAAGGTTCCACATTAGCACACCTCCTCACACTGCTGACGTCAAGGCCAAAACCCACGGCCTGCTCTGCCCTTCTGCCCCCATTCACCTGCAGTTCATTGACAGGGAAAACTAGACACAGACTCCTCTCCACAAGGTCTACTGGACTGGATGTGTTTTTTAAATGCAAACTCATCATTAAGGGTTTTTAAACACTGCTTTTAGTACACCTTTCAGTGTAGATACCGAGCTGATACTGGGGTTTTACTCAAGAAAGAAATATTACTCACATTCTCCTGCTCATTAGTGAACAGGACACAATAATAGTACTGGACTGATAATGTAAAGATTAAACCCTGTTCTTTTATGTCTATTATTTGTACTTAGAAAAATCAACTGCAGTTTAAACTCCTTCCATTTCATTATATTCAAAATAGTGAGTAGAATAGCAAAAAGAATCATAAGCAATGTCCTTGTTATTGTTGTTATTTTACACAAATGTGCATGCATGTATAGTAATAGAGTGTGCACATACATTAATACATAATTACAGTTTCCTCCCTTAGTTTAAGACAAGTTGAAGGGCAATTATGAATGTACTGAAAATGAGCTATTTAAAGAGGTTCAGCATGTATGTGTATAAAGAGTTTTTTCAAGATTGTGTCGCAAACCAAAATATTGTAGCAGGTAGCTATTTTTCTGGCACCGCACTGTTTTTCTTCAGACTGATAAAGAACAATTTAATTGTATGTCCATGAAACACTAATACAAAGCTGTGCCTAATTAAGACATGCCATAGGAAAGGTAATCTGATCAGTATAGTGGAACTAATGAATTAACAATTATAAACAAATTAATCGAAAAGTAGATGTATGTATTTCTTTTTATCACAAATTATATTTGGATAAAAATGTGTTTAGTATATTGTTTTATATGCTGTTCGTGTGAATACAAGTATTTTTAAAGTACATAATTGGCATTGTGATTTTAATTACACAGATATTGTATGTCACAGAATGGTTTTTGAAAACGGAAGAGGCAGTTTGTTTTGTGCTGTTATGAAGGATCACACTGATTTGCATGGTGGAAAATTGAATAATTTTATACCTTCTTTATATCTTTGTATCGTATCTACTCTTTTGTCTTTCTGTACCTTTTTACTGTAGTTCCAGTACAACTGGGAAACAATAAAATTGATGTAATTATTATTTTAAACATTCTGTGAGTCATTGTTTGTCAAGGCCTTTTAAATACTTGAAAATGTGAAACTCAGGGAAACAATAAGCATTGATGCATTAATATTTTAAATCCAAACTGTGATTGAAGAAAACAAGGCCATAACTACTATAAATACTTGAAAATGTGAAGATTATTTTCAAAATTCTTGAGCAGCGAGCAAATACGAAGGATCCAAACTGTGAAAACAAGTCATGATAAATACAAAAAGAAATTTTGTCAGTAAGGCTTGAGAGCGCATGACGTAGATTAAATTCACGAGATGTACAATTTGATGATGTAACCAATAAATTAATGGTTTTTAGTGACTCAAAAATGTTGTACACCCACCCATAGTTCAAATCCACAGATTATTTATTTTTTTGTTGTCAAATCCTTGTAGATGATACATCTGCTGTATATATCAGGTTATGATCTTTCTATAAAAATCAAATGTCTAATGACAGAAAAAGATAGCATGTATACTGTAAATTAAATTACTGTAGTAAACATAATTTTCTATCTAACTTAGACTGACCTCTACGGTCTATTCAGTTGAGTAAGAAGAAAAAGGTAAGAAGTGTTTACGTGAGGTTTCAAAAGAGTTTCTTCCAGCTTTTCTCCAAAGGACCTGAGGGGTGTCACACGAAGCTGGATTAAGGGAAAGTCTGTCTTATTTCGATAAGTCTGTTTCAAAGAGAGAATTTAAGAGAAGAAAGGTCCGTTCCATCATCCTGGCTTATTTGAATCCCCGCTGAGTAATTCATTGGTAACTTATGCCGCAGAACTAGCCTGGGAGATCCGAGAAAAATATATATAATTTATAATAAATAATGAATTGATAACATTCCTAGGGCATAGCATCTCACTATGTGAATATAAATGTGTGCCTAGCATATGCTCACCTTAGTGTACAGAGGTAGATGTGTTTTGACATTTCAAAACAATATTTCAGTGACCTATTTTTGTAATGTAATCCATCCATAATGAAAGTAAAAAGGAAAACTAATAAAAATGTGCTCATAAAAACAACTTTGCATGTATTGTTACAACTTTGCGTGTATTGTGCACTTTTAATGAACACATGTATGACAAAGTTGTGTTAAATTTGTTTTATTAATTAATTCACTCATGTAGTTCCAGCTGTGGACAGAAAACAAAGAACATTAAATACACTTCATGACCTTCTGCTTACATCCTTCTCCAGTTTCATTATCTCCAGCTTCACCTTTTTTATTTGCAGCCTCTTGTATTTCAATTCCAGCCTCTGGACACTCCATGTTCAGCTTTTCACTTTCAGGTAGATGAAGTTTACGTCTGTGTACAGCACAGGATATCCTGTGACAGAGGGAATGTGTCAGTGAGTAACTGAGGATGTAGGTGGTAACAGTAATATGAATACTATGCAGTATAATATGCAGTAGGGTGTTTGGGTGATAATTAGGCATATTAGTATAGAATAAGTAGACTGCAGACACATCCAAACCATTTCACATTTGAGCTTACCTATTTACCTTTACCTTACCTCTGGTATTTCTGTGTCTGCAGACTCAGTCTCTTCATCAAAGGCTCGAGATGTTTGGGGCCATCTAACTACAAACAGAGGAACAATGCAGTTGTTAAAGTAGGAGTAGCATGAAATGCACAATATTTAATTTAAATAAGAAAAAAATCAAAATAAATACTCACATGTGTTAGGCATGTCCTCAGTATCTGGTGTCTCCCATCACTGACAGATACAGGCAAACCAATAGTTCTTACAACTGAGAGACTGACTCAGTTGAGGAGTAGAGGACAAAACCTCCTACATACTGATCCCAAGCATTTTAGGGAATTCATTCTGAAAAGCCCCCCGTTCCTGCCACCTTTGTCTGTCCCTGCCTGCTGCTCAGAGCTCCTCTGCTGTGGGAGATTTTCAAGGTGGAAGGTTCCCCACCAGTGTCAGAAGGCCTCTGTCTGTTTTTTGGTGGCTACAGTGCAACATATTTACAGCTCAACACCTTTTTGGACAAACACATTTCTTTATATTCTACTTACCACTCTGACAGATGTTCTTGCTTTTAATATTAACCTGCTGCCAGGTTTGTTCTCTCTGTTTGCTCCTGTTGAGATGTAACAGTGAAGAATGAATATGTATGTCATGAGTTACTGGGTCTGTGGAGTTCACACAGCTCACCCAGTTGGGCTGATTAACTGCTTAAACACATTGTGGTTATGTCAATTTTCCTAAGTTGGTCTATACCATTATTTTAAATATAAATCTAATAATACTAGCCTAATACTACTGATAATATAGTCACACTGTATGGTGAATGGAATGCTCATTTATTAATAAATTAACAAAGTAATGCCAGTTTTATTTGTGCAGCACATTTCATACAGAGACAATTCAACATGTTTTACATAAAACAAATGAAAGAAAAGAGCAAAGAGAAATAAGATGAAAATAAACATGTGTAACATGTAACATGAAACAATAGTTTAAAAAAAACATGAAACAATAGTATTAGGCTTGTACAACTTGTACAACCTGTACAACCATGCGATCTCCCTCACTTTGTTAATTGCAGCAGTGTTTCTGCTGATGAGAAGAAGCTCTCGCTCTGCTTTCCTCTTGCACCATCCGCTTTTCTCCCATCAACTCATCAGGGCTTCTTATGTTGCTCAGACACTTGCACATAGCCGGACTGTGTAAGCCTCGCTTGAATTAGCCTTGATTAGATGAGGCTGAAATGTGTTAGTGGAACGACTTGAGGCTTAATTGGGAGACGGCGTTAGTTCAAGCGAGGCTTTCTCGAGTCAGCCTGGCTTTCTTTAGCTATGTTGATTGACCCCCCCAGTTTCTCGAATGTTTTTTAAGGCTAAGAATCAGAATCAGAATCAGCTTTATTGGTCAGGTATGTGTACACATACAAGGAAATAGACTCCGGTTTTACAGTACCCTCTCATACATAAAAGGTCAAGAAAATAGAAATAAATAAACATAACATAACATAACATAACATAACATAACATAACATAACATAAAGTGTGACTATGGAGTGCAATAGAGTGGTGAAAGTGCAATGATGCATGTGTACAGCTTATGTACAGAATAGCAAAGTCTTTACCAGTTATCTCAGTCTTGAGGTACTTATGGGAAGCATGCCCTGAAAAGATCCTCTACATTAATTTTACTGGCTAACGTCTTATTTTGAATCACCATTAAATCCCTGATGATAAAAATTAAACCACATGTCTTACTTTTGAAATACTTTATTAATCCCCCATTTGGCAAATCTGGGCAAAATTACTCATCACACACACACACAGAGTTTTGCTGTAAACTAACAGGAGTTTTTGTTCTTCCCTGTTAGTAAGTTTCTTATTAAAAATGAGTACCTTGAAAACATACTGTACACCTCCCTCTCAAAGAAACTGTAGTTTTTTTTTACTCTGTATTTATGTGATATAGAGGACCTTATTTTAAGCCATTTGTTGTGTGTGGAAATATTCTTAAGAAAAAGGGGGTAAATAATTAATGGGGACAGAATTTAAGTAAGCAAGTTAAAAAGTATAAAGTCAGTTTCTAATTAAAAATTGGCACCATCAGATCACTGACCCAGACTTGGAGTAGTGATGACACGCTATCCATCTTCCTCTCGCGATACTTTACCAACGAGAACACAAGCGGAAGTAAATAGTCTCCATGGCGTGTTAGCTAGTGAGAGGGGACGAAGTAGTAAAGTTACTCGTGGGCGTTTCTGTGGTTCAGCGGATTAAGAAAAACATTTACACCCTCGGTAGTGAGTTAGTTGAACGTGGACACGTGAAGGACTCGCTCCACCTGTGTCCCCATTCTAAACACAGTGCGAGAGGAGGGGAGTCGTGCAGCACGTTTGAGGCCTGCAAAGACGAATGCTAACGCGGCTAACGTGGCTAGCGTGGTTCTTTTTCACCAGCTCATGTCGGATACCCTTTTAAACAGATTAAGCAGGTGGCGTTAACTGTGGCCGTGGTGGAAGGAAAGGTTGGCTGGATCTAAAATGATCATTGAAAACCTCGATGCCTTGAAAACATGGCTGTCCGACACCCTCGAGCCAATGTGAGTAGTGTTAGCTATTAGCGACACAGATGGAGTCACTAAGTTTAGCAAAAACACACAGGACACCTACTCCAAGAGTGTAATTAATCATTATATAGAATAATTTTACATGCAGTGTGTTCTTATTGTTTCTTTTCCTTCACACTTGCAGTTGTGATGCAGACCCCTCTGCTCTCGCCAAGTATGTCGTTGCTTTGGTGAAGAAAGATAAAAGTGAAAAGGAACTCAAAGCCTTGTGTATAGACCAGTTGGATGTATTTCTTCAGAAAGGTAAAGAATCCACCCTTGCTACAGTGTACATATTCTTTTGTATAATTTAATACCTGTACATAGTAGTCTAATGTGTGTTTTTGTTTTGTCAGGCTGTTGTCCATGTTTTAACTTCTGTGTATGTCTATTTCTGTATATGTTATATCAGTATGTGTAATTCTGTGTCCGAGCATTGTAGAAACCTGAGTCAAATTTGTTATATGTGTACACATATCTGACCGATAAAGCTGATGCTCATTGTGATTTTTTTTTTCTTTAATATGTGCTATCACCTTCTTTCAGAGACCCAGCCGTTCGTGGATAAGCTGTTTGAAGCTGTTAACAACAAAAGCTACCTCCCGCAGCCAGAGCAACCATCTTCTCTGGTTAAAGTTGAGAAAGATGAGCAGAAAAAAGACGAGGTAATCTTCTCATAATTTCAATAATAATCAATATTTAACGGGGCAAAGCTTTAACAGGCAATGTGGTGTCAGTCAGATCTTTAGTTAACAGTACCAAACAATACAGAGGACCTCTAATATCAGTGTCCATCCCTCTATTTGAATTTTTTTCTTTCTTTTTTCTTTTTTTTTTTTTTAGACAAACCGTGAAGAAGAACGGGACAAAAAGTTTTCTCGGCGAGTGAATCACAGCCCTCCTCAATCAAGCTCTCGCTACAGCAGAGATAGCAGGTGTGTTCAACTGCCTGTTTCCACTTCATCTTTCAGCTTGTATTCGCTTTTCTCTAATTAACATGTTTGTATGCTTTTCTTTAGGAGAGGAGATGATCGTAAGAGAGATGACCGCTCAAGGAAGAGGGATTATGACCGCAACCCGCCAAGGAGGGATTCGTATCGCGACCGCTACAATCGCAGGAGAGGTCGCAGTCGCAGTTACAGTCGTAGCCGCAGCCGGAGTTGGAGCAAGGATCGCACCCGAGATCGTGACAGAGAAAGGGATAGGGATAGAGACAGGGACAGAGACAGGGATCGAGATCGCAGCAGGAGCCGGTCACACAGCAGAACTCGATCTGGAAGCAGGAGCAGAGGTAAGAATGTGATAGATCAATCTAAGGTGGTCAACTCATGATTATATCCAGGATCAGTCTGTGGCATTTCAAACCATTGTGTTTCTGTGAAGAGAGCAATGACAATGAACAAAACCTGGGTTTTGAAACACCAGTGAAGTCTCTTGAAAACCCACTTAATTTAAACTATGACCCTGTTTGTTGCTGATCTTTTCAAAGTGTGTTTAGTAAGATTTCAGCTGTATTTGATGGTTTCTGAATATGTTTTGTCAAATCTAATTCCAGTCTTAATTTATCTGCTCTTGTTTATACACAGACAAATGTTGACTGGATATTGAGATATGATTAACTAGAATAAAAAGATAAAAGAAAATGAAATAAAAAAAAAATTGAATGTGTAAAGAAGTCTAGTTAGTCCCACATGCCATAATGAGAGTTATTTTGCTGTTACACATGGCCATTCTTGTCTGTTCACAGAACGAGATTCTGGAAAGTTGAAGTACGATCATGATCGAGTGGCGGACAGGTCGGAGAGTGGGGATGGCTACACTCCAGCAGCTCTGGTCTCCACTGTCACAACTTCACATTTCCCTGTGCCAACACTGAGCAGCACCATCACAGTCATCGCCCCTACGCATCATCATAGCAACAACACCACTGAGAGTTGGTCAGACTTCCGCCCTGGTCACCCTGTAGATCGAGGCCTTTTTAATAGGGGACCACCTCCTCAACAAAGGAAGCGATGCCGCGACTATGATGGTAAAGATAACTGATTAAACTTTCTTTCATTGAAAGAAAGTTTGTAGATTGGCTGTTTTTATTGCTGTGGTTCTCTGTTTTTGATGTTTTTCATGTCTGCTGTTTTTATCCAGAAAAGGGCTTCTGCATGAGAGGGGACATGTGTCCTTTCGACCACGGAAGTGACCCAGTTGTAGTTGAGGATGTCAATTTGCCCAGTATGCTGCCCTTCCAACCTCCACCAATCCCAGGCGTTGACCCACCACCTCCCCCAGGCCTCCCACCACCACCTCTCATGAACCCCCCACCTGTTAACCTGCGGCCCCCAGTGCCACCACCAGGCCCCCTGCCACCTAGCCTTCCACCTGTTGCAGGTGAGACTTTTCCCAGAAATTTAAGGGGGGCTTTGCTGTGAAGCACTGTTAAATAATGACATTTTGGCTTTTTTTTCTAGGATAGTGATTTTTAGGGTTTTTTTTATATTTATATTATGCCATATGGGATTAAATGTAAAAACAATAGTGGATGTTGATATTTACAGGAACATGTATATAATTTTTAGAACTGCATTGCTGGGCAACAGCTTCCAAATCTGCATCCTGTATGTTACTCTGAGAGTGACCAGGAAAGAAAATCACAGAATGTTTATGTTTGAAGCTGTGAAAATGTCTTAAAAGAGATGACTGCTTTGAAAAGTTAAATTCAGACTATCTTAAAAATCAGAAGACAAAAGAAGAGGTGACTCGCTTGGTGAACAGTTAGAATAAAAACAAGCCCAGCACAGGTAAAATTTACAAATTTGGTTAAACTAGTGTTAGTTAGTGTTTTGTTTGTTCTGATCATTCTGTGAGACCTAGTATTTGTTTCTGTCTGACACAGGGCCCCCTCCTCCACTTCCTCCGCTGCAACCATCGGGCATGGACGCTCCTCCCAATTCTATCACCAGCTCTGTACCCACCATTGTCACTTCTGGGATGCGCTCTTCAATTCCTCAGGCTTCAGTGCCACGCTTCCCCTCTGGTAATGGCTATGTTTAATTTTGTATTTATAAATCACTGGTTGCTATAGCTTGGCTTGATATTTTATGAGTAAAAATATCTTCTCTCTTCTGACCAGACAACTATGAGACAGACGTGTACAATCCAGAGGCTCCCAGCATCACCAATACCTCCAGGCCGATCTACCGCCACCGGGTCAATGCCCAGAGACCCAATCTGATTGGCCTCACAATGGGGGAGGTGGATCAGCCGCAGAGAGGTATTGTTCACATGAACCCAACCATCTGAGCTTTAAATAGATTGTCTTAAAGCATGCATGTACTTGCCATCATTCTCATGCTTATTACTTTAGAGAGTAGAATAGCCTGTTGTGGCTTCATAAACAAGGAGAAAACCAGTTTCGGTACATACTGCTGTATTTGTGTTTTGCCTGTCTGTTTAAAAGTCTTGCCCAAGAGTTGTGATATCTTTCTGAACTTTGTGCTGTAGTCTCTGTACTGACCTGTCAGTTTTTGTCCCTCACCAGATAAGATCCCAAACAACAGCATGAGGATTGTTATGGAATCTGACTCAAGGAAGAGACCTGCTGTCTCTCATGATGGAGGCCTCCCCTCCAAGAAACCGTGGTTTGACAAGTAAGATGTGTTTTTACCGTAATGTAAAGTTCATATGACTTTTTTTAATCCAGTCGGTAAGCACACTTGACAGGCATGTTTAATAGGCTACCTTCATTATTGAATGGTTTAATAATTTCTCTTCTCTGTTCAGATCTAACTTT
Organism: Scortum barcoo; assembly: GCA_023238725.1. Classification (NCBI taxonomy): domain Eukaryota; kingdom Metazoa; phylum Chordata; class Actinopteri; order Centrarchiformes; family Terapontidae; genus Scortum; species Scortum barcoo. Next base: position 11,197,519 of record CM041531.1, read on the forward strand.
AACAAGCCCAACCACCAGGGCTACCACAAAAGGGCCCCATTCTCTCCTAACACCAAGCTGCTGGTTCGGCAAATTCCCCCTGAGCTCAACAACATCAGCAAGCTCAATGAACATTTCAGCAAGTTTGGCACCATCGTCAACCTACAGGTCAGTCACAGTGTAGTGCTATACATTTGAAAATCAAAGTTTTAATGGTTAACAATAAGGAACTATTTATTTGTTTTGTGCTTTAGATTTAATCTTTGTGATAAATATACTTTGACAGTGTGTGATGGTAAGATGAAAGTCACACCATAGAGTTGCTAACAATGTAGAGGTAATGTTGAGATAAATAATCCAGTGAAACACTGAACAGTATATGCATCACTGTTAATATGACAATCTTGTTAATATTTCTGTTTACAGGTGGCCTACCAGAATGACCCAGAAGGGGCACTAATTCAGTTTGCCTCTCCGGACGAGGCTAAACGGGCTATGCAAAGCACAGAGGCCGTTCTCAACAACCGCTTCATCAGGGTGCACTGGTATCGTGATGACGGGAGTGATGGCCAGGGCCAGTCTCACTCACAGCAGCCGCCTCAGCCACAGCCAGCCATGGTAAAGACACAAAGGATTGATGAGCTGCTCTTTCCTTACATAAACAACACAATGCTGAGTTATAGCAGATCAATCTGGTGCACGTAGAGCCTGGTTTAATTTGCGCATGATTTAATGCAGGTAAACATGGAGGGTAGCTGTTTCTGTGATGGCAGTTCGCTCTGACATATCACTCCTTCAATTGGAGGCTGCACATTTATCAACATAGATGTCCTGCTGCCCTCAGGTGGCTGCAGAAATTGAGTGAACTGATTCAGTATAAATCAGATGTGGATAGCTGATAGCTGAATCACTCATATCGATGATATCAGTGCAGACTGACTTACCGAGGTTATTTCTGATGCAGATTTAAACATATCTACACATTTGATTAAAAGGTTATTTTTGTTTCTTCATGTTGATAAAATTGCCGGACTGACAGCAGGTTAATGTTGTGCCAGAAACAGATGTCTCAGCGCAAGGTTTACGAACCAATTTCCATCAAATACCAACAACTCTTTGTTCCACTTTATTTTAATGTACCTCACACCTGCTTTGCCTGTGCTCCCTGCTGTGTACTGTGCACTTGGCACAAAATATCACACAGGATGTAGATTTTAGGAATTGGATTTCAGTGTATAATAATTCCTTGTATCCAAAGCTTGCTTTGTTGGTGTGCTGCCATTAATTCTGTGTGAAATGTAATACCCTCTTAAAGGATGTTTTTGATCATTTGTAAAACTGAGCATGGCACACTACACCATTGTTCTCTCGACTCTCACGTTTTGTTACTTGAATTAATGCCGGCACTGTCTCCAGCTACAGATACAGTACACAGAACCTTTGTTACTGAGTAGGTGATGCAGGAAGTCAGTAAAACAGATTTTACAGATGCACAAAAGTCCAGTGACAGAAAAAAAATTGAAGATGAAACATCGGAACTGACATCTGACAGTAGTCATGATAAAATGCACTAATACATAAAATTCAGACATAATGTGATTAACACTTTTCTTTTGCTCAGCAGCCCCCTGCCACATCTCTGAAGCAGTCTGTCAAAGATCGCCTTGGACCTGTGCTAATTGCAAACTCTGAGCCCTCCCAAGATTCCAGCGTAGCTTCTCAGGTGAGTGTGTGTGTAATGTGTCGAGGGTGTGCTGTTTCACATATACTTATCAAAATCTGCAGAAAGTGTGTATAAACAACATGTATTTTCTCTATCTGTGCAGAATCCTTCTAAAGTGTCAGTGAAGGACCGTTTGGGATTCACTGCCAAGCCAGCGCCTGCCGTTGAAAAAGTATGCATCTGCTCATGGTTCAGAGTTACTAATTTTCCTATGGGAATTATCTTCTTCTTTCTTTGTATAAATGTTATCTTTCTACCCTTTTCCAGGTGTTTTCAACGTCCACCGGCCTCACAAAGACTGTATACAATCCTGCTGCTCTGAAGGCAGCGCAGAAAACCTCAGAGGAAGCCCTGAAGAAGAAACAGGTGAGAGGAGAAATGGAAGGAAAAGAGGCGCAGATAGATTCAGAATTAAGGCCTCACTAGGATAATGAGCAACTCTGATTCCCTTAAGAGCATAAGGCAATACTTAACCATTTCCCATAATTCTTTTCACAGGAAGCTCTAAGACTACAGCAGGATGTAAGGAAGAAGAAGCAGGAAATATTGGAGAAGCACATTGAGACACAGAAGGTAAGATCTTGCGTAGAGGTTTGAATGCACTTCTTGTACATTCAAGTGTCTATTTTGCCTGTCTGCAGTTTGATTCTGCGGCCTCTCTATGCAAAACTTAAGTATTAGTCTGTGAGCCGTGAGCTTGTCTAACCTGAGCAACGTGCAGAGTTCCCCAGCCAGTCAGTGGACTGCTTTGGTTCGTCTGTGTTGATTTATGAGCAGCATTTAAAAGTTTTTGTGTGAGATCTGTGACTCATTGACTTTGTGATCTTAGTCAAAGGGATAGAAGACCTTGTGTTGACATGCTATATTGTTTTTGCCTCTGAAATGAAATGACAAAAAAAAACAAATAAATCAGCTTGTTGTTCAGAGTAAAATGATCCATATTTTTTTTAAGTTTTAAATCTTACCCTGTCTCCTGTCCTGAGTGACACTGACGATGCTGTGTTGCAATTATTCAAGTACTCGGTCTGAAGAAGCACAATCAATAGTTTAACTTGTGATTCTCTGTTTATGTCTTTATCAGCTCCTGATATCCAAACTTGAGAAGAACAAAGCAATGAAGGCAGAAGATAAAGCTAAGATCATGGAAACTTTGAGCATGCTAACCAAGAGCATCACCAAACTGCAAGAGGAGATAAAGGGAATCTCAAGCAGCAACACCCCATTACGTACAGCTAAGAGCAAGGCCCAGGTACTGCCATCCACACAAATTACAGAAAAATCTACTGATGAAAACACAGCATAGACTACCCAATTTTGCTTTGTAGTTTTAGTCAGTTGTAGACATCCAGTGTTTGGTTTATAGCTTAAGATTTGTGTCTAACCAGTTTTCCCACTGCATTTTTATTCCTTTTGAAATTACAGAAGACACATAATTGTTTGTCTCTTGATGTGCTTGGACACATCATCAGTGAAGTGCCTATGACCCCAGCTACCTCACTGTCCAAGCGCATCAAGAGATGAATGTATCAAGCGTTCATCTAAAAGTACAAAGTTAAAAGCAACTAGATTTTCTATTTTTCAGCTTGCCCACTTGGCTTTGACTTATTACATCTGACTTGCAATTTCAATTTTACTGATGTTGGTTCATAATATTTTCAGGCTCAGAAGGAGCTGCTTGATGCAGAACTGGACCTGTACAAGAAGACTCAGGCCGGAGAGGACACTGCTCTTTTGAAGATTAAGTATACCCAGATGCAAATTGAGGTATTGATTTAAAAGAGATAGCTGTCCCGAAAGCTTGAAGCCAGGTGTTAAAATGCTATTTACTTATACAATACTTTTTTGACCTCTTTCCATCCCTGTTTTTCTCCAGGCAGCTAAAAGGGGACTCCTGTCACCAGGACGAGGCAGGGGGGTCCACACTCGGGGCCGTGGCGCTCTCAGGGCCCGGGGAAGGGGCACCAGAGGGCGGGGAAGAGGTGTAGGCCGACTCACGGGGAAGAGGTGTGCCGACTCACGCCGTCGTCGACCATCGACCACGAGCGCTGGAGATTTCTGGTTTCAGTGAGGCAGACCATGTAGACTTGCTGCCACACTTTGCTGTAAGTCAGCCTAAATCTAAAACACTGAGTAGGGGAGGTTTGATATTTACAATAGAACCAATATGACCTTTTGATGGGAGCTGTGGGTGGGATATCATAGCGCTCTGTGGTAAAGGGCACTGTTAAGGGGTGGAAATTCTCTCTGCACGCCGGTCAGTGAGGACCTGATAAATAAAACTTTCAGCTATTCTCACATCTTACTTTGGACTGAGGTTATTTGTAGTGTGGATACACAGAAACAAAAACATACAAAATCTAAACATCAACAGAGCCTAAAAATTAAATGCATAATCGAACTTACAAGTTTACTATCCATTTAATTGAATCTTTCCAGAGACAGTGAGAAGTGAAAACACAAATAAATATTCAGTCAAACTACATATTAATAATCTCCCTTGTGAGATGTATGTTTAACTTATGTATATTAATATACTTATAGTCATTTCTAATGTTAATCATGCCAGTTATGCACACATACATTAATACCATGTGATTTGAAATAATGTAATTGTTGGCCAGTTTGGCAAAAATAATCAACAGTGTCCTCTTGTGGTTACAACTGCACAGTGCAACAACATACATTTACAGTCCAGTTGGTCTAAATGGTGGCACATCTTATACTGTAGGTCCTCTGGTAATAGCCACCAGCATACAGGGACTGCAGTGAAAATGCTGCTACATGATTGGCTGACTTTCACTCTAAGATCAAGTTATTCACTCCAGACACCAGAAAAATACTATAATGAGCAAGAATAAAAAACGATAGTATCTACTTGCAGGATGAGAAACACAAACACTGTGTGGCTGTCACAGTGATCCAGACATGCAGTGCTCTGAATGTTTGAATATAAACACTGCCAATCCTGCTGAGATTAACAGATAGAGTATCAGCACCAAACGTGAGAATGAGATCACGCAGACTCAATATTAAAAGCAGCTTTTCGAAAAACGGCACCCTAACACCAAGAGACGTCGCTTAAGATTTGTTTGTTAATTGAGAGAATGTTCATAATACCATTGTTCAGTTTCTAAAGTGACCAAAATGTTGTGTGTTCACAATTTTGAAGCAATTTGGAGAGATTGAGGATTGCCAGATTGATGAAAACAACCTTTCTGCAGTCATCACTTACAAGACAAGAGCGGAGGCAGAACAGGTAAGTCCAGCTATCTACCTTAAGATCCCAACAGGGAAAGTTTATTTTATTGCGCATTGCTTCTCATTTTTTTGCAATTGGTGATGCACTTTTTTTTTTTTTTACTTCATCTCTAACCATGTGTTTCCCCTTCTGCTCTGTGTTTTGTGCGCCTGTAGGCGGCTCTACATGGGGTGAGGTTCAACAACCATACCTTACGCCTGGCCTGGCATAAGGCTGTCACGACTCTTAGCACCACAGACGCTGACGAGGCAGAACCAGAGGAGGAAGAGGTTTGTGAACATTTCTTGCTCCGCATACATTTGATGATGAGTCTTGAGGAGAGGGATCAGGCAGGATTGATCTAATTTCTTCCAGCACGACCGTTTATCCAAAAATAAAGGTCCAATTACACTGCCCATCCAAAAAAAAGTTGCACACTAATATTTCGTTGGACCGCCTTTAGCTTTGAGTATGGCATGCATTTGCCGTGGCCTTGTTTCAATAAGCATCTGCAATGTAACAACATTTTTTTCCATCCAGATTTGCAATAATTTCCTGCCAAGATTTTGTATTAATGATGGGAAAGTCAGACCACTGAGCAAAGTCTTCTCCAGCATATCTCAAAGATTCTCAAGGGGGCTGAGGTCTGGACTCTGTGGTGGCCAATCCATGTATGAAAATGATGTCTCATGCTCCCTGAACCACTTAACCTGCTCACTCATAATGTGAGCATGATGAGTCCTGGCATTGTCATCTTGGAATATGCCATCAGGGAAGAAAAACTCCATTGATGGAAAGACCTGGTCATTCAGTATATTCAGGTAGTCAGCTGACCTCATTCTTTGGGCACACAACATTGCTGAACCTAGACCTGACCAACTGCAGCAACCCCAGATCATAACACTGCCCCCACGGGCTGGTACAAATGGTAGGCACTAGGCACTAGGCATGATGGGTGCATCACTTCATCTGCCTCTCTTCTTACCCCAATGCGCCCATCACTCTGGAACAGGGTAAATCTGGACTCATCAGACCACATGACCTTCTTCCATTGCTCCAGAGTCCAAACTTTATGCTCCCTAGCAAATTGAAGCCTTTTTTTCTGATTAGCCTCACTGATAAACACTGGTTTTCTTAGGGCTACACATCTGTTTAGTCCCAATCCCTTGAGTTCCCTTCACATTGTGCCTGTGGAAATGCTCTTACTTTCACTATTAAACATAGCCGTGAGTTCTACTGTTCATTTCCTACGATATGATTTCACCGAACGTTTAAGTGATCTCCGATCACGATCATCCAAGAGTTTGTGCCGACCACATTATCTTCCTCGAAGATGATGGTTCACCACTATCCTTCCAGGTTTTAATAATGCGTTGGTTGGACGGTTCTTAACCCAATTTTAGTAGTTTCAGCAATCTCCTTAGTTAGTTGTTTTGCTTTGCTTGATGCAGGCCAATAATTTGACCCTTCTGAAACAGATTAACATCCTTTCCACGACCACAGGATGTCTTTCGACATGGCTTAAGAAATGAGAAGCTACTCACCGCATCAGCTAGGGTTAAATAAGTTGTTGCCAGCTGAAACATATTCATCACTGCAGTAATTATCCAATGGAAATCTCTTATCTATTTGCTTAGTTAAATCCAGGTGACGACTTTCTTTTTGGACGGGCAGTGTATTTTAGTGGAGATATGTATTCCTTTTGTGTTACATTTAGTGAACACCAGAGGGAGCCATTCTACATTATAGCAAGGATTGCCTTTATGTGGCTTGAGCATGGCCACTCGTACTTTAATTAAGCATTTGTTCTGTCTGAAGCATGATAGACTCAAACAGAGAATGTAGTCTCTCTTGAGACCTTTTGTAAATACATGGTGCAGTCTCAGTGCTGAAGATGCTCAAAGCAAATCTTTCCACTTTAAACTATCTTTCATTCACTTTGTAATAATCTACCGAGAAAACTAATCTCAGTGTTTTTCTCTCCCCGATCAGTACCTGGATGAGTCACTGAGTGATGATGCATTGCTGCAGGATGATGATGAGGAAGAGGATGACAACGAGCCTCGCTCCTGGCGCAGATGAAGATCATAGGGTGCTCGTCCCTTGTTGGACTGGAGTGGAAGACAAGCAACAATCCAGCAACTTTATAAGATTTCAATGCCTGTTTATAAATCAACATGGCACATTTCACTTTGGCTAGACTTTTTTTTCTCCTCACAAATGTAACTGGCAGAAGAACCATGTGCGAGTTTGATTAATTTTAACAATTTAACAATGGTGAATTTTTTTAATGCTCTTAAAGTAGAACTAGGTCTGTTTTGTTTTTTTTTTGTTTTTGTTTTTTGTCATTTTGGTTCACAAAAATAGTTTGTCTGGACATGTGACAGCTGATCACTTTTGACACATTTGTTGAACTGTCAGTTTAAGAAAACAGAACCTGTGTTGTAATTTAACTGAATGACAGACTGTAGCTTTTGCAGCATAGTATTAGGTTGACTGGTTTAAATGCTTGTATGTAAATATTTTATGTCTGGGTTTAAATGATTTGTATGAATGCTTGGCTTCTCAGTTCTTGGCTTTACTTTGGATTGTACAAAAAATAAAGAATTGAAATGGTCTGAAAACATCCTGCCAAAAACAAAAAAGAGAAAAAAAAAAGAAAAAAGAAGAGAGAAAAAAAAAGAAAGCTGTGGCAGTGAAAAAAAGACCACTCCTAAAAGATGAAAAAAGACCATTTCAAAAAACAAAAAAACCTTCCTCTTCCCCTAAAGAGCAAACTTCCTACAAAACTCCTACTTAAGTTAACACTTTTAAATTTTATTTTGGATCGGTAAGGTAACCTAACATCATTGATTTTCATCCCAAGGTAAGAACATAACTTAATGAATGAAACTTAACAAATTTTTCCAAGGTTGCAGACCTTTGGTGATTAGTTGCATCTTTTATTTGCATGTCTTGACTTATGTATGATCCCAGCACTAATACAACAATAACTAAGAACACTTGTCCTTTTTTTTCCTTGCAGGAGCTGTTTGGTGCAGTATCCGGCCACGACTCTTCTTTCTCCAAGAGGCTTCAACACTTTACAATGTAATCATGTATTTAATGAAACTGCCTGAACATTATTGTAATAAAATACAGTTGGTGATTTATCATTTGTTGTGTCTGATGATTAGTTCTTGAGATATTCCGTTTCTCTGTTTAAATGAAATGCAAGAAAAACTTAAAAATCTATTTGAAAAGGATCTTTTTTTCAATAACTTGCCTTATATCACATAGTGCTCTGTGCCACATGTTATAAAATGGATCCACATGTACCTGTGGAAGAATTTGGGTAATTAAATTTATGTCAACGGCCATGGAAACTGTTCGAAATATAAGTTATTCTTGATAACATTAAATGCAAGTGCCTAAAAAAGCACAAATCAAGATTAAAATGCAGTTATTTATTTTAGCAAATCCTTGAGGACTGAACATTTAAAAGCTCAGCTGGTCTGCTTCATTGTGACTGTGGGGGTTATTTGCTCAGATTTGATTGACAGTTTCTTGGCATCATACGCAAGAGACTGGCTGAAAATCCTGATCGGTGCAGGGATATACTTGACATCACTTTTTCTAGCTGAGCTCCATTTTAGATCAAAATTAAATAAATAAAACTGTTAGAAATTTGTCATTACTTATAGTCCTTTGAGAATTCTTTTTATTGAACTAATAAATGTCTCTGTTTTTTATGTGTCTGGCTTTCGATAAAGCAACAATTCATACAATGCCGCACCTATGTCACATTGGAGTTATGATAATTATGAGTTTTTGACTTGTAAATGGTTTTCACATCAACTTCCAAGTCATCATTACAACTGGCAAAGCTCTGATATATCCGACTTGGCACTTACTAATACAGAAGTGCCTAAAAAAACAAAACAAATCAGACAAAGACCTGCCATGGTTCAATATAGTTAACTAACTAACTTTGATGGGAATATGTTACATTGTCAGTGCACAGTATTTTAATCCTTATGTCCAACACAACCACTGTAGGCCTTCTTTCACAACAGGCCTTTTGCTCAGAGTAAGAAAAGCACAATTGTTACTGATAACATTAACAATGGCTTTGTTGTATTCGGGTGTCCCAGTGAGTCGTGAGCCAGCATGCTCAACACCAGGACCCTGAAAGTGAAGCAGCTAAATTTTTTCATCATCAAAATGTCTTCTGTGTAAAAGGACTATCAATTGATTTTGAGCTGTCGCTGCCTGCCCGCCTATCACGGCATAATACTTGCTCTTACCCTTTGCTTTCTTCAAACCAAAAGTGAATATAAGTCGTGGTGTTTTGGTAAAAAGGGATTTTGCTTTCTGTTAGGGGTTGGAATACACCTGCAGAGAGGCTCTCCACAGTGCAGCTCCCACAATCCCTCAGCCTCGAATAAGAGAGGACAAATAACCCAATCAGTGTCCACCAGTCCAGTGTTGCTGGGCCACCCCTGGTGCCTGTCAGGCTTGCGGAGATAATTGTGAGAAATCAAATTTGCTCTTGTAGAATAACTGCTGTTTGTCATTTATGCTCTTTCCCCCAGCACCACCACCAAAAATACCTTCCCTCATCTTCGTCTCTCAGTATGGGCGCGTTAAATGCCCCCTCCTGCTGCCTCATTTACCTACTGTGGTGCCGCCAAACTCACACGAGCATCATTTGTGATCAAACGAGCTGTTGCAGTTTTTACCTACACACTTGTGCGGTTGTGCCGTGAACCTACCCGCGGCTTTTATTCGCCACGTCGCTGGGTGTGATTGACGCAAATAACCACTCTTCCTGACAATTGTTTAGTAGCACTTTGTGGAGCGGCATCACAAATAAATGTGCTGCAGAAAATTTAAGACTGTGCCCCGTGTTGTCTGCGGCCGCTTCAGCTGTGATGCGACTGGCACGCAGGAACGTCTGAGGGCTCTGCCTGCCTCCCTTTGTGTCTCAGCGGGCAGAGGATGTTTATGTGCTCCGTGTGAGCTCTGAAAATGTGGGCTAACAAGTTTACAGCATCCGTGTCATCCATTATATAAATCTTTACTTTCTGATTTGTGTCAAGGAGACAAATGGCATGAAATTTTGGAATGAGCTGTAATAATGTTGTTTTTTTCCCCCTCCCTCTCTGTTGTGTATGGACTAGGCAGATGAAATTGAAAGTATGTTTCACTGGGAGGAAAAAAAAAAGATACGTGTGTTCAAAGTCTCACTTTTGTTTGCTTGGAGATTTGCTGTCTGTCAGTGAAAATGATTGTAGTTTAGAGGCCCTCGGGGGCTCAAGAAGTCGGTCGTGTGGATATGCAACAATGAGGAAAATGCATAAAATTACACACTTCTAATGTATTTATTCAGATTCATTTGAATATTATTCCTGCATTTTCAAAGCACATAAACATTGCGGCATGCCAATTAGCACCAATTACCACTTAACCAGTTTTGTAGAATAATACGCACAAAATGAATCCTGATGGATGAATTTGGGCACCTACTGCATGTCACTTTCCCATCCAAGGTGAGGCTATGAGGAAGGTGTTCCTGATCTCAAATCATCGGTGACCCCTCCCAACACACTGCTCTGTGCTTTCACACGCCTTGCCCCCATCGCTACAATGCCAGTTCTCTGTGAAGCCATTAATATTTTATGTGATCATAGGCCTCCATAAGCAAATTTCAGTCCCTAGCAAGTTGAGCCAAAGCATGATTAATTTAGTATTTATACCCCGACAACCCTTTAAACAACACAGGGCCCCCGGCCACAACGCAAGGCACAGTTTGAAACAAAACTAGCAGCCCCTAAATCATAATCAGCATAGTCATTCAGGATCATTTGAGTTTGGGGACGCATTTTTTTTTTTCTTTTTCATAACACCAGCTGCAGTTTTGGTGTGGAATCGGTGCCTGTGTGAAGACGGCAGCCTGAGTTGTAAAGCTTCACCAGGAAAATTTAGTGTTACATAAAAAAATCTTTGTTATTACTCAAGTGCCAGACAAAAACACTTGTTTCTTCTAAAAAAAAAAACCCCTCTCCATCATCTTTAGTTTGTCAGGAAATACTGCTGTGTTAGACATAACAAAGCCCTTTAACCTTGTCTACTGACCACAGATCCCAGGTAACCCCGCTTGCAGGGAAATGTCATCAATAAATCAAGACATGGCCGCCCTGAACCTGCAGATCACAATAAATCTCCTTCAGTCATGATGCTGCAGTCGGAGAGCTACAGTTAATCTGTTTACAACTGAAAGCATGGCAATGCCAGTACATCCTGAATTTTTACTTTTGTGTAAAAAAAAAAAAAAAAAGCTTCTCTTGTTTTTCCTTTTGATCTTTGTTTTTTTGGGCATTTTGTAGAGGGGGTGTCACTCCCCTTAATGTGCTGTATGTAGGCTACTGTATGTACGAATGTTGTTTGTTTTTCAGTGCTTCTCAAAATACATCCAGACAGGCCCCAAGAAAATTGAGAAATAGTTCAATTTCACAATTTATTTATATCCTAATTTATCTACAATATATAAGAATGGCAGTTCTGCTCATTTGTGTTATTTTTAACATGCGATTGAATCTTTAAAATAACGACATCTGTCATTTAAATACAAATGTGGTATAGAAGTAAATGGTGGCATAAAATGGAAATACTCAACTAAAGTACAAGTAACTAAAATGTATACTTAAAGCAGTTATAATAACTACTTTTGTAATAACAAACAATACATGATATGTGGAATGGCACTGAGAAATCAATGTGATGATGTTAAAGAGGAATTATCACCTGAATCAGCACCTCTGCTTTAGGGAGGTTCAGAGCGAGTTTTAGCTCATTGTTTAGCTGTCTGGTACATAAATATACAGTTTTCATTCTCTCTTGTTTTCAGCCACAGCAGGCTGCAGTTTACAGTGTAGAAAGCTCTAAAAGCCCAATGTGCACTACCTGCTTAGCACTGAAGAGAGGACAGACATTATTATGACTATCTGGTGGACATAGTGGAGCATCTAGAGTTGGTAGAGACCAAAAACCGAACAAAAAAATCAAATTAGATCATAATGATGTATTACTTCTGTCTAAAAATGTTGCAGTACCCCAAATACAGTAAGTGAGTAAATGTGCTTAGTTACTCCCCACCACTGACTAAACAGGTCTTTCTCACAGCAAACAACATTTTGACATGTCATAGTATGACAAGCACAGGTGTTACTAAGACTCTGCTCTAATCATGTTTCCCAGTAAGCCATGACAGTGTGACAGTGAGCCAGCATGGACAATACCATGGCCCTGAAACAGCCAAGTTATTGACACATGTGCTTTTCTCTCTGCGACATGTCAGCGAAAATCCAACTCATGTTGGCGTTATAAAGTACAAAGCATAAAGCCAAATCTAACCAGAGATAGCTGTCATTTGACTTAAGTTTGGAGTAGCTTCGTTCACTTGACAAATAGCTAAAGTGGAAACAAGGCACGGGACCGGATGCTGCGAGTGTCTCTCTGATAACTTATCTGCAGTCTCCTTTTCCCTGTTAAGACTAGGGTGTTATTGCAGTATATGCCATTCACAATCTAGTTAGGCTGTACACTAACATGATCACTGTACAGTTCAACTCCATTAAAGATAATCTCTGCAGCCACTGCTGGACGCAGCAGGGCCCTCCCTCTGCCCCCCCTCCTGTCATTGATTGGCGCAGTGATTTGCAGCATGTAATCCAATGCTCTGTGACAGGCTGTAACTGAGGTTAAAGATGGCAATTTAATTATGTGTCAGAGGTCACATTAAAGGCTGACCCTTGACCCATTACCACACAACTCTGCTGATTAGTGACAACCTCGTGTTATTGTTTGAATTGAACAACACGGATATGAGTGCAGAATAAACAGGTAATTGATGCAGGATCAGTGGTTTTCTGGGGTCTCTGAAGTGAGCATCGGCATCCGAAGCAACCTATCATGCCTGGATTTTGTTGATTTAAATCCCAGTACTGTGCATACTGTACTGGCAAAAATACACGGTTTATAGTTTTGGTCTTTGTTTGTAAAGGTGTGTGTGAACAGCTTTTACTTGCAAAAATGTCTGTAGATTTTTTTCTCTGTGTTTGTATTTTATTAACAAACTAGAACTCTCATTTCAACATATTAAACAATATTTCAGTGAAAGACCTCGTTAAACGGTATGATTATCTTTTATGACCTTTGCCACAGTCTAAAAGCTGATGAGGCAAGGTTAGGTTAGGCCCCAATGAAAACACAAAAAACCCATAACCACATTTATAGGCAAGCGTTGCTGTTATTAGCCCTGCACATGGAATCAACAAACGCAACATGACGCACATTTGCTGGGCTTCGATGTCAATACTTATCCTAAATCATGTTGACGTCATGTTTTACATAATCAATGGATCATTTGAATTTGCACATCTCGCAACTTATAAACTACTTTAGCATCAAAAGAAAAGTTTACACAAAACCCTCATACTTAAATTCATAATTTTACAGGGGCTGAGTGAGAATAGCCCACACTTGAGGTCAGTCAGGCGATGACGTTTGACTGGTAGACAATAAAAAATAACTCTTCACCAAGAGAATGTACATTCATGGCATGTCAAAGGTTTATATATTTTGAACAGTGGGTATGTAGCAGAACTCCAGACGCTTTGATTTCAACATCACCTAAATGAGTCCTCACGTATATCACTTTTTGTTTTTCTGGACTTGTTTATGATACTGTGAATGAGTACAAAGTTGTTCTGTTGTGTCATTAGGCCCCTGGGTACAGGCACCGACTAACATTTCTATAGCCAGCCACATATGCAAATGATAGGGCAATTGTAGATATACAAATATGTACCCATGGTCCACGCGCCCTAATGGCCTCCCTCCCCCTGGCTAGCTCAATGGCTCATTTAGATATCTGCTTGGTTTATTATGTGAATAAGTCACGCCTGGCTTGTTACGACCCTCTAGGTTCCTGTTTCTGCTGTGTAGCTGAGATGTGTGGTGCTCAATTAGGCTGCCTGGCTAGCAGAGTTAACCCTTTGCGCCAGATAAGCTGGGTTTTTTTTGTTTTTTTTTCTCAGCCAGATGGGGTTGGTACAGTATGGGGGCTTCCAGGCAGGGATCAAAAGATCAATCCTAATACAGTGCTACCAAGCTGACCTCTTAGATGTAATAAAGGTGCCATCTCTCACCCTTGGGGCCTATTCAGAGCCCCCCACTGCATGAACAAACCTGGTATCTTTAAATTAGCTGACTTGCTTGCCCTGCGGGTAATTGCATTAGTTTATCAATGTTCAACACAATTTATTACTTACTCCGGCACCAGTAGGATCCTGGTCTTAATGTTCTCTGCGAGGAGACAGGGAAGCGAGGTCTTTGTGTCGGAGAGTGCTCGTATGTTTATGTGTGTCTCTTTGCAAATAAAGAAAAGTAAACACAATGACACCAAGAAGGGAAATTACAACTTTATTGCCAGTGGTAGGTTTTATCTGTACAGGTCTAGCCTTAATGATGGCCATAGTCCTCGATGTGCATATTTGGACCAGATTATATTTCACATTCCACGAGTGTACATGCATATTGCAATATCCATATAATTCACTGGTGTCCTTACTGTTGCCTTTGAGCTGTCTGATGAACTCCTCCTCCTCCTCCATATGTCCATCTTCTCTGCTCTCTGCCAGCGATCACTGTAGCTCAAGCACTTGTTTTAAAACTTTATATGACAGCAGACTTATATGCCTTAATAGGTGCTTAAATCAGATTGTCTTTCATTACACTAAAAACAATATTACTGTCAGTACTTTTCAATGGAGTTCTCTGGCCAGAGGCTGCTGCGTGCCTCCCTCACATCTGTATGCATTATGGATCTGTCTGAGGTAATAAACAGACCCTGCTCTTATTTCTGCTTCCTGGTATCATTATTCCTTGCCCCTCAGATGGATTATAGCCCACTGTGCAACATGTAGATGAGTGGCGCTCCTCTGATTGCCTTATGGCCATCAGGCTTTGCATATTTACTGCCCATGAATCACGGCTGCGCAGAAAACCCACAGCAACATATTCCGATCCTCCTCCCCTCCCTCCACTTTTTACCCTCCGCTCTGTTTCACACTTTCTCTGTCATTCGGTCTCTTATTCTCACTTCTTTCCCTTCAGCTGTCTTTCCCTCACCGCTTCCCTCCTTTCTCCACCACTCTGCTCTCACTCGCCTTTCCCTGTGCCTTGATCCTGCTCTACACATTCCCAGCTGCTTAATTAAAGCATATATTATTAATACTGCTATATCTTTGTCCATCCTTCTCCCCTGTTCATATGACTGCTACATTAAGTGTAAATTGTTTCGCTGTAATTCCCTTTTAATGTCCCTGTTATAATCAGTGTTTCTGGTGCGCGGAGGCAAAGGAGGGGAGGACAAAAAGAGAGAGGGAAGGCGACTGAGATCATAGGCTTTTATTGTAACTTGCTGTTTGATGTGTGGTTCGCATTCCACGGGCCCCATAATTAGGTCTGTTTTACAAGTCAAATGTATGTGGTGCCAATCTGCAAAATATGAGATTAATAAAAGAAAGTTGTTAGATGTGGCTGTGTGGCTGTGCTATGGTGTGTCTCTGCTAAGCCCCCCAGGGAAAGAGCAGCACAGCTACCCATTGTCCTGTGAAAACTGAACATAACCCCGACTTAAAGACCTGCATGATGTGCAACAATCTGAGGTTCAGTTTTACATTTTGCTGCTAAGAATTGTTAATATCTTAAATTTGGCTTTAACAGGACACATCTGTCTCACTTTTCTTTTGGTTTGTATTTAGAGGTTCAGTCAGAGAAAAACAAAAAAACAAAAGGAAAACATAGTTGCTACCCAAAGTCGCTTCTACCCAAGCCGATTTTATTTGTCAAGGGTTTGAAATATCTACAATGTGATGAAATTTTATTAACAGCCATACTCATATCACTGATCTATTTAAAAAAAATCCAAATCAGTACTTGTTTGCAAAAACAATGTCCAAGACATTTGGTCCACCACTTTCATCCTGGTGGATGGATTGCCATTTTACTTTTTGTAGACATTCATGAAGTCCAGAGGATGAATCTTAATGACCTCTGTGATCCTCTGACTTCCTCTAGCACCACCATGAGGTTCAAATTTGTAGTTTTGAGCGATTGTCTCAACAACAACTGGCTGGAAATTTGTAACATATTCATGTTCCCCTCAGGATGAATTCTAATTACTTTGATGGTCTAAAAGTCTCATATTGTGTCATCATCAGGTCAGAAGTTCAATTTGTCCAGTACTGTGGTTCATGACTTCATAATCACCTACAAAACTAATGACATTCCCAACAGTCTGATATTTACCTTGTGTTTAGCACAAATTAGCATTAGCATGTTTGCATGCTAAAATGCTAAATTAAGATGGTGAACATGGTATACCTCTCATCAGCATGTTAGCATCGTCAGTGTGAGCATCCTGACAAAGTACTGCTGTGCATAAGTTCAGCTGTACACTTGCATGGCCATAGACCTTTCGCACCACAAATGAAATTCCATTCACTTACATTGTATTGGAGATATTTTAAAATCTGGCTGGACAAAACCAAAAGTATTAGAATGGCTAAAGTCAGAGGCAGTGGATGCTTTTTAGTAAATTAGGGGAATCGATCCATCCAACTGTCATCAACCCTTACAGAGCGTTTTGTGAATGAAGTATTGAGCAATATAGCTCATGAGATATCTGTCCCCTGCCAAAGGCACTTTCCTCTAGCCTCCACTAACCATCATGTCTAATGAAATGGTGTTGATGCTTTACCATTTATCAGCGCTTGGTCCACCATTATTGATTCAAAAAGGCCAATTGGCTGGGAGGATGCTGTAAACTGAGCGATTTAAAACCTACATCCTTCATTGTCACATGATGGGTGCAGAATGAGATCGTAAGAGGCCGAATGAGTGTGGTGGCAATAAATAAATGGGACGAAATATAGTCTGGCAGGCAGACAGAGGCTGTCGATGGGATCGGCGTCTCTGATGTCCTCAAAGTGATTATCAGGGCAGGGATGATTAGCTGTGGTGTGAGGTACTGTAAAAGTGTGGCGCAGGGACATTTCCTCTTTCTATCCGGGCTCTTGTCTTTGGTGTGACAGATGTTGTGCATGAGTAATGGCACAACTATCATGTCACATAGAGGCCGGCCTGCTCTGTGTAGCGAAAGAGTGTTAGGGCCCGGTAATATCGTAAAACAGTGTTTAAATATTTTAATTTCATTTGTCAGAGGGGCCCCTCCCTTGCACTCCATTACCCTGCCAACCATCCTTCATCAGCTGAATGAGTGCATTATTCATTAGCACTAATTATTTTCACATAACGTCTGCCCCGATATATTTAACCTCCACATTACACCCGGGATAATGGCCTTGTAAAATTGAATTGCGAGAAAGAAGTGGAGTTGGAAAGCTCATTTAAAGAACATAAGAGGGAGGAAAAAGGAGTGAAGGAGGTGCAGGAGGGGTTTTTGAAGCAGCTGGAGTGGGGGGTTGACAGGAAGAGTGTTAAGCACTTTGGGACATGGAGCCCCAGAAGTGATGGGACATTTGTTCCTGTCTCATTTGCATGCTAAGAGAAGAGCCCGGTGGTTCTCTGTTGGGTTGAAGAGATACCTAAATGCCCTGTGGGTTGAAGGTGCCCTCCGGCCACAGAGTTAAGATTAGCTCTCCCTGACCTGACACATGACCTCAACCATTAATATAAAAACACATGACCTGGGACAGCAGCAACAGAGAGCAGTCAGGCCAGTCTTTGTCTCTTTCACCTCACTTTCACCTGACTTCACCTCTTTTGTTACCTCTTCTCTTCTTCTGTCTTCACGTCTGCTTGCACGTTTGTTTTCTCCTTCCTCCACTTATTCCTCCTCTCCTTTCATTTGCTTTTCGTTTAACTACTTATCTGCAGAAGCTCCACTGACGATTGAAAAGGGGTTGAATTACCCGCTCAGGCCTCTGCTCATATGCTCCATAGGCACTCAGAAGTATGGACATTTTCCATACGGACAAACTTCAAAACAAACTGAGGACCAAGGAAGGCTTTATTCCTGCTTTGCTTATTCATGAGACATTCACCAGCATGCAAAATTTAGACATAAACAGGGATTGCTGCTTCACTTGTTTTATCTCTACTCTCTTCTGGGCAAGAGTTGTGACCCCATGCCAATAGCTGAGCCAAACTCGCACCCACGCACAAATAAACAGAGGAGGACACACACATACACATGCTGAAATAAACACCTGCACACACTCACATGCAATAGCTTTCATGCATGAGTTAAGTTGCAAAAACTGTTGTGTTGTAATCTTAGCTGTGCAGTGCGGTGATTTCCATTCTGGAGTAAAATATATTTTGAAAAACTTTATTAAATAAACACACTATACATACACTATGATGGAGTTTCTAAGCTGACATAAGTGCTTAATGTAATAATCAACAACCGTAATTCTTCCTGTGAGGCTGACATATATACAGTTGATGAATGATAATAATACACAGCTGTATTACTAATGGGAGTTATAATTAATAGATTAATAGATGTAATTATTGTTAAATACTGCACATCAATAAGCACTTAAAAATGTCATCACCCGCGTACAACTACAAAATAGGGTTTGTAATACATTTATGAAAATGGGTATAAGTGTATAGAACTTATAAATGCTAAATTGAGGGGGTGGGGTTAAAGTAAAGTGTTAAGAATGAACCCAGGTGCACAAAGGTCACTGCACTGGGTTGACTTACATTAATTTTTAAAGATTTTTTTTTAATCAAGTAGACTATCATGTGTAAATAATTTCTTACTGTGGCTGCAAGAGAAATTTTTGAAAAATGCCCATGATGAGTTCCCAGAGTGCAAGGTGACATCTTCCGATTGCTTTGTTTCTCTCTACAGCCAAACCCCTATGAGTTTTATTATAATGAAAGAGGAAAAAGCAACAAATGTTCCTTATTTTAGTTGGGCAATCGCGATTAACCCTCCATGTTTCAGCTTCTTCTTCTCTCTGACACTAAATTATAATGCCTTTCCTTTCAGCTGCATATTGCGATAACACAGTAAAGTCTCTATTTTTCCCTGTGACATTATAAGACCATATTTTCTTGCTTTTGTTGTGCATTCTTTCTCTGATTTCCTGAGTAATGTTGCGAACAGTGACCACGCTCCTCTCCAGGCTATGTGAGTGTGAATGGGAGTGTACTGCTTTGTATGCTTGTTGCCCGGTAATTGTAGTTCATTTCAACTGGGAAAAAATATTATTCTCACGCCTCTCTGTGTTACGCCCAGAAGGCAGAGCTCTCTATGTGTAAAGTATCTGTCTCTCTGACATTTAGATTTGCCTTTTAAAGATGACATTTTTCAAAACTGGCATTTCTTCATATGTTTTCTAGAGGCGACAAAATTATTCTTTTACATCCACAGTCAGAGTGTTCATATAAGTGCGTAATTTATCCAACCTTAAGTTGTTTAGTTGTGTTGTTTTGCTTGGTAATGTTGATAATATTTCATGATGCACTAAAATTGTTACCATTGTCTGGTACTGACATCAGTGTCTGATAGCTGTACCTACCTAAACATTATCTTTACTCACATTGCCTAAAGAATCCATGCTTTTTAAAAATAAAATCACGTGTATGTCTGTGCATGAGTTACCATTTCTTGGGCGTGTCGACAGTGGCTGAGGCTGGGAGAGTGCGAGGCTCATCTGCAAAAAAACAACAACAAAAAAAAAACCCACATCAAGTGTGATTTATACCTGGCACAAATAACCTATATGGCAACAGCTTGATAGGCTTGGGAGGCAGTTGATAGTTTTTGAGTGTCTGACGGAGGATTAATGGAGTTCTGAATGCACAGTTATTGGGTAGACATGCTCATCTTCGAATGACTCCTTTGAATCACTGGAGATTTCCAATTACTGCACTCTGGTGCCTCGCAATGAACCTTTATCCATTCTGCAAATGAGCATGCTATCCCTAAATAATTTCCTCAACAAAGATGGTGCTGCGCATTATGAAATATTCAGAACTCAATTTTCCTGCTCTATCAGACTTTGGAAAGATCCATAATTACATGATAATCCACAATGTAATTCATTTAGGGTACTTTGTGAATCTGAGTTTCCTTCCTTGCTTAAATGGGATGAAGCCTGTTATCTGGCATTTGGGATTGTTTTTGGGATTATGTATGGCAATCTTGTCTTAACCATTATTGTTTGCAATGCTGATATCTTCAGGGTCATTCAGAAAGTCAGGACTAATGAGATACTGTAGCCAGGTGGCTTATACATTGGTGTTGGCTTATAGACAATCTTACAGTGCATAAACGAACACAAAGACAAGATTTAAAACAGTTATTACGAAAAGTGCAGAACTACCGAGACACATAAACTTTCCTCATAAGTGGCTGTAATCTTCTGAGAGTGGCAGGTTTATGTTAAAAAAAAAACTAACAGCACCACAATACATTGTAATTCTGGATAATATCGTATAATAATACAAAGAAAAAGAAACCAAAAGGTGTAGGATGGAGTTGGATTATAGCTTACTGGCCTCAAATGTGGGGTTAAAGTTCAGTTAATGTGTGTTACACATGTACGTTCGGAAGAGGCATCTGTCAGATATATTGGTATTTTAAAAGTAAGCAGAAAGCGTCTGTTATGTTTGTGACAGAAGGCCATTCGACCAACATGGCCGTTGCCCATCTGTGTGAGCATACAGTGGTCCACAAATGAGTCGAAGTATATTATCTGCACATGAATTTACATTGGATTGTGCGCCATAAAGAGTGTGCTTCACATTTCCCATGTAGCTGCTGCCATATACTTGTAGAAGTTTATAACGTATAATACAATTTAGACAGCACTATCTCACTGTAAGATATTTAAGAAAGTGGGCCATAAAAAAAACCCTTAGCCACTGGCTTTAAAACCTATAAAGTTAAATGGAGCCGCTGACATTTTTAGTATTGCATTATTGTAAGTCACCCCTCCAACTGCATGTGTGTGTGCACAGCCGGCGAGGCAGAGAGAGTCAAAACAGCTGTCAGTCACTGCGACACAACGCTCAGCGAGATGACGTTAATGACGCTCTTGTTAAAATGTGAAGCCCGAGTGATAATAGTGCCGAGCTTAAAGGCCAAAGCTGTCACAGCGGAGGAGAACACGAAGCAGCGCGGAGCAGTGTGGTGGAGAGGAGTGTGGGAGGCTGCTGGGGTTCACAGATACACAACCCGACACCAGCCGCACAGGTGAGCCATGCTGTATCCACCTAACTGCACAAAATATTCATCCCCGTTTCTTTACAACCCTGAATCAACATGCCTGTGTTTTGTCGGCAGTGATCGACAAATAAGATCACAAAGTGAAAACAGAAGTCTACATAAGGGATTGTGTTTGTCTAAGTATTTACCCCTTTTAAGGTCTACAAGTCACATCATTAGATAAGTGGGAATCACCTGTGTGTACTCGAGAGATTTCACTTGATTTGAGTAAAAACATATCTGCGTTTGGAAGGTCTGTTTGTTGGTGGTGTCATTCCTTGGCAAAACCTACACCGTGAAGACAAAGGAACACACTCCCCATCACTAAACATCCCTTGGAGCGCAGTTAAATGACACATTTAGAAACGGAACGAGCGTGGCATAGCTGTAAATCTGCCGTATGCGAGTTGTCCTCAAAAACTGAGCAAGAGTGCAAGAAGTAGGTGAGTGAGGGAGGTCATCCAGAAACCTACGGCAAGTCTGAAGGAGCTTCAGATGTTGAGGTTGGAGAGACTTTGAGCTTCAGGGAAGAGTTGCAAAGACTACAGATAGCTAAAGGCATGTGGAAGACTTTGAAGTCTATCTATCTATCTATCTATCTATCTATCTATCTATCTATCTATCTATCTATCTATCTATCTATCTATCTATCTATCTATCTATCTATCTATCTATCTATCTATCTATCTATCTATCTATCTATCTATCTATCTATCTATCATCCATCCATCCATCCATCCATCCATCCATCCATCCATCCGAGAATCCGAGGATTTGTAGCCAGTGTTCAGAGAACGGTACACCTCAGTCTGTTGTTAACAACATTAGTCATTTCCCTCTGAAAAAAGGACATTTTTGTCAGCGTAATCAAACCCTGATGTCCCTCATTTTCTCCACACCATTTTGTGATGAATTCCCATCTGCAAAGTATTTCTGAATACTTTGCCCAAGGAGGTGTAATTTAAATAATATCAGTCACCGTGCTGCTGCCAGAATAAGAATTATGTCCGCACTAATATCTCATCTGACACGCAGCAGTGGAAAGACTTTCCTCCTGAATAACAAAAATGCAATAATTCACCCGGCGTTATTATCAACCTAATTATAATGGGAAATATAGTCAAGTTCCTTTTCCTGCTTGGATTCAGAACAAATTAGCAAAATGATCAGTTATGTTAATCTTGTTCAGGATAGTTGACTATCATTCATTTAAAGACCACAACAGAGATGTTTAATGGCTCTGATTTACCAGACAAATTGGGCAAAATGAGGCCACAAACTAAAACACACTCTCAACAATATCTCCTCCCTGGTCTCATTTAAAGGTCACACGAACCATATAAATATTAAACATTCATATCAAATTTACCATAGTATGCAAACTAACCACACACCAAGAGTCATCCCATTTTCCAGACATATTTTCATAATTATATCACTATAACAAATTTAATGAGAGCAATCAGCACTGAACATTTTTGCCTCCAAGGAAGCAGAGGTCCCAGTCAGTAACAGAGGTACTTCTTGGTCATTCTCTATTAATTTGCAGAGCGTGTTCTCCGAGTGTCAGGGTCTTGGCAGTGTCGTTCCCCAATGACTCCTACCTCCAAGCCCGCTGCACGAGGGGGGCCCTAATTAGACTCTCATGTGTATTTAATGGACTCGCTGCCTTTGGTCCTGTGAGAGAGCGCCTGATGCTACAACCTCTTTAAGGTCCCTCCACACATGGGAGTGACTTTGGTGGGGAACTTGTGTGTAACGTGTGTGTGTGTGGGTGTGTGCTTGACAAGGCCCAAACCTGAAGGCAAATTGCAGCAGTCCAATGTTTTGTGTCATATTTCTGGATTTGTCTATGCAGGTACAAGCATTTTTTTGTCTGTAAATCACACAGAAGACAAATCATCCATTACAGATTATCATCCTTTAGGCAAATTTAACCCTTTCTGCTTTGTTACACTGGTTTTAATTCCTCATTGTTTGTGGTTCCACAGACCTCACTGCCCTATAAAAGTTTAAATAATTCCAGATTCAACTAATTTTATTGTTTTTTCTGATCCTCTGGATTTATTAAAACCAAATTTATAGAAAAGTATTGCAGTCCTCTCCTTTGTCATAAACTAGGCGTTCAGATTTGATGAAGGTGACACAATACCAAAATGACCATAAAGCATTGTTATAACACCAAATAAAGAAATGTATGAACAAATATATTTTCTATTCTTTACCAAAAAGTCATTCACAGACATAAAATGTATAGTATTACTGCGCCATTCTACATAGTAATGTTCAGGTCAGTTACACCCCAGAGAGGCAAAGCTCCCTGATAAACCTTTTATAAACAGAACCCCAAAACCAGAAAGTCTCGGAGGAACATAATGCAAATCCACTGTAATCAATGATGTTTCACAGCTTTGGTCTCCTGGCACAAGTAACACATTACTTTCTGTAGTGGAGTTCTGAAACACCTCAGATTAAAATAATTTTAAGTAATTCTGAAAAAAAATTGGAAGTCATGATTTATCAAGTTTTTTCTTTTGAGCTGTTAAAGAGGACCCGAGGTCCCCAAACAGAACATTAAATTTAATAGAACGATTCACCCAAGTTATGAAAAAAACTAAAAATATTCTTTACTTTGCCCAAAAATACTTTTATATTTTTATAGTTTATAGTTTAGATTTGTTTGTCCAGGTTTGAGATTTCCACCTCAGCATACAAAATGGGTGAAAAGCATTTCATTTGTGCAAGTTACATTTCATTCAGCAGCATGTCTTTCCAGGGGTAATGTGCTGTTTACTTTACAAAAAATGTACAAAACATGCTGTCTAGGCTTTTTAAGAAGTTTTGAGCCCACCTTTTCAGTAGAAAGTATCTCCTCATTGGAATCATTTGGCCCAGATCAGCAGGCCAATGTGAATATGAAATGTTGCTGTTGACTATATTGAATGAAAAAAAACAGCAGTCAGTAGAGAAACCAGAAATATGCAACAAATGTTCTTACTAGAACTGAACTGGGGGTGTTGCAGTTGTATGGCATGTGTCCTTCACACTCGGGAACCACAACACTTCTTAAAGATTTTTTTTTTTCATGCGTTTAGCACAACAAATGAAAAACACTTCCACTGTCTTGAGGGAGGGCAGACAGCCCAAAGGCATAAATCTCAAAACCAGGAAAAATAAAACCAAAGCTCTCTGCATGGCCAGTAATGTTTTTTTTTTTTTAAACTGTGTGAGCTGACCCTTTGCATGAAATGCACAGAGAAATATGCTCATAAATCTTCCACATACTTAGCGCAGAAACACTCTGCAACACTGTCGCAGGTTCCTTTCTGCACATGGGCGAGTGGCTGCTTAACTCTCGCCCATTTGAATGTTTTCACTTTCAGAAGCGTCCCGTTCTAATGAGGACAGACATCCGGACCGATTTCACAATACGGGGCTGTGATGAATATGACCCCTGTGGTAAGCCCTTGCCCCCAACCCCACCAGGACACATAAAGCAGTAGCGGAGCCCCTGTTAAAGGGCTGCACAAGAACATAAATCGGTCCTGGCGCTTCTTAACTGTCCAATTTGCATGGCCCCAACACAAAGAGGCTAACGATGTTTTACAAGACAAACATGTACCAACACCTCCACAAAAACACAAACATTCATGCAGGTAGATATGAGGGTGGAGCTTACTTATTATACATATGTTATACATATTTGTGTTTTCATGCACAGTACACAGTAAAATCTGAGCCTGTCTGATGTGACTGTTTTGATGTGACTAAACCTTGAAACTACAAACATGAATTGCGGTGGAAAAAAATGACAAAGGATTAAATTTTTGAGAGAGAAGCTAATTTTTTAAAAAAGTGAGTGAAAAAGAAAACACAAAGACAGAAAAATAGAGAAGGAGCGAGACTGCCGATGGGAAAAGGCAAGATGAAGAGGGTGGTGAGATGGGAGTCTGGGTAGTTTTATCTGGTGGGCAGGGAGACGGTGGCGGGAGGATCTGTCTCTGTTAGAGAGAACACGGCCCTGTTATTAAAGCCATTCATCACTGGCTGAATATTCTCCCTTTAATAGGCTTTGTCGTTAATTACCCAATTTTGTCAAGATAAGGAGTCAGGGGCTCTCTGTTTTCTCGGCCCGTACGCAGACATTCTCACAAGCACGCACACACACATGCATACACACACTTGAACACATCATCAGGTGATGGGACATTTTCACAGATGCAGAGGCAGGAGGAAGCGTGCCCACACATATACAAACAAAGGTATAGCAAGAGAAGCATCTTCTACCTTTTTCTTTCTGCTTCTTCTGCTTCCTTTTTCCTGAAAGTAACGAGTTAACAGTAATGCCTTAACAGTATAATGCAATCCAATACAAACGGCCATGCAAGAAATACCACCTTTGCAAAGCTCATCATGTTCACTTTTTGCAAAGGCTGTCGGAAAAGGCGATGGGTTCAACTCTCTTGTAACTTTGGAGGCAATAGCTGTATTGGATCACATTAAAGTGCACAGTTTCCTAAACCTTCTCTGGCTGCAGCAGTTAGTTGATTAATCAATTACTTAATTTGCAGGGAAGTATTTAACTACAATTTTGATAATCGATTTGTTTTTTTTATGCAAAAAACCCTCTCAGACTTTTTACTTCTTCTACCTTACTGTAATTCAAAGCGAAGGATTGCACTTTTAACTCACTGTATTTATTTGACAGAATCTCTTGTTAATTACGTTTCAGGTCATCAGTTTTTAAAACATGGAGCATTTTTACAGATTAAATTGCAAATTGGCATGAAAAAATACTTAAAATTATAAAATTATAAAATCCCAAATTAAACCACAAAAGCAAAATGCTACTTACACAAAAATGCATTAGTAATGACAACCCAGTGATGTACTGTAACATACAGTAATAGTATAGTAACACTCACATAGGCCAGTTTCCGTACTATGAGTAGTTTTAAATATAATGAATTATTCCTATATTTTATTGTTCAGTAAAGGAGGTATTTGATAAAAAGTAAATTGGTATTTGCGATTTTGATTGGACAGATTAAGACACTGGAGACGTCTCCTTTCAGCTCTGTGAAGCTGTGATTGGTGCTTTTCATTATTTTATAGACCAAACAATGAATCAATCAATCAGAAAAATTATCAGCAGATCAATTGATATTGAAAGTAATCTTATTACTTTCTTACTTACTTACTTACTTACGTACTTTTCTTACTTATCTTAGTCTATGGTACTGTGGCGGAAAAGGATCACACTGAGGCCTGATCACCCTTGCTGATCTAAGTGTGTCCACTCGCATCAGCACAATAAAAAGACAAAGAGTTAGTCCGTTGGTTTCATCTATGTTGAGCAAACAATGTCAGCTGCCCTGTGTGGAAGGCTATAGGATCTCAAACATCCTCCTCCTCCTCCTCTTCGTCCCCTTTATCCCTAATCAGAACTCTTTTGTGATCCTTTTATAATTAGCCACTTAACTAGCCGGCAGAATGGAACTGTGGTTGTAAAGCATTTACAAGGGTACTCGACAGGACACGCCAGCACCTTTTGTTTAGCAATTAGTTTGTCTGTGAAAGGGACAAGACAAATAGGCTGGGAGAGCATCTGGTGGCCTTGTAGCTCTTGCTGCCTGAGACAGGGAGAGAGAGAGAGAGAGGGAGGGAAGAGGGGGGAAGAGGCAAAGCGGGGCAGAGAAGAAGGAAGAAAGAGGTTCAGAGCCCATCAGCAACAATAAGGATTGTACCACAAGGATTTGCTACAAGGGCTGTAAAGTTTACAGTCTGAGGAAACTGATCTGGAAATGAATAAAGCAGCTCTGACAAATATGATGATAAGAGACTCAGAGAGGGCTGTGTAATAGGGACCTATTTTTCGCACACTACTGATTAAGAACTGGCTAAGTGTCTGTAGAGATTCCCATGTGCACAATGCAGCGCAGGCAGAGTTTAGTATGCGTCCCAGTAGGGTTTCCTTTAGTACCCAGTCATTTACATTGTAGTTATCCGAAGATGGAGGGAATGCAAGGCAGCGTGACAACCGCTCCATTGATCCCTTTGGCCTGATTAGCTCACCAGTGTACCATCAAAGCAAACTAATCAGATACATTGATCATGGAATAGTTTTTAACGCTTCACCAAGCAAAAATAGGATTTTTTTCAAGTCAAATTACTAGTTAGTTATCTGTTGAGGTGTGATGCCAGACATTTGGGATGCGTAACATTTCCTTTGAGGTGTCAGTGAGAGTCAATGGCTCATAATTCCTGTAAACCTAATTTTGTCTGACCCGTAGTCACTCTAGGTGTTACTCACTTTTGTTGTGCTGGCGTCACTGCACTCTCTGCTACTTTCACTTTTGTCCAGAAGAGGTTGCTGTGTTCCCTGCAGTCGACAGGAGGTGGATGGCGGTCATGACAGATCCCAAACAGCTCTCTCTGTGAGGTGAGGAAAACACTGCTTGTGAAATCACTTGAATTGATGGAACTTTGCTCACTGTACTCCTTAAACAGAATAAGCAGTGTGCCCATGTTGGAAAATGTCCAGATAAAACATTATTATGATCATGTAAGCAAACTCCAAAACCAAAAACGTGGGACATCAGCATCACAATTACTCACTAATTGGTGGCTTGACTGCAAATTTCCCCCTAAAAAGGCTTCAAATGAGAGAAACCTTTTTTGTTGATAGCTGTCAGCTTGCAGCCCCCTCAACATTGAACACCCACTAATTGATTATTGATGTCATCTCCATCATTGACAGTAGGGGGCAGGATCCATACATTGATGAGACTTCCATTATGTGTGGGCCAAGTAATTGTACTGTGTTGCCTATTAACAACACAATCACACAGCTTTGGAGAATAATATTTTACCTGTTGTCTCACACGTTTATTTGTCTATTTAGTTTCAAAGAAGTGCTCTGACTGTACAGTGTGTGACTTTTGAAGAGGAGGGGGAAAAAGGGCTCGGCTTACATCTCCAGAGTTAAATATTCCTTATCCCATTTACACCAATATCTAAACAAGCCCCACGACAGAGTACAGCTGTGAGAGCTGTGAGTCTCTCTCTGATACCTGTGTTCCCGCGATGCCGGTTGATCAAACGGCGTGATAGCATAACATCCCTTCCTGTCTGTCACACCCTCAGGCTAAACATAAGCAGAGCGCCTCGCAGCTGGGAAATGTTCTCATGACAAAGTTAAAATGTCTCGATTAATATCTGACTACTCTGCTTTTTTTTTTTTGTTTTTTTGTCACTTATCCAAGTCTTTGCTTCAGCTGCTTATCCATCTTGCGATTTCTGCCAGATGCATCCACTTTGGTAGTGTTACTGTATCAGCAGGGAAGGGATTCAACCAAGATTTGATTCAGAGGAACTGAAAAATCCCTTTCTGGTTGTTTGATGAGTACGCTTTGTACATATGATGCTTTGCACCATGCAAGAGTTTTGATGGCATTTGTGCCTGTAAAAAAAAAAAAATGTTTGAATTTCATAAAACTAGAGCAGAGTGATTCACATACAGCAGATGTTTAATATTTTGTTATTTCTAAATGTGACCACCAGCTGATAAATGGCAGTAATAAGGTGAAACCACCACCACTGTGGCCTAAATGTGTATTTAGTTTTAGCAGGAAAATGAAGTCTCCCCTTCAGACAAAGTAATATCTCACATGTCACCTCCAGTGCTTATTAGTTTTATGTGTCGCTTGTTTAATCTGAATATGTTTTAATTAAAGGATAAATCTACCTGATTCACAACAAAATAGCCATCTTTCCATCATAATTTTACATAACAGAATGTGTTTTTTGATCCTGTTCTGTCCCATTAATCACCTCAGGACTCCTCAGACTTGTTTTGCGACCCCTCCGGAGGGTCTCGACCCACATGTTGGGCACCGCTGCCCCACCCAGACAGCGTCCACTCGTGCCAGGGAGCGAAAGTCCCATCAGCAGCATGTCTCCTTCTCGACAGTTTATGCCTCATCCATTCATCAGCTCTTAACCAGGCCTCACGCATGATGGCGTGAGACTTAAAAGCCTGGCTAGTCAGACCTAATTAGCCAACGCCTAATCAGACAAGTCCCTGCGCAAGGACACAAAGTGGATTGTGGGGAGCAGTAAGGACCTTCTCCGGGGTTGACTCAGCAGAGGAACACAAAGACTTATTGCAAACAGATGAGGACACCGTCTGTGCTGCGGTCACACGCGCAAGAACCATGAACAATATAAAAAATGTTTGACTGTCTGGGAACTCATTTAACTACAAATAAGACTTAAATAGAAATAAATACAAAGGACCAAACTTCCTCTTATTCTTCAAACAATTTAGGCTCTCTCAATTTCCGTGTTCCTCTCGTGTCTCTGTTTCCACATCTGTTCAATAGCCCCCCTGTTAATCATTTCTGTAGTGTTGCCTTTTTACTGGACCTCTGAGACCCAAACCCTGGTGTACCTGTTTGGAGTTTGATTAACGCTGCATTTTAGCACACACTATTCAAACCCAGCAGAGGGAGCTTAAAAGGGTTGTACGCTGAAGCTAATGTAGTAATGTGGTACAGGACAGATGGAGAAGTGATAAATAGGGAAGATGGATGGTTTGGAGTCCATTCTTGTTGGCTTCATTGTGTCAAATCTGGTCAGACATGTAGATGCTGAGTTGGAGAGGGTTTTTTTTTTTTTTTTCAGGGCGGTGTAACCAAAGAGGATAGAAGAGCTTTTCAGAGGACGGGAGGAGGAAGGGAGAGGACAGGACACCAGATAGGAGAGGACGAGACAGGAGGAGGCAGAACAGCGGTACAACAGCCGTGTCTCCTCACTCTGTCAGTCCCTGCGAACTGAAATATTGAAAAGCTTTTGTTTTGCCTAGTTAAACATGCACTGATGTGACACAAACTGTGAACAATGCCATTTCACACACACGGGAATCCTCTCTTTTTATAATTCATGATCGAGTGACGACTGCAGCCGTGCCCCACAGTTTGCCCTTGACATTATACAGCTGGTACAAACACACTTTTAAAAAAGAAAGGATTTAACAAAGTAAACATATAACAGTGTAAAAATGAATGTGTGTTGAACTTGTCAGTTATAATGATTTTAAACGATACTTTCAGGATCAAATGGGGTGTTTCAACAGGCCGAGGTTGTTTGTCTCCTTCAGTCAGGCAGGTGAAAGAGGAGTTTGTTGTCCTGTCTGCTTCTCTGTAACATTATATGTGTAAACAGAAAATGGAATGAATTTGAAAAGTTGAAAAAGGTGACTTTAAAGCCCATTATAACTTTTTTCCCCCTACAGTGGCACATTTTCTTGCTGAAAAGGGACAGCACCGTGGTAATATGAAACTTAGTTGGATGCAAGTACAGATGTTTTTTTGAGCATATAGGTCACTCTCCAGTTCTTGTCGGACCAGACGCCAGTCTCACAAAGTAGTTTAAAGACAAATCTTAGAAGGTTATCTGAGAAAAAGGGAAGGAGGAAGTTTTAAGAAGTTATTAGAGAGGCTCCAAAGTGCAATTATCCATTGCTCTCTGACATCAGTTTCATAAAACAAGACTCCATTTCCTCAGCTGCAGAAGCAAGCTCAGAAAACAGTGCTGTGAAGAGCAATTATTTAGGGTGGCTTTATTTATGTTGACTTCAACAAGTACCTGAGTCTAGAAGAAGGCAATGAAGCTGGACACTACCTTGAGGCTAAAGGACAATTGAGTTTAAATGCTTAGTTTGCTAACTTCTCTTCACGAGGCATGGGATGAAATAAAACAGGCTGATCCTGTAAAAATGTTGCCAAAACATTCGAGGGAGGCCGATAAATCTTCAGAGCTGATAAATTGGTCACTATTAGCTTATCACAGAAACAGTACATTTGTTGTGGTATTTGTTACGCGAACATGGAAGCAGAAATGACAGAAATGCCAAGATATGTTTGAGGATAAGAAAGATGAAACAGTTTCTTCAATTGTAAAATGTCCTGCTCAGTACATATCACAGCACAATATTTTAGAAACAAAACTGAAAACATCCTTATTGAAATATTTGTTTATGTCTGGTATTTCAATAAAAACATTAAAAGCCATTATATTGTCTCCAATAACTCTCAAATATAAATAGTATTTATTCTGACACTGATACTAAAAAATCCACATAATTAAAAAAATTACATTAAATATTATACAGCAAGAAAAATGATTGAAGTACAGTAATATCTAGCACTGTGTATAACAATATTATATTTCATAATAGCATTAAATAACTTGTATCATGGTATTATAGTATTGTACTGTATCCAGTAATGCAATAACAATGTGAATGTGCATGTAGTTATGTCACAGTTTAGTCAAACATATTGTCTTTGACTAAACAGTGATTAGATGAACCCATTATACATTCATCATTAAATCATTAGAACCATGTAATCTTAGTAAGGTAATTTAATCAAAGAAGGGAAAAAATGGAAAAAACAGAATAGATGGCACAATTTAGATGAATTGAAAAATGAAAACCAAAAGAGTTAAAATACTGAAATTTGTGCCCCTTCACTTCTCTTGTTTTTATTTTATTCCTGTTTTCAAAACTGAAAAAGATCATTATGTGGGTTCTGAGATTCAGTGCTGACAGTGTTAAAATGAATACAATATGTACACAGTCAAAGTCACAGTTCGTCTGTGTAATAAATAATGTCACACCTCAAGTGAAGAAAGATGGAATCCTACCATCTCAGGTCTTGTCCGGGCTAAATCCAGTCTGCTGGCTACCGAAACCCTAAAGACAAGCAGACAGGGATTCAGCAAATATACAGTGATCATCCTACAGCATGAAACACTAGTCAGAGAAACCTACACACAAACACAACACACACACACACACACACACACTCAGACATACACGCACACAATCTTTTAATCACACACAGAATCCCTGGTATGTCGTGAGCATGAATTATACATCTCTCTTGAGAATTTGCTCTTTTTGCTTTCCTCTTCTTACCTTCTTTTGGTATTCTTCCATTTTATTTTTTCCTCTTTGTAAAAATCAACAACGATATGAAAATTAAACAAATACAAGAAAGGCATAAAAAAAAGAGTTTTTACCATAAGAACACTTGATCAGTTAGAAGAAAATGTGTTAAATGATCTGCATCAACATATGAGCATAAGTAACAGTGAATGTTTTATGAATGCAATTTCAGCCTGTCATTGATACCTCTATGCACATATCTGCAGAGTCTTTTCTCCTTTTTCTTTCTGCATGTGTGAATGTAAACAAACCCTATTTTCTTTGTCATTCAGATGCACAAATGAACCCATCTAAAAAACTCCATTATGGAAGATATCTTATTTTAGAGGCTTACTCTTTGCTGTGGCAAAAAAAAAAAAAAGAACCGATACATTCATGGTGAATTGCTCTAAGTCACTCATGATGAATAAATTATTTCATCATCACCGTGGGGAATCTAATTTCTACTGACATTCAACGAACATGTTTTCAGAAGATGTGGAGGTATGGGTTAGCAAATTAAACTGTAGCAGCAGCACACATTCTGAGTGTGTGTGTGTGTGTCGGTGAATGCGACTGTCTCACATAAAACAAACCCTGCATACAACAGCCCAGGGACACTCCAACCATAATTGTGAAGGTGGCATTTTGGAAATACTCACACAACAGGGGTCAATTTCTCTTCAGGTCACTGAGAATGACATCATCAAACTACTATTAACTCTGCAAACAATCCTAGCTCTGCTGCGTCTGTATTGACAACAAACAGCAGGCTCCGGGCTTTGCCCTCAATCTAAAACCATAACCTCAGAGTGAATAACAGAGAAATGTCCATCTAGGCAGGAAGGACCAACACTGAGGAGCGGAGAACTAAAAATGACATGGCAAACAAATCTGAGCAACCGCTTCCCCCTCACCTCCAGCCCTCCTTGTGCTTTCGAGGAGGCATTTGCTGTTGTTCTATACCTGTCTGCCAATATGTCTCTCTTACACACACACACACACACACACATGCACACACACACACACACACACACACACACACACAGCATCATGTTCGAGAGCAACGTACGTGCCTACTGTGGTGGTTCAAACCATGCAGACAGGCCATAAAGTGCATTTTTTTCCCCCTCCTCTTTTTCAGACTTCCCGCATCTCATCTGATTAACCTGTTAACTGGATGCTTCAGCACACAGAACGGGTTTTGCACCGCGCCTTGTGAATATGACCTATTCGGCGTGCCCTTGTTTTAAGATGTGAGCTCTGCAGTGGTCTGGTGAGCCCACGAGGGCAAGGTGGGTATTGACATACAAACATGAGGAAAGCGTCCAGATGCAGTCCACTGTTTTTCTGTAATAATAGCTAGCAGCCCTGCTGGTAAATAATTAATGCGGCCTATCCAATACAAAGTGGACGGCATGCAGACTGCACTCCACTGCCCTCCATCTCATTCTCTAGACACAGTGCGCATGACTGTACCTGTTTTTGTTTGTTTGTACTATTAGCACTCGGCCTATCGCTACATGTTTTTAATAATGTAATAATGATAATAATAATTTAAGATAATAATAATTTAACCTTGCAAAGCGGAGGCAACAAAGTGCTGCACAAGACAATAAGAAGTAGATTAAAACTGGTGCTGTCCTAGAACAGAAGAGCTAATATCACTTTCTAACCAATATAACTAATATAACCACACCATTCACATCCACCCAGACTAGCATAGTTCTTTTTTTTTTTTTTGTGAATAAATTTAGCGGAAGTAATTTATTTAATGAGGTAAAAGTTGCATTGAGACTAAAATATCTATTTCAAGAGACACCAATTCCAGAAGGCAGCTTTAAACATATGTACAACAAAAGAAAATCCATGAGGAAAACCATGATAACGATGATAAACAATGATAATCCACCACCTCTGGTCTAACTTGTGATATTTTGGATCAAAAGTATCGATGCATTTAAATATAGGTATTATTGACAGGCCCACTTAGTACAGAGGAAAATATTCTGTGACATAACCTTTGCTGAGGCCAAAGTGTTAATGAAAAAGGTAAAAAGTGATCTTAATGAGTGAACCAAATCATAACGATTCATGGCCTCGGCTTGCCCTCTCATTGAGCACATGTTGTTTTTCTCTGCTGTTTTTACAAGAAACTATCTGATTTGGCATTACAGTGCAATAAAAGCACACCGGCATATCGGAGGTTATGGCAGGAGCAGTCACATGATCAATACCCTCCTCTCCTTGCCCCTTCCACCACTTTTCTTCCTTTCTCCCCTCACCACCTTTCCTCCCAATCAATTAACTTCCCCAAGTAAACAGATCTGTCCCCACGCTCGCTGCTCCCTTCTGTAACCAGATATCCCTCCTCCTTCTCCTCCTCCTCCTCCTCTTGCCTCTCCTCCTCATCCCAGCCAAGTCAGAGGGAGAAACCAGACACCTGGCAGAACGTCGCTGCTAGCTCCCTTCCAGTGTGCGTTGAGGTAAGAAGGCTAAATAAAGGCCAATGACATCATCCCCATATTCTTCGCCCTCATCCTCACCACTGACATCATGACCTCTGAATGGGTCACGGATCAAACATCTGTGTAAAAAAATGGCCCTGCTGTCTCCCTAAATGACAGTGTTGTAGCACTATTATGAAATCAATAGTCCTAATTTGCCAACTTTTCTGAATGAAGATGTCTGTTTGGGTTTTAGTCTGGTGACCATATTTTTTTCAGAGCATTTGCTGGATTTTGTCTTCAAAATGTTCTTGATGCACAGATGAACATTAATCTGAACTTCTTCTAAAATTAACATCAAAGAATCCCTGCAACCAGAATTATAAAGTGACACATTCCATATTTTTGACCATTTTACTGAACCAACTGAACATTTTTTATCGTGTGTAGATTTTTCTTTTCATATGTTATTCACAATAC
Organism: Scortum barcoo; assembly: GCA_023238725.1. Taxonomy (NCBI): domain Eukaryota; kingdom Metazoa; phylum Chordata; class Actinopteri; order Centrarchiformes; family Terapontidae; genus Scortum; species Scortum barcoo. The sequence goes on from CM041531.1 coordinate 11,232,676, forward strand.
TACAGAGTTCAAGCATATGTACAGATGCTTTGCATTTCATTCACATCAACATGATACAACTATGACACTGATGATGCCATATTGGTAGCAGAATGTAAACATATTTATTTATTTCCATTTTCTGGTTCTTTATACTTCTTCTTTACTACTTTACTTCATTACATTTATATGCTGTAGCTACTAATTACTACAATACATTTACAGAAATATACATACAAAAGATATTCAAAAGAGAAAATATGATGCATCTTGATAGTACATACAGTAGTTAATCTAAAATAATCTACTTACATAATCCGATGATATACTAACATAATAAATCAGCTCAATAAGTAACTTTACTTTTGACACTTTAATTACACTTTGCTGGACTTTTTTTTTTTTAAAGCAGGCCTGGTTATGGAGTATTTTCACACTTTGGTGTTGCTAATTTTTCTTAAGTAAAGGATCTGAATACTTCTCCCACCTCTGCTCGACAGCTCACACTGTAGCAGCTATTTATGATGGTGGAGACGTATTCATCATCACAGCGCAGACTCACAGACTGGACTTCTACTCTTTTATTTACACCTCCATCTGGAAATCCAGTCTGCCCAGCCAGGCTGCCCAGACAATGCTGCAAATGTGCCCTGTTTGTTTATTAATGAAACGTGTCCTTACTCTGCACTTAGAAGTGTTGAGACCTGAGCAGATGCCAACTACATTTACATGAGATTTATGAAATGTATTGGGTTCTTTTTTTTTCTCTCTCTCTAAAACTACAAAGCATCTAAGACGTTGAGAGTCAACAGTGCTCTTCTAAAATTTCACAGGAACACACTGCACAGTGTTTTGCAAACGACAATACTCCAAATGAACTCACCTTCCCATTATCTTGCCTGCTCAATAAACTAGGTGGCTACAACAGAAATTCCCATGAGTCCTTGAGCATAAAATTGTTCATTCTTGCAACACCCCAGCGAGTGAGAGTGGAAAAGCCAGCAGGACCAATCTATATCTCCTGTGACCCTCAGCAACATGTCGTTATGCTTGCTAATCAGATTTAGAGACAACAAGTGAAAGGATGGCCTCTCTGGGCCGTTTGCTTTCGCAAATGGATCTGCCTTAATATGGGAGATTAATAGACTACTATCTAATCTTCCCTGTGATTGAAGCTATGATCTGGTTACAGTGAAACATGATGGATGTTGAGGCGGTGGCACATGAGAGCCGTGTTAACCCTTTGAAGACAGAATGCGAGGTTGCTTTGCAAGTTATTGACTGTTAAAAGACAATGCAGAGCAGCGATCACAATAATGAAGATGTCCACAGGGCTGTGGGGTCATTAGCAGCAGTATGCAAAGTGGCTTCTTTCAGCTCGCGGCTGTATCAAATTAGAATCTGAATTAATTACCGGGCATAAGAAAATAATTACGCTTGTCTTGAGTATTTTGTGTGTGCTGTTTGTCCCACTACAGTATTCAATAGGCACTTTTTTGTAATGTCTTTGCATGTTGCAATTTTCTTTAAAGAGGCAGATCAATATAATATCTGGTTTCATCAAAAAATCTTTACTGTTCTCATTTTTTTGTCTACATGGCCCTTTCATCATTCTGCTGCACTTTACCTGACTGGTGGATACAGCAATTATCACAAATGCACAAATCTCTCAATCAGTCTATTGCTGTTGCTGCCTGCAACAGACATACCTCATGCACATGCTACACTTGTTACGGTGTCAGTGATGAGATGTAATTATGTTTACTAGATCTAAAGACCAATATTTTCTCATGTTATAATGGAATTCTCTCCTTCAATTGTCTCAGGTCTTTGATGGTGAACAGGTTAAAAAAATTAAAAACACCCTGTCATACACATACACTTAAATGATTTCCCCCACATGTATTGTATTTTTTTCCTGATTATATTTTATGATAAGTGTATGTTGATGAGACCACAATGGGGCAGGCATTTTAATACAATCTCTCTTATAGTCTACCGAGTGTCGCTCAATAGACAGACTCAAGGTCAGTACTTAACAGTGTCTGTACAAACTGTGGCTGAGATGTCCTTGAGAGAAAGATAACATCCACGAGTACCTAAACTGATCAATACAATGAATACATTTATATGACCTGTTGAAACAAGCACAATGCCAGCTGTTGACTGGAAATCTTACAGTACATCCAGAACGTCTATGGTGCAGTTTGCCAAAAACATTCTTAATCCAAGGCCCACTCTCTTCAGTTCCTGTGCTTTCAGTCACATTTTATTTGGTTAAACTGCTATTTCCAAGGTCAACTGTGAACCTTCAAGCTCACCTTTCTAGAAAACAATAGCTGGTAGTGGCTCACAGTGAGAGTTGTTCTTATTTCTGCAATATATTCTGCTGTTTTAAAAAAAAAAAAACTGAACTGAGGGGGTGTAGCAACATCATTGTAAGAGCCTGTGTAAATCACAGAGAAAAGCTGTCGTCCCCGATAGGGGCTTGTTAGTCGCTACAGAACCATAATGACTGATGCCTCACAGGCAAACTAATTATCAGGTACTTAACAGTCCGAACCTGCAATACATCTGCCATAGGCCGAGGAGGGATGTGAGGCACATGACCACCTCCTTCATCTCTTCTCCCCTTTCTCTTTTTACCTCTATGTCATCTCTTGTTCTTTTCTCTCTCTCTCTCTCTCTCTCTCTCTCTTTCTCCTTTTCTTTTTGCTCTCCCTGTATCCTTCTCTCTTTCTCTCCCCTTTTCTCTCTGTTCTCTCAGGGAACCAGCTGGGAAACTGGCCTTGGGATACGAGCTAGAAGCATACAACCATATGTTAGATATTTTCATGGAAGGTGTGTGTGTGTGTGTGTGTGTGAAAACCAAGCAGGGGGAGGGGTCTGACTTCTTGTTGAAATGTACTTGAGTATAATAGCTAAGTAGGACATTTATCTGGCAGTGGTTTGTCTTCCCCTGTTGTGCTTGTGCGTGAGTTCCTGAGTTCCCTCTCTATCCCACAGCTAAATGCCTTCAACACAGAGAGTTTCTGTTGCTTTCAAACACACACACACACACACACACAACACACACACATACTGCAAACTGTACAGGCAGACTGCTGAGCGGGAGCTGCTAGAGACACTGACACAGCTTGCTCATTAGACAGTTTCTTGTTGGATTGAGGCCAAATATCTGCAGGTCATAAACTCACTGATGTAACAGGCAATGTAACTCACTGATCTAGGGAAGTGTTCAAAAGCTACACTCCTCTTTTTAGGACTGCCTTTTATCGTCATTTACTACACTCATGCCGCATTTGGGCCATGAATATGAAGAAACACAACATACAGTAAAGCTGCCACGATGAAGGGATCGTCATCACATAGACAGCTTTTATCTCGCCACTGCAGGCCTGTCGTTACACCAGTCCCAATAACTGTACATTTCTCCTGTACTATGTGTGCTGTGGGTAAACAGGTATGTGACCAGGAAATTTACCAGGAGGTTTGGCCAGTCCCCAGATTACGTTCCCTCCATGCCCCCAACCAGCCTTTAAGAGCCGTTAATCCAGCTACATAGACATTATCCCTCACTGACTTCCTGCTGGTAAAAACCCGCAAATTAATTTAGTTTGATTCCAACACAAAACAAAAGTTTAAAGCTTTTTGAGTTTGAAGGAGAACATCGCTTACACTTTCATGTTTGTGTGTTGTGTGAATGTGAAGCCGCAACCAGGGGACAGTTATCTTAACATTGTCTATATGTATCAAACAAACAAGCAATAATGTATTAAATGTTGAGTGTTTGAGGCGCTGGCGGGTGGAGCCAAGCTTGCTTTTCCAGCCTGTTTCCAGTCTTTGCTACGATAAACTAGCTGTCTCCTGATTTTAGCTTCCACTTCATCTAAAAGCTATGAGTGGTATTGATCTTCATGTCTAACACTTGACAAGATGGTAAATATGTGTATTTTTCAGAATACCAACCTATTCTCTCAAATAACACATTTTAAAGAGCAATTACTCAAATAAGACCCGTCCTGTAACCTCCCCCCCAACTCCACTCCACCCCTTCATGTTTTTACCCCCTCAGGGTAAGAGCAAAGGGGCAGGCTCCATCTCTCATTAACCTACTGGCTGGATAAATCAAAGTGCAGGGCAGAGAGGAGAACCTCAGCCTCGGCCATTCAGATAAGAAGAACACCCTACACCGGCTCATAGCCTACAGCTCAGTGATATATGGATCTGCAGAGGCTAATAGCAAAGTATTGACAGGGAAATGGTGTGCTTATCCTGCTCCTGCATGCTGGGGAGAGGTCCCCAAAGCAGATGGGACACACTTTAGGGAGAGGGAAAGAGGAGGAGGAGGGTGAGAGGATGAGGTAGAACTGCACTGGGACAAATTAGAGTCTTTATTGCTTTATTTCAGCTAATTTGTCTCTGAGTTTGAGCCTACAAACACAAAACAATGGGTCTCACTTTACTCTACGTCTAAACAGCTGTATATTTCTCCGTATTGGTGCTTAGGTTCTACTAAGTTCTGGCTTTTCAGACGGCCAGGGGTGAACTTGTGCCTCACGTCAAAGCAAAAAATCTCAGATGGCCTTTGATATGTTTTAATGAATATGTCTTATATTTTATTCTGAAATTTTGTTTGAGAGTTGTAGCAGTCCTTGAAAGTGTAGATTCATTAAAAATATGATATTCAGAAAAGCATAGTGGACAGTATTAACTTAAAAATGTATGTTAATAATCAGATCTGAAGTTAGGAAATGCATATCAAAAGTTGTGTGTGTGTAAATGCTTGAGCATCAAATCACTGATGACCCCTTGACGGCCAGAAGTTCCTGAGCCTTTTAACCTCTCTCTTAATTTTACACTCATTTCCCATGTCAATCCGTGGAGGAATATTCTTCATGCCTGCACACACAGCTACAAAAACCCAAGATACACTGGCCTCAGCCAGCAATACTTTTCTCTGACAAAAGGCAATAGATCAAGATGTAGGCCGTATTCCCATTGGTGGAGTCTTTAATGCTGGAGTCAGTAGGTTATCGCTGTGGGACCTGCACCTTGTTCTAAGTGCCGGCTTTGTCAAGCACAGCCAATTCTTTCTCTGACGTGGCTTTGGATGCAGGAGATGGGCCCTAATGGCAACACTTCATCAACCTCAGAGAAGATGTCCAGAGAAACTGCAGCCTCTGATGTCAGATAAAGATGTTGATACTGTTGGGTTAGTGGACCACCAGGAATAATTTGATTAAAGCCTGCAGTGCTCCATGGCCGTGGTAGTTAAGAGCTTCAACTGTCAGCTGTCGTTCTCTGAGACTGATTCAACAACGATGAGCCTGTCTGGCGTACACATATGAGATTTACTGAATGAGCGTCTCACTGTCTATACAGTGTCCTGTATGATGCAGGAATCTAACAACAGTGTTGCAGAAGAGGCAGGTGAATGATTCTGGTTTGGTTTCAATATTGTTGTGTGGCCACCAGGGGACAGACAGTCTAACCATGAATGAATTGATGAATGAGTTAAATACTGACCCATTCAAAATACCTTGCACCTAGAGTCAGTAAGTTTCTAGAAACACATAAGGAAGCTGTTCATCAAAATGGTTCTTGGTGGTGCATTTTGATCCATGTGCTGAAGGAAAAACCAGTTACACTTATGACATTTTATCTCCATTCTGAAACAGCATCTTTGTTCTGAAAAAAAAAAAAGTGCACTCAAAAACTTATGCTGGTGTCAACTCTGGAATATAATGAGCATGCATCTGCATCAATGACCACCAAGTGCAAAGACAATGCACCATCCTACACTGCCAAATGCCTTTGTTCCTCCAAAGGAGACCGCATATGACCATCTTTACATCTGGACGCCAAGCACTGTACCGGGACCTGTCCATGACCGTGATTACCCACTTGACATCTTTATAGCTCCATGGCAGACATCCTCTTCGGCAGTGCTAGAGAGAGAAACGCAGACTGCCAAAGTGGCCCCACAGTGCTGGTGTGGGACATCAGAGTTTTGTGTTGAAATAATTAGCCTGTTTAGCTGCCATCTGGGCTCTGGTTGCTGGCGAGTGGCACAAGCCAGGTGCTTCATGGGTAATACCACAGAGAGACATACAGCAGATGCTCATGGGTAGAGCTGCCCGTCTTGGCACAGACCTGGAATCAGCTAACCCCTGTACAGATCTGAAGTAAAACCACAAGAGGAAACGCAGGCAGGACTGGTTTGAGGACAGTTTCTTGAAGCGTGCCCGCTTGAAGGGTTTTAAGCAATTACAGTAATTAGCCAAGACAAGTACAGTGAAGCCTGCGTGAAGCCAAAAGTGAACTTTACGACTCTGTTAAGAATAAGTCAGCAACTTTACAATCTAACCCAGCAACAATCTATGAAGCTGCATTCCGTTAAGAACTGAATCTGCGATAACTGCACTTTATCCAACATAAAAGCCAAACAAAGCAAACAATCAACACTCTTATCTATGAAAAGCAGGTGCCATTTAATTGCTACTCTGCCCCTTAGCAGCTCAAAATCTGAGGAGGTTTAAGCATGGTTTTTTTTAGCAGTTCAGTAGGCCAGTAACTTGATAAGGCCCCTGGATTTACTCGATGAGGTAGAAAGTTCCTGAGCAAGCAGCAGGCATGTGGTTGTTGTTCCCAGAGGGCCCAGAAACCGTATCTGCCCTGGAGGAGCATCCTCTTTGGTAAGCACTTCTTATCCAGGCCATCACTGCAGGCCGATAGTGGCAGGGCAATATCCAGTAACTGCAGCTTTATGTGCGATCCAATACTTGGATCAATCCCTAGGACAGGAGGATTGCCATTAACCCCTGAGATCTCCCTCTCTCCCTTTCCTTCTTGTTTTCTCTGTCTTCCAGTGAATCTTTCCTTCTTTTGATACTGCAGCAGAAATCATAAAATCATTTTCAAGAGGGGAAAAAAATGCACTGTATATAAAATGCTCTGTAGCAGGAGGGTAGAGCGTCACACTGCTTTGAGTTTCCCAAAAGAAAAAAAACTGCCAAATGCCATTTTCAGTGAAGGTAATAGGTCAGAATTTGTGTTGTATCTCACCTTTAACTGTTAAAGCATTACCTCAGAATATCTTAAAAATAACATGCAGTCAGATGAAGTGACAAAAACACACCAGTGTACATTTCAGTGTAAATATATTACTATATGTATGTCAGTGTGCATATGTGTGTACATTATGTTTGTATTGGCATGTAAAACAATGCATAGGTTTGTATTTCTGTATCTACAGTATTCTTTAGCATGTGTGTATGTATGTGTGTGTGTGTATGCAGGCTTGTGCTCGAGCGTGCATGCAGAGAAAGCTAGAAAGAAGGTTGTAAAGAGGGATGGTGAGAATAGGAGAGAGATAGTGGGTTTGAGACTTTGCTTGAAACTCCCAATACTTTGGGGAGTATTGCCCCATATATTGTCCCATGTGACTGAGCAGAAGAAAGATAGACTGAACCAAAGAGATGTAGCACTCGCAGAGCATTTCTCTTGCTCTCACTCACTGAATATAAATGGATAAATAGTCACAGAAATTAGTCTAACGTGCAAAGCTACTCTCATATAAAAATGACGCTACACGCTACAAAATGGGAGTTATACATTTTGCTCAGAGGTGACACTTTCAGCAGAGATTCATCAAACAAAACTACAAACATAGTGAGGTATGAATATAGATCACTGCATTTTTTATATTATTTAAAGCTATGCATTGTATGTAAATGTCAAATTATGATATAGCATTTTGGGTGAATGGCATTTTTGTTCTCATCACAGCAAAATTATTCAGACTAGTCAAAAAGAGGAAGAGAGTCAAGCTTGTGTGATACAGGTGGGATAAATCCACTTAATACTTGCCATAAATTGCATTCCAGAGACAGTTCATAAATGATATAATTAGAGAATAATCCAGTGGGAAAATTTAAGTAAATATGACAACAATTAGATTAAATCAGAGCAGGAATGTCTCTTTTATTACAAACAGAATATTATATGGACTAGTTTGACAGTAGTTGGAGGTCATTAGTGAGTTTTTCTCATTAAGCAATAATATGCTATTTACATCACGCACGCCACAAGCCTAAACTGATTATTATTTCTTTCCAGTTAATAAAAAACTAAAAACTAAAAAAAAGTTGACTTTTTGACCAAAAATAATATTTCTAATGAACACAATTTTTTGAAGGTAAAAGAGGGAAATTTAAACTTTCCATGACAATTACAACTGACACACTATTTCACAAAGGACACACAGTTTAAGCCCAATTAAAAGTCTGAGAAGTTTCACTTACCTCCAGTGTTTCTGAATTTTTTTTTAGGAGGGTCAAGAACCCAGAGCTTGAACGCAGGTGTAGAACAGGCAGGTTGAGTGCATCCTCTCTCTTTTCCACTCAAACGTCAGAGGCCACGAGGCAGCTAGCCGGTACACCACAGAAACAAGCATGGGTGCGAGAGAGCCGTCCGGGCGAGCCGGCAGCCGATCTGTCGGAGGGGTTGGTCACTCAGCCCCGGCAGCAGAGGCAAGGGGACAGGCACACAGGGAGAAGGGCTGAGGCGGAGTGGGCTCTGCTGGAAGGCTTTTTCGCCTCTCCTTCCCTGAATGAAAGCAATCCCTAAGAGTGAATGGGTAATGAGAGACCGGCTCCTGAGATTTTAGCTTTCTTAATCATGTTCATAATTAATTCAAGAACATTGATAATTTCATTACATTCTTTTTGTCTTATCAATAAATGATGTGCCTGCACTTTTGGTCTTGTGTATACGAGAGAGAGGGAGGAGGAGAGGGAGAGAGAGGGACAAGAGAAGTAATACTGCACTAAAAGCACAGGAGATGGAAAATGATACAAACAGGGAAGTGGTAATTATAATCTTTGACCAAGCCACTGGCAGCACAATATGAAGTCAAGTGGCTACAAATAATTAATAAGGCCTCCTGGTGTGTATGTGTGCCTGTGTGTGTGTGGTAAGGGTGAGCAGTTGGGGGAGAGGGAGAGTGCTGACAAATGTCGTTGTTGAACATTATTTCACCAGCCCTCTTTTAGTAGTTGTTTTTACAAAAACAGAAAAAAAAAACCAGCATGCAGCTATTGAACATCGTTGTGTTTTCACCAAGTTATACGCACTGCTGCTGTTTATAGTTACTAATACACTCAGCTTTAATCCTCACCTTTAAAGAGAGGGTTTGGAGAGCTTGCCTGTCTTATAATGCCCTTCAGATCCAATAAGGGTTCAGGTTTCAGGGACATTAGTGCACTGAGGCAGTTTTTAAAAGACCACTCTCCTCCCTCCTCTCTTTCCTCCGCCTCACGTGCCCTCTGTCAGGTCAAGAAAAGAAAAAAGACGAGGACCATTTCACTGTCTTGTGGCATATATAGTTTCCAGTTATTTGGCAGCAGGAATAATGAGATAATATGCATTTTTAATAGTTCATCTTCGGAATATTCAATAACCCTTCACCTCTGTGCACACTGTTATAGATTCTGCGCTTGATCAATCGAACTTTCTGTTCAAAACTGGGCTGAAAATAGAGTGCGAAGGAGGGCATGGGGAGGGGAAATAAAAAAAGGATGTAATGGATATCTCTGTTTCCTAAAAATACTGTGAGGATGATGGAAGTCTGAGGAAGGCTCTGAATCACAGCCTGTGATTTTTCTCCAAAACAAGACAAGTAGATGAATGGCTTTGAGCAGCCTAATCCGACAGTGAGTGATTGACCGCTCTGTCAAAGTTCTAATCTGCAACCAGAATAGTGGAGTAGGCTGTTTATTCAGATCAGACTCTCTTGATATATGATCATTAATCTATTGCAAAATGGGTATTTAAAGCAGCACTGAGACCCGTGTTGTGGGAGTTTCTCACTGAGCATTACAGCTTTTTATCAATTACCATAAAGACATAGTAGATATATCTCCTGGATTTCATTTGTGTTTAAAAATAATTGGTCGGAAAATTTTTGCATGAAATTGGGGTAATTTGACCATAAGAGCAGTGCAGCTGCACCATTGCAAGGCTATTTGATTTCGGTCACCTCCTAATGGATTTCCAGTGTGTGACACACTACAATATAGATTGGTAAAGCTATATGAGGCATTAGAGATTCAAGTACTTTATGTCCTATTTATTCCTTATGTGCCACAGGCCCCCTGTCTTGAGATATGACCAGCTCAACGCAAGAAACCTTTAATAAAATAAAAAAGTAAAGAGGGGAAAATAGAGATTTACAGCTGGCCATTTTGACACTGGACTTGATATAAGGTGTTCATAACAAGTTTTGCATTTTATTCCTGGTCCCCTCACACACATTTTAATCATATTTTATGTGATCTATGTATGCAGCACTCATCCTCTCTCTGTCACCCAACCTCTCCAATGTGTCCCTCTTAAACAGATTGCTACAATACTTGTAATGATGGTCCTTCCCAGCTGTGCTGCAGGAGAAGGTAAGGGAGCAGCAGGCTATAGTATTACCATAATACCCGCTCCCTCCCTCCACTGTCCCAAGGGCCCATGTGGGGCTGCATGGGGATGTGGGGCAACTCTGCTGTGGAGGGGACTCAACTGGCTGCCGGTCCTGCAGGCTGTGTGGATGTGTGTGTGTGTGAGACAGGGCTGAACCTGCCTGTGGGCGATGTAATAAAAGCGCCACACACTGCTGGTAGTGATGGTGGCACTGCTGCTGTAGCTGCAGAGGAGGGGATAAATATAAACCAGGCCCGCATCAAGGAGACGGCCCTCCAGTCACAGCCTGACTTACATCCTAATAATTAGGCCCCTTTCCAATAAAACAAGGATTTGTAGCCATGCATCTATTTTACTTGTGTTTGCTACTGCAGTGGGAGGGATGCATGATCTACTGCAGTCTCTGGATGAAGCTGCGGCTGAGAAAGGGGTTTAATTTTAGCAGTGTTGGAAAGTGATCAGCAACATTTCCCCTAATTTACTTCTTTGACGTTCAAACCTTCAAACAGGAATTTTTGTTTTTTCTTGTCAGCATCTGATGGAATTTACATATATATATATTTATATATGTAACATATATATATTTAATTTCTTCTCAAACATTACATAATTTCTCCATTAAAGCTGTTATGTTAAATTCAAATGGCTACTTGAGGATGCTTTGAAGTGTACACACTCTGCCGCTCTCTTGAATTTTCTCTGATAGCGACTAATCAATAAATGAGACCTGTTATCGTAAACCTCCTAATGTGCTCTGGCTAATCTCTTTGCTCTTATACTCTCTCCCAGACATTACGCCTTCCTCTGTGTTTTGCTCTCTTTTGTCACATTTCAAACGCTCAAATGGATATTCATTATTTGTGTTCTATGACAGAAAATGAATGATTATGTCTAAATATTTGACACAGTGTGTGTGAAACATCAAAATCTCTAAACTAGACTGTTCTTGGCTATATGAGTAATATACTGTAATTCCAATAATATAGGAACTCTTAAGGCATGATCCTAAAAATTCCCTCAAAAGCAATACTTCAGACAGATTTCCCACATTTTGTCCCACCTCTGGCGACTTAACTGCCATTTCATTCCCATCTATTTCACACTGATGGGTGAGAATTCCCAAAAAGCTCACTGGGGACACACAGAAAAGTAGAGATAGAGAGATGAAGTCAGGGAGTGATAGAGAGAGAGAAAGACACAGAGAGAGAGAGAGAGAGAGAGGAGCTGGTGGGGCGGCGGTCTAGGCAGGGGGTATCAGGCTAATTAAAGCAAGCATTTGTCAGTGATTAAGCCTTAAACAGAAAAGGTCATCTGAGCACCAGAGCGCACTGTTTCGCTGCTGTGCTCTTAGGGCAGTCTAAACCTTTCCAAGCTAAATGGTAAAGATGCTATTTGCCAGAGATGGGGAGGGGAGGGAGCGGGAGGGGATCCAGATCTCGACCAGTGGTAAGACTGACACTCGGGTCATTGGTTCTTCACTGTCCATTACACATGCTGGTCAAATCTGGCAATCCGTGTCATTTAGGGATGAAAAATAAGCGCCCAGACAAGATCAATAGATGCAGCCGTCTGTACTAGCTGTGATTAATTGACTGTCACCAATTAATGACCAGCCTGTTGCAAAGCAATGCAATCTCAGAGGGACAATGGGGATATTTCTTTCATTTCAGGATGTTATTGGTTATTCTGAAGTGAGTTTCCCTAGTAAGAAATTCATGAACCATTTCGCTTACAATTTGCAGGTTTACTATGGCACACTAGAAAGTCTATCTGACGGCATCTTGCATGTCAGGCACTCTTTGAAGTCATTTGTGATACTGAGTCTAATATGGGCTTGAATGAAAGCTCGCACCGCAAACACATCCATAGCTTTTTTAGTTCAGTCAGAAAAGGTTACTAAAAATATCTGAATATTTCCTTGTTTGTATATCCCCTCTGTTTTCGAAGTCTGTGTACATTTGAATAAATTCTCATTATACAGTAACGATATGAAAGTAGGATCAAATGAAGCCAAGCAAATTGATATTACACTTAGCTATTTATCTCAATCTTTTGATCTTGTGCATTTACTCTGAACATTCCCTTAAAATCAATGGTGATATGAAAAATGAGGGAGAACAAGTGGTGGCCTGATTTCCATTTAATATTCTGTTGAAAACAACCAAACAAGTACTGCCGATGTTTTTAAACGGGGATCAATATACAAGCTCTTTTTTTTTTCTTTTTTTTTTTTGCAGTCAGTCAATTCTAATCACATTAGATCCTGAGAAGATGTCCTGGTTTGAGATGCAATGAAGCACAGGACATGTTGGTTTAGATATGAGTAATGGCTCTGGGGGGCTAAACAGTGGTGGATGTCATTTGAAACATTTGTGGTGGAAATTATGCTAATATTAGATCTTTTGGTATCCTAATAAATTGCATCATTTACCTGAGGTGAAGGCTTGCAAAATATTACATTGCAATCTTCATTATGGGCTGCAGTAATAGATATAAGAAAGCAAAGCTAAGTATGTTAAGTAAGGATGTTGTTAACTGTCACAGGAGTAAACTGACCTTTAGCAACCTACTTTCCTAAGTCAGAGCTCTTGTGTGCTTTAAGTTTTTGGCAGAACTTCAGTGTGGAAAATAATACGAAGGAGTTTACTCCAAGAACAGCTATATTTGTCTATGGGATAATTTTAACCCAAATAGAAAGCTTCTGCATGCTGCTGTATATCTGCAAGTGTAATATATATTTATTTATTTTACCACATTAAACTGCTGAAAACTCTTTTAGGACTATCTTTTCCAGATTCATTTTAACACTTATTTTCCCAGTATAATTTGTGACATGCAAATCACACCCCAATTTCAGCATCCCTCTGGATGACTGCAGCTCTTTAGATTTTTATGGAGAATACAGTTGTCTTGCCCATCAAACCTATGAGTTTACCTTTCCTCTGGAAAATGTTGTAGTTTGTGTTCTTCTTATGCATGTGTTAGAAAATGGATAAAATATGATACACAGCTTTCAGTGTAAATGACCAACCATTAATGTTCACTAACAACAAATCCATATAAATCAAGTCTCCTTTCAATGAGTTCATTGATTGATCAGATTAAAACTTTTATCTATTCTTTCTTTAGACCGATGGACATACAGTAGTGATATATATTTTTTTTTATTCGTCACTGAGAGGACTTGTCAGGCTGACTTCATGCAACACCTCTTAGCTATTGTTATCAGGGAAAAACTTAAATGTTTTGTTATTTCTTCTCAGACCAAACGCTAATGCACAACACCATAAAAAACACAAACACATAAAATGTACGAGCTACAATTTTATCCAATGACTGCTTATAAAAACAGAGGCAGCAAATTGAATATGTAAGAATCATTAATGTTGCAACTGGTAAAGGTGTTGCTAATTTGAACTAATTTATGTATGTAACATGTATAATCACACATTGTCATTTCTTTGTTGAATGTACATTAGTATTTACATGAATCTGTAAAATAACTATATACTAAAAGCTATATAGTTATTTTACAGATTCATCTAAATAGTAGTCTAATAGTTTTCAGTATAGGGGAGTAAAATGTAAAATTTCCCATCCAATCGCAGTGAAGTATTAGTATAAAGTAGCATATTTTGAAACAACTTGAGAAAAAACAAGTACCATACGTTACCTTTTTTACTTTAAACTTGTACTAAAGTATTGTAAACGTTATGCTAAATGTGCCAATAATGCCAAAGTTATGATAAAGAGTAAAATGTGTATAACCCTGAATGTAAACACCCATGTGATCTACCTTCTGTTTTTATGCGTTTGCGCATGTTCACATTTTTGGGTCTTTTTGGCTTCCGTACTTCTGAGTACTGGGCGCGCGGCGCAGCGGGTCCTGGTGGGAAATTCGTTTCTCCTCGAGGGGAAGCTTCATGTGTGTTTGTTTGTGTGTGTGTGCGCTCTGTACTCCCCTGAGAAACATGGCTCTCAACTTTCAGACATCCACGCTTTCTCTGACTCTGCCCATTTCGTGCCAGATATGCCTCGGAAAGGTAAAGTTGTTTTTTTTTTAAAAAAAGACGAAGTGTTGATGATGAACCGCTGCCTGGTAACGTCCTGACGTTAACGCAGCCGACGTTAGCAACCGTTACTAACGCAAACTCTGCTTTTTGGCGTAGCTTATATTTTATTTTACTTTAATTTGCCGCAGAGTTAACGATTATTATCTGTTTCTCTCCGTGCAGGTCAGGCAGCCGGTCATCTGCGCCAACCACCACGTGTTCTGCTCGTCCTGCATGCAGATGTGGTTGAAGAAAGCCAGCCAGTGTCCCACCTGCAGAGTCCCCATCACGGCGGACAACCCCTGCAGGGAGATCATCGGTGAGTAGCTCCGAAACAGACATGAAGCGATGAGCTGGGGGGGTTAGGAGGAGAGGTGAGTAATGCCAGGCTTTGTCCGCCTGCAGCCTGCACAAGTTGAGTCACCGTGCTTCATATAAAAATAAAGCAGTGCTGTTAAAGTTGCAGTCAAGTTTGACCTACTCATCAAATAAACACTGCAATTAACACTTTACTGTTTTGCTAGCCACCCATTTGACAGTGATTTGGACTCTGCATGGGATCAAGTTAAACTTTCCATGTTATGGTTATCCTTTCCACAGCATTTTCCCCAGCAATATTATCCTGATAATATCCTAAATATGCTTTAAGATTGCACTTAAACAATGCTGGCATCACCCAACCTGGCTTTTTGTGAAGAAACATGTTTCTGTTGCATCATAAGTAGAAAACACATCCCATTTTAGTGTAAAAACAAATACACTGTTTCTTTAAATAAGGTCATTATGAATTTTAAGGTCCCCCTGCATGAATAAAGGATAAATAAGAAATACAACGTGATAATTCCTGCGTTTTTTAATCAGACTCATATTTTGCACTCCTCTACCTCGATCTCAAATGGTACAGACAACTGTTACTGAGCTTCAGTGAGCTAGACATATTTTTTTAAGTCACTCTTGTAATAATTTTCACTATTATACCAATTTACAATCATGCTTACGGTGGAAATTGACCTTGATCAACTTATCTCAAGTGTCTTTTATTGTGATCCACTAAAAATTTGTATATTGTTTCATCTCTACTTTGGGCCATGATTTCACAGCAGTGTAGTAAACTCAAGATGAACCATCGTTTGGCCAATCAACAGCCAGGATTGACAGTCAGGTTCAGCCAAAGCTTTATTTGCCAAATTGCCAAAAAGGAAAACTTTGCAAATATTTGATTTCATAATAAACCTTTATGTCCCACTACTGTTGAGACTTGAAGGAATATGTCATTCAGGTGGCTGAGATAGGAGGAGGGAGGAGATATTTATGGAAAGATGTCAAAATGCATGTTTGCTTACATACACCAAGTTTTTGACATGCACATGTAGCTCAGCCATTTCATTCAGGAGTTGTTTTAAATGTCATTTTACAGTAAGAATCAGATTTATTGCCACGGAGGTTTTCACACACAAGGAATTTGTCTTCATGTTGTTGTGTAACAATACACAGAATACACAAGAAAAGTTGAAAGCAAGTACTGCAAGTCAGAAGCATGGAATAAATTTAAAATAGACAATAAAAGATGATCAAATATTCTAATCAAGAGACAATATGTACAACATGCAGGGTGAACAGACTGGTGGGGGACGCTTTGAGTCACCCACTGGATTATTTCTTTCAGATGTTCAGGTGGCACTTTTGAAAACAAAAAAGGCAGCAGAGCTTTTATTACTGCAGTGTACAGATTCTGTGCAACCTGAACTCTAACACACTATAATGCATCAATTTATCCCTCAATCTAAGAGCTGCTATAGTATAACATCTTTTTATTCCTGTTTGTGACTGCACCTTTAATTCTGATCAACTGGGTCCAGTGACCTCTCGCAGCACCTGAAATGTCTGGTTTCCACTTTCCATCTGATCAAATCCAGGGTGAATCTTGGCGTCTTGAGGGCAAACAATATACAACATAAAAATAAGACACATTTAGAGCTGCTGGGAGACTCATTTGTCATTTTGGACTCAGGCGAGCAGTTTTGTTTGTGTGTTTTTGACCAATTTCTGTGTTGCAAGGAGATGAAGTGCAATAGTTTTTAATTCAGTGGAGGGTACAAGGATTTTCACATTACCACAAGTCTCTGTACATGGGTTCTTGAGTCTGACATAACTTTGCCCTTAATTGAAAAGGCAGCACCTGAGCTTTTCATACTTTTGCTTTTTACATGTTTTCAGGTAGCAGCTTTGTAGTTATATGACTAATGCATTATTGAACCTCCATCAAAGCCGAGTAACTTTGGAACATTACTGTCTTGTTTTGTTGTCAAGTCTGTTTGACTGTTATTGTATTCATGTGTTTCTGTTATAGGAGGGACAAATGAGAGTGATCACAGTGACAGTCCCTCCATGAGGAAATGTCTCCGAAAAACCAGAGGAGAGCTGCTCTTACGGGAGTATGAGGTATGGGTTCATATCCTGCTTCAAATTTTCATGTTTTCACAGCAAGAACAAGGAAATTGATGCTCTTGAGCAGACTTATGAAAGCTTTATCACCACAACACTTAAAGTTTCAGGTATCAAGTTTCAGTTGCAGCTAACATCCACTGATACAGATTTTCTGGAATCTGGTGGAAAAGTTTATTGTTACTCTGTGGATTATTGGCATTTGAGCAGACAAGTGTAAACTGCCAATTTTTGTTATTCCTCAACAGAATGTGTCAGATTCTGTGAAATTATCGTATCAGATTACAGCACAGTGTCTGTATTTCAGGCCGGCAAAAAGGGAAAAAAAAGCAATGTTTTAATAGTATCCAAATTTTCAACACTGTTGCAAGCCTGTAAGTACCATAATGACACAGCAATGTGTTTTTTTTTTTTTTTTAAACCCTGTTTTCAGTTTCACATGATTTCTCTTATATATATATAGGAGGAGATTGAGGGGCTCATTAGAGAAAACGAGGAGCTGAAAACAAAAAATCAAATTCTGGAGTCACAGCTGAAGACCGCACTGGATCCCAGCAGCATTAATACAATGCGAACAGATGACAGGACAGTTGACCCCTATGTCCTGGAAGAATGGACAAACAAGCTGCGGGCTGCTACCGATGTTTGTGATAAAGTAAAGCAGGACATGGACAAGCTGAAGGAGGTATACAACCTATAATATCTAAGAAATGGCATGATTTTAATACTGTGCTATATTTAAAGTCAAATGAAAGATGCTTCCTGGATAGGAAGGGAAGAGTACAGCGTAAAGTACAAAGCAGTCTGTGGAGTGGGTCACAGCATGCATGTGACTGGCGTGTAGTCATCTCTGTAATTCATTATTTCATCTTAAGGAATAGAGTAAACATTATGACACAGTGTTGTTTATTTACCTTTTGTAATCATTATCCTTCAGTAGATCCACTGATTAAACACAAGCTCACAGGATGCTACTGTCT
The DNA here is from genome assembly GCA_023238725.1 of Scortum barcoo. NCBI lineage: Eukaryota > Metazoa > Chordata > Actinopteri > Centrarchiformes > Terapontidae > Scortum > Scortum barcoo. The sequence continues at coordinate 11,250,605 of CM041531.1, forward strand.
GTACCGCTTAAGTACTGTGTTCATTAGTGGAATAATGTGTAACATACAGCAAATGTGTATCCTCAGGCAAATAAGGCACTGCGGTCTCAAAACGTTGACCTCGTACAAGAGAACATGAGGCTGAAGGCGGAGGTGGCGAGCAGATCTCCCCAGAAGTAAGTGGCTTTCTTGTGTTTGACGCATAAATGCTTTTGATCCTTGAACAATTTAAAGATATGCGGTGATCTGTCTCCAGGTTTGGTCGTTACACAGTGGCAGCGCTGGAAGCTAAAATCCAGCAGTACGAGCGCGAAGTGGACCACTTGAAGAGAGCTCTGGAGCGCAGCGACCAGTACGTCGAAGACCTGGAGTCCCAGCTCAGAAAGTCTGAAAAGAGATGCCCTGAAGTGCCGGAAGCCTGCGGGGTCAGCAAGGCTGGGTCCGAGGATTTCACACAGCAACAGAAAATCAACATGATGATAAGAAGCTTGAGTGACAATGAGAGGGAGTCCATCTGCAGCAACCCGGAGGCAGACTGTCGAACATTTTCTCGAAACCACAGTTTAACTTTTCATGCCGTCTGCAGATCGCAAAGAGCTCAATAAGAATCTCACTAAGAAAAATGAGGACTTGGACAGCACCTCCTCTGACTTTTTGCCCACCACCCCATCCAGCGCCTTCCGGTCCTTGACTTTAAGAAGCCCCGGCATCCGTGAAAAGAGGGTTGCATTTAAACCTGCGCCTTATCTGCGAAGGCTTGATTTTGAAGATTTCCCAAGTCCTGGCAAGAGTAGCGACATCACGGAGAACCAGTTCACCAGCCTCGACAGTTTCCCCAAAGGCCTGCCTCCAAATCCCGACATGGAGCCCTCAAAGTCCGTCTTCTGGGGTGGTTGGCAGAGACCTAAATCTAATGAGCAGCCGTGTCCAGGTCCAAGTAGGGAAGGCCCACTTCAAGGAGCCGCCTCCACAAATGTCGTAGGCGAGAAGGCTGATAGTTTCCAGATGTCCAGCGAGGCCTCCATGGATGCAGCTTACCTCGATAAAATCTCAGAGCTGGACTCCATGATGCTGGATGGAGAGAGTTCCAGCAGCCGGGGATCACAGCTCTCACTGACTTCCTCCCCTACCGCAGACTTGGACAACACTCTCGTCCCCGAACCACGAACCTGCCCTATCTCATCTGTGACACAGTTCGTCCAGAGGGACCCCCCTCCAAGTGGTGACGGCATGGATGGCACCTCGAATGGCAAAGAGGCTCCCAAAAAAAAGGAAATCTTCGCCCCACTGCTGTCAGGCACGGCAGACAACTCCAGAGACGCGGGGCACGAGGGGCCCCCTCAGACTGATGAACTGTCCTTCGACTTGCTGTTCGATTCGCTGGAAGAGAACAAGGCCTGTCCCCCCGGCTCTCCCAGTCCAGCAAGCCAAGATCATGTAAACCCCTCCTCCTCTTCCGCCTCCTCCCCCAGCCGCACCGGTAAACCTGCGAACACAACAAGAGACAGACACGCACTCAACATCAGCCAGCCGACCAAGAGAAAGTCCCACAGTCCCTTTAACGCAAGCAGCCCCACAAAACTTTCAAAGCTCATGTGAAGGTTTCAGACACGGAACCTGTGTGACATCACCGCACCTCACAGCTGCACGAGGCCGGAGACATTAACTCCATGTTGCTTCAAAATAAATTTGTGTATGTGACGCTTGGGTGTAACTTATTGCCTATTACTGTCACTTCATCTGTTGTTTGTGACATTTGTGTTTAAATTAAGACAAAATACTATTACAGGTAGTTTTCCGTGAAGTCTACTTGTGCGTCTCACTGGAAGTTAAATTGCTTTGAAGGTCAGTCTTTACAGTATGCTGTTTGTCTGTGTTGTAATCGGACAAAACCCTTCTGTGCTGTTTTTTTTTTTTTTCCCTTAAGTACATCACTTTTTGGTGTTGAGGCTTTTTTCCCTAAACATACCAACAGCCTACTCCTCTGTTTGTCATTTCGGTAAACACCGTCCTCATAATAATCTTTTTATGACCACATGAAGACAGATAAATGTGACTATCATGAAGAACAATGGTATTTTGGATTAAATATGGAAATGAAAGAGTAATTTAGGAAATAAAGTAGTAATGCAATGAGAAGAAATGTATGAAAGTTTGTTTTCTTTTAATCAACTTTTACATCACATGATCACTTAACAACAGTAAGTCAGTTTCAGTCTTGAGGATCTTTTTGGGGGCTACAACACTACAACACAAGCCTTGTATTTTGTTGAATATTTACCATATTGTGATTTCTGGTGGAATTGGGGATTAATATTTAGTGGACAAGTTTTTCTCTTTTCTTCACATTATCATATTATTTTGCTTTGTGCTACTTCTGCCTGACCATTTGCATCACATTAAACTAATAATTATTAATTTGTTGCAGTTAAAAGTTGGGGAAAAAAAAACGCCTATCATGTCCTGTCGGTATAAAAGCATGTTGCAGACTGTAACGACGCACATTAGAGACCTCACACGCGGGCGCCTTATTTATTATGCAAATTTAACGATATCATGTATATTTCACATACCTCTAATCGCCGCATGAAATTTTAATTGGGTGACCGTTGTGGCTTGAACAAATGAAGTGTTAATTCATTGGGATTAATTAATTTAGGTAAAGACTGTGTGCAAGGTGACGCTGGTGTATTAAATCAATTTGTTTAGTGCTCGTCTGGCGATGATGGGCCTTAATGATAAGTCCCATTACCTCCAAGGGCTGGGATCAGGGACGAGACCGGACACTGATGCATTTACACATTTGGACACTGGTGAGAACAACTGTTGGCCAGTACGATAAATAAATAAGACTATAAACACATTGTTATTATTATTATTAATTATGGCATAAAAGATGGTTTTGGATGCATACTTGTGTTTTTTTTTTTACTTTCCCACTTCTAAATCTATATTAAATCAACTTTCTGATATCATATGAATAGAGAAAAGACTTCTTAAATAAACAGCCCAGTGTTTTATGGCCTTTAAGTGAAGAATCAGGCCTAAAGGCATCAGGAGCGGCGCAGTTCCGTGGCTGGATGGAGTCAGCCCTTAAAAAAAAGAAAAAAAAAACAGGCGTCTATTCTCCAGATGTTGCCGCCTGCCCTGTGAGCTGTTTTTTTTTCTTATCTGTCAGCCGGTTCACTGTTCAGGCAGTTTATGTCTCGCGAGAGCAGCCGAGCGCGGGCTTGACGAGATCTGAGGCGCTCAGGTGTAAGAGCCTCTCTCATCCCCCAGCAGTGGGGGAAACAGTAGACAGATAAGTGCGTCTGAGAGACTGCAGGCATCTCTGTGATCTCCGGGCTCAAGGCTGCACTCGGCGCGCCGTGCACCGCGAACCGCGCCGCGTCATTACCGGATAGGCGAAGGATCAGTGCGCATCTATGACTGTTTTCCAGCTCTTGTAGCCGTCTCTCTTTTCCCCCCTTCTTCTTCTTCTTTCTTCTCTCCTTCTTCCTCTTCTTCTTTCCCGTGCACTTTAATTGGAGAAGCTCGCCAAGATGATGTCCATGAACAGCAAACAGCCGCACTTCGCCATGCATCCCTCTTTACCCTGAGCACAAGTACACCACCCTGCACTCCAGCTCGGAAGCTATAAGGAGAGCCTGTCTGCAAACTCCACAGGTAAATGATCCCCCTGAAAAAAAAAACTTCCACTTTGTCCTTGCTTTTGATTTGTCTTTCTTTCTTTTCTTTCTTTCTTTCTTTCTTTCTTTCTTTCTTTTTCCTCGTGCCTTGGCTGCATGTGGCGCTGAACGCTGTCTGTGCGTAATAACAAGAGCTGCTCCAAGGCACATTCAGCCAAGACGCGCACTTAATGTTTTTTTCATGTATTCCAACGGCAATCACTCCAAGAGTCTTCTCTCTGTTGTTTTCTTTTTTTTTGAAAGCATGCTCACGCAAAGCTTTGCTGTTTTTTTGTGTATTAATTTTTATGACTTGCTGCTTCTGAAGGAATACTCCGGCTGTGTTCTGTGTCTCCAAAAAAGTCCCGACTGACAGATGCATTTATTTATGTTTGGATTATTTCTTTCCCCCGCTTTTTTTGCCTTCTTCCTTTCCTCCCCGTGTCTTCTCTCACCCTCTTCCTTCTCCTCTCCTCACTTAAAAAAATCCTTTTCATTTTCGCCCCCCTTTATTTTGCAGCTGCAGAGCAACATATTCGCGAGCCTGGATGAGACCCTGCTGGCCCGGGCCGAGGCGCTGGCGGCCGTGGACATCGCCGTGTCCCAGGGCAAGACGCACCCGTTCAAGCCCGACGCCACCTACCACACGATGAGCACGGTGCCCTGCTCGTCGACGTCCACCGTCCCGCTGGCGCACCACCACCACCACCATCACCACCACCACCACCAGAACCTGGAGCCCCCGGACATCATGGACCACATCAGCTCGCCGTCGCTCGCCCTCATGTCCAGCGCGCACGACGGCACCGGCGGCGGGGGGGGCGGCGGCGGCGGCGGAGGAGGCGGCGGAGGCGGTGGCGCGGGTCTCATCTCCACCTCCGCGCACCCGCACTCGCACATGCACGGCCTGGGCCACCTCTCCCACCAGGCCATGAGCATGAACTCGCCCCTCACCCACCACGGGCTCTTACCGGGCCACCACGGAGGGAGCCAGGGCGGCCCGGGGCTCACGAACGCCGGCCTCCCCTCCATCAATGACTCGGACACGGACCCAAGGGAGCTGGAGGCTTTCGCGGAGCGCTTCAAGCAGCGGAGGATCAAGCTGGGGGTGACCCAGGCGGACGTGGGCGGCGCTCTGGCTAATCTCAAAATCCCCGGCGTGGGATCACTGAGCCAAAGTACAATTTGTCGATTCGAGTCGCTAACTCTCTCGCACAACAACATGATTGCGCTCAAGCCCATCCTCCAGGCCTGGCTGGAGGAGGCCGAGGGGGCCCAGAGGGAGAAAATGAGCAAACCTGACATTTTCAACGGAGGGGAGAAGAAGCGCAAGAGGACCTCGATAGCGGCCCCGGAGAAGAGGTCTCTGGAGGCGTACTTCGCCGTGCAGCCGCGACCGTCGTCCGAGAAAATAGCAGCCATAGCCGAGAAGTTGGACCTGAAAAAAAACGTGGTGCGAGTGTGGTTTTGTAACCAAAGACAGAAGCAGAAGCGGTTGAAATTTTCCGCCACTCACTGATGGGGGCCAGGGGGGAGAAAAAGGAGAGAGAGGAGGGATGGTGGGGGGGTAAGAAAAAAAAACTTTCAAAAAAAAAAAAATCAGAGTTGTGTGACTGAATTTGGGGGACCAAGGGACACTAAGACACCATTTTCAGTCTTTTGTCTCCAGCGATTTTTCCACGTTGGTGCACAGTGGGCTTTAGACACCCATCTGACGAGGCTTCATTAATATCTCCTTTGATTTTTCACGTTATCGGTGAATGTGAAGTATGCAAATGACAGATTAACACAAATTTCGCTCAGTTGTTTCGAGGGAAAACAAACAAAAAAAAGTTTTAGCGACATTGCCTTTAAAGAAAAAAAAACACGTTGTTGGACAGAGGTAATTTGCTTGACACTATAGCGAGTTATTTTCTCCGAATAGGCCTATTATTTGAAGTATAGCCATTTTACGAATTACCTCATTGATTGTTGAACTGTGGTTTTGCTTTGATTTTCTTTTTTTTTCCCTGTTCTTTTGTTGTTGTTGTCGTTGTTGTCGTTGTTGGTATAGAATAATTCATGACTCTGTTCATTTATTCATCACTTCGTTTCCTCTTATTTTGGAGGCTGCTATAAACTCGAATTCAGTTGCGAACTTTTTATGGCTAACGAAAAAATAATAATTATGATAAAATAAAAGAAATAAAAGAAGAAATGTAGGCCTGCATGAAATTCCTGATTCACGGGCGGTAATTTAGCCTCTGTGGGGTGTCACACCTATAGATATATTTATTTTGAATTTGCACAAAAAACAGACCCTTTAGGTTTCTAGATCGGTTGCTGTCGAAATGGTTTTTGTATGTACAGACATCACCTGCTCACTTCTCTAAGGTGAGCTCCTGCGGGGGTATTTTTGTTTTGGAAGATAATTTTCAGAGGTTTCTTTCTCTCTACACCATTGGCCCACCACATGACATGGAAAAAAAAGTTCCAGAGAGCACGAAAGCCTCGTCTGCTCCGTCAAGGACACAGATCACAGTGAAAATACAAAAAAAAAAAGAAAAAGAAAAAAAGACCCAAGAAACTTTTCTTTCATGTGTTTCAGTTTGCAGTGCAAACACTCTATGCATTGGGGAAAAAGAGAATCACTTGCGGACAGTCGAGCTGTCTACTGGTAGACCTTATTTTGTGGATGGTGTAAGTCACTGTTAAATGCCTGTTTTTTCACATTAAGATCACCACGTTGTTTGTCGTGTTACTTGTTACGGAAACGTTGTGTAAGTAATATTTTACTTTGTGCACAAGTATGTTTACAAAGGCTGCGGCGACATGCGCATCATGGAAGAAAAAAAAATGTCCCACTGTCTCCTTTTTCCCTCTCTCACAACTACTTCTCCACTCTCCTCTGTTGTCCTCTTACTTTCCATTGGTACTATTCATCCTGTAAGCCAAATCCAACAGGGAGGTGTGTTCCAGCAAATCTTCTAATAAATCCAAGAAAAGAAAACGACGTTATTATTATTATTATTTTTATTATTATTATTATTTCTGGTTGTGACTGGGCCTGTGCACTGGACGTCAATGTGAATATTGGTGTGATGGTTGAGGGCACCGCTGTGGCCACAAGTTACTTGATATAAATTGAGATGATATTTAATTCAAGATGTCACTTTTAGGTACGATTTTACATTCGCCTGATTTCCTTTTTTTTGCTTCTCTGCAGTCGAGATAAAACGTTCATCAATCGAAATAATGCCTCAAAGTTTGTCCAAGTGAAGGACATGGTTCATAATTTGGGAGCATGGAAACCAGAACAAAGATTGTCAGATTAAAAAAAAAACGTTTCAAAACTGAAAAATGTATATTTTCTCTCTCTTGTTATTTTACCTTTTATTCATTTTGTGCCAAATTAAAAATTAATGAGAAAATATTTAAAAAATGTAAAAAAAACAGCCCTAATAAGAAGAACAGCAATACCTACTAAATGGAACAATATTTCACTTAAAGTGTATGAGAAAATTTAAACCATTACATTTTAAACCATTAAATGGTACCAAAGAACAAGTCAGACTAATAACTATAATTAAAATCAGTGATTAAAATGGGTCATTGGTATGTTGTGTTTGCAGTTTACCACATATTTTAATATTTGCAGACCTCAAAAACAACAACAACAGCAACAGAGCAGGCAGTTAAATGAAACACTTGATTTGTGTGTGTGTGTGTTGAATTCTTTACTCAGTTAAAGGTGTGTGTCTCCTTTAGCTGTGTCGAAACAGGCCCAACAATCAACATTTAATGAAGTTTCAGTCGGAATAACTCAAGAGCAACATGAGAGAGAGAGAGAGAGAGAGAGAGAGAGAGACTGACTGTGTGTGAGTGTGTGTGAGAGAGAATTAAAGAAAAGAGGTAAAAAGTTGATTTATTTCATTGAAATGACCACTCTGTGACCCCTACCCTCCTCCAAACATTTCACTCTGCACTTCCACACATCCTCTTTTCGGTGGGCTTCCGTTTCCCCCTGCATTTATATAGAAAAAAAGAAGCCAGAATTTTTAAATGCAGGTAATGCAATATTAATCGCGGTTTGCTGATATAAAATGCAATATTTTCAGACAGCTATCGGGGTTTTCATGGGAGGCAGGCGGGCGGAGGAAGCCGAGAAAGCAGCTCCTTATTGCTTTGCTTTAGCTTTTGGCTACATGGACTGAAGATTCCTTAAACGTGAGTAAAACATTTTGTAGTTACAACTAATGTATAGGTTTATATATATATATAAATATAAATATATATTTTTCATGTTTAGCATAGATCCACACGGGTATAGCGTATTTATGATGTGACTTTGTGAAAAGTACTTGTTTTCTTTCATGGAGAGTTGTAGTGTCATTGCAGCACTTCGTGGTGCTTTCACTGGTCGCTTTATCCTTTTAAAATAGGAAGAAATAACGCCAAACCTATACAGTCGTAATGTAAAGATTATTAAAAGGAAGCTGTTAGGAAAAAAAAAACAGGCTCCATTTTAAAATTCAGCTCAAAAGAAACTCACTCTCACCCCAGAATATTTTATTTTTATTTCATTTGATCTGGAGAAGACGTCTCGCAGGGAAACGTTTACGCTTAATTGGTGTAATTGCAGGTTTCTTGATTATTAGTTTGACTAACATCGCGAATCCTTAATAAAATCAGACTTCAGACGAATTCACACAGCATCTGATCAGAAGGTCCAGCGTTTAATCCTGAATCTATCTATCATCTATCTATCTATCTATCTATCTATCTATCTATCTATCTATCTATCTATCTATCTATCTATCTATCTATCTATCTATCTATCTATCTATCTATCCTTATTTTATTTATTTTAATCTTTTGAGTTTAAAGTTTCCACCATCTAACACAACCTGCCGACAGTAACACAACACCGCTGGCACCGAACACACTCCGCGCGCGGCACCGCACGCGCCACATGGCAGTAATTTTCAGCACCACGAACAGCTCCGGCGGCGGATTGAAGAGTGATGCATTATTGAAAGCCTATATCAAACAGCTCTGGGGTGCTGTCTCTCCGCACAAGGGCTCTGGATGAAGTCGGACTGTCTGCCTGCACAATAGCCTCTAATATGTTAATGGCTGTAGGGGATGCCTGAGGTACCGTCCCCAGCTGCCTCGCCTACCATATGTCAGCCCGTCACGACAGAGTCCTCTATTAATCAGGGGGGGTATTTCATCAGGAACTTCACCGATATCATAACCCCTTAAAGCTCTATCAATAGTGGGCCGCAGCAATGCCCGATCGTTATAGGTATCGTTATTTTTTATTCTTTTTTTTTTTTGTTCCAGGGCCTGAAAGAGATCCTTCCCCATTGTATTCTTAATTTAGGTGACCCCCCCTCCCCTCCCCACCTTCTCTTGTCCCATCCCATAATGCTTTGGGTGTCCCATCTGAGGCTTGCAGCAATAAAAACGACCTTAAATTCCAAATTGATCACATAAAATAAAAGAAATGTTTGCTCCAACAACAGTTTTAATGTGAATTATGACTTTGTCATTATTATTATTATTATTATTATGTAACAATGTTTGTGACAACATTAATCACCTCCTCTCCTTCCTCCCTCGCATCCTTGCATAGGCCGCGATGGATTAATCACGGAGCCTACCAGAGGATCTCATAACTTAATTTCTTCAGGCGACCGGTCCGGGGAGTAATTAATCTATACCGTGGATGTAAATAAAAGGAAATTGGATTCCTGACAGACGAGATGAGAGAGTCTGTGGCACCACGTCGCCAAATAATGATTTCACCGCGCGTTATGGTAACGCGTGCGCATAGATTTACGAGCGCGCGACTTTTTTTTTTTTTCGTGGCTCTGAGCGGAAGGGAGTGGGCCTTCCCTTAATCGCAGCTGTTAGGCGTCCAGGTTAAGATGGATTAGATCATTATGATTTCAACACTACGAGTTAAAGTAGGAAGAAGCCGGAGTGCGCGCATGCACCGCGTTGGATCTTGATTTTTTTTTTTTTTTTAAACTGGCTTCAGTTTTGTTCTTGTCCTTGTTTTTGACATTGTTCTACTTCTGCACTATCTTAAAACAAAACCAAAAAAAAAGAAAAAAAAGAAAAGAGCTCCCATGGAGGGCTCCGTTGATCTAACAATGCGCGGGGAGGTTGGCCTTTGGACGGAAATGTCAAACCGGGGATGTGGATGGGTAGATCCCCCAGATCTGCACTCATTTCCCACTTATATTTGCTCAGTAATCCGCTGTGGCAGCCCTCCATCGCCCGGGACCCGGTTTGAGAGGCGATGCTGTTGACACAGGGGTATATTTCAATCACAGAGGGTTCAGAGTCAGACGAACAACTTATTTGTCTAATAAATCCGTCATTTAGTAAGAAAAATATTTGATCTTGAGGGGCTGACCTCTTGTCATGTAGCTACTGACAGATAAAAAATGGGTATGTATGCTCAGCGGATATATATGCAGGTAGCCTGCATGGCAAAACAGCACAATTTAGATTTGTATGGGGCACACACACAACGCACAACAAACAGATCAAAGTCTGCCAGCACACATCTTCATACTGTAGCTTTTGTTAACGACAACAGAAAGACACCCAAAAGTTTTCTGTAGTCTAGAGGAGAAATTGAGGATGAAAGGGCACTGAAAAAGTATTCAGAGATTTTGATTAGATTTTTAAAAACATAATTTTGTTGAGATAGTAAATACCAGATTAACCTCTGAGCCATTATTTCACTTGAATCGTGCGTGGTTGTAGGTTTAAAATGAAGATCACTGAAATAAACTCAGCTCATGCACCAAGAGCCATTACTTTGTTTATTGTCCTTTAATGATAACCATTGAATACACACACACACACACACACACACACACACACACACAGAGGATGGAAGAAGTCCCATCGCAAAGCAGCTTGGACAGTGCCACATACTTTGATTCTGCAAATAAAAAGACATTGCCCATGATAGCAGCTTTAATTAGAGTGCAATTTTCATCCAAATGAGTTGGACAGCTGTAGTCTGCAGGACGCCAAATGGACAACTTTGGTACAGTCGAGTCGTAACCGTAGTGTGCCACTTAAAGTTGTGACACCAAAACCCTCCATAAAGCAGCTAGATTTACTCAACCTCAGCTCTCCAAGTTCGCCATCTGTTGCAGTTTCGTCATCTCTCTTTAACTTCTTTTGTGCTCAGGCCAGACTGTAGCTCGAACCTTTCAAATCTTATTGTCAGGTTACTGCAATCTTTTCCCCCCTTTTTCCCAGAGTTCACTCTAAATTATAAGTCATGAATACAAATGAACACTGAAGTTCAAACAGTTCAAAAGCCACCACACTACCACTCTGCGTTTTTTTTTATCACCACGCATTGCTTAAACACTTAACTTATTCTCATTCTGGCTTTTCACTGCAATGGTTGATTGACCAGTGACCCACTGTTGAGTTTGACCTGAGGAAAAACTTACATGACTCTTAATGTGACTGGAGAGCCTTGAAGTCACTCAGAAGGTGTTTATGATACACTACGGGACATCTGCAACGCCTGCATTTGTCCACTGTGCAGTACACACAAACGAAACAAGCATCAGTCTGTACTGCAGAACAGCCACAGAATCTAATTCCTCAGTCATCAAATTACCTTAAATGAATCCTAATCTCTCTGTGTATTTGACTCCAGGGATTGAAATCTGAAGACACCCTCAAAACAAAGCCGACTACGTATCACAACCCTCCAGTTGGGAGACCCAAACGTTTGACACCCACACTGATAGAGTGCAGCGCTAAAACATCACAACGCTCGTCACTGTCTGTACCATGTTCATCGTGGGATGTTTCACCCCATTCAAAAAAAAAAAAGAAAGAAAGAGAGAAACTACATATTGCCACCTAAATGTCACTTTATGCTAAACCTGCCTCACTACCTAAATGTCATTTATTTCCCAAGTCCTGCCTCTGAAGAGCCGCCATGGCCCCCGGGGCAGAGTGCTCTCTGAACCCTCATATTCAACCCATCTTCCCCGTCGTCGTCACCCGTCATGTGCTGCAGACAGAAGGAGTGTGGTGGAGGGAGGTGGCGCACATGACCAGAAACAAGAAGCGAGACAACACCGAATCTCCACATCATGAGTAAATTCACATCAGATTCACATTGTGAGTCCAACTTTTCTATGGTTCGTCAAAAAAAAAACAAGTACAGCTACTCCTGCATGTGTATGCATGTGTATGTATTCCAGTCACCTAATGTCATTATTATAGTCACATTTATCAATGCAGCTAGAAATTTAAGCTGAGTTGTTTTAGGCACACCAGAGAACTGAAACTAACCGCAGTTGTAAGAGCTGTATATTTTGTTGCGTTTCTCTTCATAAAGTGGAAACGTGTTGTTCGTTACTCCTCTTTCTTTGGCTTCTTCGCTGTCATTAAGTGCTTCTGATGCCACAAATTTATCACAGTGTGTGATGACAGGCTGAACTCTGCTCCTTTCATACAACGCACAGGTAGCTCAGCTCATGTACCTCTCTGCTGGGTCTGAACCATTCAGAGGAAACGTGGTGTGGTGATGAAATATCCACAGACACATTCCAGCTGAGGATACTCTGCTCTTTGCAGCGGTTTACCTTGTCGCTGACCTCGGTGCTGAACACTCCTTCCACTGCATGGTCCTCCTGGTACTAACCTGAAAGTTTCTCTTCTCAGGGATTGGTCCAACTGACTTTGAGCTTTTCATGAAGTTTGAAATAAGAAAATGTGAGGTGGCTTTTGGTTGAAAAGAGAAAATGGCTTGTGTAAAGATTCAGTTTGAATAACGAGGCTCTGTTTAAAGGTCTGCTGACTAAATGACCGTTTAACGGGTTAATTGATGCTTGTTAACCACTGAGTTCTTCTTACACTCGTCCACTCGTTATTTAGTTACCATTTATATCATTTCAACACTACTTTCTCCAAAGCACAAACTACAAACTCACCGTTTTTCAAAGGTTTTCTACACTTTTTTCCCCCAAATTTCTGCTTTGTTAGTATTCATTCCTTTACCCTAGTGCACATTTCACCCTTGCACAAGTTAAATCAAGTTAATCTAAGATCCCAATCTAAGAAATATCTTATATTTCACCAGTCAATTTCATGTTTTGACTTTATTTATGAGTGCTAAACATTTTTTCTACTCTCTTATAAATAGCAGTGTTCCATCTTCCCTGTTACTGCTTATTTTTACTGAAGTAAATGATTTTCTTCCATCTTCTCCATGAATTAAACCTTTTTCTGGCACCACATATATAACATCTAGTTTTTCGTCCAGGCATTTTGTGTGGCTGAGAGAGGCCAGCTCCCCATCGGTAGATATTGAATATCTTCCTCTGTACACATGGACTTCGATAATGAGGAGAGTGTCGGCCACCGTTTGCCCACCGCCACGCCATCAAATATTCATCACTGTTGATTAAACAGCCGGCAGCTGCCGATCGGCCGGGTGTCAAATTTGTATCCAGCTACCTCTACGCACACCCGGATTGAATACAATGAAACTGGCCTGAAATCACCCACGAAATAATATAGCGGTGTGGAGCGTCCACCAAGTGCTTTAATATATATGTGTGTGTAGGAATGTGTGCGTGTGTGTGGAGGGAGGATATCACATGTACTCTAAAAATCTTGCAGGGCTTAAGCAGATATTAATGTTTCCATCCCGTGACCATCTACCAGAATGGCAAAAAAAGAAAACTGTGAAAAAGGACGAGAGAGAGAGAGACAGAGAAGGAGAGAGAGGTTACTGTGAGGCACGTTAAATATTTCATGAGTTGTTGGAGTAGAGAGAAAAGAGTGCCCAGGAAGGTTGGTTCAACTCATTTGCTGAACTCGGACTGAGAAGCATGCAGGGAAACAAATGTTGATGCAGTCCTACACACACACACACACACACACACACACACACACACACACACACACACACACACACACACACACACACTTATTTTATTGGCTGAATAGTATCCAATTGAATGTGAGTGACAATTCAAATAGTAGTACAATAGCTGTAGTAGTAGGAGCATATGTCTCCCCCCTGTTCCCCCTCCCTTCTAAAGATACAAACTCCACTGGGCTGTGTAATTTCAAAGTCCCATGGCTCATTTAACCAGACAACAGAAGACTAATTGATGGCAATTTTATTTTTTATTTATTTATTTATTTATTTTGCTCCCATGACAGGGAGAAAAAATGACAGTGTTTTTACTTCCTCCTGCTATTAAACATACACACACAAGTGGATCTGAACTTTGCAGTTGAACATAATGTACAAATCATTGGTTTAAAATGAAACATTAGTTGGTGCTATGTGACAAAATGAATACTGAAACCATTTTATGATTTTTATGAAGCAAAGATGCAAAGAGCTGAACTTAAGTTCATATTTCATGGTATCGATTAGTTATTTTGTCTTTAAAATACCAGAAAATGGCAACTTTCGAACAGCACAGGTCCGATAGCACCAGGTGGCGTCTTCAAACATCTTGCTTTGTCCAATCAACAGTCCAAACCCAAAAAATATTCAGTCAATAATGATATAAAAGACAGAAAAAGAGAAAATTATCACAAATAAGCACATATTTGTGTATTTACTTGTAAAAAAAACACTCAAATGATGATGAATCAATTATCAATTAAACTTTAAAAATGTAATATCTGGCAACTAATTGATGAATCAAGACATTTTTTCAGCTCTTAATGCTAGAACCTCACTCTAGGCCAGAGCTTAATTTTTGATGGCCCACTCAGCCTACACCCCAAAATAACTGTGACTGAACTCAAAGCCAGGACCCAAATATGTCATTAAAACGTAGGTGCTCACAGATATATTAACAATATTAGATATATTAATTTGGCTACTAGAATAAAAAAAAAATCCTCCCTTAAGCATCCATGGCATGTTCAGAGGATGTTTATGGGAACTATGCAAACTCAGACAGCATTCAACAGCAAGAGGAAACAAGTGTCTGAAAGAGAGAGAGAGAGGGAGGGAGACAGACAAAAAATGAGAGCTCAGCTTACTGGCCATTGATCGTTTCTCTGTGATCTTATTAGCCTCTTGTTACTCAGACTGGAATATCATCCTCTGGATCCCCTTACTGGAATATCCGACTCAGTTGACACAGTTGTTAGATCAGCACCTCAACCTGAGTGTCACCCATCAACCAGCCCAACGCACGATGAAGATGTCAAGTGCTGCGCCACTGGGTGGTGTTCACGCCTGTGTGAAGAGCCTCCTGTCCTCATCTAAAGCTGTCAAATGAAGCGAAATAATCTTTAGCAGAGTTTAGCAGAATAAAAGCAAGCAGGTAAAAGTTTAATGTTTTCCTAAAGGGCTCTTCAACAAGATCCTGTGACTTCTCAGGTACCGGGACGGTCTCTACCGCAGCCGATGGGCCCTTGGCGCTGCCGCCTTGCATCACTGTTATACCACACAAAACATTCTGTATTAATCATGATCATGCCCAAGAGACACCCGACCGAGCGCCTGCAGGATCTCGTGTAAGTTCCAGCCATTTCTGACACCTTCCATCAATACCACATGTTCTGACATCGATTGCTGTGTCCTCAGCGTCCTGACTTCACACCTCGCAGGTCACGCTGTGCGAAATCAGCTCCCTGTTTTATTACTCGGGGGACCTCATTGGCTCCGAAGAAGACCATCGGCTTTGACAGGTGGAGCTGCAGTCGACTTTGACAAACTACTGATTAGCCTGTCACTCTGAATGCAGGAGAGCCACGAACTATGTAAAATTCACCCGCCGAGTCCCACTGAGCAGAATGGGTAGCGGACTGAGTGCGTCACCTCGTCGAGATGGATAAATTGAGTAATTATGCTTGAGTTATAAGAGCCGGTCACATTGATACATCTGCGCGAGTGTTTTGGAGCAGAGGTTCCGGTGTCATCTTTGTAATGACTCCCCAGTTTATTAATTACTAGGCTGTAATTATTTAGAAGAACTAACTATGTGAATTAGCAGCTTGACCTCCAAACCTCCACCTTGGAAAGTGGTGCAAACTCACTAGTACATTTATGTATGTGTCATTTTTTGTTGTTGTCACCATCTGACATTTTCATCAAAGAAAAAGAAAGTTGGTGCAGAAACACTGACTTAACCTTTTTCAAAGATTTGTTTGTGCAGTTTTAATCAGCCAAATGAGTTCACATTAAATCCTCGGCACAAGTCTTGGGCTCCCTCATTCATTCCAGAGAATAAGTGAACGGATCCTAAGAATAGCATGAACTTCAACACATCCTTTACCTCAAACCTCAGCAGACCACACTACTGTTGATACCTCCTCTAATTACCGTGATTGACTGTTGTGCAATATTATCTGTGTGGGTCCCCCCACCCTCACATCTACACCCTACAAGTCACCCTGTCCCACACAGTCAGGATCCAGATTTCACCCACTTATTGACCAATGTGACAAATGGTATGGCAAAGGGGGGTGGGGGGAGGGGGTGTTGGAAGGAGGGGCTGCAGTCCTGGGAGAGGGGAAGGTGAGGAGATAAAGTGTACCACTGAATAATTCAGAATGAAAACACAGAGGAAATCGATCACAGGGCCAAAATCTGATATTAACAGCAAATTACACCATAATGTTAGGTGGGAGGTGGCGCTGCGTTTGTGTGTGTGTGTGTGTGTGTCTGTGAGAGAGAGAGATAGAGAGAGAGAGAGAGAGAAACTGAGTCACTGAGGCAACTAAATTCAATATCTGTCATGTGGATCAAACTCACTCGGGGAACTCACTTGGCTTTTATTTTATGACTTTTAAAATAACCATCTGCACCGAAGTGTAATGTTCTCGGTGTTAGTCAGACACTTAAGAGTTGCTAACTAATTAGCGCTACATTGGATTTTATAATTGGCTATCATGGGCCTTTATTGGTCAATTACCCATTCAAATCAAGTGACTCAGCCAAATGTAACAGTCTTATTATTACTCAAATAAAACAAATGCTCTTTGTGGTAGGGGGTTTGAGAAGGAGAGAGATGTGGGGTGAAGGGGGTTGAGGGAGGTGTGGGGGGGGTGGGGGTGTCCAGATTCCCAGTACATCACCAGGTAATTAATATTTTCATTAACTCGCTCTGTGTTGAGCTGCGACCTGCCTCTGATCATTTCATTTCCTCTCCACGGGTTCGATACTGTAGTGGCTCCATAATTAGTTTGATTTATATCTGGCCCCTGTAATGAAGGGGGAGCGCTCATTCCTTTCCCCTTCCGTTTGCCGAGCACCGCCGCTCCGCTCGCTCTCATCTAATGTCCGATAAATGGGCAGGTGTGCGCTCGGTGAAAGGCCTCTGTGTATTGAGACGGCTCGTGAACAAGAAGCGGAGACACGGCCTGTGAAATATTCACACCGGGGTCTTTGAGGGATGGAGCGAGTGCTCACGTGTAGCACAGTGAGGAAACATGGCTTATTAAAGATTGAAGCATACATACGTGATTCTGTTATGTCCTGAGACTGAAATTCTTGATACCGGTGCCCAAAAGCCTTAGGGATTAAGGGAAATGTGGAGAAAAGGAGCTACAGAAGGGGAGTCGAAGGTATCAAAGGCCTCCGGAGGATCTGATCTGTTCTGATTAGCTCGATCAGTGCCAACATTAATGCCTCTGGATAATTAAAACATCTTGTCTCCCCAGATTTTGGTTGATAGTAGCACAAACCCTATCATGATTCTTGAATGAATACAGATCTTGGGTCAGTGTATGTCGCTATGATAGGTGTACTCTCTACCATGTAATGCAATCCACTGTATGGGCTACATGACTTCAGTGGCTTTGCTCTCAGCAGGGTAACAGAGGAGTGCACATGAATGATTTCAGCATTAATAATGCTCCATTGATTATTGTTCTGCTGTTTAAAGGTGAATGGCAAAGCTTTCTGAGCAGCAGGGGACTGAGAGGCCTGTGTGTCTCAGGGAAGGCCTGATTTACATTTTGGAAAGTGCACCTTATTCCCGACAGGGGTTTGCCTATCGTTTTCAGTCAATACTGACTCTGAACTTTCTTTGTTGTGGAACACTCTCCAGTCCTTTGCACACAGGCTGCATTATGGCTCCTCCACACATTTCTTTTTACAGCTTGTGTGTTGTTGGAAACCTGTGTCCAAATCCATAAAGATAATCTGTATAAACTGCATGATTGTTGACAGTTTATTCAGTATGAATGAAATGAAATATTAAAAACACAAATCTATACAGGGGTCTTAATACACACTGTTCCAAAGATTTCCACATATTGCAGCAAAACATATTTGTCAGGCTGCTTCAGTTCGATAATGCAGTAAGTTTCAAGGGCAGTTTTCCCTCAGTAGGCTAACTCCAATTTTTTTGCTGATCACATTATTCATGGGCATGATTGGACTGCAACAGATCTCTGGCCTATTTCAGAGGCAAGCTCCCTCTTCCAAAGACATGAGCAACAGCTCTTGCCAAACTCTGCCCTCCAGCTAGCACTGCATTAAGGTTATCTTAGTCTCAAGATTTCCAGAAAGGTAATCGTCAGCATAATATACACAGCACAACACAGAGGCAAAAAAAGAAGCAACTTTGGTTCGTCCTACATACTACACATACTGAAAAAGTGCAAGTGTAAATGTGCTTTTTAAAATAAAACTACAAATGTAAGGATATAATATTTAATAATACTGGAATATATCTATATTTACATGAGATAAGGCTTTCATTTCTGTACATTTCCAGTCCCAAATCAATGATGATATCATATGAGAGTCCTTTATCTAAGCAAAGTCAAAGGTTCTGATTCATGAATGGGTTTAATATGGGCTACAGGATGCATTTCACTTTAGGTTGTGTTGATGCTCTTTGGGATCGATATGTACCACCAAAAAATTGATAAATGGCAAAGACAGGAAACACTATGCGTTCTCTTCCCAGGTTTCATAAGAGCCAGAGCTAAGCGGGTGGAAACATAAAGATAATCTTCAGTGCCACATAAAAAGGAGCCAAATTAGCTAGCTAGCCAGACTGTCCATCTCAGCATCTCTCAGGCACATTTAGCAGGCATTGAATGCAGCTCTTTCTACCATTTCCCCTTACTCAATTATTGATGGTAATTATCGTGGCGTGCTTAGTCTGCACCATAACAATATATTCTTAACAAGAAGCAAGTCAGTGGGCATTCTCTCAAATTATCTCCTATTTCTAATGGAGGGCTCTTGGTTTTTTCCTCTTGACTCAAAACTCTGATAGTGGTTGATTCTTCTATGTGTGATAATTTACGTGGCCACAAGAGGTAAGACTGCTTTATAACACCTTTATAACACCAGAACAGAAGGTTCACACTTGCTATATGGCACATTCTTCAGGTTGTCTTTATATAGGAATAACTGAACTGATCCACTGAAAAATAAAACAGGAAAGCAAATTTAAACAAAACTCCACCACAGGTTTTGTACCTGTATAAAGGCAGTTGTTATGTTGTACATTATTGACCTTCAGAATAAGACTAAGAAAGTCAGCCAAAAACTGCCAAACAAGCTGCATGTCCCACATTATGTAAAATCAAACTGCACCACACATGTAAACAGACAAAAGTGACAAAAACTAAACAGCTTTCTCTCTCCTGATTATGATCTCGGCCTTTTCTGTCCTCTATTTCCCCTTCTATTCTGGTGGAAGGCCCTAGCTTTCCGTCTTCCAGCGCCGCAGGGCATGGAGCTAGCCGGCGGTGAGTTTCCATCAATTAGTGCACCCCCGCGGCCTCGTGGCAGAACCCACCTTTGACTGCAGAGAGATATTGATTAGTTCAGCTGCACTGTCAGGTCTGGAGTGAGCAGGGCTGGGTGATCCAAGGCCTTCACCGGAGACAAGATCATGTCGAGTTTCTGACACATGTAAGCACACACGTATACACACAGGCACATGCATGCAGGCAGGCAGGCATGTACACACACACATCCACACACACACACACACACACACTCATCACACACACTTGCAGTGCACACATAAAAACGCAATGAAATGTGCACTCTCAGATGACTGCAAGGTGAGAGAGAGGGAAGATAAGAGGAGAAGTCCACAAGAGTGGCTTGTCAGGAGAGTGATGGCTGAGAACTGACAAGTGCTTGTTAGTTTTTTTTTCTCATCCTGGTAGAGTTCCTATGAAAACAACAAGCTGGAGAGCCTCTAGACTCACAGAAAGATGTGATATCACAAGTATGAAACTATAAGTATTGAAAAAGCAAGTGGATGTGAGGCCATCATCCCAAAACAAAACAACACAAACAATACTGCACATATTTTATGTGAGCTGTAACGGCTGCTTGAAAACACAAAAGTCTATACAGTGTATCACAGCAAATTAAATACAGGGCTCATTTGTCTCTAATGCAACAAGATGACCTGGATAAAGTAATATCTGATTTCATTTTTGTAGTCACTTTGGCAGCAATATACAGATGAAAATCAGCACATAAACCAAATAAAAAGAGAACATAATGAAAATAAATCTGTATTTGTGCGTTGTGTATGTATTTCAGGCTGGTTCTTGTGTACTTGCTATTCAGATACTGACAAAAAGCTATGTATTCCTAAGGCCTTTTGCAATGATGCAATCGATGGCAACTCCACAGGTACTCACCTGTAGAGACAAACACTCTATATCTTACTTCTTGGCAAAAATCCTTCAAAACACCTCTGCTGACATAATTTCAAAGCCACGCAGAACTATGTGACTTTGTTGGTAAAATGTACTCTAAATTCATTTGACAGACCACATGATTCTCAGTCAAAAGCTGCCAAAGAAAAGTCAAAATTCACAAGTTGTATAAACAGAACTTTACAAAACAAGATGTTGCAACACAGATGCTTAAGAAACAAGAAAGCAAGGAGGCACAGCAGATGTGAACCTAAAGCAAACACCAGCAGTGTTTTGATTTCATGTTCTCATTGCTGACTTCCACACAACCCAGCACACTCTCACGGAAATACAATACCTGAATATGCAGGAAGTTCTGTCTGTGACTTAACAGACATAACTGTGGATCAAATGCAAATTTACATAAGAAAAGTGAAAGAGGGAGGAAACTGAATCTGACAACAATGCTATCCATAGTACAGTAATCCATAATTAATCCATAAGTAACGTATTCTCCCCAGAAAATCAAGGCACGCTAAAAGATAAACCACATTTATTAATATAGCTACATTATTAAAAGCACATACTGACCACATGAACAGCACCATATTGTCCATAGAGGGAATGCTTATAGAGAGATGCTCATGAGGAACTGTACCCGTTTGTAAAATATCTGTTCTGTGAAGAACAAGGAACCTACTTCTATGGCTTAACCAGACACTTATCATTATGCAATGCAGACATTTTTTTTATTAATTGTAAAGATATATAATAAAGAGCAGTGTGTAATGAGAGTTGCGATAAATCCAAAATAACCCCTTCTTGTTTATCAGCCACATGCTGTGTTCACATAAGGGACTGTGATAAGGAAGGGAGCAGAACTGCATGGTTCCTCTTTTTTTTTTTTAAAGCAAGGCCCTAACTGGCTTTATTAAAATCTTCAATGGATACACCATTTGACTGAGAAAAAAACTTCACATTTCACAAAATAATTTAACAGTTTTGAATTGATAGATCTCTTATCTCTTATAGAGTCATTACGATATCCACTAAATTGCACATTACACAAATGTCATGGAAATCATATAATCGTTTGTCTCTTTAACAAACATTCTCGCCACTTTATTTTAGAACAAAGAGTGCTTTACCTAAACAGTTATCTTCCAGTAAATGACTAAATGAAAAGAACAAAGGTGGTAGCTCTGAGCGGATTAAGGAAAGGCTGAAATAGGATATAATTCGGGGGTGAGATAAATTTAAAAGACCTTTCCCTGCTCATGAAAAAAATTCAGCCTACATGAGTGGATTGCATTACATGATCCCACCGCCCTTTACTGACTCCCTCTCCCCACCTAATAATTTTCACACAATCCCTAAAGCTTTTCTGAAGCCTCTTATGCTGGAAAGTTGGCTGCACTGAAAACAAAGTTCATGGTACTGCTGAATCACTATAAGGCCTTGCTAAGAAACCATCTCAGTCTCTGCATAATGCTCTGTCAGTGAAATATCAGTATTGATTAGTGCATTTCCAGTACATAATTATTACTGTATTTAAAATTATGTTTAGAAATTAAAATTTCTGAATGAAAAGTATGAGTGAAAATTATAGAGAAGAGCCGACACTTTAAACACTTAACAAGGCCTGAAACACTGTGAGACTTACACGGGATTTTAACCAAGTGTGAACTGGACTAAATGACATGCTGCGTCTGCCGTTTGTGTGTCTAAGAACTTAATCAGTGCAAAAACTAAAAGTCCTTCCTCTGTGGCCTGCCTGCTGTGTGTCCCGTACCACACTACTCTGTTTAGAGCACAAGAGGTGAGCGCATGACTTCCTGTCTCCTCTCTACTTTATCCAAGCAGAACAAAGTTACTGATGGAGAACTGAACCCCCCTGCAGTTCCCTGCTCTCTGTTGGTTAAATAATCCATTTCACCTTCTTTTCATCCCCCTCGCTCTGCTCGCACGAGCTGTCATACTATTATGCAGAGATGCTGAGTGCTGGAGCTCTTGCGTTCAGAGGTTATGGGGGTTTATCTGAGGAGAGCTCTTGTGCTTTATGTCGTTCAAGTATTGCACAACAGATAATAAAAAACATGAAGCTTGTTCTGAGCTGTCTAATGGAAATTTCCCATGCTCCAAGAAGTCTTTTGCATGTGTTATTGCCATTACAAAGTTATAAACTCTGCCTTCCTCCCAAAGGTGATACACTGAGTGGCTAGAAAAATAGAAAACCCTGTGTATTTTAATATAATAAAAGGTAAAAACTATCAGTGTGAAACTTATAATTTATCTGAACACTGTGTTGATGTACCTTTTTTGAGATCGTGGTTTATAGACCTGTTGTATTGGACTGCATAAACTTCAGCCTTTAACATGCACATTTTTTTATTATTATTATACTCCATATATAATTACTAGTACTTAGTACTGAGTCAATACTATAGAGCTTCATCATACATCAATTATTTTCTGGGTCGATCGTCTATAAAATGTTGGAAAACAGTGAAAAATGCTTGTCAAAAATTCCTAAAGCCCAAGCTGATGTCTTCAAAGAGGATGTTTTGTCCAAAACTGTCCAAAGCTGCGAAATTATTAATTTATGATCACATAAGACAAAAAAGCAGCAAATCATCACAACTGAGAGCTTGAAAAGTAATGGTTGGTTAAGTAGTGTAGTAGTAGTGCTAGTAAAGGAAATAACCTTTAAACAATTTGTTGATTAAACAGAAAGTTTCTGATTAATTTTCTGTTTATTAGCAAAGTGATTCATTTAATAATTGCACGTTTCTTGTGTATGTTATTGTTGAGTTTTGTGTATCTTAAAGCAAAGATGTCATTTAGTTTTGGCTATAAATGCTGTATGTACAGTATGTGACACTGGTCTATACGATGTACTTGTCCCCATAAAAATAAACACTAAAAAAAAAGAGTAATCATTTTATGTCAAACAACACAAACACAAATAAAGTAGCAGTCTCGTTAGTACTGAACATTTCAAGTCATTTTTATTGCATGACAGCTGGACTGACTGGCATTGTTCCTGTTTTTCTTGCCTGTCACTATGATAGTGTCATTTTGGATCAGTTAACAAAAGATATATATTGTCTCGATAAAAATGTTTCATTTTAATAATTTTTTTTTTTCCTGCGTCCCTGTCGCTTTCGGTGAGTTTTCATATCATGTGCTTCCTCTGTCACACAATGACATTATCATGCATGCAAGTCAACACCGGGGGATCATCTGGGCTGCCCGCCTGTGATTTGCAGCATCCGGACGGTGTCATTTCCCTGCCAAAAAATGTATACCCCTGCTCAAATTGATTGTGTCGCCTCATTGCTTCCGAGGCCAACAGGTCAAAGGCACGGTCATAATTGAGAGGAGAATTAGCAAAACCTTAAATATATGGCAGGTGATATATCATTACCCATAGACTTGACCCTGCCTGACCCCTCCCTGCTCCCATGTGGGCTCCTGCTCAGGCTAGCGTGCGGTAGACGGGGGCCTGCCGCCTCTCAAACAGCTAAATCAACAGCGTCTCGCCACAGCTCATGTTGGAGCGTTTTGCTTGAACGGTTTCATGAAAAACTAATCATCTGTTCATCATGGAGATCAAACATACTAAGGGTGCAATGATTAGGAAAAGCAATCTGATAAACCTTGAAGAGTCACTAGTCCAGATATAATAATTTCAAGATTAAAAATGCCCCCCCCCTTCCCCTCTGCCGCCTCCTTATCATCCTCCTCCCCGGCTCACCTGTCAGCTCTTATACCCTCCTCAAAGTTCAAGCATGGAAGCAAAATTGTTATCTTGTTTGTAATTGCTGCTCAGTTGCCTCGTGCTCAGCCACAGTCTATCTCTATTTCCTGAGCATTTGTCAAAGAGATATAACCTAACCTTATCAGGACTAATTTGTATTCTTCATTCTGCCGAAAAGACGCAAGCTCAAAAGACTGAATTTTCCAATTATTCTTATTCAATTACACCTTACCTATCATATGATTTCATACCCAGAGTACATAAGATTTACCTGCTTGTCATAAATTACATAGAACAAAGCAAACACTGTTTCTCGCAGGATGACTATTTAAATTTCTAATATCTATATGCCGTCTTTAATCTTGTATAGTGCCATTTTCTTGTTTCACATGAAGAATGCATCCAGTAATTAGAAAAGACCCTGTCGACAGGCGGGCCACTCTGTTATCTATTTCCACTTTTGAAGCAAACATGTGAAGTAATATAGAGGTCAAAGCAATCTCCTTGCTTCTCCAATAGCCTCCTCCAACAAAAAAAAAATAATTGGGATGAGAAAGTTTTTACAAAGTGACTGGAGAGAAGTGGAGTTGTTCCAAGGAAACCATTTAAAGTTGGCCAGTGTCAAGGTTCCCAGGAGATCAGAGGAGAAAAAGATGATTTTTCATGTACAGAGACTCTCTAAAGCTTAAACCAATTACCTGCAGGAGCCCCCGTGTTACTTAAGCAAATAAAGTGAAAATAAATAGTGGCTATGTAATGTTGGATACACCTGCTGAACATAATAACATTTTGTCGTTTCCACAAAGTGGACCGGAATGAAATTAGAGGTCCCTGTAGTCTGTAATGAAATGTGGTGCCTCCCGACTCTAATGCATTTTGTCATCATGAGGACATATTAATGCTCTTCTCTAACTTTCTCTTGATTGATGCAGGCTTTGGAAATAAAGACAAGCACAAACATTAATGTCAGGGGACTGCGGCTGGATACATTTCAGCTCAAGATTATTAAAGACATGAAATATGACATGAACAGCCTAAATGAAATATATAGTAGAATAATAGTAAGATTCATATTGAAATGTGAATGTTTTCTTATTAGATATGATGCACAGCTAAAATGGACTTACAATTCAATATCACATATTGAATTTAATTATTTTGAACTTTATGTATACTAGTCGACTTTTTTGATAGCAATAACTGCCGGATTCAGGACTTTCACTTGTCATCGGGTTGTCAGGAAGTGAAGTGTAAAATTTGGAGGTTAGGGTTAGATTTCACAATAATAGTTATAATCTGTTGTACTAAAAAATGTAGAATTAAGAGCTATTTTGTATATCAGCCATAGATGGTATCTTAGATGTATAAATGATGTTAGATTTATTGTTATTTATATGTTTCACTGTTCTTTGTTCTATTTAATGTTAAAGTGTCATGAGTTTAATTCTTTATGTAATTTTATGCAATCAGGTGTGATCATGATGTTCTTACTGTTTTATTCCCTGTTGTGTAAACATTTGTTGATCTTACTGTATATTATACTGTGATATATATATTCATGGAGAGTAGATGTTGTCATGGTTGCAACTAATGGGGACCAAAATAAACAATGAACAGTGGATTAAAAAAAATCTCTAACAAGAAATAAGATGGTCCAGATTCTCCAGATTGTCAGTCCTCACAGCTATAATTAACCACAGAGCAATATGGCCCTTATCTTCTGTGGACGCAGCTGACGGAGACTCTCTCTTCACCCGAGATGGTGTTCAAATGGACCACTGGACATCCCACTGGGACCGGGAAAGATGAAATACAGTGGGGCCCACAATGGAGTCCTACAACTACAAATCCCCAAGGCTGCAGTATCACTCGCACCTCTATGGCATTACCACTCATTACAATACCCCACCTCGGGGCAAAACTAGCAAATACACTCTGTAAACTTTGTCCGTGGCTGCATTATCTTATAAAATATCTCGAATTTACTTGTCCTCTGGTGGTAATAGCTTAATTTATTGCTACTGGGAGGCTAAAAAAAAAATCACAAATAAAGCTTAGCGTGTCTAATTTCACTGTCACCCTCCAAAGCTAGATTAGGAGGAGAAAGGGAGGTCATTATCGGGTGACAGGGAGGCGTTGGTTAATCTGTGAATAATGTCAGGGGTGAGGGTGGAGTAATGTGTGAGGGAGGTTTTTTTTTTTTTTTTGGCAGAGGGGTGCATAGATTGTGTCGTCTGGCAGCTCATCTATATTTTATGCTGCCACTCAGACAAATGAAACCGGAGCCACCCGGAACAAGGGGGGGACCCTCTGACACTTCAAAGGGAAGTCCTATGGGTGGTTCTTATTGAAGCTGGGCCTGTACCAACCCCAACCCACATACATAACCCCCCAACCCATGCTGGGAAGCTGCTGGGGCCTCATTAACCCTTAAACAGGCTTGTGAGGGGCGCGGTGTATGGGAGACTAATTACCCCACCGACACACTGCTAGAAATGCTCCTGCTCCGACACACAAACACAAACACACACCACATACAGTGCCGGTCGTGGCGATGATAGCAGCGATAGTGATGGTGGGAGCTCCAGAGTCTTAAAGCCTTAATTGAAAACCCAGATCCCCCCCCCCTTTTTTTTCTTTTTACTGTTATGATTAGCAGTTTCAGAGCCTCCCCCTCCCCTCTGCAGCCCCATCTTTGCTGTCATACAATAGCAGTATTTCATGATTAGCAAAATCTGACAGTGATAATGAGGAGAAAGGAAAGATAAAAGGGGAGGAAGGAGAGGGGACACGGAATGAGAGGAAAAGAGGCAGATATCAAAGAAGGGTCTAATTGAGGTAAGACAGCCAGCCAAATCCACAGCCCCATTTGCATAAAACGGTGCAGCTTCATTTGGCCGTCTCTAACGACGCTAATGTCTTAACAAATTAATTTTGCTAATTAGGCACGCCCAGTGGAGCTCACCAGCAGATTAAGCAGATTAAACAAACAGATGCTGATTACCCCTGGGCGGGCTGAGAGGTGCATTTCTCTGGCTATGTTCGCCATGTGACTCCTGCGGTATTACAGGTCTTTTACACTGTGACGTGTATGATATAGCGGCGCCTTTTAGGTGCCATTTAGGAAATAGGTTCAGACCACACATTTTGTGTGAAGTGTCAGGTACTGCACACCTGTCGAAACCACCTGACTCACAGTGGTAGAACTTATGTTCACAGCTGCAAGCAGCAGGAATTTATGCAGAATAACTCAATCTGATTCCTCCTGTAGGGAGATTATTTCAAATATAAATATTTGACATGAAAGGCAAGAACACTCGGTGGAGAGGGAGTGTGAGTGCAGAAAGAAAGAAATTTTGAATGCAATAGTGGTGCCGTAATCTACACTCTCTTATCAATTGAGTATTATTGGACAGCAAACTAAACTGCATGTCCTCTGCTGAACAGAAAGAGGAAATGAAAATGAAATGAAATGAATGGAAAACATCCTAAATCAGGCAAGTCCTTCTTCTCTCTGTTTTCTTTGAAACTTCATCAGTTTCTTTCTGCACACACAGACTCAAATTTGTGATGTTTATTGAATTTTTTTGTGATGAAATGCTGAATTTTATTTTTTTAAATATATTTATTTCCTAACCTGATTTCACTTTTCTCTTCTTCTAATGATGCTTATGTGTCTCAGAATGGCTCTTATCACCCTCCAGAGAAAGGGTGTAAACTTGTTGCATCCAGGTTTACAGGTGGAGAGGATGCTAACACTACACAGCTGGTGGAAAAATTATCTCTAACACTGCTGAAGTGTACAGCTTGTCTGCCTGTGTAATGTCAATCAATGAAATTACCTGAACAACATGATCTGCTTTCAAACTTCACTGTAACTGTGTTGGAAATATCTGTAAATATAATTACTCCTCATATTAAATATTATTTTCATTTACAGGAATACAAACATGTTTCACTTTATGTATGAATCAGTATTATTTTTCAGATTAATTTGTTTTTTTTGTAACACATACAAAAACATACAAGGAAGTATTGAATAAGCCATAATTCTTTTAGTTGTTTTCACCTTGCTTCTTTCTATGATGTTGTCAATATTTTACCAATAACCAGACAGCAACATATCAAAAGTATCTGTACTAATGCAGAATGTCTGGGACAGTAAACTATTATTTATTTTTCAGCCTTAACATGCTAAATTAAGTGGATTCAAATAAACACAAAGGCTGACAAAAGTAGTGAATGTGAATCGCTTATACACAGTGATAAATAAATAGAAATGGTATCAAGATAGAAGGGGATGGACATTTTTCACCTCTTTAGTGTAGATCAAGAAGTCTTTTTGGCCTTCCTGACATTGTGTATGTTGTTTGTTTTCTATAATATGTTGTACATGCAAGTCAAAAACAGCACACCTGGGGCACACTCGGGGGCTAGAACTGAAACTGGAAGGTTAAACAGCGAGATTACATCGCAGGGTCTGACTCCGATTCGCCGCGTTACTAATTCTCAACAATCTCACTCTGATAAACACATTCAGCGAGGGAAAACTCTGGGTGTGTTTGCCCTTTTGCCTGTAACTGCCAAAACAACACACTTTACTTCCACTGGCATAATTCTGCTTAGTGGCAGCCTGAGAGCAGTGAAGACTTGAAGTGCAACCCAGAATTGCAAAAACCAAAAAAACATCTCCATCACACATCAAAACTTATATATATATTTTTTTCAGAATTTGAGAAAAACATGTTCAGCATGAAGCCCTCTGAGGAGTGATTGTTATCACTGCTGCCATCGAGCCGTCAGTCTTTCCTTCGAGTTTTAATCCTCACCCTCATCACGGTTTCCAGCCCCAGTGTCCCGCCTCCAGTCCCCTGGTGGTGTGTTGTGTGACAGCTGCTGCCCTCTTTGGCGGTGGTGAAATGAATAGATTATGAGCAGTAATTAGGTATACAGCAGAATCAATGTGCTCTGGGGCAAGGCCTGGGGGTGGGGAAAGAGGTAGGGGGTATAGGGTAGAGGGGTGTGTGTATGGGAAGGAGGGAGAGGGGAGGGAGCAGCAGGGGAGTCAGGAAGAAGCCATGGGGGGGGGTGGGGTGGGGAAAGGTGGGGTGAGGTTTAAAAACCAAAAGGGACGAATCTTGGCATTGGCGTGACTCAGGGTTACTCAGGGGCTTGTTTGAAGATAATTTTGCTTTATTAAAACATGGCTCATATTTTCAAAGTTTTGGGCATCATTCCTATTGGCTCACCAGGTTAACTGTCGAGATCTTGGTATATAGTGAGAAAGCTAGTGGGGCAGACATATAATCATATTTCTCTATCACTTCACATCTTTTTAGATTTGACTATTCTTCATTTTACAGTGTGAAAATAAACAAGACTTGTGGCAAACAACCATCCTCCGATGGAATGAATATGATATCTGACAAGAAAAGTCGTGCAGACATAACTTCCAGGTTTCGCAGATTTAGAAAACTATGTGAAAACTGCACCAATATCGTATCATAATAATGCAAACACAAAGTTTTCCGTTGCAATGAGGGATTATTCTTAAACTTCTTGGTGCACTCAGTTTTACCTCCAAATGAAGTGCTTTAAAAATCTGACAAAGCATTTGGCACAGTGGTGTAGTGGTTAGCACTGTCGCCTCACAGCAAGAGGGGTCTGGGTTCAATTCCCAGTTTACACAGGTACCATGTGCAGTTTGCATGTGCCTGTGTGTGGTACTCCAGCTTCCTCCCACAATCCAAAGACATGCAAGTTAGGTTAATTCGGCAACTCTAAATTGCCCCTAGGTATGAATGTGAGTGTCTGTCTATCTGTGTCAGCCCTGTGACTGACTGGTGTCCAGTCCAGGGTGTACTCCAGCACCCCCTGTGACCCTGTGTCAGGATAAAGTGAGAATAGAAAATGAATGGATGGACTTTATTGTGCATGCAATGTTTCAAAATGTCAGCAATTACTTTGGTGAATACAGTCTTGTTGTAACTAATAGACAGATGGACAAAACTATGGAAATAGAACTGATAACTTTCCATTAAATAATCACTGAAAATAAAATGGGGTTAGATTTCCTGATATAGAGTATGACAATCTGAGGGATCTTGTATAAGAATCTTTCCTGGGCTTTCGTTTGATGTATGCTTCATGTTAAAGGAGGACAGTGGACATCACTAATGAGATGAAAATGAAATGAAATAAAAACTCTGAAGCGGTGGAAGATGTTTTTAAAGGAACCATTTTTTTCTAAAGGAACAACAAATGAAAAGGAGTATGATGGGGTTGTGGGGGGGGGTTGTTGAGTAGAGGAGGAGGCTGAGAAGAGAGAGCGAGGTGGTGGTGGTGTGGTGTAGGGTGATGTTATACCCATCCCCAGCCCCGGATATACCCTCCAGTAATGCATCTTACTCCTTTTTTAGTGGCAGAGTGTGGGATGACCTGCCTGTGATCTCCTCCATAATTAACATATGCTTGTTAGTCAAGGTTGGTTGGAGGCTCTCCGACCCACACACACACACACACACACACCACACACAAAATGAAGATCTGCTTCTCACACGGGTACTTAGAGAAGAATGAGGCAGACACTCACAGAGTTATATAACAGAGACGCGACCATACAGGCCGGATTTTAAATCCCTGTGTGTCTGTCACTTTGAGCACATTACCATACGTGTTAATTCCTGCAATCTCTTTCATTTTGTCCGAGCTCAAATAACACTTATCAGCGTCGAGGCCTTGGGTAGGCCTGATCAAATTTGCTCTGAAAATGACTCCGGACCACTTTAATAGGGTCATGAATATGAAGTGCTGAATGCGCACGTGTCGTATTTGTCCAATCTCTCCCAACCTCATTTGGACATAATGAAGACATGGCCCCACTTCTGATTATTCCCCCCATTTCCCAGGGCTCTTGACCTCTCTGTGAAAGATAAATAGAATCTCCTTAACCCATCAGGATAACAGATGAGAATCAGCGTGTGTCTCCAGCTACGTTATGCCAATTTACTCTCCTCCAGACAATCCACAATTGTGCCGAGGTGTTTCATCATGATAACTGCGTTATCAGTGGGGACCTTAGCTTACTTCAAATGCTACACCTCCTTCAAGAGAAAGCACAGATAAAGGGAGAAATGTTGTAGTTGGTCAGAAAAAAAAAGGAGACAGAAACAGAGGAATGGAAGGAAAAGTCTCAACATCCATGTGTGGTGCTGCTGCAGCCACAAGTGCATCTGTACTGTATGCATGTTTATATGTGTGTGTATGGAGGGGGGCATGCTGTCTGGTTATGTAGAGGTGTCTAGTGTGTGTGTGTCTGTGTGTGTGTTTGCTCTCACAGCATCTCAATGACATCAAAGCACTGTGCAAACTGAGCCCCTGGCAGCTCTTTAGAATCCCATCTCCCCTCTCTGTTTAAAGCAGGACAAGAGAGAAAAGACCCGAACTAATAAAAAGAGGTCTTATTCAAAAGAGGAGTAGACTGCTCAAATGTGTGTCATATTTATGTGTGTGTTGCAAGGAGAGGAGGAAGAGATAGGAGGAAGAAAGAGAGGAAAATGGGCGAAAGAAGACAGAGAGATAATAGGGAAAGGTAGCAAGAGTGAGGGTGATAGAAAGGGGAAATAAAAGAGGGCACTGGGAGCAAATAAGGGAGCGAAGCAGGAAAAAAAGGAAGGAAGTGAGTGTTTCCCCAAAGCTTAGCTCTTTTTTCGCACAGCTCTTCATCGCTCATTTCTCCTTGTGATGCTGACACAAAAGGTGAAGCGATTGTTTGTATAATCAAACAAAGCACAGGCCAGCAATCTCGCACTTTATCTGCTTTGTTCCATGCCAAAGGCTGTTCTGAGTGCTGTCAGTGATGGTTTTTATGCTTAAAATGGAGCGCGAATGAAGAGGAATGAAAGAAAAACGGTCATCGTGTCATCGTGAACGATCTGAGTTTGGGCCAGTAAAATGGTAACCTGCACGAAAAAGTCGCTCGGTGAATTCGTATTCATTAACGTTTTGTGGTATTTGCACAATTAAAACCTCAGCAAATCAAGTGCATTCTTCATCTGTGTTTCTCATCACCAGTTATCCTTCATTGTTTGTGTCTTCATCACGTGATATTTTCTGTCTTTTCCTTTTAAT
The DNA here is from genome assembly GCA_023238725.1 of Scortum barcoo. Taxonomy (NCBI): domain Eukaryota; kingdom Metazoa; phylum Chordata; class Actinopteri; order Centrarchiformes; family Terapontidae; genus Scortum; species Scortum barcoo. The sequence continues at coordinate 11,282,780 of CM041531.1, forward strand.
GGCTGCCAATCCTTTGCATAACCTGACAAGAGTTTCCTGAAAAAAAAAAAAAAGACCTGAGCACATTTAAAATACTGCTTTTTTTTTTTTTTTTTTTTTTTGTTTCCCTCGTCTTTTAACGGCTCTCTGACTTGAGATGCAGTGAGCGAGAAATCGAAAGCATGAGACAGAGGAAGGAGTGCAGAGGGAGAAAAAGCCCATTTCAATTGACGTTGTAAAATAAAATACTTTGTAAAGGAGAAATAAATGCTGCAGTGAGTGGAAGATTCATGCGCTCAAATAAACTGGGGCTTTTGAATTTTTAATTGGAGCGGCCCTAATTATGGCCATCAGACAGTACTTCTAAACACACTCACTGCACTTTCTCCCCATTGCTCTTTCCCCCAGCCTCTCCAGTTTGGCTGTGGACGAGGCCTCAGTCCGGGTGTATTTTTCCATGCCATTAATATTTGATGAAAATGGGCCAGGCTGCATCAGCTGCTCATCGCCACTAAGAACATGGCCTCCATTATGAGCCCTGTGCTTCCTCTCAGCCGTGTACATTAGCGGGATGACAGAACGCAACAGAACGCGTGGATGGATGGGAGGTGTGAATGCACATGCGCTCGCTTGGGTTAAAGTATTGGTTGCGCATGTGGATGTGTGTGTGTGTGTGTGTGTGTGTGTGTGCCGACTGTCGTCAAGCATCATCCCTGTCGATTGATGCTATTAGATGTTGAGAAACAGTTGGGTGTGAGCTATAATTGAGCTGACACTAATAATGAAAGCAGATACTGTCTGGAAGCCCTTGGCAATATGCTAAAGATATTGATGCCCCTAATAATTCAGGGGCTCGACAGAGTGGAGGAGAAATCTTTTTTTTCTCTTTCAGATCTTGCCCAGGAAGCAGGGAAATAAGATTTAAAATGGCTCTAAAACGTAGTGAAGCTCCATCTTTTAAAGCTTTTTCTGGTCTAGCATTCGGTCATTATGAATCACTGACAGACGCACAAGGAAGTTCAGACGGTATAGATTACAGCATGATGGAGTTTGGAGGAAATTGCTCCTCATTTTATTGAGGTTACACTGTATTGTAGTCAACCATAAGAAAAACATGCTGCCATATTTAATTTGACAGGGCAGGTGCCACGCACACGCACGCACACGCGCATGCACACGCAGAAATGTTTTGTTTCCATGGATCACTCACTGGGGAATGTAGGAAGCCAATGTTTTTTTTTTTGGGATTGTAAGTTTGTGTTGAGCCATAGTCAAGGACCCCCATAATGACCAACTCAACCTTGTGACTCCTGTCTGAGAGGCAGGTCCCTGGGGGTGACATGAGTGTGTGTTAGTGTGTGCGCGTGTGTGAGCGTGTGCGTGTGCGGACAAGGGGGGTTGACCCCATAATCTGAAGATAAGGTAAAAGGTCCAGTCGATAAGAGGAATAGAGTTAGAAAAGATAGATATATGGGTTTGACATATCTTTCACATGCCTCTCATATGGATGCATTAATATTTATGCATATCATTGTCATGTCTAAAAAAAAATAATGACCAGGGAACACGTGGCCACACACAGTTCAAATGATCCATCCACTATGTACATGTGCTTTTTTTCTACGTCAGTAGCTCAAAATCCACAGCTTGCATTTTCTCCTCACTGCTTTTCTCGTTAATCAGCTAAATTATTCAAGGGGCCAAAATCAGTCACAGTCATGCACTTTGGTCAAAACCATAAATGCTGCTAAAACATGAAATGACTGATTGGCAAGTTCCATTTGACGGGGCTAAAAAGGGCAACTTTGAGCTGAAGCTCAGCGGTGATGCCAAATGGAAAGAGACTGGGGTAAGTAGAGTAGAAAGCACCTGTCATCTCCAGCTCTCAGCCTGCTTGATTAACATCAAATTTTAATTTTTCTCTCAGAGCTGTGTGCTGAAAGCGTGTTATGCTCCTGCTGCACAAGCCCTCGTCTCCCCGAGTTTGTAGGTTATAGGGCTAAAGCAAACCAGGGAAAGCAATACGATATGACGTGTGGTGTGTGTGTGAGTGTGTGTGCGTGTGTTTGCTTGTTTAAAACAGACGGGGATAGAGAAAAATATTTCAGCATTCAAACTTTACACCACACTTATATATTCTTGATGACTACATGTGCTATTTAAATGAATTGCACATTTGTGAATACAATATCCATCTGTTACATACTAATAGACCCAACTTCATTAAAATAAATTCCCATCCTTCCCTGATTTATTGTCTGTTGAGTTAAACTGTCTCTCACCATGTAAAAATAAAAACCCTATCTGGGGAAATATAGAACACAATTACTTCAAAGGCTTCCCCAAAAGCACAACACAAAGCTACATGAATGCAGGACCCCAAACAACTCTAAACGGTCGCAGTCCCAACATGGTGGCTCTTAATTGGGTGGTGAAAATCACACGGGCCTTTTGTTTAGCTCCGTGCACCAGCAACGTGCCCCGCTCCTTCCTCTCCGACTCGCACTCGCTCTCTCTTTCTCATTTGCATATTCATTGAGATATCAATTATTTATTCCTCGCTACAACGACTAGCTGCATTGCTATGTGCCTCTATACAATATAACATACCAGTGTATGCATTTTACTGAATAATACATTGAATATGTGGAATAAATCAATATGTAATGATACCAAATAACAACACCAGGATATTGTAAAAATACAGACATATAAATATAAAAAAGTATAAAGACAGATGCACTGACTTGTATTTATTTTATAGGTTTAGTTATTTTTGTTAATTATGTTGATTTGTGTTCATCACCAAAAAAATGCACAATTTTCTGTAATTTTATAGTATAGGTTTTTTCTATGACTATGATTAAACCAAAATATATCGGCTTTAATTGCAATTTAAACATTTAAGATTAAGGATATTAAAGAAATTAGTTTTTGAATAAGTTTAATAGAAATGGAGAATAGAATATAAGGATCAACATTACATTTCACAGGTAATCTTTTTTCCTTCACAGATGATAAATTTCATGTGTGTTTGCTCATCTGTGCGGGAGCACAAACATGCAACCATGCACACATGCACACACACACACTCTCACACAAACACACACACACGCATATCTATACAACTGAACTGTTCTGCCCCAGCATGTAATATATGTGCATTCATATAAGAAGGCATTAGAGTGCATGCAAAGGTAAGAATAGGACACAGTATTTGAAAACCTCCCATACAATAACCCCATTACCCCTTGAGACACATTCCCATTTACATGCTTTTGCCCCCGTGAGCTGTTTTACCATGATCGTGTTATTATTATTATTATTATTGTAGGGAAACAATGAGATGACTAATCAAACTATAATTTCAGCAGTGCAGAGCAACTACACTAACTACTACAGCTGCACCTCAACCAAGTATGACCTGAGGAAAAAAAAAAAAAAAATCATGGCCTCACCAGCCAATACTCGTTCTCCTTCAAGCCAGCTCCGACACAGACACACACTCACATAACCACACACACACATATATACACTATCTCACAAATACACACACACACACACACATCAACACACCATCGCTCGTTGCCGTAGCACAGAATAGATGACCGCACTTACTTTAAATGTCCCGTGAAGGAAAGTTTTCAGATTTTTTTCTTCTCTCCTCCGCCTCCCTCAGACCTACTCCGCTCTCAGCTCGGAGAAAGTGTGCCTGCTATAGGCACCAAGCTGTTAGCCCCTCTTATCAGATATCTATAGCTAAAAAAGCAGGTAGCTCCCTATCATTTTATACATTTTCCCTTGTATGGTCTTCCACCTTGCACGGATGCAGACTGTGCTCTCTGCATCTGGTTGCACAAGCACAATCAATATGGAAGGGGAGAGCTATTTTATGATTGGAGAAGTTGTTGTGTTTTTGGTGGTGAAATTCATTATTTAGTATCTGAACCTTCAGCAATTCAGTATCATTTATTCATAAAGTCCCTTTTTGCCAGGAGGAAATGGATACAGCTGCAGCAACTGAGAGAGAGAGAGAGAGAGAGAGAGAGAGGAGGGAGAGAGAGAGAGAAGGGGAGAGGGGGGAGAGAGAGGGAGCAAGAAAGAGAACGAGGGGGAGAGATGAAGTGAAAGAACACGTGCGGGGCGTGCGAGCAGGGGAGGTGGATGGATTGATGATATTGATCAGGCACCTCTTGAAATAAAGGCATCGGGGGGCTTTATTTTTTCAAGCCCCGGTGATTGACAGATAAAGCGAGGAGATGGCTGGGAGGAGGAGCGGGCCTTGAACATCACATGCCGGTGCTGAGCGATTAAAAGGAGCTCTTCTGACAAGCGCAGCGAGGCAGGCTCAAGCACACTACAGAGGCAGAGGGATGGATTGTGAGGAATCACTCGAAATGATGTTTGTTTACTTTGCAAAAACACAGGAGAAAGAGAGCAGAGAAGGGGAGAGTTGTTAAGTGGAGGAGTTATGCGCGAAAACGGCTTGCTTTGTAAAGTTGTTCCTCAGAAGCTGCAGCTATGGACCGTACAAATGCTGACTAATGTCGATGCTGCTGCACCGTTCTTTGAAATGGAAGAAAAAAAAAAAGAAGAATCACAACAGATGCAATAAAGGCGCAGCTTTAAAAAAAATGGCAGTGCATTCTGTTGATGTCTGAATCTACAGTGTGTAGCATGTTATAGAAATGAGAAGAGATGTATGAAATCATTTACCACGCAATGTTTTTCCATGCTTTTTCTTTGACAAGGAAATCTGTCTGCAGTCACAGAAAAAGGGGGGGAAAGGGCCTTCTTTTTTTTTTCATTGTCTGTTTTGTATTCTGTTCAAAATAAATGCAATTTGAAAATCGTTCCAGGTCTTGAATTATTTAGATTCAACTTAGTGCAACGGTAGCACCAGAAATTGCTGAGATCCATCTCAGTCAGGCAGTAAAGAATGAGGTGCACCTGTAGCTGCCGTGGCCTTTGGCTCCAGAGCCGCCATTGGCTGCCATGACTTCCTGTTTTGTGTGCGTGAGTGTTGTTTGTTGATGTGCGTCTGTGTAGTTGCTTGTTTGCTTCATTGGAACTGTAGGAAATCTGCACCGAGTTATTAAATCGGGTTATTCATTAATTGAAATCTACAAATATGTGAACTGCTTAAATTTAACTCTTTTAATTGAGGGTCAAAATTTGCATCTTATAGCTGAACTGAAAAGTGAGTGGATTGTTGCTTCTAATAAATAAATCTTTTTTACTTATATCAGCTAGATAAAACAAGGGGAGTTAATGTCTTTTATCTCTAAAATAATAATGAACTAAAACAAAGAAACTATACAATTCTTTCACTATGAGTACTGTTGGCTATAGGGAGATCACATACTTGTTACTAAAATATAAAGTATTTGCTCTCATTCTGCTTAATGTGTGTCTTTGTTCCAATCAATGTTTCAGTGGGCTGCAACCTGCCAAGAAGGGCCTTAAATGTGTGCCAGTCCTGTTTCAGAACTTGATACTAAACGTATGTATTTATTCGTTTGTTCACTCTCATAAATCCTTTTAGCCAAGGTGCCTGCCTTTGTCCTGCTCTCTGTTGTGGCTCCATTGTGAGTTATAAAGCTTTCAGTGTTTTGGTGAAGGCTGCATGCCACACAAGGAATGTGGAGACCTTTAGCAGGATGTGTTTTGTGTTCATTTTTGGAATACGTTGGATATGAAATTGGCATAATACAAAATAAAAGTACATTAGCGTTTGGTTTTCTTTAGTTCGGTGTTTACAGAAGCTGTGAAAGGTAAAAGAAATGAAATACAAAGAGGAAAACAGTACTGCTTCACAATGCCTGTATCACCATCAACAACACTTAAAATCCTCACATGGTTTTATGACAAAGAAAAAATAATTGAAATGTCAAGAAATTGCAGCTTTATAACTATAGTGGGCTATTTTGAACAACATTTCTGAGAGTCTGCTTGGTCTGAAAATGTGTGAGATGTTGCCACATTTGTGAAAAAAAAAAAAGACTTTTATACCTACAGGGTGCTGTAAAAGCCTGAAACAAGTGTATGGACTTTATATACTGTGAGCTTTAGCCTAAATGCCAAGATGTCTCTTCCAACCTGAGACTGTGTAGCTTTTATTTTCCTATGAAATGATTGGCAATTTAGAGCTCTGTGAATTACCTAAGCTATTGGTACTGGTAATATTTTTGAGCCAAGGATATGTGCACATTTTCAGTCCCGAGGAAAAAAGCTTCTAAACCATGCAGTGAATAAAAGGTGGTTTTAGAAAATAACTCTAATGTATAATGGCAGATAGAAAGCAGAGTGAAGTGAAGGTGTTAGACAAAATGTGCACAAAAAAGAGGCACAATTTGTGAACAAACTGTAAGACAACAATAGCCCCTCTACCTACTCTATACCTTTCTGTACAAGGAATCCAATACGTAAATCCCAAATATAAGAAGATCCAAGCAATGTTCTCCGGTGTTCTGAAAACTCTTTAGTTCTTGGAAAGTTTCCTCACATCTCATTAAGTATGCCAACATACCTTTATTCTGTATGACCACAAAACAGGACTAGACCAAAGGATATAAAAGAAAAAAAAAACTGGGTTTACTGTTTGCTCTCAACAGACAAGCCTCAGGGTTTTATTTTGTCTTTGTCCTTCTCTAATGGCATTGCAACTTGGTATGTGACAGGTGAACAGATTATTCACTTAATGGACACACCCCGGTGAATTCAAACAGACTTATCAAAAGTCAGGCATGAGTCTGGGCAGATGTTTGCCCCTAACATTAGAAGAAAACCATCAACAACAATATTTAAGATCAAAATTATCCACAACTGCACTTAATAGGGACAACTGTAATTTAGAGTTACTGTATAGGTAATGCTGTATGGTTTAATTTACTAATACAAATGTTTTAAGACTGTATATTAAACAGAACTCTTCTTGACATCTTAAAAGGTTATCATTTGCAGAGGAGGGCTCACTTGATAAATGGTTTTTGTTGAGCAAGAGCAAAATATATATTGATCATGGGCCATAATACAGCAGATTAATAGAGCGGCCATGTGATTGTTTTTTCAGCCTGTCTGCATTCGGATGCTCAGGGGAGTCTGCTGCCTTCTCTCTGATGTCATGGATGCAGTAAGTTTTGGCAATGCTGGAAAAAAAAAAAGAGGCTGTATTATACCATCTGTTACCTCATAAGGCCGGGATGATTTATTGCACCTCGCTTGATGTAAGAGCACTCCGTTGTGTCACGTTATTAAATTAATTATTTAAGTTGCCTGATAACCTCGCAGCACTGCAGCGAGGCAGACGTCATTTCTCTTGCCGCAAACTTTGCAAAGAATAGTTCCACCTTGCGAACTCCACAGCGTCCAGAGGATGCTGTTGCAACGTGCTGATCACTCCGAGAGAAGACAACAAAACTACATGGGAAGAGAAAAAAAAAAATCCTTTCAAGTCGTTCTTGATCGGGGAGACGCCTGCATTGGGGCTACTCTCAGCGGTGGATTGACTGGCAACTCTGGAGCCAGTCATGTCAGCTGTCGATCAAACTGTCAGAGCACGAACGTCTGGCTCCAAAGCCTCCGTGACTGTTAGCAGCGCAGGACTACCAGGGGCCAAACCGCATTAAAGCTTCTCGCTTCTCCTTCATTACCACAGCGACACAATAGCTCTGCCTGCCAAAACCCCTGTGAATTCACACTCTTTTCTAAATTACCTGTATCTCCAGCCCAATGTGATACAATTAGGAGTTGATTATGTGTAAATCAAATGATGACAGCCTGGCCGTGTGGCTGTCTGGCATGTTGTCATTCCCTGGTAGCCAATCCACTGCCTCGGGAGAGTGGTAATTGATTCCCGGGCCCCCCTGTGGGAAAGCTGCTCCCCTCATCTTGCATGGCACGGTTGTATCCCCGACACGAGAATTTTCAACGAGTGTACACGTCTGCATCGTTATTTCTCTGTGAACTTTGACCCGCAGCGCTTTGGAAGCTTGAAATGGAAAGATTTTGTCTCCTGTTGCACAGTGAGAGTGGGATAAGGGCAAAGTATGTAATATAAATGTCGACACATTTGTGTGCATACGTACTTGTTGGAGCATTAATTAACCCTAAAATGTGTTTTCACGTTATGTTTGTGTCCGTGTATTTGTGGCTGGTGCCAAATCACCGACTTCTTTCTGAAGCCTGTTTGAAAAATTTATGAGATGTTGAACCATTGTGTTTGTGTGTGTGCACATCCTGATGTGTGTGTGTGTGTGTGTGCTTACGTACTTCAAAGCGTAAGTGCGCATGTTAACCTTTACTTTTTTGCTTTCTACCTGAAGCCTCAATGCTCACTGTGATGTGACTTGTAGCTTATTATTTGCTCATGATATCCGCTCAAATGGAAAAACTGCTTATTTTTGTAGTCCTGAACCATCGAATATTCTCCTATGAAGTGAGGACAGAAAAAAATTTAGATGCAGCATTATGTTGTTAGGCAATGATGTGCCATGATAAATAATCTGGGTTATCTCAAGCAAGTTCTAAGCATTTTTATACATTAACTTTTGTTCAAGCTAACTAGCTTGAATGAATGCATGTCAAGGTTGTCCACACACAGCTGCAAGCCACTGCTGGAAAGAGAAGTTAGTTTGGGAAAGTTTTGATACGAATTGTTTTAAAATGTCCATTACTATTTAGCATGACAGGAAACTTAAATCCATTTCATTCTTATTTTTTTTTTAATGTAGGGGAGCTCTGACACTGAAAATAAGATTTTTAGACGGGAGAACTTGTTACCCTGTTGCTCAACTGCATTTCCTTGGCCTGTCATTTGGACGTCTGCTAAGACACACAATATATAAACAGAGACAGAAAAACAATATGTGAGGGATTACACACACTGTGACCTGTGAGTGTGTCAAAAAAAAAAAAAGGCATCTTGTGAGAGCACTCCAGTTACCAGTGTGAGCGCTATGAGCGTGCTTCATTGAGGATTAGGCCTTTCAGAATCACTCGTCCACAGATCTCTGCCAGTATTCCCAGTGAGACTGATTATCCGGGCCTGTCACAGACACAGAGGATAATTACAGGGTCTCCCTTAGGTCACTGCTCTCTCCATGCCCCACGCATGGAAATACACTGCGCAGCGAGATGCCAAAGATGACTGGGAGGGAACACAGGTTACTCTCACACTCGCACACACCAAAACCACAGACAAACAATTTCTCTTGCTCTGTGCCTCTTGTCGCTGCCGTTTTCGTCTGTCTACATTTTTCTACTACAGTCCTCTTCTTCATCCTTTGTCTGGTATATCAGGTGTTCCTCTCTTTCTCAGACATGTTCTCAGTTAAGCTGTCTCCCCCTCTCTTTCTCAGGTGCTCCCATTCTCCTCATTGCTAACATTTCCCTTTTTCACCCACCACTTTTGTTTCACGTCCCCTCCGTCAGCTCTTCCTCTCCCCCTAGTGGCCCATTCCTAAATGACATGGCTGAGGCTCGGGACACCGGCACAGCACAAACTCATCTTCCATGCAGGCCACAGAAGTAATTGCCATTCCTGCTGGTGGGCGACCGAGACGCAAGAAAAGATAGGGGAGAGAAAAAAAAATGAGCTAGGGATAGAAACTCCACAAGGACAAAGTGACACTGGAAGAAATCCTAGACCACCACTTGTCCCAGAGCCCCTACAGGAACATAACACCAAAGCCCCTTTTCCTTCCAAAATAAAACTGCTTGCAGACTGAATCCTCTTAGAGGACTCGCCACAATAACACCATGCGTGTGTGTATTGAAAAGGAAGACTAAACAAATAAACGTTTCAACCTGTCCCAGCTAGGTTCTGTTGATTGTGTGAAGAGCCACAACACAACGCTAGATTTGTTTTTGTCATTGTGTTTATGAGGCATGTTTTAAAACTTTTTTAAGGTTTTAATTATCATTTCAGCTCCAGCTTTTCAAGCTGCTGTTGCTGCTGGCCAAAGGGATCATATCGCTCAGTCAACACACTGAAAGAAATAAAAGGAGTGACATCACTGTTGTTTTGTTCAGCATTGCACTGATAGTGGCTCTCATAAATAAATGATAAGGCGCAGGCTGAGCCAGGTTGGGTCACAGGGTGTACTTGTTCATAGGATAGGTTTGACCCAATATGTCTGGTCGTGTGGGAGAAATCTATGCAGACTAGCAGCAAGCAAACAAGCGAGAGAAAGAAAAGTGATAGAAAGAAAGCGATTGGGGAACAGAAATGCAGAAGATGAAACTAAGACAAAAGAAAAGACACCACGGTGCACTGCAGCTGTGCCATTTAGTTAAAAGAAAAAGCATCCTGTTCCGTTTTGTCCTCTGTGACAAGCTTCAGAGGCATTAGCAGCATTTAGGATCACTTCAGAGCCAACCTCGTGCACCGCCCAGAACCCCACCCTCCCTTCACCCTCTCACTCTGTGTGTGGCTGCTTAATTATTGATGCTTATGTATTGCTGATTTTGGTCTTTGTGTTGTCCCTGGTGAATGCTCTGGTGAGGCGGATGGAGGTATTTATCTAACTCAGAAAGTAGGGCTCTATTCCTCATCCTGTCCACGCACCACCAGGCCATCCCAATGGATATGACCTCAGCACCGTCGTGCCGAGAGGACGTTCTCACAAACGCAGGAGTATATGTTTTCATTTACCACTGAAATTATATACAGGATGGAGCTGTGGGTCATGCTTCAGTCTACTGTAGTTTGTGAGCCATTAAATGGGCCATAATGTTGAAAATTCATGATAAAAATGTGCATGAAAGATTAAAATTTTGGTCTGTGCTATAAAACCATGCTTGATAAGTGGTTTAAAATTTATTCATGCTTATTTCACACACACATTAATATACAGTGTATAGTTCTTGTTACATCAGTTTTAGGTAATGTTTTATATGTATGTGTGTTAGGTTGTATGATATCATATTGTCCACAATACAAGTATAATGTTGGTACATAACTGCTGCATTTAGCCTCTTGTGTTCGAAGGAAGCACAATGCTGCTCTCTTGTGATGAAAACACATCATTGCAGTTTTTTGTAATTTCAGCAGTGGCGCTAGTGCATCACATATTGATACAACACTCCATACAAGTATATACTACTGCCACTTAAACCTTATGAGTGTACACTCAAAAATCAACCACTGTCAGCTCTGAGAATACTTTACTTCACGTTTCTGCTGTGGACTCACTTCATCCTCAATCCCAGTTAAGAATCAATATGAGATATTTAATTGAAACACAGCAAGTGTATTCAATTACATATGACATACTAATTGTTTACAGCATATACTGTATGGTGTTTATTGTATTATATGTTTTTTTCAGTTAGTACCCCCCCCCAAAAAAAATATACTTGAATGTTGATGAAAATGATGATGTGTTCATGCAAGTCAATTAAAATTCAGCCTTGGAACGTTTCTACCAAAAAAATAGTTATTTCTGATTTCCTGGGGTGTTCACAAAACTATTTTACCAACAACCAACAATTTGTTTTAACTTTTTGCAGCTGTGAGTAGCTCCATTGACAGCACTGTTTTTTTGTGTGTGTGTCTGCATACCTGCTGTTTTGTGTGTGTTCTGTGTTTTCCTGTGTGAACTCACTAACTACACACTCAGCACCTGATTAGATTTCATCTGTAACATGGATTTGTAACAAAGCTAGTGTGTAGTTGTTGAAGTTGAAGTTGAAGTTGTGAAAATGACCAACATGTTAAATCATTTTACAGGAGAAATTCAATTGTGAAATTGTGTCACACACGTGGAATTCAATCTCTCATTTCTGTGTGCATGGAATTCATTTTTGTGTGTTCAATTAGACATGCTTTGTGAATCAATATTCTGTGGTCTCCAATGGTCAGAACAGAGCTACTTTGAGGAAAAATACTCACTGGCCATTTTATCCCACAGTTTTCCATTCTCAAATAGAAGGTAAGACCTAAAGGTCTCCTACTGTCAGTCTCCGAGCTGTTCAATAGATCTTATCAAACAGATCTGGTTACACAAGCTGTAGCTCTAAGAAGGTGGAGGACCTCCAAAAACAATATTAGCAGTATTGACATCTTTAATGTGTGGCAAAGGTCTAATCCCAGGGGCCACAGCACTAATGGGGAAATATTGAGTGTTGCCAGAACAGAGGTTTTCTTCTAATCTGTCCATTATGTGCTTTGGACAACCACTTTCACCAGAGATGAATGTACGGAGATGGATGGGAGATAATGTAATCAATTTTGATACAATAAAAGGGGTGATAACTCAAAGTCGGTCACACTCTCCGATGATTAGCCCGTGTCCGTCTGAAAGAATACTATTAAACTCAGATCTCTGAGCCATTTCCTCTTAGTCTCTCTTTCTACGGTTTGCTGAGTAATCCAATCAATGCAACCCTTTCGTCTTTCCCTATTTCATCCCTGACTTATTGCAACCCTTAAAAATCTTTAATGTCACTCAGATTTTTTTTCTCTTGAACATTACCGGCAATCAACCATTTTCCACATTCCTCTAGCCGTCAGTCCATTAGGAGACCATAAGTCTCCACTATTTAAGCCTGTGCACATAGCTTCGCACGTTTGACTAAATAAGGGAACTGGCAGGATGCGAGAGACAGTGAGGGAATTGGGGAGCTGAAATTGGGCGATTGAAGAAGATGTGTCCAGTTCTCTGATGCATAACTAAGACAACACAGTGGGTCTGTGGTTTTTGCAACACACAATACTCTTCTTTTGCCCTGGGCTGTATCAGAGCGCCCTATCTCTCCTCCACATCCAGCCATGCTGGGTCCACACATCAGCCCAGCCAGCCAGCGGATGGCACTGTAGCTGGTGATAACACACCGCATTGTCTCTGAGTTTGGAACATGTCTGGCCCCAGTCTTACGCTGCAACTCCAACTAAAGCTGCTTCTGGGTGGGAAGAGGTGTGTGGAGTTCTGGAATAAAAGGTACAACTGCGGAGCTAAAATCACCTGTGCCATTTGATGCAGTTTGTCTTATTTTACTTGAAAGATATTGTATGAAATGTAGGGCTGCAACTATGATTATTTTCATTGTCTTTCCATCCATCAGTCATTTTTTTCTTTTAACAGATATTCTGTCATAATATTGACGTATGCCAAGTCAACTTCTTCATATCGTCTAACGCTAACACCCCCAATACCAAACAAACAGTCAAAACGATGGAACAAGTGAATTTTCAGCCTTTTATGTCTAATAGAGGACTTTAACAATAAACTGACTATTAAAGTTGTTGCAGACAAATATTTTGCTGATCAATTTATTTAGAGTTTCAGCTCTGATAAAATCACATTTCTTTGTGCTCATATAACATTAAAAACTGCAGTCTGTGGTAGAATTAAATCTCTTTCTGCGTCATTTCTCCCTCTCAAACTCATAAATCCTGACCACAATGTCAACCTGACTCCTAACTCTGAGGACTCGATAATTAAAATACACACTTTTTTTTTTTACACATAAAAAGCCTGACTTACACTCACACTGTCTTGTCTGCAGCGTCTGTGATCACTTGAATCAGTCAGCTACAGTAAATGGTGGACCCTTTTCACTGCAGACAAAAAAGAAAATCAAAAGCCCTCTGTCATGGAGACCAGAGTCTGCAGTTCAGCAAATAAATAATTGCCCAAATGATTTGATTTTCAATTCTTCACTGGGCACTGATTGACCATTTTAATGTTTACTGTTTGAGAGACTGCAGATAGTGACTGGTGCAGCAGAGAAGGACCGGCCTTCCCACCTGCATAAAAAGCAACCTTTATGAGTAATGTTCACACGTCATAGAGACTTTAGGTGCTGTGTGTTGGGCTTAAATCTAATCTTCTGTTGCATTTTCACCAGCAGGGAGCCAAAGTATAGCATTAGATGATCAAATGTTTGCACAGACTCACCTCTTCATACTGAGCATGCAGAAGAGAGTTGGGTCAAAGGAGATCTGCAGGCTCTCATAGAAGTGAATCAGAAATAGCATGGGGGGTTAGGGGGCAGAGATGACGCAGATTTTGGTAAATATACCACATTACTGTGTGTTCATTCATAGATTTTGTCTCTATATAAGTATCTATTCTTTGTATTCTATCGTGTTGGTGTTGCTTTGTGTAAATAATTATTCTATCATATGGTCTAGGATCCGTTCATTTTCCAAATTATTACTGACAGACGGAAGATATAAATGGCAGCTTGTTGCTATTGAATTTGTCAGCCTTTAGTGTATCTCTTGGTGTCCTGTTTGGACAGCACTTTAACTCAGTCTTACATGTTTTGGGCTGCCAATCAAACTAATCCCATAAAAAATGTGCATGATGCTTGTCTGTTGTTCGTCTGTATAGTCAGAATGTTCCTCATTGTTTCCCTGAAATTAAATGACAGACTTCTCTCTGAGGCTCGAACTATTCTCGAGGACATAAGAGAGGAAAAGAATTTAAAATGAATGCAGCATTTTCAGTGACTTTGTTTCTTGTCCTTCATTGTTACCCACTGTCATATGATTCAGCCTTTTTTCCCTACTGAGCTGCACGCTGAGACCTTTCTACCCCTGCCTGTGACCTTTACAAATTTTGCCCTTTACTGCTGCTTTGTGTAATCTGACCTTATTAAACTTTATTTTATACCATGTGGTCACAAGTGAGAGTCAAGTCTTCATCTGAACACCGTGTCAGTGCCATTCCTCAGATGGAAACAAGCACAGGCATGGAAGGTGCTCATTAAAGGAAAGTTCTGGACTAATTAATGTATAAACACAAAGTGAGACACAATACAAAGAGGGAGAGCAAGAGCGAGATATGGAAAATGGAGAGGGTAAGAGAACATGAGAGCGTAACAGAGATGCAGGCTTTTGACAAAATTCCAGTACACAGTGAATCATTACTCTACATCTGTGTGTCTGGCAGGGTGGCACATCTTTACGCACAGCAGCTGCCCAGTGCAGTCTAGCCAACCTTCGATATGCTTTACTGCCCTGCAGGGTGGAGACACCATGCATAATCTCCCTCTGTTTGTCTCTCAGTCTCTCTCTCTCTCTGCAGGGTTTACTCTTCCTCTTCCCACACGTCATAAAAATACATTAAAACGGAGGTATGTAATTAGCAGCGTGCAGAGAGCCAAGTAAATAGTTGTCACGGGGAAATGTCACGCATATGTTTTTTTGAAGGCGCTCAGCTGGAGGGTACGGCAGTGTTGGTCAGTCAGTCCGCCACTTTGGCCTCGACTGAAATACCTGTGCAATTACTGGATTGATTTCCATTAAATTAAGTACGGACACTTACGGTCGTTGGGATGAATCCGAATGACTTTGGTGATCCCCTGACTTTACCTCTAGTGCCGGCATGAAGTTAACATCGCTAGTAAATGTCTAAACAACTACTCGATACACAAAAGAATTACACTTTAATTTGGTAGGCATTCATGGTCCCCATTCGATCAAATGTAATAACTCCCCTAACTTTTCATCTGGTGCCATTATCAAGTCAAAACTTTAGCTTGTCTAACACTTTGGTTTATAAACAAATGACTGCAAAACTAATTACATTCCCATCAGCCTCAGCTGGACTTTTTGTTTAGTGCTAATGAGCAAAAGTTAGCATGCAAACTTACTAAGCTAAGATCATGGACATGGTAAACATGACCTTCTAAGCATCAGCATGTTTGCAGTCTGTGAACATATCAGCGTGCTGACATTGGCATTCAGGTTGAAGTGCCACTAAACCTAAGTAGCTAGCATAGCAGTAGTAGTCTAGAAGCTACTAGAGTACTACCGCTCTCATAGTTAGTTTAACCAATTAAGATAATATTAATACATCCACAAAAACAAACACACAACTCATTGGCTACTACAAAGCTACCATAATGGAAATAATACCAAACAAATAAAAAACACAATAGACCATGCATTGAGTTATTCAATGACAATATGTACTGAGAGATGATATAACTTTGTCAATAATCACAGTTTTTGTCATTTACATTGTGGTATTCAATGTGCCCTCTAAGCTGCGCGCTTGCACAATCGAGCACTGCTCCCGCGTTCTCCGCGCACAGCAAATCTATGCAGAGCATAAAATAAAATCCAAACTGAACTGTAAATAAAATAAACACATAACAATTTATTCTGTACCATTTTGCAATGCAACTCAGTGAGTGACAGGTGACAACAAGCGGTAACTACAGTAAAACAATGACTAACACTGTCCAGCCAATGATATGATGCGGTTCACACGTGTTTACAGCCAATCAATGTTATTAACAGCACTTCATGCGCATGTGCCGCTGTTCTGTTTTGCAGGTTAGCGGATAGCTAACGGAGCGGCGGAGTTAAGAGAAGTAAATGCTGCTAACCCATTATTATGGCGAAACGAACGGGCAGTGGTACATCCACTCACCAAGCCAAAGAAATGCGGTTCTTTTAAGATGGAACGGATGTCTCAATTCTTCCAGAACAGGACCATCACCCTGACATACAACATACTACACAGCTCATAAACAAGATTTTTGTCTTTTTCATTGTTAGGGGGTCAAATTACTTCTTAAAAGTAATCTAATGGAAATTACTGCTGTAATTTGATTCTTTTTATAAACCATGTAACTTATTACGATCTCAGGTTTTGGACAGGTGTGATACTGGTGCGGCCATAGTGTGCACGTTATAACAGAATAGCTTGATTTGTCAGGTATGATTTGCTTTATCAACCAAATACAAACATTTCTGTCACTGCCTTTCAGCTCTTTCAGAATAATTTTTTGAAAAATGTTACTGTATAATAATATACAGTATACTGTGGTCTATCAACAGTTTCTTTTCAGGGGGCTACAATAACATTTCCTCTCCAGGAAAATCATCTAAGCAAGCACAAAGTCACTCTTAAGTACATAAAAGTAGTACTGGAGTTGAGGCTTTGAAAAAAATGACAGGATGATATTCATTCTTGCTCATCTGTACATTTCTTCTTAAAGGTCTCATTGCAGATATATTTAAACTACGCATTAAGGAAACCATTAGACTTCCCTCTTCCTCTTTACAGAGGCCGAACCCCCACTAGGCTTTCAAGAAGGATCAAGGCAGAATTAACCAACTTCCTTCCTCATTACTTGAAGTAAAAATAGACCTGCCAGTGTTGGATTGGTAATGACAACAGGGCGGGTAACATTTTTTCCCCTTTTATCCAATCATGGACCTGATGTCCTAGAGGATGGCTGACAGAAAGATGGATGAATCTTTTGAGGGTTTGATGGCTAATTCTATCAAGGATGTAGTCACTGTCTTCAAAATGCAATTAAAAATTCCAGCTAAAATTACTTACTGTGTCTTTAAAACTGTTCTGGCCCCATAGTGATCTCATACCAATCTGCAGCACCATATTAGTCATTTCCGACCCATCTTGCTGATCAATTTGACTCCAGTTTTTTGGAAATGATTTCCTTCCCAAGGGAATAAACAATTTATTCCATTTTATGTTGCATACTTTAAGTGATTCTTTATCACTTTTTAATGGAAATGTTTATACCATTACATACTAACATATATATGTAAATGAGAGTTTAAACAACATAGGTTGTATTGTTAATCAAGAGAAGCGCTTAATGACACTCACATTACAGAGGAGAGTTTCTGAGATATATCTGATAATCATTTTTTCTAACCATTTGTGCCAAATATTAATCTCATGTATTTACAGTGAGGATTTTTTAAAACACTACTTTAAATACTTAGACACATATATCAGGTCTGTTACAGTTCAACTACATTATTGTCTCCAATCTAAAATCACCCTCCTGTAAAATTTATGGATTTGCAATGAACATCAGTTCATGGCTGTGAGCCACATTTAGAGCTGTGCGCCTGGTAGGCCATGTGGGATTCAAGCTGGGGGTTATATTCAGCTCAGTTGAAACAGCCAGACTTTGGTGTTTATATTTTTAGTATTAATAACACAAACTTTATCCATCTGAGACAAGAATTAAAGTTTAGAGCCTGCAGAAAAAATAAACTACAGGACAAATTTAGAGTATGACTCTTGATTCAGGTCTGGATCCCATCTTTAGATTTAATGACATGGACTTAATAGCACAGCACTCACAACCAGGCTTGTGGACCTCAGGGTCCTCACAGGAGCAGCACAGTTGCTGCTTCTCAAATGAATGATTTGTGTTTAAAGAAATCTCTCAACTTCCAGTTAGTTCATTTGCCAATCGGCAGTTCCTAGAAACGTAAGAGAAAGATCTGACCTGGGGGCAAGCAATGTCAAACGCACTGTAAGTAGCTGGAAGAGGCTGCCACTCATCTCCACAATGGTATCCCAAAATGAATGTGGCAATATTAAACTGGAGTTGAAAGGCATTGTATATCACCTTTCAGGCATGTACTGCTGATTAGAAAAGTTTTAATTGAGACAGACAAATTCAATTTGCCCAGATCTTCTTAAATCCCTCATCCCTTGGTAATAAAAGCAAGTATGATTTAAAAGACTATTAAAAATATGAGAGAAAAAATACAATAGAGGGTTTTTCAAATACACTGAAAATGGTTGAAAGGGTCTATCATCCATGTTTGAGATGCAACTTAACTGATCCCCATAGGGAATTCAGAATCTGGCAGCAGCAGAAGTAATAGGATTTGTCTGGAAACTGAATGGATTTGAGCAAACAAATACAATACAAACAGGTGTGTAGGCCTTTATAAACATATACTGTTTTTGACCCTTTTTTTATTTTTAGACACAAATGTGAGAGACATAATGGCTTTCTTAGAGGAGCATAAAAATGCAAGGATAATAATATGTACCATCTCTCTCTTTTTCTGTATTAGTGCTTTGTATCCACTTCTGCAGTGGTAAAAGATTTACAGAATGCATTATGTTGAGGGAAATGTGAAGTGAAACCAACAAAAAAAAATGCTGGCTTATTCCACAGTTCTTGTTTTTGTATGTGCTGCAGGATATAAAAGTTATTCTACAAAGGGTTACAAATATGTACTACTTATGTACAAATTCAAAGCAGCATAATAAGTGCAGGAAACATACATAACTGTGTCTTCTGCCAAGAGAAAAAAAAACATAAATAGAGAAAATAGTGAAAAAAAAGTGGTTTGCAATGTGGTTTGTGGTCGCCTTCACAAGAATACTAGGATAAGGGTATCATGTATGTAGAAAATGGTGCTATGCGAAATCTGCATTGTTATCTTTTCTTAGTAACATTATTAAAACATGGATACTAATCTAACATATGCTGTCTTTTATGCAGAATTACATCCAGAGGACAAAATGCAGCCATACATGATTATAAATATATTGATTAGTCCAGAGCCCCTTGATGCAGAGAACAATCCAGGATATTTGGTAATCTCAGGTCAGTGCAGACGGCCTGCTTCAACACTGTCCCAGTTTGCACAGACTAAAGGGCCATTTAGAAATGAAGGAGTCTGCTAGTGGGTGGAACAAATGAGCACCAAGATACCTTCATGCTGCACCTTCGGGTGTTGAGGCAGATGCCGAATATCACCATAGAGGGGGTGGGAAATGTTATTGAGGATGGAATTTGGTTTAGTGTTTGTCTCAGTCTCTCCTGCAGCCCCAGGGTCATTCAGGTTCAGGCAATAGCAACATTGTTTTTTTTCCTGAAGTTGGCTGAAGTTTGCCTGCATCATTCACTGTGCTGTTTTCCTGCTTGCCCACCACTACAAAGAGCAGTGTGCTGACCATCACTGATAGAAGTGATAGTTTTGAAAAACAGTATCCTGCCACCTCATGTATGATATGTTTTATTAGTCCTGTCCAGCCTGTTGTTGATATGCACCCCCAGGTACTTGTAGAATGGCACTGTGTCCACCTCCTCACCCTGTATTTTGACAGGTGTCACTGACTTCCCGCTCAGTAATAAGCCGTAAAGCCGTTGTAAATGACAACCGTCATTCCACGAGGACAAATTCTCTCTTGATGAGGGGCCACTTCAAAGATGACAACTGCCCGAGAGAATTAGCTGTCACTGGATTGTTTGAGGAACACAAGACTGACAGCCCATATGTGACGGCTGTTTCAGTAGGCAACTCAGCCCAAATGAACACTTGCAGCACTTTTACACTCTGCTGTGGATTTTGTAAATTGTTTTCCACCACCACATAGAAACCACAAAATATAATAATAGCTTGTGGCAAATTTCCAGACATTTGTAGAATTCGCAGCAAGATGCATTAAAACTGCTTCGGTGGTTGGTAAAAGCTTGGCTGAATCGGTAATGTTATTTTTAATATTTATATTGCTTCTATATTTAATCTCATAAAATATAAAAAATAATCATTAAAAAGCACTTATACATTGTTAATATATATATATATATATATATATATATATATATATATATATATATATATATATATATGTGTGTGTGTGTATATATATATATATATATATATATATATATATATATATATATATATATATATATATATATATATATATATATATATATATACTCAACACTAAACACTAAAATAACACATCCTAGATCTGAATCTGAATGAAATATACTTATTAAATACTTAGTTCAATGTGCTGACAACAAAATCACACAAAAATTATCAATGGAAATCAAATTTATTAACCCATGGAGGTCTGGATTTGGAGTCACACTCAAAATTAAAGTGGAAAAACACACTACAGGCAACTTTGATGTAATGTCCTTAAAACAAGTCAAAATGAGGCTCAGTAGTGTGTGTGGCCTCCACTTGCCTGTATGACCTCCCTACAACGCATGGGCATGCTCCTGATGAGGTGGCGTTAATGGTCTCCTGAGGGATCTCCTCCCAGACCTGGACTAAAGCATCTGCCAACTCCTGGACAGTCTATGGTGCAACGTGGCGTTGGTGGATGGAGCGAGACATGATGTCCCAGATGTGCTCAATTGGAATTCAGGTCTGGGGAACGGGCGGGCCAGTCCATAGCATCAATGCCTTTTGTCTTGCAGGAACTGCTGACACACTCCAGCCACATGAGGTCTAGCATTGTCTTGCATTAGGAGGAACCCAGGGCCAACCGCACCAGCATATGGTCTCACAAGGGGTCTGAGGATCTCATCTCGGTACCTAATGGCAGTCAGGCTACCTCTGGCGAGCACATGGAGGACTGTGCGGCCCCCCAAAGAAATGCCACCCCACACCATTACTGACCCACTGCCAAACCGGTCATGCTGGAGGATGTTGCAGGCAACAGAACGTTCTCCACGGCGTCTCCAGACTCTGTCACG
Organism: Scortum barcoo; assembly: GCA_023238725.1. Taxonomy (NCBI): domain Eukaryota; kingdom Metazoa; phylum Chordata; class Actinopteri; order Centrarchiformes; family Terapontidae; genus Scortum; species Scortum barcoo. The sequence continues at coordinate 11,304,002 of CM041531.1, forward strand.
CCTGTCACATGTGCTCAGTGTGAACCTGCTTTCATCTGTGAAGAGCACAGGGCGCCAGTGGCAAATTTGCCAATCTTGGTGTTCTCTGGCAAATGCCAAACGTCCTGCACGGTGTTGGGCTGTAAGCACAACACAACCCCCACCTGTGGACGTCGGGCCCTCATACCACCCTCATGGAGTCTGTTTCTGACCGTTTGAGCAGACACATGCACATTTGTGGCCTGCTGGAGGTCATTTTGCAGGGCTCTGGCAGTGCTCCTCCTGTTCCTCCTTGCACAAAGGCGGAGGTAGCGGTCCTGCTGCTGGGTTGTTGCCCTCCTACGGCCTCCTCCACGTTCTCCTGATGTACTGGCCTGTCTCCTGGTAGCGCCTCCATGCTCTGGATACTACGCTGACAGACACAGCAAACCTTCTTGCCACAGCTCGCATTGATGTGCCATCCTGGATGAGCTGCACTACCTGAGCCACTTGTGTGGGTTGTAGACTCCGTCTCATGCTACCACTAGAGTGAAAGCACCGCCAGCATTCAAAAGTGACCAAAACATCAGCCAGAAAGCATAGGAACTGAGAAGTGGTCTGTGGTCACCACCTGCAGAACCACTCCTTTATTGGGGGTGTCTTGCTAATTGCCTATAATTTCCACCTGTTGTCTTGTCTTGTCCTGATTGTCAATCAGTGTTGCTTCCTAAGTGGACAGTTTGATTTCACAGAAGTGTGATTGACTTGGAGTTACATTGTGTTGTTTAAGTGTTCCCTTTATTTTTTTGAGCAGTGTATATATATATATATATATATATATATATATATATATATATGACACAACAAGTACAAAATAAGATTAAACAAAATTCAATCATTAAACTAAAGCTTTTTTGAAGAATGAGCTGTACTGTATACTGTTTTTAGCTAAGCTATATAGTGGGAGGTTGTGAGGGTGCTGGTGTCTGTTTGGTCAATTTAGCACTACCTGGTGTGGTGGAGTTTATTAGAAGCAATTGCCAAAGGTTCCAACTCAAACTTTTTTGACAACGTGTGGGAAGTGCAAGAAGCTGTAAACACAGCATTGACATACTAACACCTTATGAAGTTGACACAGAGATCATTTCAGCAGCTGTTGCCTACTTAAACATTTGGTAGTAGCAAAACAACATTAGCATTAGCATTTATGTGGAACCGTGCTTCAGGTGACCAAGTGTAAATCCAATATTATGTTGACTTTTAGCTATAGTTTGGTCTCCACCAGTCCCTCAGGGAAATATCTGGCTCTTTAGCTGCTGAACGCTCCATTATGCTCAGCAGCTAGTCTGCAACGTTGTCTGTCTGATCTAATCTATTGCCAGGCAGTTGGTGTACAGTGGGATTATCAGACATTTTTCATGGTAAACAGATGGATATCATGCCGACGAGAGCTTTGAGAGTGGACCAAAACATTAAAACTGTGGGCTATTAAAGCAAAACACATTAAGAGAACAGTTTGGAAGGGAGGGTAACTAGAGTAGCATGATAATTCTCTTTGGGTTCATCTTGAGCAATTTCTTTCAAATTTCACAGTCATCTGAACTATTGTTATATAAAATATAATATAATATTATAAAATATAAAAAATATTGATTTGATTTCAACACGGTGATGATTAATAAAAACAACATCACTGATGTTGGCTTTGTTGTTGCCACTCTAATATGGAAGTATTTTAAAAATATTTTTATGTTAAAATAATATGAAATTTACCTAGCTATTATGAGTAAAAAGTATTTTTAGGCTACATTCATATTCATTTTAGTTGCAGAGTCAGTTATAATGAAGGCAGCTATCTGTTTTTGGTTATTTATTGATTCTCCAGCTGTTTATTGGTGCCAGGATTGATTTCAAAATGTTATTAAATTTAATTCATATGTACAATACTGTCCATCACAGGCATGAGAGAGTCCCTCCTGAAGTCAGACTGGTATCTTAAAACAACAGGCATTGTGATTAACTATGGAGTGCAATAAACAGACAACTTGTTAGGTACGGCAGTACATGAACAACAGGGAGCGTTGATCGCTTGTGTAATGAGTGATGGCCAACGAGAGTTCATGAATAAACCACAGTGGTGTGTGTGGACGTTTTAACAAAATATCACACAGGACAGCCTGCGTATGCTACTACAGGCATACAGATTATGTTTCCATATTGCAGAGCTGACATGAATACTGGCTGGTCCATTATTATTATCTCTTATCTATTATCTAAGGGAAACATACTTAATTTTTGTGGAAGATTCCTAATTTATTCTTTTAATTTGACATACCGGGATCAAAATGTCAGTGCAACTTACTGCAACAACATCTTTGTTTAGAATAAAAATGTGATGACAGTCCTTTTACCGAATGAATTCTCATTTATCCAGATCTGTGCTTTCTCATAGCTTTGATGGAGTCATATTACACAGATGCACAGAGTAGCATGCTCTTATTTCAAGGATGGATGCAATTTTATGATGGCCCAAGGCAGTTAAAACAAAATAAGGATTTGTAGCATTTGTATTTCTGATCATGATCACTGCAGCTTACCAAAACCTAGAATAGTAGCTCTAAAATGTAACTGATCATGAAAAGTAGATGGCTGAGATGTGAGTGATTCCACAAACATCAAGGCTTTAGGCTCATATTATTGCTAGTGAACAATGCTTTTGTTAGTTAAAAGTAAAAAAAAAGAAATTGGTAGGTCTGCAAAAGCACTGGCTCTTTCCCACAAATGCAACGAGATGCAAGTGAGCAGCTTGAGGCTTTAAATGCTCATCACAAGTTTGGGCCTTAGATCTCTGGTTTCTGGATCTGGACTAACTCTTAACATACCGAGAAGCCTGTAACAGACACAGGAGATGAAAATCAATCATTTCCCTTGTGGCTCATTCAGAGTATAAACATTTTGTTGTTGTCTATTAGTTTGCTGATTCAAATGAACTTCGTCGTATTAATTTCTGTCTGTTTAGATCAATGTCATTACGGCGCTGTCATTTGAAACTAAACTATCTACTGGACATGCTCTATCATTAACAGGACGGTGAATAGTCCCAAGTCTTAAAACTTCTGCAATTTGCACACACTTCGTCACATGAGGGGTTGATGAGGTCGTGAGGGTAATTGATTTAAGGTTAATTTATTTAGTTTAGGTCATTAATTCATTCACTCAATTCATGTGACTACCCTCACTTGACTGCCATGTGACTGTAACAACCACCACCACCATGCAGTGGTGGAGGAAGTATTATTAGTATTATTACCATGAAAAAAATGACGGACATGCTTCCACTGTTAGTGATTTTGTGATGCTTTTTATTATATCAGGCTGTATTAGGGCATTGCAGGCAATATTACAAATTATTCAGTAAGACTGCTTTGTGGGAGTACAATACATTGGCAATCTCATGATTCATATATATATATATATATATATATATGTATAATTTATATAATGTTTGGTATTTTAATCCATGAAAATAAACTCAGCGTATGTTATAAATGTAAAAATCTTGTAAACTTGTAACTACAACAATAACAGCTATCAAATGATTGTAGTGAAGTAAATAGTGAGATAGAAGGAGTGGAGTAAAAGTATAACGTAACATAAAATGGAAATATTCTGTCAAAATACTGAGTACAGTAAAGAAGTACATGTACTGTTATGATGTCACATGATGGCAATTCCATTATTGCCACCATGTGACATCATGGTGTCAATGATGCACAGAGGTTTGAATAAGACTTCCCACCTGCCTATAGAACTGTCAAGTGAAGCATCTTGGATGAATAGTGAAATATCTTTCATTTGAAAATAGACCTGTAGTTAGTTTATTTTAAAAGTAGCAGTATTCAATCCATCCTTTCAAAATACCTTGTTTGAAATTATGCTAGCAATGCATGTAACTCTTTGGGTGAAATAAAGACTCATCTCCTGAATGAAAAACAAATAACCTTTGCACAGAAAAGTAATTTTTTAAATGTTACATTTCAATCTTTGCATTTCTCTGCATTCATAATCCCAAAGCACATCTTAATGAGACACACCAATCATGTAGAATAGAGGTAAGGTTAGGGAGAACACTAAACTCCACTACAAAATCCCCATCACCCTCGTTTAAAATCCAGTCACAGTGCAAACACAGCTCCTATACAGTCATAATCTACTTGTTGAAAACCTACAGCAACATCCTTTTTATTCAATAACTAAGATGATTGACATCCCCTTCCATAGCTACTGACAACATAAAAGCCAGCCTGCCAGTAAATCGGCCAACACTTCTAATTCCTTTAAAAAAAACACAACAAACATCCCTCCACATTGCCCTTCTAAATGCCCGCCGTCCATCCCTCAGGATTTAAGCGGCCCTAATAACAAGCAAACCAAGGCCATGAGCCCCGCGATTATTCCATCCCTTAATTAGAATTCTCATTATTTACAGAGTGAAGGGAAAGACTCTGCAGTCACATTCACATCAAAGGCGTCATCCGAAGGCAAAGATGATAATTAGATAGTCTAATCTGTTCTCTGAAGTGTCTGTTCCAAATCAACATTTCTGGAGTGTTTGTTTTCCTTCCCCCTCTGCCTTTGCTTTGCTAAGAGACTGATCAATTAAAAAAGATTCACTGGTGACTCATTTCCATTCTGCCATATGCAGCTCTTTTTCTTTGCTCCATTATAGCTGACGAATGCGATTCCTATGTACTTCCCTCAAATGTGTTTTCAGAAAAGAGAATAAATGAGTCTCGGTTGTGATTTTGCAGAAATTGTAAAAGTGTGTTTCAGGTACACAAGCGCAGAAAAGTTGTCCGTAAATGTGCCTTTGCTGCATTGTATCTTCCCGCACCAGTATCAACAGATGGCACTGTTTCCCTGCTAAGTGAAACGGCGCTCTCACTCTATCTCCTTCTCTCTCTCTCTCTCTCTCTCTTCTTTCTTTTTTTTTCTCTGTGTCTCTGCCTCTTTGTCTGTCTCATTCCCCTTTTCCCATTTACTTAAGCAGAATGAGGGCACCGGAGAATCATTAAGTGTAACCGCTACCTGAGATTAGTGAGAGGGGCTCAAATGAAGTGTCACTAATATGAGGATTACAACAGCAAAGCCACCTGAAGTCCTCCTGGATCTGCTTCTAAACATGAGATGGAGAATGAGGTGGTGAGCGACGTGAGGAAAACAACATTTACAGCACTTTTATGTTATCTAGAGATAACATTTGTCTCCTGTCTATTTCCATATATTCTTGTGTCGTAACAACTGCACCTAATGTCAAAACTTCCCATAATTAAATAAAAATCGAACAAAAACTCAAAGTAATAACCCTTCTGAGGCATAATGAAAACGCTGAGCATATAACATAATCACATTCTGCATCTAATTCAACAGGGTATTGCAATGCTCCAGAATTTCATTATGGTTTTGGTGCCAATCTGTATAAAACGGTGCTGCCTTGACATGCACTTTGGCTACAAATTAAGCCTTATGCTTACGTTCATTTGAGGTATTCCAAAGACTGTTGCTTGATAAGCATTTCAACTGTATGCGTGTGAGACCAAGCACACACAAATGTAGGTTTATACATCTGTTACTATGTTAAAGGCTCGTCCAGGTGTTGTGCACCGCTGCACATTGGTGTTCGTAGGTGGGAAACCAGTGAGGGATGATTTCCTGGTTGTTGCAGCGGCGACTGTTTGCAGCTGTAGCCCCAGGTTGCAGACTTCTTCTCAATCTTGGTGTGTTTCGTTTTTCAGAATACAAGCAGTTTCATTTTCTAACATGATTTTTTTTAACTTTATGTAACAAAACGCTGAGATCTTGCTGAGGAATATGGTGATACCACTGAAAAGAAGTCTGACATTGCAAAAATAACTTAAACAAACCTTCAGATAAATGTATTTTTGAAAGGAAAACTAAGGCAAGCCATAATAATTATTATCCCCACTGCCTATTGTAAATATTTAGTATAATTTAAAGGCCGAGTTCCTGGTTCAACTTAGTCTACTGTGCTTGCTGCAGTGAGGGGTTATTTCTGACATTTTGGATACGCTCGCTTTCTGTTTTACCTCCAAACAAAGTGGTTTAGATAATCTGTCTTAACTGTGAGCTTGTTTGCAACCTGTCCGATTGTCTGACTGCTCAGATAATCTGTCTTAACTGTGAGCTTGTTTGCATTGAACCTGTCCGATTGTCTGACTGCTCATTTCTTGCCTCATTGAACTTGTCGTAGTGAAGTCACCACTTTTCCAAATCTGTGCAATAACTTTGGTGGATACAATGTCGAAAATAAGTTGTAATAAACCAGAATCCTTTTAAAAAAATTAAATGAATCCTTTTAAAAAAATTAAATACATCTACACTGTACATCTAGAGTACTATGCAGCTCTCAAAGACGCAGTCATCTCATCTAATTGTTTTTTCCTCTATCTCTATTCACGATTCTCCGGCAGATCTCTTACCTGTTTAATATGTGTTCATGGGCAGCCATCTCACTGAATGAATAAGTGACAGTGCTTTGCTGAGCGCCGGGAAAATAAAAAGCTGTGAAAAGAAACATGTGTTGGAACTAAAACTGAGTTCTTATTCTTAAATCATGAGCCCTTGTCCTTGCTGTGCTGCTTCGAGAGGGAATGCTTTAGTGAGATGATCAATAAGTGCAGGCTGCTGCATCAGCTGGAGAGCACTAGAAAGAGAGAGACAGAGGCTTGGAGATCTTCAAAAACTAACCGAAAACAATGTTTTATTTGCAAAGGATATTAAAAGAGAATTTTTGATGGCTGCGCTCACACAACAGGCTCGAGAGTCTGGATCCTCAGTTACCACAGTCCACATAACAGAGTATCGAGTGCTGAGTGTTGCTTTCAAGCAAATAAAGCTTTTCAGGCCCAAGATTTCATCAAAACAGAGAAATACTTCTGAATAATGATGCTGACTGTGGAATGGGAATTGTCTTGTTTTTATTATTTTTGCTGCATTTTGCCTTCATTAGATGGAACACTGAGAGGAGACAGGACATAGAAGGGAAATGCCATTTCACCATGGATAGATTTTCAACAGAGATGCTGTGCTTATGTGGTACGTACTGTAGCAATCCGAGCTAACGGTGCACACCTCTGCTAAGCAAACATCCTGCTGTGAGATTTATTCTGTATTTCTTAAGGTCAGGGCAGATATAACTTGTAGTAGTGGAGTGGACTTGACACGGGCCCTTCTGTGTGGAGTTTGCATGTTCTCCCTGTGCCTGCGTGGGTTCTCTCTGGGTACTCCAGCTTCCTCCCACAATCCAAAGACATGCAGGTTAGGTTAATTGGCAACTCTAAATTGCCCCTAGGTGTGAATGTGAGTGTGAGTGGTTGTCTGTCTTTCTATGTGCCAGCCCTGTGACTGACTGGCATCCAGTCAAGGGTCTCTCGCCTCTCGCCCAATGATAGCTAAAATAGGCTATAGGTCAGGATAAAGCAGGTATAGATAATGGATGGATGGATCTTATTAGCACAATGCTGAGGTTTATTTGTGGATGAGATATGTATTGCAGCACTGACCTGCTGCAAGTGAAGTCCTGCTAAGTTACGTCATGATGAGAATGTCCAGGTTGCGGGTGCCTCAGCAGGGATCAAAGTCAACACGTATGCTGTTTCTCACTGAATACAATTTTTTTTTCCATTTGCCTGCACAGGTACCATCGCCAGGCTAGAATTTAGGGCAGCCTTTTCTCTGGCTCTTTCAATACCGCCTTTGCAATCTTTCTTTGGTTAGAAAGTGTTCATAGTGCTCATTGATTGGTTCTATCAAAGGGAATTCCTCACATCAGGGAACATAAATAATGGAAAGGTGCGCAACAAATGGCTGGAAGAAATGTGAACTTTTCCCTGTGTCCAATTAATGTTTTAGCTGACTTCAGCTAGGGGCAGGTTCACACAATCAAGATAAAAAGGTGTTCAACTGAGAAAAGGACAGCTGCGTCACACAGAAGGAAGCGGTTGCAGAAACAATAAGCAATAGTTATATATGAATCTAGTTCGGTGTATGGCCATTGAGCTGAACAATCAATAAAATGATAGATTTCTACGAACGGGCATTCATTAGACTTTGTACAGTAAATTCAGTTTTCAATAGGGGTAAAAAGCAATAAGGTATAGATATAATTTTTTCAGTGTATGTTTTAATACAATAGGAGGAAATGGATCATCAGTTTACCTGCAAAAATGAACAAGAATAAAGATGCTAAGATTTGCTTTTACTGTGGTCTGCTGTAGAAAACACAACAGAAAGCACTATATGTCAACCATAGCTGTGAACATGGACAGCAATAAGGCACATTTACATAAAATTCACAATTTACATAAGCCATTGTGCTAGCTATTTACTTGAAGTCACATACTGTGCAATCTAAATCTAACCTACTTCTGTTCAAATACCCACAAGTTTTGTGTGTGTTTTTTTTAATTAATTAATTTTTATTCTAAATTGCAGGCACATTAGAAGGGCTATGACAACATAATGCAACAGTGCCATTATACTGACTCTAATTGGGCAGTATAAGGCTCTCAGCAGTTGGGCTACTTTAGAGGTGCATCATACTCGTAAAACAGAATTACATACATATTCGGGAAAGCAAAAACAAAACAGAAACTGTTATTTTCAGCTCATATTCTTTGGTATTTAAATAGCTATTTCCTTACATATGCTCTTTCAACACTGGCCACTTGGCTGGTTCATTCAGTTCAGGGTCTAGTGACTCACTTAAAAGAGTCTTGACACTAAAGAGCCAATTTTACCTTCCTCTATATTTGTGACACCCCAAGAAAATACATATTTCCGCCATGGAAAAAAATAGCCTGATATGAGTTTAGAAAATATTATGAGGGAGATTTTAAATATTAAAGGAAAATAAAACATGTTACCATAATCAATAGAACCGATTGCCAGAGAAATTAAAACAAAACCAAAGTTGAAAGAAACCATAGCTTTCATTTAAAAGTTTTTTCTGTAAAATGACCTCCATGATTTGGTGTCCAGTGAAGATCTAAACAATGACAATACACAACGTTCCCCATGTCTTGAGCTGCAAATGACCAGAAACATTATACATGGAAACTGTAAGTAATATCCCATAAAAAATGCATGTGACTATCCTACGATTAAGGCAAGAGAGATAGACTCAATTAATTTCATGTTCAATTAAGTTTATTGCACTTTCTAATGGGTTTGAGCACTGTCTTTCCCCTCTATATTAGCCATTACTAACTTTACCACAAACCTAAAGAGACACTGACTTGAAACATGTACATGCACTCATACGCATATATATAAAATGTTCTCATGTCCACTTGCATCAAGTCCGGTAAATTCTGCAAATCCTTACTTATGCATGGAAATAACCATCTGAATTAAAAAAAAAAATATATATATATATATATATATATATATATATATATATATATAACCTATATTTATTTATTTATTTATTTATTTATTTTCACTGAAAACACGAGCCTTATAAATTAGGTCCCATGAGAGATGCCAACGTTGCTCAGATGGGGAAAGACATGCACATGCTCATGCAAATATACACATGCAGATAGATTGCAGATAGATTGCACATGTGAGGTGATTAATCTTTAATGATACAATTTTAAATGTGTGTTTTCCTTTACGTTTGCATGGATCTGTGTTTGGACAAACTCATAATCTTCATCACTGGATATATAATTGATCATTACCTCTTACAGGAAAAACAAACTTAGAACTCCGATGAACAGATGAAAGCCAATGTTGAGTGTGATGCGATGTGTCAATCGTGTTTCCTTGTATGCCCGCACATGCAACCGCACCCTTAGTTTGAAGATTAAAGGTTTGCAGAAGAAAACAAGTCATCGAGCTGAATTAACCAGTGCTCTGGAACACAACATAAAATTATATGCACTTGAAACAAAGGCAAAACAAAAGAAAAAGAAGAAGAAGATATTCTGGTTCCAGCCCTGTCACCACTTTTGCTGAACTTCCACATTGTTGTCAAGGAAACCAAATTACTTTAGCTCATAATCCGCAAGCTCGTGTGCCCCAGCGGTTCAAACCATGTCACTCTTAAGCAGCGCAGACGCACAGCAGACAGAGAAAGGTTAGGCTGCAGAAACAACAAGTAGTATGATCACATAACTGTTGATTCTGGCCTTCCTATTTATCACAAGCAAGCAAGGAATTGATGGTAATTTATGATCACAGAAACAAAAGAAGGTGAATTTCACCTATTTCACCTAGTTTTTTTTCTGCTGCCACCACTTCTACCACTGCCATAAAACGACAACAGTAAAAATAGGCAGGCACTTGTCACTTCTTCAAGCATGTCTTGTGTGACGAGGTGCAGATCAATGTTCTCATCAAATGGGCACCACAATCTTATAAAAGTCTTACTGCCTCTCCCTCTTTCATCCCTCTGTAGGCAACACACATGGACATGCTGTCAACTAAACACAATTTGAGTGGTTGTAATATTTACTGCTGGAAACATCAGTCTGAAACCGTCTCTAGATGCAGCTCCAGTTATCCAGACTGAATTTATATAGTGGTTGTGATGACAAAGTAATTCCTTGTCTTAAGATTATCTCACAGCTCCGCAGCTATCATCCTGGGTTTGAAGGGCGCTTGTTGAAACGGGTGGAACATCTGTTAAAATGAATTCTCTGCAAGTAGTGCTTCTCCATCTACGGTATCCACTTTCAGTGACACCAGAGAAGTCCATGTTCGACACATTTATCATATGACAAAGTGTAACAAAGTGTGATTGCTGTAATAAGATTGTATCTCAGTCACTTAGTGCACCTACATCATATCATATTCTTCAGACGTTCTTTGGCATTTTATGGATATTGCCAGTGGAATAGCCGACCTAATGTGCATTGCCTCTGAAGCTATGATGCTTTACAATGCTGTGCCGAGAATTTATGTTTGAATGTTATGTGGAAGTGTAACAAATCTCTGCTTTTCCAAGTGCGACAGCTTAAGGGGTACAATCATTATCTAAGACATTGCCTTTAACTGACAAAGAATCTGTAGCTGCCCTGCTTATAATGGAAATCAGTTTTAGGAATGAGGAGGATGGTGGTGGGGTGCTGCCTGATGGAAAATAAATAAATAAATTCCAAGTTCATCATGCAAATTCATCCTCCCAACCGTGGCACATTCTTCAAACAGACACCTCCTCTGGAGAGAGGGAGACACAGTCTGATAAAGAGACAAATGAGCTAGTGATCTCCATACCAGCCTCTTTCCTTGTGTGCTCTGTTCTCCTTATGTGCGTGCGTGTGTGTATGTGAGCGAGCGAGTGACAGAGGGGCGGTGTGGGGATGGCAGGGTGGGGGCTTCAATGACCTTTGCAATGATGACAAGCATGTCCAGGAACAAGACTGTGCATGCGGGCTTTATTTATCCCAAGTGATTACTGATCGCCGCTGTAAAGAAAAAGCGAGCTCATAAATACTTGTGCCTCTTCAAGAAATTCTGCAGCCATCCTGTGATACTGCAGCAGGAACCATAATTATATAATTACACAATAATTACACATAATTATATGATGGCATTCTGCACAATGGAACAGATTCCATTATTGCGACACGCACCTTGGGCCTGAAATCTGACGAATCAACAGCAAACAGGTACAACATACACTGATATAAAACATATAAAAAATGTATAAGACTCTTCCAATGTAGAGCTACCTTATGGCAGTAGTGCCACTTGCAATCTTGCAACTGCTCACTGAACACCAACAGTCCTATGTTTCACATGTTACCTCCTCTCCTCTCCTCTCTTCTCAGCAGATAATGTATTCAGATATTCCAACAAGGTGATAACAAAATTGCCTGACATTTCCAGATTTATTGCTGTATTTTCTTATTATCGCCAAAGAAATATACAGAGATTCTGTCCCATAAATCATAGTGAGAGAGCAATGCAGACACCATTGTGTTTAGCCCATTGCTACCATTTTTGGATTAGAAATAAATTGCTGGCTCATTTTCACAAATGGAAACGAAACACCGCTGCTGGAGCCTCAGCGTGACTTTCTCAAGAAAGTGTTTATCAATGGATGGATTTCCTGAGTGTTGCTGCTACATGAGGATCAATTCCGATTAGCTCTTACTGGTTTTGACAATGTACTTAGATGCTTCTGCATTTTGTAATATTTGTTTCCTCTCTTCCCTTCTCCCTGCATGTGTCTCAGCTAGTGTTAGATTAGAATACACACATTTCTAGACGGAAAAAAATACACTTTAATGCAATATAAAAGAGGAGGATTTATGTATACGTCTCATGACAATGGATGACATTCATTTGTGATTTATGGGCCAACCTTGCAATAAATATTTCCATAGCCATATAGTCGATGTTCTGCGTGAGACTCCCCTCCTGCGTTCCTGCGTTCTTCCTCGTATTCATAATAATACATTATGCACAATCCCAAACATGAATAGAATTTATATGAAAAGTTTTAAATAAATATAACCCAGTATTTATCTGATATTATTTCTACAAATAATACTTTTGCTGGTTTTGTAATGTAGTTGGACATCCTGGGTCGCTGCGATACAGAGTTATTTTGCACAGAATGATGATGATAACATTGCTCAAGCAGAGACCTTACGCACCACACTCACGCAAGGTGTCATTTTCAGTGTTAGAAAACAGATTTAGACTCGATTGGGCTGTGACCTTTCCCAGCACTGTTGAGGGCAAAGGATCCGACACAGACTTTTTTAATATTTATGGGCTTTTTGATGCCACACAAGGTCAAAGCAGATGTTCTTCCTACGCTTCCTAGATAGTTCTACCCTTTGAATCTGAGAAGATGTTTTTCTGTTTAGAAATCACTTTTTCATGCTCAAAGTCAGCACATCACTGGGAAAAGGATTTTAGGCAGTTTACTTTCAACTCGGGGACAAGGATGTTGGCCCTAACTTTGCCTGCCTGGTTGCTCTGCAGTCCACCGCTTACATCTTATATTACCATTTCTGCAAGGTTAAAAGCTTTTGTGCGCTTTAGACCAAAGGCTTGGTGATAGACTGATGAACTGTTCAACACTGGTGGAAAGAGTCTGACTCTTTTGGTTATTTAAATGTCCATTTAAAATGTACAAGACACTGAGAACATCCATTTCGACACAAATATGTCAGTGCTTTATTCTTCTATTTCTTACAGAGAATAAAACTCACTTCCTTTTTTTTCCCTTTGGTCTGGGGACTATAAAACCTAATAGTCCTCACAGTAAAGCTTTATTGCGACACATCATATTAAATTTATCCCATTTTCATCTCATCTCAGTTAATGCACAGATGTTAAACAATTAATTATTTTAGCTGAATCTATACTAAACCTTGAGGCTACTGCACTCTCATAAACAGTTATTGTAGTTGATTTTCAAAGAGATTTACAACTACGGTGACAGCTCTCTGAAGAAGATGGGCCTAAAATGACATATGAGGAACAGATGACGGCACACATGTGTGAATGACTTTTCACACTGCCAACATTAAGTATTCTTGCAACATTTAAAATCATCCAGCAAATTACACAGGAAACAGAAAAAGGGAAATGGAGTCGCTCACAGACTCAGATGCGTCTGTGTTCAAAGGCAGAGTCTGCACTACCACTGCTCACAAAGCAGTAAAGCAGCAGAGGTCTGTAGTAGCCGCTATAAAAACGAATTTGGCCACAGCAGGACCAGAACCTCAGAGCTTGGCGTGTAGACACAATAATATCACGTATAAAAAAACTCAATAAACATATACTGTAATGTAACACATAAAATAAACATTTCCAGGTTGTCAAAAATAGGGCTTACTTATACGGCGAAAGCACCTATTGAGCCAAGATATTACCTGCAGGAGCACTTGAATGAGTCCCTCAGTAAACATAAACTAGTGAATGTCATTTTCTTCATTTCCTTAGCTTTACTTTTAAATGTATTATGTCAAATAATGCCATGGTTCAGGAAGTGTAGAAGATTTCCTGCCTCGTAGTGAATAATAATAACAACGGTAACATAGCCAAAGGGAATAGTTTTAAAAATGCATTCAATCTCACATGTTAGTATTATTTCAGATTTTTGTCCACCATATACAGCATGCAGGGCAAAAAACTGAGGACTAGAGATGTGGTCTTATCTCATTTTATTTAGTGCCTGGTAAGACGCTGATACTTTTGGAGTGATGCTGTGCCCAACTGGAGAATTTGAAAAACATAGTTGGAGAACATTTGATTGATTTGGTGTTGCTGGTAGTACCTCTGTTTTGGCTAAAGCCTAAAATACAGACTTTTTGGATCACTGATAAAACATTTCAGTTATTTTTCAAGCAGATACAGTCAAACAAGTTGTCTCAAATGAGAGCTTTTCCTACCTCCCTTGGTCACTCATCATTGCAAACTAAATATTTTTGGGTATTTGGACATTTGGTCAATGAAAGCACAACAATTCAAGATATCATGTTTCAGCTCTATGAAGCTGTAATGGGTATTTCTGACATTGTCTTGACATTTTGAATGTCATGTAAATAATTTTTGTAGCTCTTCAAATATTAGTGTGTCAAATCAAAAATATGGGCAGAGAATAGAGGAATTTGTGGCCATGCAAACACAAACTGCAAAAAAAAAGTCCAATGTGCAACATTTGGTGTCATATTAACATTACTGAGTAAATAGTGAACAGCAACTTTTTCCCCTGCAAGCTACTTCCCTTACTACATGTTGTTCTTTCTATCAGGCTTGCAGCTGAGTCATTTCTGATCCAGCAAATTAACCCAACTATAACACAACCATCCATTCACTTAAGTGCACAGCAGGTAATATCACCTGTCCATCTCCCTCTCACTTCACTCTGGTGTTGTGCCTGATAGCTGTCCATTCCCCATATGGTTGCGATGTTGAACCCTGCAGCACACACACTATGAACTTAACTATCCTGAATAACTGGATTTGTCAGCGTGCGAAATTGATCCATTTTATGCTAAAAAAAAAAAAAAAAACACAAAAACAAAACACTGGTTGTCTACTTTTTCACTCAAAGATAAAATTGAGCATTTGTTGAAATTCTGCCTTCCATTTGCAACAGCTAAAGGGATTTAGTGTGCCAGGGTCCATATCAGATTTTGAGAAAGTTTAGTGGCCACAGGTCGCTGCGTAATGGCAAGGAGCCATGAGAAAAAGTTTCTTTGTTCCAGTTTTAAAAGATGGACAGCCATGTCAGTTACTCAATCTTTCACCCTAATTAAGCGTGAAGATATAGCAGTTTATCGACAGCAAACTAGTAACTGTTGGATACAGGCGACATACGATACGAAATATGTAACTGATTTTATGCCGTAATGTGTGGAAGGAAATTATTTCAGACATCATGCTAAGTTGATGTATTATAGTTTTGTATCTGTGCCATTATAAAGGACAGATTTGTGATTAGATAAAATTTTGGACCATATTTACATTTGTGACTCAGCATTAGAATGACAGGAACTGAGAAGAACTCCAATGTCCAACGTGTGAGGACAAAAGTTGTGTTTTTATGTAGGGAGCTAGCAAATTAATGAGAGTCAAGCAGTGTGTATGCTGTACCATATACTGTTCCATGTGAAGGTCAAGCATCTCTCTGAGAGAGCAGCCCTGTCTGGAGAGATAAAGTCTAATTATTTTTGATTAATGGTGCCTTGCTTAGCAACACACATATAAACAAAATAAAATAAAAACAAAAAAACGCCTTTGTTTAAATTGTTAGGAGGCTGAAATGTCTTTACAAGGAGTACAGTGCTCAAATGTGGGGACTTATTTGGAAGTGGAGTTTACCAGGGTGTGCACGCCAAAAAAGAGAGGAAAAAAATGGAAGATTGAATAGACTATCACAAATTGGTGCTGTGAAATGGTGTTAAAAGTATTCATGGTTGGATTTTTTTTCTTTAAAATACAAATTGCTCAGCCGTTACTTAGATGATAATTGACCTAACTCAAGTTGAGAGGTATTTGTTTGTGTCTGCGGGAATTTTACAGTTACCACCGCTTCTTGATATGACACGACAGGCATTTGCAAGTCTTTTTCTCTGGCTTCATGTGTTATTGAAACAAAGCTGGCCTCATCTGCCTCTCAGTGTTATTCAGTCTTTTGACTTTGTTTGAGATTGTACTTTAAAACAATGGAATGCTAAGGAAGTATCAGTGCAGATCACAATTTACATCCCGAGTCCAGAGAGGCACTTATTGTAAATTCACCTTTCTTCCTTTAGTCTCTGTCTGACTGGGTCTCTCTCTCTCTCTCTCTCTCTCTACCTCTGAAGTTTCTCTGACAATTTCTCTTCCTTCCTCTTGCTGTCTTTCCCCCCCACATCTCTGCTTGTCTCTCTGCTGAAACCACACCTGAGAGAGACCCAGAAACTGCAGTCACGACACATCTCTTTTCATTAAAACAATCACTGGGAAAACTAGAATATTTTGGCCATTAACAACCGTTCCCAGATTGCAGTGCAGATTCTTTGGGTAAGCACTTCATTTAAATACCTGGAGATTACAAATCACCAATGCCTCTTAATTCCTCTCTGTGTCATATGTCCCTGAGTGAACGCTGTGTTTAATGTCAGGATGCATTCAAATGTAGTCATCAATCAGTGCCAAATAAAAACACACGAGATAATAGATTACTGATACAGCAGCGTAAGAAAAAGTTTGTAATTATCGTTTGTGACTCAGGGCGTGTTCATAATCTGGCACTCGCAGCAACAGAGCGTGCCAACGTGGACAGTGTAAATTCAGCCGTAAACCCATTTGTTTACTCTGAAAATCAGATTGCCTCGAGTGATTATTCAATCAAGTCACAGCATAATTAAAAAAAATCAGTCCACTCAAAAAACTTGGCCCCATTACAGAGAGTCTGCTTCCTCATTACCGGACTAGTTGAAATGCAGCTGAATCAAGTTTTTAAATCAAGTGATGGCGCACATGGTGTGGGGAAAAATGATTGATTCTGCATTCCAGCTATCCCAGCAGCAAAAGCTTATGAGGAGTGGACGTCCTCTATTCACACATCAGTAGCTGAAGCTGCTGGAGCTTTGAACAGAGAGGACAATTTATGCAAGTTTCAAACACTGGAGTCGAGGGGTCGCCTCAGTTGTTAACTCCCACAGTGTGAGAAAAATTAACTCCCTCACATGCGCTGAAAATAAAAGTCATGAGCTATCAAATGTGGCGTGTACTTGAATTGTGGTATGCTTAACAATATACAACACAAAAAAACAAAAGCAAATTTAAATTACAGTAAAAATGAATGAGGTAAGTTTGAAAAGTGGCAAACCGAAAGAATCTATTCTGGCACAAAAGCGCGACTTTTAATGAATTCAAGGAGATAAGCAAACTCCATTTTCTTTGAATCACAGCGTCACCCTGTGAGCCCACTTGAGGCGATCTTGCTGAAAGTTGACGAACTGGCTTTTATTTTGAATTCTGTTGGTGTAAATATCTGATAGTTTTGCTCTGAAAACCAAATTCTCTACTTTAAATGCACTGGCTTGTACTGTATTTACAAAACCCCAAGACTCTGGGTGCTTGTTACTGTTTTAATATTCATCCCTTGAAAACAATTTAATACCCTTGTGCATGTCACGGGGGAAGATCAGTCTTTTCAAATTCGGAAAGCATTATGACTAATAGCGAGTTTGATCTAATGAGGAGGAGAAACCTGAACCAAAAAACCAAGTAATATTCATTAGTCCTTGGAGCACATTGTAATTGCTTTAGAGATACATTAGGGGCAGCATTTTAGGTCTTTGCGATGAAGTCCGAAGCTGCATGAGACATAATTGAGAGGCTGAAATAGTGTTATTGTATCCATGTCCCGAAAATAACTTCATTTTCAACAACACATCCATTTCCTCGATGTCAGACCACATTGCAGTCAGGGCTAATGTAAACATGACCTAATCCATATTTCCTGAGGGCCACTGGTCATTCTGTGCAAGCTCCCAAGTACAGCATGGGGGAGGAACATGTGGCTTTCAAGGCAATGTTGAGTAAATACATGGGCGAGATCTGCATCTTAAAAACATTTGTTTGTCATACTTGCTGTATATATTTTTCTAAATCTGCAGGTAAAAAAGAAAAAAAAAATCCCTTACTGAGCATTCTCTAGTGTAAATATTTATTGGATGTACATGAAAATACTTCAAACAAGCTGAATTGTAACTGTCCTCCTTTATGCAGAGGAAATAAAAAAATCTATATAGCACTGGCAACATCTCAACCAAGCAGACCAGGAGTCTATTAAATGCAAAGCTCTATTAAGTAGTGCCCTGAACCTTGATATAGACCCACTTGAAGAACTCGCTCTGTAGTCCACAACAATAATGGAAAGTGTGAATCAGCCTACATCAATAAAGCAAATACCTCAAACATTGCAGTTACAAAATTGGGGTTTAAATGAAACAGATGCACTCTTTGCACAGCAAAAAGACACTCCTACAAAAAGTCATATGATCGAAACCCAAAATCCCAAAGACAAGATAAAAAAATTGAAACCACGACTCAGTAATGACACCCTAAAATTTACATTTAGTGAAATATCTTGGGTGCTTCGGCAGGCAGAATATGTGTTAATATTGTGAACTGTCTGGATCAGAGACAGAAGTATTTTAATTTCTTGTTTATTAGTTGTTGTTTGAATAGCAAAATGTGGCAATAAGGGATAAATGTTGCTCTGAATTTCAAAAATATATTCAATTAGTCCTCTCTTGTCATGAAACCTTCTGTAAGGCTTTGAAGAGAGAAATCGGTGCTGCCTGACAGCTTGTTTCCCAAGCTTCAAGCTAGAAGTTTATTATTTTTTTTTATTGTGTCAATAGAGAAACAGGTAAATGTCACTGATTCTTTCAATTAGCTCCTCAGGATGTGTCTTTACTGCATTTCTTGTTCCCTGAAATTGTTATTCTTGGACAAATACACACGTCACTATACTTGGGATGGACAATGTGCTATGGCAGTATACTGTAGCTTTCCTTTCATTAATATCAATAAACCTTATTTTAATTGCCCTGAAATTATAAGTTATGAATATACAAATGTTTAAAATATGCATTGCGAACCTTTTATTCTTTGATTGCAAGGCTTCAAAATTAATTAATTAATTAATCAAAATTTGTTTTACAATAAGGTTTAAAAAGTCTTATAAACTGTAGTAATAAGTGGATAAGTAAAATATGTTGCAATAATGAGTATGAAATTAATTGGAAATGTCATTGATCTGTTATGTTTCTGCTACTAGCGGAATTAAATATTGTACGTGTCATTCATCCACACTTATCTTTACTACTCCCTGATTCATTTTTGTGGTTTGGGCCTCTGTTGCCTGTCCCAGAATACAGAAGATCGAAGGCATTAAAATACCCTGAAGAGTTTTTTCTTTTTTTCTCTTTGTGGGTCTAAACAGAATTTGATGATTCCCTAAATGATAAAATAAACACAAAACCCACATTTCAAGTCAAATCACACATACAGACAAAAAAAAACAGCTAAAAGCTTAAGAGCATGCTTAAAGGTTTATAGTGCTGACCACAAAAAGGAGTGGTTTGAGTCCTACTAGGAACCTCTGTTGCATGTCATTCCTCATCTCTGTTTCACAACCCCAATTTCCAGTCATTTCTTCTGTTAACACTGATAAAAAAAAAAAATAAATAAATAAATAAAAAACACATGCGCTTCATTGTGTCATTATATTGGAGAGCCCAGTTTAAAAAGTACATTAAAAACTCTGCGCTGTGTGCAAGAAAAAAAAATATGTGATAAGACAACCCTTAAAAATATCAACATATTAAGCCGATGCAATGTTTTCCTTCTCTTATCGTCCCTTTTTAGATGAGACTGCAGTATAGTTAACGGGCCTAAGCTGGAGGATCTAAGGAGCCCAATGGTACCACAGGGTGTAACTAGATCTGTATTGTAAGTAGGTGCAAGACCACGTAGGGCTTTAAAAACAAGTAATAAAACTTTGATTTAATTCAATATTTAAAAGGGAGCCGGCACAAAGAGGCAAGGGATGAGGTTTTGTGTTCGTTTTTTTATGACTGGACAATATTCTATCAGCAGCAGAAATTATACACAGAGAATATTTGTCTGGCAAATTAAAGGAAATTAAAAAGGAGATCATTTTTGGCCACTTTGAGAGGGAAAGCAGAAGGAAGTGCAAACACTATATGGCAAACCTGTTAGCATCATCTGGTGTCACATTTCAGCTACCCAGCCGAAATGTGACAAAACTTATTTTTTAATGACAGGGAATGGGGAAAAAAAAAAATGAACAAAAGCCAAACAAAGCAAGTTCATGTTGTCAGTTAATTTGGGAGGCGCGTAGTTACTATGAGGTCCTAATCAGCTACTTATTGCACTCCGTAGCACTCTGCGTTTCAACATACAGATCTGTCAGGTGGTGAAATTGTTGCCATGGAGCAAAAGAAACACTACATATTATTACATGTCATCAGTAGGAATGTAATCTGGGATGCCTGTATGCTGCTAATGAGCACATATGTACATGTAATGTACATAACATGGAGTTTGCCCTGGTGATGGCCACAGAGGAAGACAAAGGGGAAAGCGGTGAGAGTGAAGAGAAGTAAAGTTGTAGCATGCAGTACTATTGTGCATTGCATTAATAGGTCCCTAATTCCTCTTTCTTTCAGCGTGGGTGGGCACTAAACTGCATTTTCCAACTAAGCCATATGTGGTTGTTAGTCTTCAGGGACGTGGAGGCATTAATAGAACCCCTGACCTGCATGGATTCTATGTCTTAATGAAATATATTGTGCACACAGTAGGGGATGCACTCAGAGTGAAGTGCAACTTTCAGAGTAAAGTGCACCCTTTGGCCAGAGCTTGTACTTGTTTCCATTTAAAGATATGTCATTCACCGCTGGCAATTGACAAAAAAACATGTAATATTTATTTTACTGAGATGTTCGAGAAGCTTAAAAAATTTTTATGCCTCCGAATAAGAGCAGGATCAAAAAGCATGCTGTTAGTATATGGGCTGCGTGTGTCTGCTAACTGTGCTGTAAGGTTTACCTGGAGTTCTACAAGATTATTTCAAGAAACAGTTACATGACATGAAAATACTGATTCCTGTTCCTCACATTGAACAGGAAAGTCCACTGGACAAGACATTGCAGTGATGCCGCTGCATCACGTCTCCACCACAGTTCCAAACTGCAGAGTCTTCAAGCAGCCTGCTCTTTAGCAGCCAGTTTTTGTTTAATTTTGATTGTCTGTTCATTCTTTTCTGCCTTTTTCTCTCTACTTCTCTCTCTCTTATAAGTAGTTATATACTCTTTCTACATTGCTCATAACACCCACTTGTTACTTCTTATAGTTTGAATGATATAAGTAATGTCCAATTAAAGTATTTTGTCTGGCATATAGGTCATCTATACCTTCAATATTTAGAAAAAAGCTTTCACAATATATAATAAGTACATTAAATATTTGTATAGTATACTGTATATAATATATTAAACAAATAAGTGTTGAATTGATTAATCAAATTAAGAAATAAATTATTAAAAAAATGAAAATAAATCTATGTCGATAAATTATAAACACTGGAAAGATGACTACAGTACACGTCTGCTTCTCTGACACGCAGCACTGTCTAACTAAAACTCCTTTTTCATTGTATTGTCTATTGTATAACAGTTCCATAACGTCATGCATGCTTCTCTTAAAATTCACCAGCACATATGGTTGTGTGGGTGGCATGGTGGTGCTAGCACCATTGCCTCGTAGCAAGAGGATTCTTGGTTCAAACCCAACCGGTCGGCTGGGCCCCCCCGTGTGGAGTTTGCATGTTCTCCCTGTGTAGGTTTTCTCCAGGTACTCTGACTTTGTGAAGTTAGGTTAATTGATGTGATAGTGAGAGTGATTGGTTGTTGGTCTTTAGATATCAGCCCTGTCATGAACTAGTAACTGTTCCAGGGTGTATCTCGCCAATGCGACCCCATGTGAAAATAAGCCCTACAGATAATGGATCGATGGATGTGGTCTTGTCTCAATGTACTGTTTGACCAATAGCACACCCTTTGAAAAAAATCTGGGCTGTTCAAATGTAGTTGTCAAGCCACAGCACCAAGCCTGAAGGAAAACTGTTGTGTGGTTGCTCACACTTTTAAATATTAATAACACTTTATTTATCATGTTTCTTCCACAATATTTTGCCCCATGTTTTCCTCATTTGATACTCTACAGGCACATTAACCTTTCTCAATTAGAAAGCACATGGACTAGCATGTTTGTTTTCTGCTGCTTTTGCTTTAGAGAGTCACAAATCTCTAATTCCTAAGGCTGGACCCAACTAATCAAATATTTGTTCGTTGGGTACGAAGTGTATGATGAAGTGTATCGTGAGTATATGATAAGCGGTTCAAGTTCAAGTGGTTATGAAACGGGCCATGTATTGTGTTCGATGCAACAAGTAAATAAAGCAACTGTTTTAATGCAATGTTGCTACAGGCTCTCCCAACCATTCTTAAAAGTTTCCATTAGCCTTTGAATGATTTTCTTTTCTCTCGAGTTCACAGCTAGATAGTAGCAACTCAGAAAGATGAAGGCAGCAAAACATCACACGTTCATTTTTCTTTTGAGCAGCTCAAAAGTAAAGGTTTATTATGATGCAGCTGAATAATGTAAACTTCCCACCGTGGGAACAGCGGTCACATAACCCTCGAAACAAACCACAACCGTGTTCGCATGCAGCCCCACAGCCCGTTTGAAGCCTCAAATATTCACTGGTAATTCTAACTGAAGCTTCAAAGCCCCAAAAATGATATTCTGGACTGTTCTACTAATTGGTTTCCAAGCTCTCTCTTGTTATTATCTGTTCCAGTTTGTGACTCTCTAACCTGATACAGATGTGACCCATCAACCTTTCTATGAAGGCCCATGTAACTGAAAGAAAAAACACAACAAAAAACAAAAAAAAGTAGTAAAAAAAGTAAAAAAGTGAAAACAAAAAAACACCCAAAATAGACTCTCCTCTGTCTGGTCAGTATCACTAAAATCTGTGTGGGCGCAGTAAAACCTGTGTTCACCTCTGTCACAATGACTGTGCGGCGCCCTGGACTCCCCATCCTCAGTCTTTCATCATGTCAAACGACATGAGATAAATCTGATTATTATCCCCAATGCTCATTTTTGTTCCTGACACCCAATGACTGTTAGATTACTGCACTGATATTATGTAGGCTGGAGGCCACACCAGTGAAAAGAGGAGGGTCACCTTGACTGAGGTTTGAACAAAAAAAAAATAAATAAATAAATAAAAACCTGTACTCCATGCTGCGTAAGATAATGGACTGCTACTGGGCTAATTTCACCCTTAAAAAAATCCAGTGCTATGGAACAGCATGCTGCTCTATTCAGTCATTTAGTATGAAATCATGGAAGATGAGTATTACATTTCACTTTTCATTTTACATTGTCAGTGTGCTATGCAAATCTTAATGACACGCTTCATGTCTTTCAGTGTTGACTACACAAGAGAGAGAGTGGTGGAAGTCATAGAGACTTAAAGACAGACAGACAGACAGACAGACAGATTTATTGACTTTCTTCTTCAGTTCTGGACTGAACAGATCAAATGATTAG
This sequence comes from Scortum barcoo, assembly GCA_023238725.1. Taxonomy (NCBI): domain Eukaryota; kingdom Metazoa; phylum Chordata; class Actinopteri; order Centrarchiformes; family Terapontidae; genus Scortum; species Scortum barcoo. The sequence goes on from CM041531.1 coordinate 11,327,660, forward strand.
AAAGAAAAGTCATTGATATGCACATTTAATTGCTTGCCAATAAGAATGAAACAGTGTCCCAGAGATTTTGGGCCTTGAAACTTGCAGGAATAAAGCGCACATCTCCCACAAAGCCTGCAAAGTAAAAAAGCTCTACAGAACCATAGCAATTATTATGGCTTGGCACTTTGACTAGGTATGCCCCTGTGAAATGGTGCTTTAAGATGATGCAATAAATGTCTTTTATTTCTTACACATGCCTACAGCCCCCATGGTAGTTGCAGAAACACAAAAGGACAGCTGCTCTCTCTATGTGCTGATCAATCATAATGAAGTATTGCAACAGTCCATCTTACCATGCAAAATGCCAGCAAGTGCAAACAGGGCACAGACAGAGTCTGGAAACACTTCCAACATTTGAAAATGAGTTATTATATTCCTAGACCTGAGATTCAACAGTGTAGATGTTGATCCTGAGGATCCTTACTGAGGGCCAGTTTGGATATATTTTAATGGATCCTTATTGTTGATTGTTTTGGCCACCTCAGCCCACTTAGTGTTGCAATGCTGCTCTCCTTTATGACACCGGGGCTCTACATTGCATTCACTCGCTATAGTTTTTGTCTTTGCACAAATGGACTGCACTAATATGTCACAACACATAATTGTGTCCAGATTTTGTCAGTTGCCAGTTTATGAGGTGCAAAAGCTAAAAGCAATGCAGTTTAATACAGCAGCCCTGCAATAAATCCGGCGCACATGAAGGTTACAACATTGAGTTTTTGTTTCAATTGTTTTAGAGAGCTGTGAATGTGATTTTATGGCCATTTTAGAGGCTGCAGATTGTGATAGGAGATTATTTATACTGACAGGTGTCTCTAATATTTTGTCCACCCTCACTGATATGAACCACACTGGAGTACAATTTAACAGCATATTTAGCAACACCTAGTGACAGAGTACCTTTAAATGCACTCACATATCAAATACATGACTTACACACTCTCCCCATTTCTCCCTAATTATCTATTGTATATATGTACGAATGCTCCACACGTTTTAAAGCCTGTCAGTTACTTATTAAAATAAATGATGTGTTCTTGTGCTACGTCCCTCTGCAAATCTATTATACAAATATGGAAGCTTTTGCTGGTGCAGCACGTGTTTAAAGACAAATCAAGGACAGAAAAGACCATGGTTGTTTAATTGTGTAATTACACTTTCTTTGTCATGTTCCTGATATTCTTCCACAGCATTTCAGCAAGCACTCTCTGCATTTGATAGTCCTACAGGCACGTACGCCGTCCTCAATTAGACAGCACCCAGACCTCCACGTTTAGCTTCTGTTGTTTTTTGCTTTAGCAAGGTAAGTCACAAACAAGTAATTTTCCTCCCAAGCTCTGTCTTGTTATGCTCTGTTCCAGTTTACTATCCTCTATCCTAATAGAATATTTAATCCAACTAACCTTCAATGAACGCTCATGTAACTGGGAAACATAAAATAAATAAAAAATACTAAAATGAAACGTGTTAAAAAGTGAAAGCAAAAAACACCCTGAATATGCTTGTTTGTAAAGCAGATTATCCTCTGACTGGTCTGTATCGGTGTGTCTGCCTCTGTCCTGCTGACTGCAAGGTGCTTCAGCCTCCCTGTCTTTTGCCTTTCATCATGTCAAATGACATGAGATTATTATCAGATGCTCGTTTCAGGTCTTGACACCTGACAACCATTAGATTACTGCACTGATATTATTTAGACTGGAGGCCACACTAGTGAGCCTTTAATGGTTGTAAATACAGCACAAGTCAAAGACAAACCAAGGACAGAAAAAGGAAAAAAAGAGCACATACAACTATTACGAGTACAAACAATCACAATCACACAAGGCCTAATGGGTGCTGTGAAAGTTAAATGGCAGGCCCTGTCCATGGTGCTGAGGGCCAAACAATAACAGACTTCAGTAGCCAATACACAAACAACTTCATTTAGGAAAAGAAAATACATTTTATCCATTAAAAGTAAAACAAAGCGAAACACATCAACACTAGTACAGTAACTTATGTCTATATAGACAGTCAATGCTGGCTGTTTATCGATCATTGTTAACCACAGGGGAGCAGACAGTAAGGAGAGGGATGCGTTTGCTTCACACAGGTATTTGAAGAAGGCTTTGTGGCTGCAAACTGTTCATCAACTATGACATTATGATTTCCCACCGGACTTGAGGTCTTCCACCACAGAGGACTCCCTTTATATTTCACTGATGGACTCCAGCTCCCTCTTGTCCTCACTGTTCCCTCGGCTTCTTGCTCCACAAGGTCCAGTTTCAGGATAGCGTCAAGTCTTGTTTCTTGGCCATTTTGTGAATTTTTTTTTAAAACCATTTTGCCAGCCAGGAAGTGAACTAACATCATTAACAATGCTGCAAGATGTGTTCATTCTCCCAGTTGTTGCATTAATTATTTACCCAGCTAACTTTTTCATTGGTGTGAATATGCCCTCTACTTGAAATGGGTATCAGCGCCACAATGTTCATGACTAAGAGTGAACTCCATTTTGAACACACTGCAGTCCATGGGGGCAAGTGAAATGTGAAAAATTTGGACTAGTCAGATAGCGATAACTTTGTACAAATACTGTCAATGTATGTAACAATCAGAACAACATCATAATATGCTTGCCATAAGACGGACAGTTCCTGTCCTGGATTGAGATTGGCTGAGATCTCTGTGAAGCCACTGTAGTGCATTACATCAGTGTCACTGTGCCAAACAAATAGTTTCAAAATGTCAGATCGTAACTTGAATTTTGATTTATTGGGTGGGCTGAACCTGGCACTGTGGTTGAAAGAAGATTAAAAAGAGAGAAGACTCACTGAATTTAATGAGGGAGAAATTGTAGAGCTGGAAATATCAACTGTTAAATAGACTATGCAGACTTCAAACCTGATGTGCAGAGAAACATCTGACATCCACTGACTTTTTGATAAAGGTTATATTTTTTCAGTGGACATTAAACAAAAAATTTCCAGTATAATTGTCATTCATACTGGAATCGCAATATCTGTCAAAATAATTGCAGTATGAATTTTATTTGAGTATTGTTCAGCCCTTCATTCATTACTCAAGCCATTAGCTCAGTCCTTAATGGAGCATTGTGTAATATTTAGGGAGGTCTAGTGGCAGAAATTAATATTTGTATATATCATTAATATTCATAATTAGGTTTTCATTCATGTATCATCGTCTGAAAATAAAAATCGTGTTTGAGTTAGCTTAGAACGAACACGTCATATCTTACAGGGTCCGCCATGTTGTCCCACCATGTCTCTACACCAGCCCAGAACGGACAAACTGGGTCTTTTGTGTTCTTACAGTGAAGTTACCATTTAGCACAAGCCTACCGCACAGCGGTATTGTGTTACTTTTCAATGCCACCACTATATACCACTAAATACACTGCACTTTTAAGATACTTAATAACCCGTATCTAAATCCCATTTAGAAATAAATGACTGACTCATGTGATATTTTTGTCATTTTTAAAGAAGGAGGACCTGTTATTCAATTTTTTACATTGGGAATGTATACAGCACTTTACTTGATAAGATCTCTAACTCTGAGTTTTCAAAAGGTGTTTCACTATATCTTCTTTTTTCTGTCTTTTTTTTTTTCCTTTTTTTTTCAACATACCTCTGCATTTTTTGCTTTATTATACTGTTATTGGAATAGATCCTTGGTGTGATGGTAGTATACAAGGGAATACATTCATCAGCTTTTTCAATGATCTAAGCTGGCACTTCATAGAAGAAATAATAAATCTGTATTTGGAAAGAAAAACGTCAGATCATAAAACATCGTAAATACAGCACAATGCCACAGAAATACTTCTGGGCAACTCTCACCTTGTAAATGTCAAGACCTATAAACCTTAAATTAATGTAAACACCTCCAGCTCAATAATTGAACACGGCTGGCACACTGCAGGCTGGTGTGACAGGTGTGGATTGATGTTAGAAAATTGTATCATAAAATCGACTGTAGCAATGAAATGCAACTGTATTTATCTTGTGGAGTTTCGCCGCTGCACCTTTGAGACAGAGCAGCATGAGATGAGCTACAGGTTCATAGTCACTAAGACTGTGTATTTCATTTCAAGAGTGATGCACACTGAAAATACTCTTTGTATCTATTTGTCCACACCAAAGAGCCAACAGGTGACTAGCTGTTTATTTCCCCTGAAGGCCTTATTTGGCATAGTTTACAGGCATGTTGGATTAATGCTGCAGTATGTTTCAGACAAATAACCTGAATCTGGCTTACAGCATGAATTTGGTTCGGCCACGTCTTCTTTTTTTTGACTAAAGGGTCAGGATAAAATAGCATAGAAATTCAGGATGTCCATCATGACACCTGTCACATAAAGTGCTTCATCAGCCGCCGTTTGACAGATGTCGACTTCAGAACTTCTTGTTGCATCCTTGCTGCCCTCATTCCCAAAACAGGGTTTGCAGAATTACATCATGCATCTAAAGTGTTTTATTAGGGGTAAATTTGATATGTTTAAAGATTAAGATGTGATAGCAATATCTTTTAAACTAGCATTTATATTTAATTGTGTAATTTAATTCATTATGGGTCTTGTTTAATGTGCTAATTTAAATGAGGTAAGTGAATGTACCATTGCAAATTTAATTATTCAACTTTTATGTGAGTTACTGTGTATTATGCGCATATAATACATAGCCCAGAGGCTTTCATATTAACTGTTGATGATTAAACAGACTCTTTCACTTGCTGAGTTTTATTGTCTTGTTGGGAAGTCAACAATGTGGCTTCCAATGGAAAACAGGCATTAAAATTCAGTATGGTTTGCTTTCCCTTTTGTAAAGACATAGGTGAAAAAGCCCTGTTTTTCCCCTTCAAATTGCGGTTCCTCATTCTTTCCGCAGGGCTGTGGCCAACAGCTCATTGCTGAGTGTCCAGAGAAATGTCAGAATGCCGACAGGTTGTTATCATCAGTGCCCTTATCTTCCCCTTGCAGGTGCACCGGCACAACGAGAACAGCCTGCACATCCCGCCAGTCAAGGGTTTATGACCTGCTGCAGCAGCCGTCTAATGTTATCAGGTGATCAAATTAAGACACAACGACAACAAAAGAAGAACGTTTAGCATATTCCAGTGGAAATTAAAATGAATAAAACCACTGTTGTTTGTTTTTTTAAAAAAGAAAACAATAAACAAAAGAGACACAGAAATGGTACAGAATTGATCAAAATGGTTTGGCATACTGAGATTTTGTGCAGGGAGTGTGGCGCCTTTAATTTTCTTTTATGACCCTGGATGTAGTGGATTATAAATACAGGACAGTGATATGTTTTTCATTGTTTTGGGTCTCCTATGGAACACTGGATTTAAAATTAAACATTTACTGCTGAATTACACATGAAGACGGTTTTTGTTGAATTTGCTCAGGCGTTAATATATGCATCAGTAAGATTTCCCTAATGCAATGGGAGTGAATGTGATGTGTGTTGTGGTGCACACAGTATTGAGAAACAAGTTTTAAATGAGACAAAGTGTCAAAAGCCACTCTAGGCTTTAGGCTGTATTTAGGGACTTCGGTGCTTTGGGCAAAATGCAAATGCCAGCACGCTAACACATTAATGCTGACAATGGTAACGGGGGAGCTCACCAAAGGGATGCATTTTATGGCAATCCGTCCACTAGATGTAGAGACATTTCACTCGAAACCTCAACCTTATGTTGCTGAAGTGGAGGAAAAGTCAGGGGATCATCAAAGTTATTAGGATTCATCCTTTGAGGATTGTGAATGTCTGTACAAGATTTCATAGCAATCTTTTGGATAGTTGCTCAGATATTTCAGTCTGGACCAAAATCGTGCCCAGACCTACTGACATTACTATCCCTTAAGCCATGCCACTAGCAATATCTCTTCCCAAAATCAGCACCTCTGTTACTCTAGATAATCCACAGACCTCACTGCAGGCAGTTTTCACAGGAACTATTTCTTTGGTCCAAAATAAGTCTCTATAAAAACATTGTTTCTGAAGACGTATTATTGTTATTGATATTTTCTTAAAATGCATTTTTTAAGGGTGTGAGCGCCTCAAATAAAATTAAATGAACCCCAATTTCAGGGATGAATTTCTCAAAACCTGCACAGGAAAATACTACCAAAAATTCTCTACATGACAAAGTACCATGCCATACCATTTTTTTATGTAGATGCGATAACATTTTAATATTTATTATTTTTAATACTTTCAAATATCATTCTAATTAGGGAAAAAAAGCAAAAAGGATAGGCAAGTTTTGAGAAGCGAGTAAAAAGAAATGTTCTAGCGAGCCGGCACAGGGCTAAGGGACTCCACTTACATTTTAAGCATCCAAATCAAAGCATCATCATTTGTAAAAGAGATCAAGCAATGTTTCTGCATTAAAATTTAATTCAAACTTAATACAGGAAATGATGGGACCCTTTTTTCTTCTAAAGGTTTGTTTAATCTTCACACACATGCCAAAAAAAATCCCTTTGATCCTCTTCTCCCCTTTAATCAGGGTACATGCTCTCATGCCCCCCTCTCCCTTTTCTGTCTCTCATTCAGACTTGTTCCTCCTCAACCCGTCTGTCTCCTTGTACTGGTTTCATTTCTGTTGACAAAGCATTACAGAGCCCCCATGTCTTGTCTTGCCTAATTGGTCCACATGGACTAATTTAGCATCTAATTACCAAGCTAGTTTTCATGCTTCTGAATTTTCAGGGTCGTGTTTTGCCTTTAGATAACTTTCCTCCCTCTCAAGGCTATATAGTTACTCACATTTCAGTGAACCATGTGAATAATTGTCTATTGTAATAGCTATAAATAAAAGTTAAAATACAATAAATAAAAATAAGCAATCTATAAGCTGAGTTGTGATCTCATTGGCAACAACTCAGTGTCCCCTAAAAACTTAAACAGCTCAGAGCCTTGACAGTTTTATAGCTGACTTTGTCACAGTATGGTCAGATAATATACCAAAGCAATATTAAAGTATACATTAATTCATGTTAAAAACATAATTGATTTGGGGTTTAAATAATTACAGAAAGAATTCATTTAACACAAACAATGAACAAAAAATGGCAGTTGCTCCCATCAACAAAATATGGTTGAAAACACAACGACTTAGCATAAAGACTTATCGCATCCTGCCTACTGTTCAGTGGTTTAAAGCTGCAGTCAGTAGGATTGAGAAGGGAGTGGATTTAGCTTGACAATTTAAATGAGTGCAACTTCCAGGTCTCTTCCCTCCCCCGTCACCGCTGCTCTCTTGCTTCCAAAGCACTTCCCCGTCAAGTCGTTCGGTCTGATTCTTTTTTTTTTTTTTAGCTTGCTTCTCTTCTTTGGCTCTTCCTGTTTAGTTCAAATGTAAGTTCAATTTAATTCCCACATATAGTCATACAGGGTATAATCACAGTGAATTGTTTGACCATTGGCTTCTCCAACTATGCAACAAAAACACATGTAAAATAGAATAAGAACAATAAATGGAAATATGCAATAAACAATAGTGTTAAGCAGGTAGCAACTTAAATAATAAAGTAAGTAACAACAGTCGCAAGGCAATCTTAGGTAATCAGTTAGGAGCCTAGTGCCTTGAGGGTAGAAGCTTCTCCCTGAGCCTCTCAGTGCTGACCTGGTGTATCTGGTATCCTCTCGACCAACGCACCAGGCAGTAGCTGGAGTGCGGCATGGCCTTGCAGGTCAGGCCGCACCGGTGTCTGTTGACCTCCATCCAGCTGGCAAAGTTTTCTGCCTGCCCTCTGGTCTCCCACTTCTCAAGCTCCAAAATGAAGAGGAAGACGAAGCAGGACTGTATCATCACCCAGATGGATGCAGAGATGGTCTTGCTTGTCCTAGCTGGTGTTTGTTCCCTCTGCCTCTCCCTCGATGTTTAATCTGATGTGTACATTCGAAAACCTCAACCGGCCAGGCAGCAAAGCCGAATGTTGACCAGCTGCTCATCTTGACAATTGACTAACAGTCATATGCCATCATTGTTGCACACCATTCACAAAAACCACAACAATACACATAAAAAAAGAAATAAAATAAAATAAAACAGGCAAAAATTTGGTCAACGGAGAGGCGACTGGAGAGGTCCACTCTGACTTTCCATTTACTTGTCTTTGGCGCGTGAGCTGTTAATGGCAAAGGAGGGATGGGCCGTTTTCTCAACGCTTGGTTGTTTGCTAGCTGAAGATGCAGTACTTGATGGAGTTGTGCATACACGGGGAGGGGAGCTGTCCGCAGTGTGAGCAGTAGCAGTGACTGACTTATCATCAGATACTCTGCTCTGATTGCTTGTTTTGATTCAGGCATGGTGATTCTTAGAAATGGCCTTAGGGGGGGCAGGTGGACCGGGGGAGCCTGATTTTTTTTGTCTCATGTACTACTGTCTGGCATAGTGACAGTTTTAGCAAAAATGACTAAAAGGTGTTTTTATTCAGGTAACCCCCTTCATCGTTAATGAAGAAACTGCTCATAGTTTATAACATTAAAGTGTGGCTCAAAGTAACAGTGAGGCTTGCAGTCACAGCACAATAGAAATGTTTCTGTTGCCAAACAGCTGGAAATCTTACAAACAAGTTATTTTTAGTTCAGATGGGCATGATTATAGTCGGCAAACAAGCAGAGATAAACAGGTAAGTCTGATGAATTATTTGTTCTTATTTTAACATCTTTCAAATTAAGCTTTTCCCAACTCTCAAGCTTTTTTTCACTGACTGTGATGCAGCCTCTCTCTCTCTCTCTCTCTGTGCCATTTGTATATGTACAGTTATGTAGTGTTCTCTGCAACAATTGAGATGAGAGCGATGAAGGTAGATGCCATCATCCACTGCTTGTTCCTTGGAGAGTCTGGAAAAGAACTTATGAAAGACTATCAGGTACATTTTGATATTTTCCTTTTTATTCACTGGCGATTGTTATATCCTCTTTGGCAAAGGCTTATCTATACCGTTGACTTAAACTACCCACCGGAGTTGAACTGTTTCAGATGACTTTCAAAATATCTCTCAAGGTCCAGTCAATGAACTTCTAGTGTGACTGTCTGCATGCATGTTTGTGACCGTACCTTGTTTTCTTTAGCTTACAGTTCAGAGAAAATGCTTGATATTTATAGTGGCATTAACAATAGAAATGGTGTCTTTTTTCAAATGTTTTGCCTGGGCAAACTTTGTACAAGTGTAAATTTGATAATGATTCCCAAACTTGGGGTGTGGAGGCATTGCAGGTAGGTTGTGATAACAAGAGAACTCTAAGGTGAGCTCAAAGCAACATCCACACTGACAACACATGTGCAGCATTTAGAAAAATAAACTGTGAAGCAAAGTGAAAAATACAGAAACAGAGAAAGTGATGAACACAACCGCACATGGCTGTCCCACCAAAAAAAAACAACAAAAAATTCATTATATTATTAAGATATTTTCAAACTTACAAAATGTACTATATTTTCAGTTGCTCACTACAACTGCTCATTTTCTTACATTTGTTCTGACCTTTTCTTCAACATTCCTCTGAAGTCCTATTTCCTATTAACTTCTGGATACTCTCAGATACTAATGTGCTTTTGACCTTACACGAGTTGTCATGTTTAAACACTTACAAAGTCTCTGGATTTTAGATTAAACAGGGTGGCCACTCTGCACAATGTTCGACTCATCATCCACGCAGCGGCAGAAAATACACCATAAAATCCCTCATGAACTGAAGCAGCACACATGTTGTCTACATGCTGAAATGCCCCTTTGGTCAGGATTTATGTTGGACAAACTCAAAGAGCTTACAGATTTACATATCTGAACACAAAACTGCAACATGCACACTAAACATGGATTATGCTCGAAATTATGCAAAGGCAAACCATGGCTGCGCAGCATCATTCAAGTTCTGGGGAACAGAAAACATTTCACCCTCCCCTAGAGGTGGAGACATTATCCACTCACTGCTCTGCAGGAAGGCATACTGGGTTCACACTCTTAACACATTGGACCTCTAAATAACTGAATAACTCAATTTGTCATCTTTACTCAGATTTATTACCCTTGATGGATTTGGTACTTGTGCTTTCTGTACTTTTATAACTGTAACTCCAAGGTATGTCTGTCTTCTTTTGTTTCTGGTGTGGCTATAGTGCATGTGGCGTAGCACCTGGGCATAGACTAAGGCAGCTCCCACACTTGAATTCATTATCCAGTATATCTGAACGTCCTGCCTGCGCCTTACAGTATATCCAGGTATCGCTACTCCGACACATTTGGCCAGTATATAAAATTACTTTTCCACAAGGACAAACAGGAAGTGCATATTACACAGCAGCACATGAGAGCAGGGGGTTATGAAACAGATTCATCAGCTGATGATAAGGAGGAATATATTGTGTTGTTGTGTTGTGGAAGACTGAGGGGAATGAGATCTTATTTGTGCCTGAGTGAGAACTTGTTTATTTTTTTTTTTATCAGTATATTGAGATTAGATTGTTTTGGTCATTATTTATCTTGTCCATTGCACAATCAAATCCGATTTTGAATCTGTTTCTCAAATTGCAACTGCATTTTCTATAAACAGAAATATTTGCAGTCTTTATATATTTATATATTCTTTAATATCATCAGCATATACCAATAAATTAATAATGTAATGAAAGAAACATTTACAGTTTTGGTTCACATTGTACAGTTAAGCAGAGAGATATGTCATTTCCAGCTGCCATCTTGTGGTCTGACGCTTAGCTCTTATTTCTGGAATGATGTGACAGTACAAATGCAATGGGTGACTGTAATCTCTCACTATACTTTGCTATGGACCATTAGTATATGTTCTGCTGATCACATAATCGTGTCACTGTGGAATTAAAATTTACAGCAGTGCTTACTTTTTATTTTTGGTCTTATAATGATGGTCATATCATTATACAGTCTAAGTCCAACAGGCTTGCATTTCATGTGGGTTTAAAGATTTTCTGCACCACAGTTACTTCACAATTACCTTAATTACACCTACAGTTGATTGGTCTGAGAGGGCGAAAAGATTAAGAGTGTCTGGGAAATGTGAGTGTGGGTGGCAGTGGTGAAGTGGATATTTGAAGAAGTGTGGGAATCCAAGACTGACTGCACCAGCATTTTCAGATTTATCCACTCTGGGGAGCGTTTTTCGAAAAAGCATCAGCTACTGTATGTGTGAGTAAAACACTGGGCTGCTGTGGACGTGGCCTGAGGCTGGAGTGTATATTGCTAACTACAGCTAGATCAAGAACAGCAATATCCACTGTTGTTATTGGCTCTTGTCCTCATTACCCGCGGTCATGTTTTCCTACTGAACAGAAGCCAAATGTCTTCCCTGAAAATGATGCAATACTAGACTGTCTGCTTTGCCATCAAAAAAGCTAACATTGTACAAAACACATATTATACTCTTGAAATGTATTGTCATTTTGCAAAATGGACTTTTTCCCTGTATGATGAACAAAATAATCTTTGACTATATAATTCTATAAGAAATGGTTAACTCTATCATAATGCCAGCCTTTTTCCTGTGGACTGTATGTGTTGTGGAAGTCACAGTTATATGGGAGGCCCCATGAGATGAGACATTTGAAAAGATGCATAAGTTCAAAAAGCTGGCAGTGGAGGCAAAAAGCAGCAGTGTGTGCGGTGGAGTTTGAACGTGTGTGACTGTGAATGACCTTTATTATGGTCCAGCATACTTAAATAATCTTTTGTCAAGTGTATTTGTACATATTTTCCTTAGCATTATTATTTATCCCTGAAGTTATGCTGTATTATATGGGCTGGGGCAGTAGAGTGTTAGCATGGTGAAGACATGTCTTCTGGGCAAAGGTAAATGTCCTAACTACTGTTTGTTTAGCTTTCTGGCTGAGATGGACACAACATTTCTCAGCATTTTGTATTTTGTGCCATGCTGAGAAATGTTATGGTGCTTTTTTTCTGTCTTTCAAAATGAGAGTGTGTAAATTGGAGAAACTGCTGTATTAGCCAAATGCACCAATATTCTGTCATGGATAAACATACACTGTGTATATGATAACTGGCCTAACAACCAGTTAATATTCCTGAATCAAGTTAGGCATTTTTTTAAAGTGAGTTTTGCAGTAATTGCAGTGTATAAGATGAAGCAGGCTTGAATGAAGTACAGTAAAGCTGTATTTCATCTGAGATTTGCACTATTTTCCTGTGCTTTAAGTTAATTCTGGCTAAAATAGCAATTAAATATTTAATTTCTAAGTCAAATATGGTTACCTGTAGCACTGTTACAGATTAAGCTGAGCTAAAAAGGTTCAATAATGGTATTTCATGATTGCGTACATATGATATTTAAATTTCAACCTAAGCTATATATATATCTTCTTTTTTTTATCTCTTTTTTTTTTTACCTCACTTTGTTCACGGCATGTTTTGGACCTGCAGTACCGTTTATCATCAATAAAGCTGATCCATCATTTGAAGAGTCAAACCACCATTCAGCTGGGGATGCTACTGTACAGTGAGTGTCAAAAGTCAGTTTTGAATTGGGCCTCTTGGAGCATCCCTCAAAAGATAGCAATGTTTGCTGTTCACTGCATTATAGATTTATTCTCTGGTTGTTGTTGTTTTTTATTTGCTGTTAACCTACACACCACACCAAGGCAAAATAAACTTGAACCAGGCTTGCACACCTGCAGTATATCTGAGCTATGTTTTTTCCTTGCAAAACCTCTCACGCCCTGTAAGGTTGGATAGAGATTAATCTATAGGTACCTAAAGATATTAAATTCAGAGACTTGTGATGAAGCTGTGCTGTGTTGTCTTGCCTGGGTTCTTGTGGTTGTTATTCTGAAAAAGTCAATTTTTTCAAGTGTGAGGTTGTGCAAGGTCCCGTGGACAAGGTTTTCTTCAATGACTGTGCATTGTTCCCTCCAACTCAGCCAATCCCTCCCGATGCAGCTCTCACAGCATGATCCTGTCATCATGCTACACTCTGTCTTAGGATGGTGTCAGCCTGGTGATGAACAGTTTTCTGTGGAGGAACTTACTCTTGAGCTTTCTGATGGAGTTGTTGGTCGAATCCATACATTTTCTGTGGCAGAGGATTATTTGACTATACCCCAAAGACATGCACGTACACGTGCACAAGCATGCACGCACACACACGCACACACACACATTTAATCCTATTTTTACCCCTAGTCCTTGAATTTAGATTAGGCGGTAAACATGTTGCTTGACTGATCATTTGCTATATTTGTGTGGCAGCCCTGCCTGATTTTCTCTATGGTAACCATGTCTAAGTTTGGACAAAATGACTATAGCAGAAGGAATTGTTGCATCATGTCCTGTATCTTGATGAACAACAAGAACACCACATTTGTACATGCATCACTATGATAACCAAAATGTTTTAGCAAGTTCTCTATCCTTGAATACTTTAAATGCTAGCTATAATAAATTGTGCGTGTGTGCACCTGAGGCCTCAAGTTTCCATAGACTACTGGACCATGGTCGGCCACCTATAATAAATAGTCTGAACTTTATTAAACCGAAAAACGACCTGAGAGATGGAGCAAATCTCAGTTTTTGTATATGAGGCGCATAAAAACTGAATGCTGCTAACTCTGGGGAGTCTATGAGGTCTGGACGGTTTATAATGTAGTTGTGGCTCAGAGATGTATTTTGGCCCTGAACCATTCAGTGCTTTATAAACCAGAAAACAGCAGGTCAGTGTAAAGACGTGAGAACTGGTGTGGTGTGATCCACTCGCCTGGTTTAAGTGAGGACTCGAGCAGCAGTGTTCTGAGTCAGCTGAACCTTTTACAGAGACCTGTAGAGACAGTGTTATAGTAGTCGAGCCTACTGAAGACAAACGCATGCACAAGCTTAAATGTAAGACATCCAATTCTTGATACAGAAGTGGTGATTGTGGGCTGATTTTGTCATTGTTTTTATAGATGTGAAAATGTAGATCTGAGTGACTATACCAAGATTTGATGGCCTGGCATGAAGTCTTTTATGTGAGCGATTGAAGGTGAGCACAGACTTTTAATAATTTTTCTTTGAGTCTAAAGACAAATATTTCTATTTTATCTTTTAAACTAGAGGAAATTCGGACACATCCAATCATTTCATGAATGCACTTACTCTGTGCTTTTATGGAACAAAAGTCACCTGGTGAGGATGGAGCCTTGGGAAACTCTTAAACGTAATTTTTGTACTTTCAGATGTTTAATTACTGACCAAGATTAAGTAGTCCCTGTCTTTCGAATAGGATTCAAACCAGCTGAGCACACTGCCACGTCCAAGCCACTTTTTCCAGCCTGTCTAGTAATATGTTGTGGTTGACAGTGTTGATTGCTGCACTGAGATATAATAATACCAAGACTGAACCGTTACCACTGTCTGTGATAAAATGGATGCCAATTTAGACAAGAGCAATCATGGTGTTGTGGAGTAATTTAAATCCTTACTTGAAAACATCAAAACAATTATTTAGGGCCAAGAAGGTGTTAAGCTGTTGAAAAACAGCCTTTTTAATGATTTTATTTTAAAATGGGAAGTTTGATATAGGCCTGAAATTGTTCATTAGTGTCTAGGTATTCTTTTTTAATAATACCTTAATAAGGGCAGTTTTCAGGGCATGTAGGAAATAGCCTGAAAACACTGATTAGTGTTGACTGTTTGCAGAGGATCTGATGTCGTGCAGTTAAAAACATTTTGGAAAAGGTTGTGTGGTAGAATACCAAGGCAGCAGCAGGAGGATTTCAGATACTGCAAAATTTCTTCCAAGGTTTTATAGCCGATATGGCATCAATAACATTATTAATTTTATGACTGAAATTATCACTGACTGAGACACGAGCAAGGTGTGGAAGAGTGGGCCTCAATGAATAATTCACTTGTGTTTTTACTGATATACCATTTTCTGATTTACTCTAAACATTTGGTTGCACAGAGATAGTCATCTCAAAGAAAACACAGGAATGATCCGAAAGAAACATCAAGTGCTTCTGTCCTGGGGATTGTCAACATGAATATTAGAAATCACCAACAACAACATCATCTCAATCAGCCTTTGAGCAAAAGTTATAGCACTGTATTTTGGTGGCCTGAAGGTGTTAAAGAACCCAGCCTTTGTATGGGGAATTCAACAGAACGGCAACGTAGTCAAGGAATACAATAAGACATCAGTTTTCACCAGGCAGAATTATTAAACAACATGGCAACTCCACTTTATTGGTAGGAGTTGACTCAGTAAGAACCCTTATCTTTCTTTTATGAGTTTCAGTTAAAAACACCTATTCATGATTGCTCTTGAGAATGAAATCATGAATTAAAAATGATCCACAAAATAAATACCTGATGTTTAATACAGCTACAATTTATGTGTTAAATGTGTGTGAAAGGGAGTTGGTGGAGGCTTCTGCATGAGGCCGTGGGTTCATGCTTATTAGGAGAAAGAAGAAGCACGCTGGGAGTAACAGAAATAGGGCAAGGAACCTGTCAAAAAAAAAAGGAGTGAAAAAAGTGAATTTCCTTAATAAAGCAATTCTCTTCTTCTTCTGTCCCTGGCATCTCCTCTCCTGTCTGTGGTCATTCCAGGCAGATTTGCTTGGTGTTGACTGGAATGGCGGTGAATCGGGATGCAGTGCGGTGCAGCTTAGTGGCATCCATTAACATCACATCTAGTTCTTTAATCTCTGATCTTAGTTTGTTAGAGATATCCCTAAGCGGGGGAGGTGGTGGAGACTGATTAAGCAAACCTTTGGTGACCTTGCTGTCCTTATCAGTCCTGTCAGCCCGGGTAGGAACGGAGCTGTTTTCTCTTTTCGTTATCCTCGTTATCAGCGAGGTTGATATTATGTTGATGTTATAGAATCGTCTTGGTTGGCGTGGAGGCAGATGTCGTGGGTGAATATAATGCCAGCGTCAACCAGTGCTTCCCTGTTATCAGTGAATCCCAAAGGGGGTGAAGCAGGGGAGAGTGAAGGGCAGAAGAAGAGGAGACTGATCGATGAGCTGGTTGTCAACACGCTGACATTGAGGCTGCGATGTTTTGTGTTCGTGGTGCCGAGGCCGCTGTGTGTCAGGGTGCATCATCTTAGGCCTGGCTGAACTGAAAATGGTCCTTCAGTACTTTTAACTCCAGATCTACTTGGGCGGGGGCTGTCTGCCCTAAATAGATGCCTTCCTCCCCAAGACAGGTTTAAGTTATCATTGTTGTTGATCCCTTTTAAATTGCAGGTTTTGCTGAGCCTTTTGTTGAGTCCACAGAATCTCCTGAACCTGTTGATCCCTCTGTTGACACTTGGCTGTGGGCCATTAATAAAAAACATGGCTTCCAGTTTGTCTAGACAATGAAACAGTTAATTGAAATCCTCTTTAGTACTTTTGATTGCTCTCTGCAAACATAATTGGCCTCCACATGGAGAACAATTTGATTAATTTTGTGGTGTTTACTTATCAATTGAGAGACGTCCTCTTTCTTGTCACAGACCATAGCATCTGGGAGGAAACTTTTAATTGTTTTGCTTATGTTTCTGATGCGCCGTCTCCCGCAGTCAGACAAACATTTGAATTCTCTCTTTAGTTTGTTTTTAATTTCTGCCCTTTTTCAGTCGGCTGTCACTCTTCATAATACTCTATGCCTTAACTTATCTATAGTCATCAAGACTTGTATCTCATTGAGACTTAATAATGGTCCACACCTGTTTTACAGTTGTAATGTCAGGGTTGATTGTGGTCTATGTTTATGCCCACCTTTGGCTGGCTGCCAGATATCCAGGGTCAAAGTTGACTCAGCTGAATATTTATACTTTGCCCTCTGTAGGAGGTCAATCTTATACAAATCTTTAGGTTTTTGCAACCGGATTACACCAGCAGGGAGAAATCCCATTCACGGCAGATGATCCCACTGGTTTTGTTTCGAATCTTGTCATAGTTATGGTTTAATTTAGAGATTAATTTAGAGATCAGCTGGCCATTTAAATCTTGCTGAATTACATTTTGACCATCAGAAGACATTTGCAAAGTGTCATGGCATTTAAAAGACTTCCTTAATGCAAATATTCAATCTTCTGTAACAGTTTATGACAGTCTGTGCATGCTGAAAGTCAATGCAACAGGGGCACAATCCTATAACCACTAAGTGACCTCTCATTGTTATTAGAAACCTCCTTAAATGTGTTTCGGTTTAAGAAAAATGGTCAAAAGTAGAGGAAAAAAAAACAACAGCAGAGCAAGAAAGAAGATCATCTGTACTGTAGCAAAGCCAGAAGCTAACAGAAAGCTGGAAACGGCTACCTAAGGTCAAAATTTTCATATACATGATTTGTTTACAGTGGACCTTAAACATTCAAGTGAAGCAACAATAAACAAAGGACATTTGTAGTGGAATGGGACATGAAAACAGGACAATCTGTTGTAATGTGAGGGAAGTGGTCACATGGGCCACCTTCTTAACATATGCGTAGGTGATAGACATGCCTCTGCTGATATATAAATATATGCCGATCACCTAGTAATTGCCTTTGCCAAAAATATGCAAACAATAAATGTACACAAAAAATATGGCATGGCAAAAATGCTCAAGCAGTAGGGGCATCAGCTCTGCACCTCGCTGTCTGCCACAGAGTTAATAGCTCCACTGAAGGTCGTTGTGTTCCCGTGCCAGCAGGACTCTCACATGTGCCATTTATTACCTTTTCCGAAAGAGCAAATTTGTTCTTTTATTTATGCGAATGTTGTTGTGTGAGCTGTGCAGATTTTGTGCAGATTTTTTGTGCTTAGTATTACACATAGATGCCTCCAGTTCAGCTAAACTGAGTAAACATCCCTTGTGTTTCATGCCATATTTTCATCTGATGAGAAATAAGGCTATGTTAATGTCATTGTAATAGTGCTGTATGAAAAGCTAAACTTTTTCATCTTTACTACAAACAGACGGTGCTTTGAACAGACCATTTTGAATAAATGCAAGGTTTTTGCTTAAAAAGTGCTGTGAAAACTAGCATCTCCCGATCAATTATGGTAAAGAATCTGAGGTAAATTGTTAATGACTAATGTGAGATACCATAATTACCTTTATTCAGTTGCATGGATTAGAGCAGCTTTCAATTTCACTCTTTTGCTAAATGGAATATGGAGAGTCAATCCTCAGTAAAATGTTAATACAGTCTGAAGGTACACAGGGATGATTATGTTCTCTGACATAATGAATCTGCACTCTTTCTGGCTGCCTAAACTTGGGAACAATAGTGGTGTAAAATAAGAAGTTCACTGCACACACTGTGTCTGGCATGCCCTCAGCCAGTGTCTGCTTCAATATTTGTTTAACCGCTCCCCACATACAATTAATTAATTTGAGTATTAAATGCACCCGTGGGTGCTCTCAGCCAATATGGGAATGAGCTCAACTCGCTTTCTTCTATGGATTTGGAATAAGGAACAGAGGGAAAGGATGTCAGTTTATACGTAGCCTCCCTAAAAAATCAACCCACAACTTGTGTGTAAGCATATTAAGTATACTGTATATGGGTATACGGTGGTGCACTGATATATTTGCACAGAATGAAGCTGTGTTGTGATGCTGGCAATATGTTATTGAACTAGGGATTAGGGTGGAAAAACATACTATGAAATTACACTCAAAAAATAACATACAAAAGACATGGGATTGCCCAGCATCTTTTTGATAATGGATGCAATAAATGAAGTGTCCATCTCTGGACAGCTGGGTTTTCTACTGGGTTCCTGATTCTGAATCTGTTTGAGATAAGTTTTCTTTTGCAAGGGAAACTTGAGGACAAATACAGTACATGTGCAGAAGAGCACAGACAAATAATTGATCTAAACTACATAGCTTAAAGGAACATGAGCATGTCATTTATATATTTAAGAATCACAATAATCTCTCTATATAAGAATTATATAATGTTGTCATTTTGAATAACATTACAAGTTGTACTGTGTGTTAATGTGTGTCCAATGTCATTGTGCATTACAGTTTTCCCTCTGTACTGTTTCAACCATGCTGCATATTTGTAATCTAAAATGTCTTCAGCCCTTGTCTTTGTCCATCGTCTCATTTTAATCCTTTCTTTCCCGGCAGCCTCGTCATTTAATTGTTTTTGCCTGTGTACTTCCTAGTGTTGCTTAGCGCTCACACACATCTGCATTTGCATCTGCAGTAATGCACAAAATCACACACACACAATTTTAAATAGAGATATGCTTGTTCATATCTTGTTTTTATCTGTATTTAGGTCTTGGTCTCTAGGTCTTTGGTCTAGTCTATTTGTCAAACGTCCTTCATAAATAAATGCGGAAATTGACTTGATGACTATGAATGATGGGAAAATTACAGGTACTTGAAGCCTCAATGGAAATCTATGAATCTTTTCAGCACTGTTTATGTTGACTCTTAAAGCCCAACTTCAAAACATCTGCTTGTTTATTTTTTGATTCTACAGCATCAGACACAATTATGATTGGCATCATAATTAGACAGGCAAATATGAACATGTCTGACACCAGCAGCAAAGCCTAAAATGACCTGATTAGGTTTTTCACACAAACACAACACAGAGACTGACAAAAGCATACATCACAGCACAGTATGTTTTGTAGTGGTTACTTGAGAGTTAAATGACAACCACTGTGACAAGTGATAAAAAGAATATCTATAACCCTGATAGAAAACAGTTCGCAGTGACTTAAAAGTCTAGTTTAGTTTAGTTTTTCTGAAGGCTTATTTCCAAGTTCAGTGTAATAATTTTCAAAAGTGAAGACAGAGAGGTGACTAAATGCCCACAGACATGGGAGGCCGCGGGCCAACTGAACTGCCTTTAAAGTCAGACAGCTCACTGACTGCTGAGCATTGTGTCTAAAATTTGACCTAACTTCAAAAAGGGTCTGTAAGGAAAAAGGCTCACCTTTAATTGTGCGAGGAGAGGGCACTTGAAGAGCACTCATGTGCAAAATAAATTATGGTCAATAAATGTTTTAGTCAAAATAACATGACTGAAATAAATCATTAGTGGGGATTATAATTATTGTTATTGGGTAATGTTTGTATAGATACCAGACACTGTTGTCATTTTGCCAGTGTCAATTAATTTGTGATGGGATGTTTTCAATTTACCATCATGAGATAATACGTCAAAGTGTGTTTGTGTAGGTGTGTGTGTGTTTGTAGGTGTCTGTGTGTTAAACTAAACAATGCCAAGCATCAGTCGCAAACAAGAAGCTCTTAGTTTTTAGGGGAATTTCAACATTCCCTCATTTTTATTTTCATATTTTCATAACCTACAATGATCCCCTTTTGTGGTGATTTCTTTTTAATGTAAAATGAATTTCAAACAACGAACTTAATATTTATATTGTTTGATTATGTAAAAGGAGCTGAAAAACATCATTTTATTTGGAATATTTAATGGAACAGAAAAGACCTGTAACTAGATCTTCATTCCACATTTTAATCAACAATATAATCAACAAAAAAGCAAATGAAACACAGACTGGAGCCGCTAAAAACAACTGAGGCAATGCTGTATTGCTCTACATATACTGTATAGTACAGAACAGCAGAGCATTTGATAAAAATCTAATTACAGTTCTATAAGATTTGCTCAAATATCCTTCTGCATAATGATGTAAGATTAGATCAGGCACTAAACAAACATATTCACAGCTTCCCAAGGGCACTACACAATCTGTTCCAGAGCTGTAATGATGAGGCGGAGGAAGACGCAGAAAAACACAAGGCTGCAGTTTACAATTTGAAATACTGATGAATTACAGGTCAACAACCTCTCAGTGCGTGTATGGGTGGACACACGAAGGGTAGGACAGGAGAACGGGCAGGGGCAGTTGTGCTATAGACCGTAATCTGTGCTTACCAGTGCAGCTCTCTGTGGCGGGCAGCAAATAAATCTGCCAAGCAGCAGCAGATTCATAAAATCCCTCAGGTGGCTCTGTTCATTTATCTACATTTGCCAGGGCTTCCAGCTGCCAAAAGCAGGTGGCACACTTTGGCTTGGAAATTGACTGTTTTTAAGATGTAGAGCTCTTTAAAGGGGTGGGAGAACAGACAGAGAGACGCTGGTTGGGGTTTAAAGGGTGGCAGCGGGGTATAGGTTGCAAGGTCGTCAGTTGAAGGGTATCGACTGTGTGGGAGGTCCATATTGTAGCCTTGTAAGGCCTCACATCAAAATTGTCTCTCTCTTGGAAAGATAAATTGAAATGAAAATGCCCTCATTTCTAATTTCCTCCCCTCAAATTCAATTTCTAGATTGGTGACACACCCAGGGAGTAAAAGGCAGTGCCTGGGGGGGGCAATAGAGGAGAGGCAGAGGGAATGCACACCACCAGATAAGAAATTATAGATGGAAATAATCTGGGGATCTATTTCCTCCCCTCCCTGGCCTGCTGCAAATATGATGTGGTGAAGAGGGAAATTAAAAGTCACTATGATGCACCTCATTGCAGCTAGCACTTGTTGGGGACCGAGGTGCTTCTTGGGATTGCACTTGGGGCCCCCAACAGCTGCTAGCCAGCACATATTGGCTGCTCGATTCATATTAATGCACCGCTTACCTGAAACAGCATCCACTTTACACTGCTCACTTCTGTGCCCAGCCACATGATTGGATTTATTTTGCATTTAGTTTGTTATCATGGTGAACTAACCAGTGCATTAAGGACTCTTTTAAACAATAATGCATTTTATGTTCATGTATCTGTATGTATCTTGTTGTTTTGGTGCTCTCGCCAAATGTCATACTAGTCAAATTGTTTGCCAATGCTGAAGCTGATTGGAATGTCATTAGTTTTAGAGGTATTTTGTTGTGAACCAAAATATTCAACATATTGTAATTTTGACTTGATAATGGTGCAAGATTAAAAGTCAGGAGATCACTGAAGTCATTATGATCCATCGTCAGGGAACCATGTCACTATAATTATACCTTCTATTATTATAAGTGACACATGAACCTGAACCCAAACATATCTATACAAAATTTTGATGAAGGTGATCTATTTTGTAAATGTTGTGGTAATTCACTGGATGAGTGACCTGCTGATGGTGCTAGATAGAATTATATTCATTTGAATAGAAGTTAACGTCACACATCAGAGAAGAGAAGATTTTTTTTTATTCACCATTTTACTCCATTTCAGGGGGATCCTATCTGTATCTGGCAACTTCCAAATCATACTTGATACAAGTTACATCTAGAGTATAATCAAAAGTCTTTGCAATGGCACGGGAAAGTCTGTCATGCATAAACATCCCCATAGGCCCATTCTCTCTGTCTTTTTGCATTTAATTGCATCTCCATTTGAATTCAACTGTGGCTCTACTCTGCTTTCAGTTGCTTTCAAATAGAATGGGGTACAAGGCGGAATGAAAAGAGCATAAGCAAACATGGATATGAGTTTTCAAACAGCTTCGGTCGCCATTATTTTTTCTAAAGAGCTTAAAGATTGACATGAATAACTCTGATGGTTTTTCTCTCCCTGCTCTCAGTGAAGCGATGGAATACATACAGCACATAAGGGGAAACATCCATCAAAGCCATTCATGATTTCAAACATACAGAGGAACATAAAATCATCAAGAAATTAGGCAAATTCATGACCCTCTATTCCAAATATGAATGTATTCAATGGTCTATTTATTGAGGCGTGAAAATATGTCTTATCTTGCTTCCTCTGTTAAGTGAAGTAGAGTATCACCATCTGCCTAAAATGTCCCTGGATATCAGTGGTGCTTGATGGTCTCCCCCACCATTGAAGGCATTATGCAGGAAACCACTGTGATTACACATCATTAGGGGCGGTGCAATGCTGCTGACTATATTTTTTAAAGAGCAGGTCAGGGGTAAGTAACAAGGAGAAAAGTGCAGGAGTGGCAGATTTCTTCCTATGCATGTGGTCAAATCTTGCTGCATCACATCATGCCCACTTTGACACTGCTGCATTTTTATAGAAAAATGCTTTCAAAGCAGTATCATCTCTTCGGAGGAGGGAAGATTTAGAGGAAGTTTCCAAAAACACCACAGTAACTAAGATATGGTCTACTGTAAAATTATTGAATATAGTTATAACTGCAGTGTTGTGTGATTCTTTTATCATCTTAGATAATTAGTTTATACAGCAGTGCATTGGCCTACACATAGAAATTCAGTGTTTGTTAGACCCATTACAAAAGCAGCATGAGACACTTCTCTGATTGGCTTGTTGTGCATGGGGGTCACTACCCATCTTTAGCCCCAATTAGTTAATTTCCATATGCAGACAGCAGTGTTACTGCTAATGATGTGAAAAGCATGCTGACATTTCTAGGTGACCTGAGCTATGGGACCTATATAGACCCATATATATATATATATATATATATATATATATATATATATATATATATATATATATATATATATAGAGGTTTGATGTAGTATATACAGCATTTTTTGTTGTTTTTTAAAAAAAATAAATAAATTGTTGTTCTAAGTCAGGAAGTCTGTCTTGTCTCAGGCAAAATGTAACTACTGACTGTTTTAATGTTTAGCCTTATAGGAGTAGTTCAACATTTTGGGAAATAAACTTACTCGCTTTCTTACCAAGAGTTAGATGAGAATTTCGATATCGTTCCCATGTTGGTGTGTGAAGCCGCTTAGCTTAGCTCAAAGACTGGAGGTGGCAGGAAACAAATCTCCTGGCTTTACCCAAAGCAAAGCAAAATCTGTCTATACCAGCATTGCTAAAGCCAGTTAATTAAGATGTTATAACTTGTTTACCTTTTGAACCCTGGTTGCCTGGCAACCTCACAGCAACAACAAGATTCCAGGAAGTGACTGCACTCTGCCAAGAAATAGTCCAGCACACTATCCACCATAAAACAACGAACTGTTGTCTTACGCTTTGTCTTTTGTACATTAAATAAACGTGATATAACGTGTTAATGATGATGTATGTCCAAAGCTTAGTGCCTTCTCAGTGATGCGCAGGGTTCAGGGTATGCGTCGATTTTGTTACCTTTGGGCAGGTGGACTAGCTTTTCTCTGTTTACAGTCTTTGTGCTAAACAAAGTTACATGGCTGCTGGCTGTAGCTTCATATTTAGCAAACAGACATCAGACTGGTGTCGACCTTCTCATCTTATCCTTGCAAGAACCCTGACTACCTCACCTGACTAACTTTCACTCTAGATTCGATGTTCACTTAACATTAACCATGTATATGGAAGTGCTATAGAAATATTAATCATGTTTTAATTGCCAGCAGCAGGAGCTGATGTTACTAATAAAAAAAAAAAAAAATTAAACAGCTAAATAATGGTCCTCTGAATTACCCTGTGCAAATTAGATATTCAGGATTAAGTAATTAATTAATTGGAAACACGGTTGCATGTTATGGCTTGGATATCATCATTGACACTGGGGCTCTTGTAGGTATGGGCTGTTGCATTTATTTCAAACTATTTTTAGCATCAGTTGGGACAGAGTTAATTAACGTTGCTGTAAATTCAATTAAATTTCAGCTAACGCTCTAGTTGCTTAAGTTGACCACTCACTGAGGGGGAGGCTGTCTCTGATTTGGCATCTGCGGACATCCAAGGGGCTTTCCCAGAAAACTGATGCACTATCCAGTTTTTATTGAAGTGGAAGATTTGTAATAATTCAATCTCAACATGCCTGATCAACCTGGGGCCTCTAGGACACCTTCCTTATTTGTGTCAAACATGTTTCATACAGTCTGTTTGTCTCCTTCTTAGTTTGTGTTGTAGGCTCATCTTATCAGGGTCGTGTTATTTCCTTTCATTTCTTTTGTTGGCAAGGCTTATCAGAGTTAACTCAGAGATGGTGCATTAAGCATGGCATCGTGGTAAGACAACATTTGTTTAACTGCTCTTAGACTGGGAGAGTGCCTTTTGTGTTCCTGTCTTTTGTTGAGAACTGCTGAGCCAACGGCCTCCAGATAGTTTTGTTTTTAACCAACCACAAAATTAAAAGTTTCATCATTGACATATGCTGTCTGGGCTGGCCGCTCACTGGGCCTCTGCTTGAGCTAGTCACTGATGCCGACATGAGTTAAGCCCCCCAAAAAAACCCATCACAGTTGATGTTCATTTGACTCTGAATTACTCTGTGATTTACTTCAACACTTTATTATGACAAACAGAACGTGCTGATTACACCCTTCCATATAAAATGTTCCCACCTTATCTCTTCATATTACCTCTCAGCCTTGTAAAACGGCTTGCTGTGTTTAGCTTTTGTTCTACACAATGTACAAACAGCACTCAACCTGGCAACCAAAGCTACATCCAGGTAATTTTATTCTGACTTTAAACAAACAGAATGTGATTTATAGTTTGTGTGAATGTTTGTATGTAGGTTTTGTCTGTGCTTTCTCCTGTGATGGGGAAAAGGTTGATTTGTGAGCTCCTTTCAGGATTGCCTGTGCTTTTTTTGGGCTTTAAAGCCCTTTTGAATTCATATTTGCATATTGCCTCCTGTTGCTTGTCCGTGGCTCTGATCATGACATTCTGCCAGACACGGGGAGAACATGCTCTGGGCATCAAAGTCTCACCAAGACACTTAACCATGTGTTGCAATTTGGGAATAACAAATTATCTAGAAATTAAGCCATGTCTATGTTAATGACCCTGTGGCTGCATGGCTGAAGAGAGAAATTAATTCGCTCGAGTCTATTTTTAGACTCCTGTCTTCAGGTCCTTTGTCCATAAGACATTTTTTTATAACTGAACTTGAAATTAGAGTTTGGTCCCTGAATTTTTTGGAATCTTAATCAGATTTGTTCAAAGTATTTATTTTATTTTTTTATTTTATAGCAAATAAAAAAAACACATTTTTATTCATTTTTACACTTAGTTTAAATACTAGTTATTATTCTGATTATTCTTATTATTTAGAGATTAAAAACTCCGTTTCTCTGTCCCTCCTGTTCCCTCTAGTGCCAGCTGTGTAGAGAAACAGCTACATGCAGCGTGTCAGAATTTCCACGGGAAACCGATTAAACTAAATGACTGCCTGGATGTCCAATTATTTTTTTAACTCTGTAATCTTAGGGAGGAATTTGCAATATCATGCCTAGCTGTTACAATATCTTGAACTGAGTTATTTATGAAAATGGGCTCTGACCTGCAGATTATTGCATGGCATCCTATGAGAAAATAAAATCGACAGCCATGGAAGTCATCTGTTGAACACTCAATCTGCATCTTTAAACATGCCTCCCAGGATATGAGTGGATGTAATTACAGAGTGAACAGCGCATGCTTTCCAGTTTGACTGGACTGCTTTTCCATTTATACAAGATACTATTATCATTTTTATAGAAAAATGTGGGAAAAAATACATCTGCATTAAATATTCAAAGAGGAGCTCTGCTGTATTACACAGTTTTAAACTCAAAATATTGAAGTTCTTATAAAATAGATATATGCATATTGTTTGTTGGCTATAAATTATTTAACCATGGTTACTAATTTTCCAATTAATTCTCCCCTGCATGCACAAATGTTCCAATCTGTCATCATCAATCATAATCAGTTTTATAGTGTCTCCCATTGACCCCGTCATCTGGTCTACCTGCTGCCACCCTTTCATATTCTTTTCATCTCATTAATTTAACAAATTTCAATTGTGTACATTTTTGACAGGCTTCATTTTCATTTTAAATGGTTTTTATCAGTGTGGAATTAAGGACTGCCAACTACTGCATATATGTACGGCTGGGTAAACAATGCAAGGTTAATAACACTCAAAATATCCCCTCACTCACTTGTTCACTCACAGATGTGTGTGCACCCTTTCACACACATCAGAAAAGGCGGGGTTATTTAAAGGGGAATTAAGAAAAGTATAATGGAATCAAAAGGAAAGTGACACACAATTGCGTGCGACAACGTTGCTGGCAAGGCAAACAAGTCAGAGTCACAGAGGTTTTGAACTATGCAAAGAAGGATTAATCACCTCAGTATGAGCAATACAATATGCCAGCAATCAATCAAGCCATGAAATTACCAACTGTGACAGCAATCTATTCTCCTGTTTAGCCCCCTTTGTATATATTAATTCTTGCGGTCAAACCACCTCCACTTCAATCTGCTCCACCACAGGAATCCATTTGAGCATTAAAATGGCTTCTGGCAGATATCCTTTTACTGAAATGCCTTTTAAATACCCTCTGTTTATAACTTAACTTTATATAGAACAAACAGACAGGCCGTCATCACTGAATGCTCTGAGGAATCAAGATACAGCCGGCATTGTCCAAAAAACTAAACACCAAATCACATTGTTTGTCTTCACCTTCCAAAACAACCAATATGTGATGATCTGATTCTCCTACTGGCAGGCTGATGTCTGTGCCTTTCAAAGGTTAAAAAATTACTTTTAAAAATCTTAAGTTAACAACATTACAAAAACAGTTCATATGAATATTTCTGACACCAACTACAGTTAATGTTTGGTTAGATTTAGGCACAAAATGGATTGGTTAAAAAAGTCAAATTTCAAAGTTATTTATTTAAAGCCCAAAATCACAAACATTGTTTGCCTTGGAGTGCTTTACAAGTCTGTACAGTTGTGACACCCTCTGTCCTTAGACCCTCGAACCGGAGTCAGGAAAAACTTCAAAAAACCCTTTATGGGAAAAAGAAGAAACCTGAGGAAGAGCCACAGATGAGGGATCCCTCTCCCTGGGACGGACAGACGTGCAATAGATGCCACATGTACAGAGAACATCATCATCAATCATATATGGAGTTATACATGGGTCATAATAAACTGTAGCTGTACTGAGTTCATGGGTTTAGTCCATGTGTGAAGGTATCACAGGTAATGGAAAATGAGTCCATGAGTCCAAGTGCATCTCTAGATGTCCTCATATGGAGCTCTGGGCCACTCGACCTTCTCTCCACAACACAGACACAGATCATGTCCCCACCAGGCCAGTGAACCTCAGACAGATGGACCACAACCAGAATCAGTGAGGAACCTGCAAGACTGGAGAGAACAGGGAGGACCGGGGCTCCGGCAGTAACATGCACTTTACAGGACATAAGAGTATTCACATTAACCACTTTAGCCACTTTAACCAGTTTATAAGCTGACTCCAGTTTGCACTACTACCATATCAATTTGCACTGTCTGTGGTTTTGCAATGTCTTTGTTTTAAGGGTAGTGAAAGACTGTAATCATGATTAAATGAAGACAACAGTAACTGTTGATGGAAACAGGATCATCAGGTCCATCGATCCATCACATTGTCACCAACACCAGACCCCAAACATTTTTGTGAAATTTTTTGGCTGAGTATAAAGCAAAAAAATACAGTTTAACTGTGACAATGCAACCAGTGAGACATTCCACTAGAGTCTTTTATAATCACAAAAGTAAGATATGTTTTTTAATTAAGCAGAATAAAAACTGTCTAGGCTAGTTCTGGCTTTTGGTTTAGACAGTTATCGGCTGAGTTAGCGCTGACAACAACAGACAGAACAACAACACATTGCTGGGAAAGGCTATTCATTTATTACATTCGTATTTAATAAAAAAAAAACTTCAGCTGCATGTTGAATAAAAATAGCAGACTTTTAATGGGTGAGACTGCTGTTTCTTTCCCATTTCCAAATGACAATATGCCAAATAAGTTTAAAGCATAACCACAAATATTCTCTAACTTTAACCAAGTGCTCATTATTGTAACCTGGAAACAACTTCAATAAAGTCTTAACTTTAACCCAAACCACAATGAGTTCTTAACTAATGGCTTATTTTAACCGTATCCATGATCTCTCCCTAAACCTCTCCAAGCATTGTCACGTTAGAAAACAAATTTCAGTCATAATTTCTTGGGCGCCATAGACAAAAGATGTTTTGCCAGTTTGGTTCAGATCCTAAAATGTTGTATTTTACTGGATTGCGTGGATGAAAAACATATTTTGCCATTTCATTGGGAAGAGTTTTTGACACATTGTTTGCCCAGTGCAGCAGTCTTCATCCATCAGTCATTGCTGAGTCATGAATTTGATCAGAAATTCATCAGAAATCACGGCTGTAGTTTGTGCCACAGTAACTTACAGTAGCACAGCCAATATTAAGATTATTTACTCTTGTAACCATTAATCAATTAAAGTATTTAATAAGAAATGACACAAGGGCACAAAAACAGTTTAGGACCTTGACTTGAATTTGGACTTGTTGGCCTTGACTTGGGACTTTACTCCACTTTATAGTCAACACTAGCCAAGAAGTTTTGCCGTGTTAGATCATAAAACATGAATGTGTCTACCACAATTGGAAAAAGAAAAGATGACTCAGTCTTTTGTGAAGTTGTTACCCACATTCTTTGGCAAACACGTAGGAGAAAACACAAGCGGCCCAAGTTGACTACTGTTGACTACTGTTCACTCGTATCTCTGCAGCCCCTTATGCGTAGTTACATTTTTTAAAGAGATGCACATCAGCTGGAGCCTCAGCAACAGTCTGACGCACAACTAAGAGCCTGACATTACAGAAGGGCACTGTCATGGAGATTTTTTTTTTTTTTTACACACAGATTTCTCCAAGCAGTTGAAAATTCTTGAATCAAAAAGCACCTTGGCCTTCCAGTGTGTGTTTTACACAATCAGAGGATTAGAACTGAGAATATACAGTACAGCAACATGGTATAAAGTGTAGTTTAAATAATGTATGATTCTTTTCTCTGTATATCTCAGATGGAAAATATCAAACAGAAGATTTCTGATGGACGCAAATAGCACATTTCTCTTATTCACAAGTAAACAAGCCAAATCCATTGATTTTCAAAGCAAGCTGCTTGATTATGTCTTCATTTTTTAAGCATGGTTGATTTTTAAATGAGGTGAGGGAATTTGAAATACAACGGGGAGTCTTAGGCTTGTCAAGGTTGCTTGCATGTACACATATATTTGCAGGCTGTGCTTAATGTGGCAAATGGCTTTTGATGCACATTTTGATTTACATAACTTCGGAGGAGGGATGCGGTAAAGGATTCCCTCAGCACCAAAGGACATGGAAGATATTGTGGTGTATTAATGACTGCCTCTTCTCCCCAGCGAAGAATCAAACAGAAATTTCAAGCAGGACACACAGAGAGTGAGACCGGGCAGGGAGATCTGACAGATTTCAGCATCACACACAGTCTGCCATATTCTATTACTGAATGTGGATATGTAATACCATGACCTTCTTTTCCTCAGCTGTGCTCCCCTGTTCTCCTTCCCCAAATTCCAAAACGTCCACATATGTGCACCGACGCACGCACATCAGGACTTGTTTTTTATCAATAGAACATTTGGGTAGTATTTGAGAAACAGCCTCTAAGAAAGCCTGAACACACAGTGGGTCTTTCAGGGTTGTGTGGGGATGGTTGCTGTGATCATACGGTCACATACAGATGCTCAGCTCAGAACCACTCAGAGGATCAATAAGGAATGTTTGCGTATTCACTCTCCCAGCCTTGAGCAGCACAAAGCTCCATAATTTACCCAGACTGCATTAGCGGCGCGATATGAGGCTATGTGTTTTCTTGCTTAGCCATTTGAAACACAGGGGTAATGTATTTATATTGCCACCATTAATATCAAACGTAACTAATGAGGTGTGATTATCCCGTGTGCTTATTGTAATAATGATGCGCATCACACAAGAATAAAGAGCCAGCTCAGGGTTTGCCTCTCTGCTATGGTGACATTCTTAGCTTGAATCTATTTCAATACCTGTGAGCATTTATTACTTCCATAAAGCAGTAAATCAACTGTAGCACAGTGTAAAATCTAACAACAAAATAGCTCCCACTGGACTAAGCCCAACACAGACTTTGCAATGCTTAATGATAATGATGAGACTTATCTATCCACCTAACACAAACATGACACAATACATGCAGCACAAAAAGCCTGCATGTGAGAGTAATTAATGTCTGATCATTTAGACGGCACCTCTTCACATGCAAATTTATAACACAGGTTTCTTTTTCTGTCTGTTTCTCTGTCTCTACCTCTGCCTGTGCCAACGTATATTTGCAGGTACAATAAATACTCCTTTCTTCAGATCGTAACCAGGGCCCACATTTAGTGTGAATGGGTCACAGCGTGTTATCTGAACCGGTTTTGCCATCCAGAACTGTACTTAAGTTAATTCCACCAATCATTATAAGCCTCACTTCCAGGTTAGAAGGATTATTGACATCTGGATCTCTACCACATACATTTTGACTCACCAAAACAGAAAGCTGAGCATGACTGGAAAACATTAGCTGTTGAGTGAGACTAACATTTCATAAGAATTTAATGTGCAGTGCTGGATCTACATCTGTGGACCTCTGTCTTATGTGAAAGCTGGACATTTGTATTTATGTGCTTGTTAAGACTATTCTCTTTGAAAAATAAATGACAGAAGCTGTAATGTGTTAAATGCTTAAGACAGCGTACAGTATGCTTGCATTTCTCATTTTCCTGGAATAATACGTTATTGTATCACAAAGCCTCTTGGGCAGAAAGTCAGGATGGACTGTGGGTGCACTGTACAAAGAGCCCCATCTCCTACCAACAGTCAATGGTGCTTCTCTTTTTCTTTTGTCTTGTTACAGATGAGCTATTGGATGACAGTGGTGATGTAAAAAAAACAACAACTGGGGAATATTCTGGCTTAAAAGGTTTTTGTATAAAAATCTGTCTCGTTTGGGTCATTTTGGTATTATTTCTTCATAATTTACCTCCTAACCCCACGTTCAGTGGTGGTGACAGGTTTTGAGAAACTGGTCTTTATTTCACTGTACTCCTCCCCACTTGCCTTCTTCCACAGCCATGGCCATTTTCTGTTCCTCTCTGCCACAGTCAGGTGGTTTGATGCTTTATTCAGCGCTTTGGCCTGCCATTGCTTTCGCGACTGATGAGGCCTTGACACCGGTCACAGCTCTGTACCCAGCCTCTTCGCACTCCACTGTCAATTTCAAGCATCTCGACCCTTTTCATTTTTTTTTGTGTTTGCCTTCTCATCCCGACTTCTGTGGCGGGGCTAATTTGATGGTGCTCCTTTTTTGCTGTTTAATTTTACTAATGGGGAGATGTCTTCATGAACATTTTAAAGAGATTATCCATTAACAATGTTTTTCATTGTTTTTGCAGTGATAGTGTGAGACAGACTAAGTGCCGTGCAGTCACACGGGATTGCCTCACATTTATCATCATTGTTTTTGTGACCTTAATAATATCTATTTGATGGTGTGGTGTGTAATGTGTGCAGTGATTAATAGCATGTGATTATCTGTTCAGTCACTTTTCGTCACAGCACTGAAGGGATTTGCAGAGATAGTGGTTGAAATGTGACTCATTCTAGATATTAAACACTGTCTATTCCAGATTATCAGAAGAAAAAGGGAAATGCTGTTTGCAACATCAGTGCAAACTGTATTCCATTGATGTCTTGTGTTCCTCCCAACTATCCACCTCTTGTGCCACCGCAGCTACTCCTGCACTGAATAGCCATCGTGAATAGATACAGTAGATGGACACGGTTGTAATAGTACCCTCTACAGTTTTGATGAAAGCAGAAGCTGAGCACTTTGCAGCTCTCATAAAAAGTGATTTTGAACATGGTTAGTTCCTGGGCAGAGACTGGTAAAGAGCCTGAAGGGTCACTGTAGTGGTCCTTGATTCTCTCCTTCATATATAACCTTTTATTGTCTTTTGGCCTGTTTCTCAGCCCCACATCATATTAGTTGTATATCTCAAGCTTTTCTTGTTTCATGTTGTTTGTCCTGCTCTGGCCTTGTCTCCTCTTTCAGAAACACGTCCTTAAGCGCAGTTTGACATTCACATTGCATGTCACGTGCACAATGGGGGATTCTGAAAGGATGTGAATGACTTCAATGGATGATGTATATAACAAGATCAACCACTTTCTCTCCTTATCTTGTCAATCAATAGAACTCAGCTGTGCTCTTCGGGGCCTGCTTTCCTCAGGATGCCATTTCATTGACTTGTTTTTTTTCTCTGTGTACTTCTGTCAGCTAAATGGTATTGTGGCATGAGCAATCGCTCACAAGGAGGCTTAACGAACATCAGGCACAGAGTGCATGCTGGAAAAAATCGTTCTATTAATTAATGGTGTAATTAAGGTTTTGTCATTGACATGCCACTAGCTGACAGGGATGGATGGGGTACTTGGTCCTGCACCAGGCAGTCGCACATTCGATAATGAATGGCAGCTATTACCAACAGGTTTGGGTGGTGATGGGGCCACCTGCAAAGGCTCAGCTTCCCCATCTCTCCCTGCTCTCTTTCCTCCCCGAGCCCTTTATCTGTTCCCAACACTTTGGCTTCCCATTTCTGACCTTATCCTTCATTTAGCATCCTTCCAATTTAACACAGTCTCTCATCCTGTTGTGCTCACACAGATTTACTAGACCCTGCTGCTCTAACTGCCTAAAATTAATGTCAGGTAATTTAACCCGAGCAACCCCCCCGTCCCCCGAAAAAAAAAAAAAAAAGTTGGCTTTTATGTCTGCAATTATTGTAATCTTTCCACATCTTTAACTTAGGGTTGTTTAAGGTGGGAAAATGTAAAAATATTCATGTTGTGTTAATAATATTAATAATAAGCATTCCAAAACCAAAATGCATTTCTGTTTCTGGGTATAACTTTTAAACTCAGCCTAGCTGCGTCACTTTCCCTCTCGGGAAACCATAGGCATACCATTAGAGGTAATTTCAGCCCTGGACATTCATATAATACAGAAGCTGTAATTTAGGTTCTGATTGGACAAAGAAAACATCCTTTACAGAGCTACCAAGGCTACCACAAGAAGCATTATTGTGAGGCATGAGGGTTTTGAGCTGTCGGGTCTGCAACACTAAGACCGAGACAAGTTATTTTCACCCTCTTGGAAAGTGTGCATGAATAGCCTGCTTCGGTGCACAGTGGCAACTCAAAAGGATCCTCGGTGCTCATGTGCATCAAGAATGTGCCTTCGATGAAATCACATTTAACGTAATGAAAAAGTGGAGCTTTTGACATGCAGCTGTTTTCCCCTATAAGCCAACTGAAAGCTTCTAATCAACATCAATAGCTCAATCTTTAATAATTAAAACCAAAAGGATGGCATGTAATATTAAAACATCTTCAGGCACTCTACGGTCATGGGGGTGGGAGGATGATGGCGCTGGAGATGGTGGAGTGATTCTAATTCTGAGATAAGGTGATATTTTCATTTCCTATCACGGGTGAGATTGGAGGGGTTTGGAGCTATACCATTGAGGCCGGTGTCAAAAATGGCAGTACTCGTGATTTATGAGAAGCTACATTTTAACATTTTGCTAATGAAGTCCTAAAGAGCGCACAGTCAGAATGCTCACCCCCCTGCCCCACAAAAGTGTTTGTATTTGTCAACACAGATGTGCACAGTCACACTCCTAGTCACACCTGTGAGGTTATTTATCACTTAACTGGAGCAGCATGTTTGTGCAGTGTGAAAACCAGAGCACTTGGAGGAAGCCCGCACAAACATGGGGAGAAGATGCAAATGCCTCACAGTAAGAACAAGGGCTGAAATTTAAACCTGTGCTGTGAGGCGACCGTGATGCTGGAGCTAGGAAAATATCAGGCTGCCATGCTGCCAAATATGGCATCAAGGGCAAAAAATAAGATGGTAAAGAAAATGAATAAAGCTTTGCCTTAGAAAATGTAGAAGCGTGTGATACAGTACATCCTGATGAAGGCTGCCATGCTTCAACACCCTGCTGCAATAACCATGCAGGATTCATTGGCCAATATAATAAAGGTTTTAAAGGATTTTCTGAGGTAATCTTGGGTAGTTCTGAGTTGCTTTGTGTCACGTAGAATATAATTGTAGAGGCGGCGTGAGTTTCATTATAGATCCACACACACATTCACAAAAAAACAGTTTTAATGTCTCTTGGCTTAGAAATAAAATCTTGTCTGCTTGGACATGAACATATAAAAACATATTTTGAGGGTATAGTTTGACGTTTGGGAAATATGCTTGTTTGCTTTCTTCCCGAGAATTATATGAGAGGATGGATACCGCTCTCACATCTGTACGATAAACATAGGCAGCTGAAAGAGTGTGAAAACAAGAGAAAATAGCTAGCCTGGCTCTGTCTAAAGGCAACAAATCTGTCTACCAGCATTTCTTAAAGTTCGCCTGTTAATTAACACCTTAAGTCTTGTTTGTTTATTCCATGCAAAAACTGAAAGTGTAACAGCAGTGACTTGCCGGAGTGTTTTTGGAGGCATTAAACAAATTAGATGTACTGTTTTACCTTGTGAGCTTCAGAGGTGATTGCAGGGACATTTTGTTCCCTTTGGACACAGCCAGGCTCACTGTTTCCAGCCTCTATGCTATGCTAAGCTAGCTTTATGTGCATCGTGCAGATGTGAGAGTTGCTTTCAGAAGAAAGCAACTGAGCTTAGTCCTCAAAATGTCAAGTGGCTCTTTTAAGTGAACAAAATGAGTTCAAGTGGAATGCACAAAACACAGAGTAACTGTCAAACCAGCCTACGTGTACCATTTATAAGTCGAATAAAACTATCCAACTATCCAAAATAATCCAAGAAACAAGCTGGAGTCAACCTTCAACTTTCATTGATATACATGTATTGCAACATTTTAAAACAATTTTCTATGTACAAAGGACTGTGGTGTTTCGTTCTGCCATGTAAACAGCTGTACACTGTTGTTAGTGTGCTTTCCTCAAGGAGAATACTTTCAGCTTGGGTGGACAGACAAAAACCTCTTGAGTCCAGCTAAATGGGTTATTCAGAATCTCAATACCTAATTCTGAAATGTCTCACACAAGTGTTTCTGCTTTCTTCTCCATTCCTTTTGGTCTTCATGTGCATCAAGCTCCATTTTGCTGCCTTCATTGTGGAGTCACTGTTGCCACATTATTTTAAAATTGACCTAAAAACCTATTACAGCCCATTGTCATGAAATGAATGAATCAATTTGCATCGATGCAGATATTGGTAGCGGAGACACGCAGTAAACTGCTTTTTCTCTAGAGAGAAGGAACTGAGAGAGAGAAAGAGAGAGACACTTGTCTTATTGTAATTTAAGCTCTTATTGCCTGGCCTTGGTGGAGGTTTATCAGTCACAGAAATTAATCATTTCATCTCTGTTCCATCAGCGGGTGTTCACAGGTATTCAGCCATATAGATCAGATCAGTCACGTGCACGGCGGGGTACATTTTCTTCTCATCATTCAGGCAGGCTTCTGCATGAGATACTGCCTGTTTGTCAACATATATCCTTATTTTCTATGATCAGTCAGTCAAGGTTACCCCCTGCTTGGGATTTCTGTCAAGTTAACCTGCCATGTGACCTTTCCCGGCATGTTATTCTCCTCAAGTACCCAATCCTCTCCAATGTAATATCAACTCACTGATACCAGCTGCACAAAGGAAATTAGTCATTTCAGGAAATCAATCATCCTCATATAAATTCCTTTATCAAGTTGACCTGTTTCCAGATGAAATATTATAGGGAAGTGATGGGACTTTTGATTCCCTGCTCAAGGGCTTAGCTATTTTCCTTTTTGAAGGTTGAACAAATTTGCTTATTTGGTTGGTTAGTTTGTTCAGCATTCACATGATGCGCAGAATTTAATTTCACCAGAGATGTTCCAGAAAGCTTAAACATGCATTAAAATGGGGGGGTAAACGTCAGCAAAGTATTACCGCAACTTTATGAAATTTATTTCAAACCGTGTGTGGAAATACACAAAAGCTGGAGGTATGATCACGTCAGAAATGAGTCAAACACGAGGCTAAAGCTGTTCAAATTTCAATTACCCTGTAGGAGGTAAGAGGAGGAGAGGAAAGAAGGATGAAGTGGAATGAAAAAAAGAGAGGGAAGGGGGGGGGTTGTCACTGAAATGCGAGAGAAGCTATATCGTCTGATCAGTCATCCGTCCTCCTCCAATCTCCTGATAAAGCAGGTACTGCAGGAGGTGAAACGATGTGTATCAAA
Organism: Scortum barcoo; assembly: GCA_023238725.1. NCBI lineage: Eukaryota > Metazoa > Chordata > Actinopteri > Centrarchiformes > Terapontidae > Scortum > Scortum barcoo. Next base: position 11,364,746 of record CM041531.1, read on the forward strand.
ACCTCATGAAGATCGATGGCATCCTTCTGCCAGCTTTGAGAGAGACAAAAGAGAATGAGTGCAAGAAATAAAAAAAGAAAAGAAGGCTATCTAAATTGGTCAACACAAAAGTGACAACAGCCGGGAAGACAAGGGGAGATTGTGGGGTATTAAAAAGTACAAGGAGGGAGAAGGCTTTACTTCTCCACAGCCTGTTAATACAATGTCAGGAGATGTGGTAAATAGGTCCTGGGGAAATGATAGAGGGCTGTAATCAGAATTCAGTGGGATCTTGAACCAGGTGTGTTTATGTACACAGCGCTTAGGCAAACAGCGGAGCGACAGGTGATATCGGCTTTAAGAGCTTAACAGGCCTGCAGATGCAGAGGTCATGTCCTGGCCTCACAAACAGACTTGGGCTATGAGAGAATCACGATTTCCATTTTCATTCCTCCCTCTTGCCATTACGACAGAATTTACTCAGGCGTCCTTATATTAGCTTCGCCATAACATTAACATGAGGGGCAGGTTTAAATAGTGAATGCCAGCTGACCACAATCTGTTCAGGACTGTAAGAGACACTTTGAGAACACCTCTAATGAAATCAAATGTAGTTCATTTGAAGCCAGCAGAGGATTAATTAAATTACAAAATGCTATAATTAAAACAAGAAAAAAACACATGCAAATTATGTCCCTGGAAATCTCTTTAAATAAATGTAAATGAATTTACTTCTGGTGTACAGCCACTGTTATCTAGAAAAATTGTAGTCTTCAGTAAGAACCAAGAAAATATTTACTACAACATGTCAGCCATTATGTTGTTCACATGTGCTTCATGCTATAAATAGATTGCAGCTGACTTTCATCATGTGGCTATCAGTCTGCATAGAACAGAGACTAATGCACTGCAAACTGAGAAAATGTAAGCGGACTGAGAAACCGCAAGCAAGCAAAGAAAACGCAAGAGCAAGTAAATATTTGTGAAGCACTGACTTTGTAAGATGCAAAGTACTTGCGATGTAATTTCAGACTTTGTTCATATTCAAATGCATTCACATCTTTGCGTTGCAGACTGATATCTGTATTATATGTCAGGGTAGGAAAAGTAAAGGTGTAAATAAAAGCAATGTGGCTGGCACATAGTTACATTTATTAATTTTATTTCACTACTATAGCAACTCAAAATGTCTGTAGAAAAAAAAAGTCTATTGTGCATGTTTCTTCTTCTCACTTGCACAGGATAACTGTCCAAAGGTATAAATTAACTGCCATGTTAACGTCAAATGTGTCCACACGCTGTGTCAGAGCCTGTGGTCACATGCAATATTGTATCATAAGCAGTACTTAACCCTTTGGAGTCTTGGGCTTTTTAGGCCTTCTGATTTTGCCTTTAAAACAATGTTTACTACTCTAATGTCTGATATGTTTTTTTCTCAACACAGCATATAGGGTATATGACCTGACAATGACTTTTTCACACACTTTTTGACATAGTGTACTGGAACAGTTGAAGTAATTTGATCACACCAGCATGATCGTGGACATGGAAGGGTTTAAAATGAAAAATCTCCCCTCATATGCATAAAGTCTCCCTCGCAACACTCATTTTACTACACTATGAGCTTTACCTCTCCTCAGCCAAACCTTTTGGTAACTGGGCAAAGAACCAGAGAATTACTTTGTATGAGTTTGCCAACTGAATACTCACAAACTGCCTGAACTGTATAAGGGAAGTTGTAAAAGAAGGTGAGGTAAGAAGGTGATACTGCGAGTGAGAAACAATGCTTGCTTACACTATCTGGTTTCACTTAATCTGGAACATCTGGCAGGAGAACGACTGGTGATATAAATACACAAAGATTTATTTAACATTTATACTACACTTTCTCTTTTTTATCTGTACATTTCAAATGAAACAATAAGTTAAAGGGGGAAAAACTGATAACCACGTGACGAGGTTATGGAAAGAACCTATTAATTCCAAAGCAGCGAGCAATGATTTGTCACAGTTGAGTTTCACCTTGTTTTCCAGTGAACATTAAAAATTATTATTTATTAATGTATAACTAGCAGTGACAAGGAATCAGCAAAGTCACTGCTGGATTTACTGAATCTCACAACCAAGGCAATTATTATTATTATTTTTGCTTAAGAATTACCATAGAACAATGAGCTTTCGGATTTATACTTTAACAATATATCTAGAGGAAGTTTCTGATAAGTGACTTACAGTGAATACATAGCAACAGCACTTAATATAGTGATAAATCTCTCTTAAAAAAGTGGAAATCCCTCCAGTCAGCAAAGATCCTTTGTCTGTTAGATATACATGGATCACCCCCTCCGTGAAGGTTTTTATCATTTCATTTGCTGCCGTTGTAAGATGTTGTATAATGGTCAAATATTAAGACTCAAGCTGCATTATATTTACTTTTTCCAGTTCAGTGCTGCGACACATCTGTCATGCACCTGCTCCCTTGTTGAGGCTGGATAACGAACAGACCTAGGAGGAGCTGCAGCTGGAGGGGAGGAGCTTGTTAACAGTCCATTAATCATACACTGAGCTGGATACAGAGACGGAGGACCGAGTCAGAGAACAAAGAGGCTGCAAGTGCACAGTTGTGACAGGAATGCTCAGAATACGATGCTGTGTGAGTGCGCTCATCGTGCCCTTCAAGTTTGCACCACAGTCTGCAAACTTTGTTGTGTGCTGCTGCTGCTGAGGACAACTACTTTCTAAATGTGCGAAACCAATTTTGCTAACTTGTGAAAATATTTGCGAACAAATGCATGTTAAGGGAGAGGGAACAGGAACTTTTGCTAAATTACTGAAAACACTTGCTGTCGTTTTGGCAGCATCCTCCCACAGAATAAGGTTGGAAATTTCAATGTGTGTGTTTTAAGAACAAGGGACTTTTGTTGTCTGAGTGACGACTGGAGTGCCGCCAAAACCGGGCCTGCCCACTCCTCACATAGCCAGGCACAAGTGATGTGCGCACTGTTCTTTTGCCCATTTCCCTCAGCCAATAATTGAGCTTTAATTTAACTTTTATAGTTTCTGACTTTTTTTAATGGTAAATCCTGTGATCCAACAAACAGAATGTTAATTGTCTTTGCTCCAACTCTGCAGGCATGACTGACTGCAGACACTGAAAAGTGGATACGGAGATGGTGATCCAGCGCTGCCTGAGCTGCACATTAGAGGTTTATAAGAGTGAATTATCAGTAGCCCTGTCCAATCATTATGTGCGTGACAAAAAGCCTTTCCCTGTTGATTTGGAGTGAACAAAAGTAACGACTGAGAGAACAAAATATGTGGAAACAATCACAACTGAATTTAAGTGACTAACTAGTATCACGATATATTAACCTTGATTTTCTGATGGTTTAGCTCCAGTCAGCCTGGACTGTGGATAATGAGTCATAATAATAATAGTAAGAATAATAATAATAGTAACCCAACTTGGCTTTGTCAGAGTTGTCACATGTTACTCTGTCACTGTCGATGTTACCTTCACAATTCAACTGTAAACATGGCAGGTAGGAACTAAGAGTACTCTTAGCCAAATTTCACTCATATATCAATAATATATCAATAATGACAGTCGTTAAGTAGTATAATAATCACTGGAGTTATAATAAAGGATAGTCATTTCAACTGTTAAATGCAAAATAATATTGTGGAATTATTCCTTCTTGATAATTTATTGTTATTTACTTATTTACCATAGTGCATTATATTGTATGTAATGCTTCCAGTTACAGTATCAGGAATCTTAACATCCCTCAGCTGATGAGATAAATTGCTCTGTAGCCCCTGTAATGGAAATCTGCCCTTATTATGCCCTAATCTTCCCTTTCTCTTGACACACGTTAAACTGACCAGACCTAAATTCCTTCTGGTCAGTTTAACGTGTGTCAAGAGAATGTGAATCACCATATGAGAAAAGAATAGACTATTATATATGATTATATAATAAGGAAAAACATAATAAGGGCAGATTTCCATTACACCCCCAGAGAGGCGCATTGTACAGCGCATGCGATATCACATCAAAGCAAAGCATCAAGCTCACCCACCACATAATGTTGTTTGATTATGCAGATGCATATGTGAGAAATTCACAGTTAATTCCAGTATTTAACTCATGATGTTGTTTGAAATATCTGCATGCAAGCACTGATTATAGTTTTAGAGGGTACCAGTACAGTGACTGCTGTCTACATGTCTGCATCACAGATCGCTGACATGTGCAATTACATACAGTATTTAGGCAATGATGGCATGTTTCCCAGATATGACATGAAAGGTGTTCAGAATTAAATGGCTCTGGTATATAGATACAGTCTACAAATATGTAGTAGTGATTTAATAGATGAGACTTTAATATATCATGGCCTCTCATGAATTATGAAGTAATTACTTGCCCTCGGCTAAGTGATTGGAGCTGAGTGGTGATCTGGGACAATATGCACTCTTTGCATTTCCCTTATGTTGCGCAGGACGTTTGCAGTGGTGAAAGAAGTACTCAGATCTTTTACTTAAGTAAAAGTAGCAGTACTATAGCGAGGAAATACTCATGAGTAAAGTTGTGCCTTTAAAATTTTACCTATATATACATATATATGTATGTATATATAGGGTTAGGGTTAGAAATAACCTTAATTTGGAAAGTACAGGTATCAAATAAATGTAGTGGAGTAAAAAGTATTATGGTAAGTATGAATTGTAGTGGTATGGAAGTATAAAGTAGCAGAAAATGTAATATACCTAAAGAATGAACAACAGCATTTCAGTAATTGTACTTCGTTATTTTCCACCACTGTTGCTATGTGATGTAAATCTGAATTTAAATGAAGAAGAATCTTCCTGGGTGGGAACACGTTTGCCTGGGCATGCTGCCCAGGTAAGGCCTATGTATTGGAAACAGTGATCTGGCATACACAAGCTGTTTGGGCAGTTTCCAAGACACCTCGCAAACTTGCTTTTCACGCCTTCCCTGTGCTGTTGTGAAAACCACATCCAAAGTGTTCTCCAAACACAACTAGAGAGAGTTGGGGCAGACTAATTGGGCCTTTATTGGTTGCTCAGCCCCTACCTATAGAGTTAGTAAATGTTAACCCATTTATGCTGTTGCACTCTACCCCTATTAATGTAACATTAACAACAAAAGGCAACACTCACATTCTCAATTAGAGTGTACTATATATACTGAACTGTGCCTCATTAAAAGTGTATTAATATACTACAAATTTACAACAGCAAACATGAAAGAAATGCACAATTTTAGGAACACATCTGCAAAGTTGCAAGATACTGAGCATATCTTTTTCTTACACTTCTACAACACACAAACAGCAAGGTGCCGACCGGTGTAAGCTTCAATAAAAGTCCACCAGAAATGAAATACGTCACACGACTGTGTTTTTTTTCACCAAACATTTCTGCCTGTCTGACCTTATTCAGAGTGGTGGTGTCTGAGGTTGTTCCAAGCTCTGATTACCTAATGGGTTGGTTAGGATGAAAGTATTTGCTTGAAGAAGAATATTACATTTTCTCTTTTAAGTTCTTCGTATCCAGTGGAGTAAATATGGCAGTTTGTGAATTGCATATATTTTATAAAAAAGGTATTGTTTTGCATACTCAGTCTCTTACGATGATCTATAGGTCGCATGATCAAGATCAATGGACTGAGTGTGGAGGAAGCAGAACCAGCCTCAGACGCCACCCTAATGAAGACGAGATTGAATAAAACATGGTGTACTGGAGAGGACTTGTGTGTCATACTGAACATATCTGCAGAATGTTTACTGACTATATACTTTCGCTATTTTCCCTAGTATCCACTCCTAGCAATTAGAACATAGTTAATGTTTGCATGGTTGTGTTTAGGCAACTCAAACCACTTGGCTACTGCCTTGGTCATCCACCCAGCCCACCACCTCCCAACAACTAGCATGCGGTACTGGGAATGTAAAAATACACATTGCAGAGGAACATAATCCATCCAGAAGTTATGTTTTCCCCAAACTGTATTAGGTAAATTAGTATTTAAATGTGACTTTTAGGAGATGGATTTGGTTAGAAATGTGTTTTTTTCTATGTGGAATTGAAAAGTGCTATTGTGGTTTTAATTAAACAAGCAGAGTGGCAATTGGTATTATTATGATGGCTATTTAAAACAGAGTACATGTTAATATTCTTAATGTCATACACTGAATTCCCCTTTTTATTGCCGAAAATAAACCAAAATCTACCACTGTAAGGCTGACATCACTGCAGTCTTAAACCTGTTGTGTACCAGGGAGATGAGAGCGGGGATGTTTGTCTGCTCAATATTGCAGCAGACCAGTCAGCCACAATGCGGATCTGTGTGCAAACACTCCTGTAATAAGAAATTTGTATCTAAGTATACCTCTGCCTTTTCCAACAACAGTCTAATTTCATGGTGTGTCGTGTTTATTCTCGCAAGATGTTTGACCCCTTATGGAACAATTCAAATTTAATTTGTGGCAAAAAGATCCAGAACACAGCAGACACAGTCACAGAGTTAAGCCCTCCATACATGGAAAATCACTGTGGGGGCACAAGGGTGTGATTTGTCAGAAAAGCAGTTTATTTGTAAGGGGATTTGTGCTGATCTGCACATAAACACAAGCTATGGAGAAGCCATTATCTTATCACAAACCTTAGTACAATAATATATTTTTAATTACAGTATTTGGTTCTCCAGTTATATGTGCTATTTAATGGGAATTCTTGAGAACATCTTGGCTTTTTATTGGAAGAACATGTGTATTTGATCACCCCATTGTCCATGCTCGCATGTTCTGGAGTGAGGCATTAACACAAGCTTAAAGTAATACTAACAGTTCAGACACAGTCGAGGGAGGCACTGACCTGTGCTTTCCCCTAAAGTTTCATAAATGGGATGAGTGATGTCCGAGATATAAAACTGCACATGGACCATGGAGCAACAAACAATGCAATGACCCTTAGGCTACTCACTGTAATTCTGATAATACCAGGACTCTGTGGCATGATCCATCATAGTGGGTTACAGTGGTGAGACAATGTATTTCTTGTAAACTATTAAAACCAACACAGTGTGCAATAAAATAAAATAAAATAAAGCGACAGCGTGTACAAAAATTATTCTTACAATTACACCCAGAATTCCCTGCTTCTTCTGACAGCCATAAATAAACCCAAATCTAACACAGTTGGTACAGTATGTCTCTGCCGTCTTAAACCTGGTATGCAAAGAGATGGGGGGGCGGGGGGGGTTGGATCCTCAGTATTATCAGCTATCAGGGTTATCTCTCTGACCTCTTCATGCCATACAGCGGCTGTCATTAACATGTCCTAGGTGATTACATTGTGATTGGATAGTGCAAAAACACATAAAATCAAGAAGGAAATGCTTCCAGGAGGCATTAAGGACCTGATTACCTAAGCAACCTCTGGAGGTTCATTATGATACAATCTAATACAGGGAATGGCCTCAAAAAATTACCATGGAGTTGAATCCACATGCCCACATTTCAGTATCATCAGCTGGAAAATGGTATTATTCATCAACTTCTTCCTATGGGCTGTGTTGAGGGAAACCCACACCACATGGCAACCTGTCAGGATGCGCGATGCCCCATTTCCCGGTGCAAGTCACCAGAAAAGCAATCATTTTATGACATCGTTTAGCCAGATTGTAGAGGTGAAATTATTACTCCATTACTCAATTAGTCAAAAGACAGAAAATGAATTTGCAACTACTGCAATATTCCATGAATGGTGGAACCACATGGCAAACATTCAGGTTTGAGCTTTTGTGGTTTCAGCTTCTCAAATGTGAGGATTTGCTGCTTTTCTTTGTCAAATATCATTGTAGACTAAATATCATTGGCTTTTGGATTGAAAAGAAAAACAAAACAAAGGATTTGAAGGTGGATTCTCAAAAAATTGGCATATTTTAATGGTATTTTCTTTCTTATTTTCTAGTTGTGTCGCTGTCTTACTGTACTGGCTATGACTATTTCGACTACTCACTACTGCGCATCTGGTGTGTACTACGAGCTTCAAATGCACTTTATATTCCACCGATGCTGCTTCTGTATTTGTATAGGAATATGTGGGATGAACCTTTCATAAACTACAGCTAAACCATGAGGCGAATACACAGTGGTGGAGGTCAGTGTCATATGTTAAGCTTACACTAACTCACGTATTTTCCTACCTCTGGCTGAACAGCACAAGTTCAGGGATCCACTGAACTCCCATTCTTTCTTATCCAAAGGAAGATGCCCTTTGCTATCTCTACACCACCGCTTTGTAATATCAGTTTTAAAACTCCTACCCTGAAAATAAAGCGTTTCTGGAACAACATATTTCAGGAAAATATCTTCAGCTGTCATAGCTGCCTTCTGATCTCAAGTAGGAAATGTCTGAATGTACTTTGGGTAAATGGGGCTGACAATAAAATGTAAATTATAACCACCAATTATCCGCTATTTTTACCAGGCACATTACCGCATTCATATCCCACATATACGCCAGCTTGAGATGTGACGTGTAGATCACAGGGCTCAGGGCTCACTATCACAGCACCTTAAGTAGATAATCAGGAAGTTTTGCAAGGAAAAAAACATTCCTAACCTGAGCTGCTCTGAACTGAGGATGCATGCATTATTTACAATAATTGACTGTCTGACAAGTCACAATGCAAGACAGCTGAGCAGGCCACAGTAATCAGTTCCTTATCGAGGTGAGTGAATAGTTTTAACACCTCTGTCAGGAGCGCTCTTGTCATTTATTGCGGATCGCTTAGCTGTGACAAAGTTGGCAGCGAAGACACAAACAGGAAGTGAGCCATATCAATCCTGCAATTCTCTGATCATGATCAGAATTGCTCAGCAGACAAGTAGACAGGTTTTCATTGTACCTGTTCGCTGGCACTTGATGGGCCTGGCCCATGCAATTGCTCCTCGTATCAATATCCTGTTAAATGTGTCTAACAGACTGGGGATATACAGGTCAGCTGAAGCAGACCTGAAACTCCTGTATCGGGCTGTAACTTTGAGTTGTGGCTGAGTTTGCTACAGCCAAAGAGAAAGCAAAACCACATTGTATCCAAAGTTATAATATCCAAAGTTGTATCTCCTGTCTAAGTACACCATGGCCTACAAGAACAAGTTTATTTTTTCATCAACCAATTTTGTGCAGTTCAATAGATTTCAAGGACGTAATATAACTTATTTTTAAGCAGCAGCTATTAGATGTGTTTCAGAACAGTTAAAAAGCACATTAATTAAGCACATGTCCTATCTTTGTGTGGTTAAGTCCCTTCACTCTGCAGAAATCAGTGCACACTGGGATTGTCACTGATTAAACCTACAGAACACAGTAATTACCAATACAATTATGTAAAGCATCTTAAAAAGAGTGGGATGGAAACAAACACCCTCTGAGACACATTTATTTACACTGAGTGCTACACACTACAAGAGGGAAAAGAAAAAATGCACACCCACCAACTCTTTCCTCCATCTCTGCTTCGCTTCATCACTTTTAATTGACAGTGTATATTTTTCTGGTACAAGATTTCATTATGGAGTTACTATTATAGCATTATTACAGCGAATGCAACACTCATTTGTACTTAGCAAAAAATACTCCCCTTTATCTCTTTGGACCAACTGAAATAGGAACATATTGATTCCCTCCGCCACAAAGTGGCTGTATGCCTGTATATCAGGCGTACTGTACATTTTTACTGGCCTCAGAAATTATATAGCTCAGTTCTCGATTCTGACAAAATAGGATAGAGCTCTCTGAAGTTTTCCAATGGGCTTACAACACACACTTTTTTTAAACTAACTGCATGAAACATGACAAGTGGTCAAGAGGAGTTGGGAGACTTAACTATATGAACCGTGCAACCACCAATTCCAACTTTGAGCTGAATCTTCTGCCAACCAGATTGCTACATTTTTCTTGTGAAATTACTCCATATATTCTTATTTTTGCAGTAAAGTTTGGCAGAAAGAATATTTTGCTGTAGACTGGTGACAAATACAGTCTTTCTTCAGCTTTGTAAATTGAAAAAGTAGAACGTAGCTATAGCCATAACCACTATATAGCAATTGGGTATGGTTCAAAGGGAAGAATGAGATAGGAGTGTGGTCTGAAATCTTGCCAGAGATATTTAGCAATGCATCACATGTGTTTATCCCAATTTCAAAGTAAAATAATGGTAATAAAAGTATTTACTTAATGTTATGTTAGGTAAACCTTATGTTGTAATGACTTAATTGAACCTCAAAACCTTTTTTGTTTTATTAATCAAAAATGAAAATATAAAAATGGTTGAGTGAACGCACTAGATGAGGATAGAATATTCAGGATAAATCATATACATGGATCTCTAAATCTGTACATGTTCAATGTTTCTTTCAAATGTCAAAGCAGGACATGCCACTCCTGCTAGGACAAGAAGGTTTGACATATAGCAAAACACTAAAACCTAAACTTTTCAGTCATAATGCAGTACCCATACTGTAAAATATGGCACACAGAGGAAGTTGTGGGACCGTTTCATGTTTTAAAATTTGCTCTCGTTCTTTCAAGCTGTCCTCTTTTGCACTTTCTTGCTTTCTTCTCTGAAAACTGCAAGACAAAAACAATCAGAGGAAAACTAATCAGTCAGATGTTTCCTGTTCTGTGGAGCTACAAAAGTGTTATGCGTTTTAAGGACACATCCGAGAGCCAGACAATTCTCCATTTGTTTCACTTGAATTGATTGAGCCATTTTATTTATATCACAATTGTTTACTCTTGCATGCCTAAAAAAAGACATACCTCATACAGAGACGCAGGTTGGAGAAACACTGCTGCAGCCGTGCAAAAAAATACTAGCAGCCCAACATCCAACTGAAGGAACAGGTCACATGAGTCACAGCTTGTGAGTTATATGGATATATTATAGTGAGCACGCAGTTCATTCGCGGACAGTTGGTGGTTGCATTTTGCTGATGTAGGTATATGTATACCGTCGTAAGAGGCAATGTGATCCTCAATTAGTGAGGAGAGGAAACTCATTAGGAGACAATTACAGTCACGCATTCCTGTGAATCCCCACAGAGCAGTCTCGCTAGTCGTCCCAGGCTGCAGAATAAAAACCTGAAAAGGAGGAAAGTGAAATGCATTCCTCCACACCTGTGATTCCTCTTCCAGACGTCTCTGCCAGCTGCAGCCCCTTAAAGGCCGGAGGTAATAGTTAAATTTAAGTATCTATTATGGATAAAATAGCAAATGGTTTTCTGTAAAAGGTACCTTGTTTACCTTGTTGCCACCGCGACCCAGACATGGATGAGAGGCCGAAAATGGATGGATGGGTGGTTGGGATATTCGGTGCTCGTTTCTGGGAACAGAGAAGAGCCATGGTCAGGCCTAATGGGGTCAGGAGAACTGGAAATAGTACTCATGTTCCTGTTTAGATTTAAACATGGTTTTCTACCTCAGCCTTTAGAGATGTATATATAGAACAGAGGATAAATGCAATGTACAGTACAAAAAAGGAGAAATTATTTGATATTATTATTGTTATTATTAACTTGTTTGATTCAAACAAGTTAATAATAACAAATAAGTTAAGAGATATACACTAAAACAGGCTTGTCTCTAACAAGCTTTTGTGAGATACATCAGCCTCGGTGTACGTGTGCTCCATGCACAGTGTGGATCCTTATAATTGACTTGCTATTTATGGCTGAATGAGACAATAGAAATATTTCACAAACATCTCAGGGCAAAGAGCCCACAGTGTATATATGAACATGTGAACAAAAGGGCATGAATGAGACTTTGAGTGCCTTTGAAGTGGTCGGTCACATGCCATTGTTTGCTGTATTCACCATGCAGACACGACATGACGCGACAATTTATTGGCAGTCCCTGCATCAGACATCACACCACACAAAATGAATGACAACAACACATGACACTATTTTCACAGCTGAATCTGTGCTTTTGGAAATGTAGCCATGGGGAGAGTGACATTTTCTATTCTGCGTCTCATTTGCTAAACATAAATTGTATGTTGTCATCTGATAATACCTTATCATTCTGGGCAGTGAATTGAATGCTAAAAGCGTGTGTTGCCTGTAAAATGATGTGTGGAGCCACCCTGGCATTTCCTCAAAAAAGTAAATTACTGGTATGCATTAGTATATACAGCGAGACACACACACACACACACACACAAAAAAAAGAAAAAATAACAACCATTTCCTACAACTTTAACTGAATTATCCAAGTTGAATACATTTTCTGGTCATGTAGTCTGTTTTTTTATTATGTCCTTTATGTATCATACAACTATTATTTTCCTAGAATACCCATTATTTAACTCAATGCTATACAATGTTTACAGTATTACATAAGTAATAATAGAATGATAGAATAGAATAGACAGTTTTAATTTAGTTTTAATTTGTTTATAATGTACTATATACATAAACCGCCCTTTGTTTAAGTGAGTAAGCGTGTATGATCATATCATGACAAACTGGCATCGACTAAGGTATGATTGAAATGGAGATTATTTAGCAAAATCTCGGATCTGACAGCGCTTTCATAAAAATTCAAAATACCCTGTTGTGATTACCACTTGAAGGGTATTAAAAAGTTAGAACCTTGCAAATAACTTTGACATTATGTGGATGTAATATGATGAACAAGAGGAGACTCAGGGTCAGTAACATTGTTGAGGAGTCTCATTCAGTTCAGTTTAAAAGACTTTTTTTTTCATTTTTCCCTGTTTTCCCTTCCCTTCATAAACAACATCAGAATTTTTTTTTTAAAAATAATAATTACAGGACAAATCCACAGCACCTCATTCTGAGAGAATGAGTCCTTCCTTGTTGTAGACCAATGATTAAAACTGATGCGTGGGTGTATTTTACATAAAAGTGTAGCTGCAACAATGACTGCACACCTACAGGGTGATCTTAGTATTTTGACAGTGCAAATCAGTGTAATTCAGCAGAGAGATCTTGTTTCGCTCTGTACCTGTGCTGAATGGGATTAAAGACAGTTGGGTAGAAGTCTGGGTTCATTCCGCACAAAAGGTTTGAGAATTTTACTATAGCCTGTGGTCTGAAGGTTTTTTCATAGCAGATTTACAAACACACATTCTCCAGTTCTCTTATTAGGTTTTTGGAATCTATTTGGATGCATCCAATAGATAAATACAGGAAGTTACATGCTACATACATTTTGCCTGAATACATGCACTTTACAATTTTATAGCCAAATATAAAGTAAGGCACATGGACATCAAAGCCTTAACTGAGATAAAGGATCTGTATTTTAAGAGTCAAAAAAATTAATTATAATGTACTAATTTTAGTTAGTTAGCGTAATATTCAAAACTGATTAAAGCCTTTGCATTTGCAATATCATGACCCCGGTGTCTGCAACTTTTCTGGAAAAATCTGCAGGGTTTTAACTATTTTGTAACTTTTGAATGCAACAGAATCGCTCTTCAACTCATTTCTAGGTGAAGTGATGTACCATTTTTTTCAATCTCGATGAGAATTGTAAGTAAACAGCTGCATAGACAAAGAAAGACATGAAACTGAAACTTGAGATGAGATCCAAAAACAAACCATTGCAATTATAGATCATCACCATAGGTACCACGCATTTATTCATGTTCACAGCACTGGAACACTACATTTTTTTACTTGTATTTGGTGGCTCAGTGAATGGCGGTAGCACTGCACATAGATCTCTGGAAGCCCGACTATATGAGAAATATCTAAGTAGTATTTGAACAAATTCTTTGCATAATTCTTTCTTAATGTTGTGCAGTGCGGCCCGTTCTCATTTAGTGACTGAATTCATTTTTGTGGAAAAAGTATATGATCACAAAATGATGGAAAACTAAGGAAGTCTTGTAGTTCCTTATAGTTCCTTATGGCTGGTTATTTGTTACATTCTTATATAGCACAGGCTCAGTAAAGTAGTCTAGTAACTGTGGAAATGACTAATTAGCCACATCCTCTTAGTAAATGTGAAGCTGCTCAGCTAATGCTTGACAAAAACTGCCATGTAGAGGTTTGACCTTTTGGATGACACATTAGAGTCTCAGTATATATGTAGGCATTTTCTTGTCATCTTCCCTCTCGTCACAAACTGTCTTCACTGCCAGAGTCATAATTAGTTAATGAGATAAATGTGCATTACATTCACAGGTTGATCCAGACATTTCTAAAAAAAAAACAACAACAACAAAAAGAATATATGGTCACTACACGTCTCACATCCAGCACTGTATGAAGTCATTATACATCTCACACTTGGCTGGAGTCTGTTTTAGAAATCTCACAGCCTGATAAAAGACGTGTCAAAACACACCTCTGTTGTCTAATTGCTTGTCAGTTATCAAAAATAATAATCTAAAGGACAGTAATAAACACACTCTTCAAAGCTGTGGCACGATTATTTATATACGTCAAGCAGTCACTGTGCACAAATTTAGAACCGAGACAGAGGAAGGTACTGTAAAAAGAAATTTAGCCAATACAAACCAATCCGAAGAACCTGAGATGTTCGTGTATTTTAAAGTTTCTGTTGAGCTGTTTAAAAGATGAACTTTAAATACATGTATTCCCTGTCAAAGAATATACAACTCAGTTTGACAGGATCTGAAAAAAAGTATCGGTGTTGGAGTGCATGTCAAGTATCTTATAACTTGCTGCTGCTTTCACAAGGTCAAATCAGCATGTGCACTGAGCAGAAAGGGATCTTGCTCAACTTTCTTCCTCTGGTTTGCAGCAGTCTTTGACCAGGATCCATTTCAGGCACTACAGGCAGGCTTCTAGCTTTCACATAAGTAAGAAAAGAGAATGGGAGGGAATGTTTGACCTTTTTCGGTGCACAGTCTGGAAAGTGATATGTGATTCAAATGTGTCAGGGAGAGGAAGAAAAAAAGACAGTGACAGAATGCAAAGGGAGAGAGCAAATTACAGTTGGAGGAATTGGTATGAAGACAGAAGAAGCATTTCTTAGAAGGGATATCTTGTACTTTTGGTATCTCGAGACTCTAATCCACCCAGGATATCTTCTTTGATCAAATATGGTGTCAATCAATGCTCAAAAGATTATTATAAATTGCATTATACCTCTCAAATGCCAACTGTCACGCAGTAAAGGATGTGCTGGATGCATGCTAAATGTCTTTAAAATAGTTTTACTTTAGAGTAGCTCAGCAGGAACTATGGGTTGTGTACGTTTAATGTTGCCATATGCTGAATCCAAAAATTACCTTGAGCAAGCAACTCATATAATTATTATTAGTTAGAAAGTTCTGTCCCTGAACATATCAAAGTACATTGTTACTACCTTGTTAAGTGATATAACATCAGTTCCTGAAGGGAATTCAAAGTTTTTGATTTCACTTAAATCCCTTTCAAAGAAAATGAAAAACATTTCCTGTCCAAATTTTCACTTGCATGTATCTAAACTTTTAAGTTGGAGATGCCTGATTAGAAGCTCTGATTAGTATTCAGGGTCCACAGCATGTGTGATGCCAATTATCCACTGGGTCATTACCACTCTTGAGAGAAGCCGCGCTGGCAAAAGGGTTTTAAGGGAAAAGGCCTAAATTTTCATCAGCAGTTGCAGTGGCGCTTTTGTGGTATTGACAAGGAACAAATGAAGCCAGTGCACTCAGTGGGATAAAAAAAAGGAGCAACTAAGCCAGAGGCATAGGAATGGTTACTTTCTATTTATGTATTGCCAAACTATATGAGGTGGGTGATGAAAGAAAGTTTCTGTAACAGACTTTTGGTCATGAGTGAAACGACTCAAAAGATATTATAATTGCACAAGCCCACTTTTAAATGCAAACACTTGCTTAGCTGGCAGGTGGTACAGTATTGCAAGCAGCAGTTCATGTGATAATAGCCCGACTGACGTTTTTTCTCTGTGCTGATTAGAAGATGAAGTAAGGTGGGAAGTAAAGGGTAGAAATTCAGCATTCATTACAATTACCCTGTCTTTGGAGCGGATGCGCAGCCTGTTACTGTATTTAATAACTTTCAGATTCAGCTTTAAAAGAGATTCAGATAATTAGCGCTCTTCTGGCTGAATTACTTTGCATTATTTTGAACATGTGTGGACAGAGACAGCAGTGAGACTCAAACAGCTGTCACGCTCTACAATGGGCCTCAGCTTTATGAGCGCTTCTCACGCGGAAGAGGTTTGTGCCGTCCTCGTGAGGGGCCGTGGTGGAGAACAGACCCATTTATGTTAAAACGTAACTTGTGCATCGTGAGACACAAACTTTTTCAAATATAATCTTCTAGTGCACGTTGCTCTCCAGACCAACATTTGCCATTTTAAAGAACTCCATTATAGCTGTAAACAATATTCTCAGTTAGAATATCCTCATAGTGAAAACAATTTTCTCCCCGGGATTGCTGTTATTAAAACATCATGCTCCCGTAGCGACAATACTTATAAAACAATAAAACAATTCTTGAAAGGGGGCATATGTTACCCCAAATCCAAGCATGAGCAGATGATTTCAAACTTTCAAATTAAAATGTTCGGTGTCTTTAACTGTTTTATGAAGGGAATAATGGCACTTAGACAAACTGCACCTTCAGGCTCCTCCACGCGGGCTCAGCCCATGTTTGCCGCTTCTTGGCCGGGCGCCAGTTGTGACACCAACTGTTTAAATTTTCTAGCACCAGCTCGACTCAGACCTTGTTTAAGGTAGAAAAGACATAAATTACCTGGTTGACCTTGTACTTTAATGGACACGAAAGATAAACATATTTGTTCCTTGTATTATTCATGAAGCCAGTTCAACAACATGAACAAGTCAATAAGTCAGTGTGAGAATCAAACCAAGGTGAATGGTGTGATTGACTGCGCTGGGT
The DNA here is from genome assembly GCA_023238725.1 of Scortum barcoo. Lineage (NCBI taxonomy): Eukaryota > Metazoa > Chordata > Actinopteri > Centrarchiformes > Terapontidae > Scortum > Scortum barcoo. The sequence continues at coordinate 11,381,674 of CM041531.1, forward strand.
ATATGGGGAATCATAAGGCCTTAGGTTTGGACCCTTCCCTTAGGCTCTCTCTTCGATGTGAGATTGCAGGAGGTACACCACAAGACCCAGAGCATATATTAGCATACTACATTATTCATCACTTGTCCGTAAGTTGACTGGCAGAAACATTAGCTGCAGCCAGTTCAAAACAGACTAAATAAGGAGATAACAAATCTGGGAGACGGGGTAAATTTTGGAATTAGCGGCGGCGCAGTTGCCGCATTTGCTGATTTCAGCCCCCTCTTCAGTCTCATCAAGTTCACGTGGCATGTAATAGAAAACAATCATAAAGATATGTTTGGAAAGTTCAACGTATAAATATGGTTGGCATAGAAAAAAAAAAAATCCTGACCCGTAGCATAAAATGAACAAAAATCACCTGTGGAGGTTTAATAGAGTTGTTGATCAATACCAAGGTCTTAACCAATGGTTCACGTGACGCAGGGATTTCTGCCTTTCAAAGTGTAATTTCTGTCCAATGCTCCCAATAGCTGCGCAATTACCCTTGCACTTACGCGCACAAACACCTTAAGAGACCGGGCAAATGTTGGAAAATTCTATGAAATCGAAGCGTAATTCTTGCCCCCCCCCTCCGTGAGCCAGTGAAAGCCTGCGATGAGTTCCTAATGACACCGTTTGGGCCGGCAAGAGCAAGAAAGCATTTTCACCGCTGCGGACAGTCGTGTTGTCACTTTTTCCTCCGCGTCAGAGTGTCCGACTTTAAACCAAAGTGACAGATCACTCGTTTAGCTGCTCTCTCCCGGCAGAGGACACTGACGGCTGGATCCCGAGGCAGAAAGGTCAGGCCACCAGGTTGCTTGCGCTAATGGACTGCTGACCAGGCAATAAAGCGGCCTCTCAGGAGACATTTGCAGCCTGGTTCGCACCTCAACAGTGTGGGTCCCATGTCCTTTGCATCACTCCCGTCACCATTTGCCAACACCAGCCCCCCCCTTTCACCTTTGCAGCCTTTGCATTCACACTTCGCTCCTTACAAACTCACCACTCACTCGCTGTGTCATTTATTCTCGTGGCTGCTGAAGAGTCCAAAGTCTTGGTCGTGGCGTGGCGGTTGGATTTTTTTGTTCATGCTGGGTGAGAAGCTCATAGCTCACAGTTCGGGCATTTGTGTGAGAGCACCTCAAGATGGCAGTGTTCACCATGGCAGGCTCCTCAGCCTTTCGAGCTCAACAGCTTGTCTTCCTCAGCTGCAGAAGCAGCAGCAGCAGCAGCACAGGCAGAGAGAGGGAGAGAACCGTGGATGAAATTGAGGGTTATCTGCTGCATTGAAATTAAGTGATGATTTGGATGGCAGTGGGTATTAAACGATGGCTGCATCTGTGAGGCTGACTCTCATTTCCATTTGATGAAATCTGCTGTTTCCTGGTTGCCCCGTGTCACTTCTGACGCCTCATCTTTATTTATTTATTTACAAGGGAAAGGGGAGGTGGGTGGGGGGGGGGGTTGTCTCACTGGGCTCTGCTCCCACAGTTCAGCCTCCTCTTGTTGCTCTGGAACTTGTCGAGCCAGATCATCTACGGTTATGGGCGATTCCAAAGTCACATCAGAGACTCCTCAGATCATCACAGCTCTAGCACGAGGCAATTCGCCCGTTACGCAAAAAAAAGGAAAAAAAGAGAGCCGGCGCCACGCGCTGCCGTGTGGCTTTGATGACTGGGATAAAACTGTCAAGGTTATTTCTTACGGACAAATGCTGATGACTGGCTGCAGGGTGCTAAGTGCGGCGGACGCAGCGTGGATATGATGCACCCCCCTCCTCACCCCCCCGTGCAAACACGCTTAAACAACGGCTTCTCTGTCCTGAGTGCAATTATTAGTGACTCTCACACAAGGCTCTGTATTGTGTGTGTGTGTGTGTGTGTGTTTATTCTTGGCGGATCCATCGGAAACCGTTATAGTGCATCTTTTTTTCTCGTGGCTTTTTTTTTCTGTCCACCCCAATTAGGGCAGCCTACCTGACAACAAACTAACAGGTTGGCTTGTGCGTTTTGATGCGTCCCTTTAGAGCCAATGACTGCTATCTACCTTTATATTATCATCCACAGTGTTAAAAAAAAAGAGGACAGACACTCTTATTATTTTGTTTTTCTTTTTTTTTTCTTTCCTCTCCTACATTATCATCAGCAGCGCTAGCAGCTTCATCATCATCATCAACGGCGTCATCATCATCCCCCTCCAGCCTCGGGGCATTTTTTGGTTAAGCGTCTCCGCAGCCTGCAGCATCTTCGCGGAGCATCTCGCCGCGGACAGCCCCTCCGGTCCGCGCTGAAGTGACGCGACTCCGGGCCAATCCGGTGGCCGCTCGGCCCGCCGACGCCGCTCAAGGAGAGGGGCGGCGTCCAATGACGAGGGTCGGCGGGGTAAGGAGGGAGGGGAGGAGGGGGGTCGGTGATGATGGAGAGAGAGAGAGAGAGAGAGAGAGGAGGAGGAGGGTGGGGGGCGTCGGCGTGGTGTACTTCACCACCCCTCCTATGGGTTTACACAGAGTTAGTGCAAGATATTCTGCTCTGGGAGTGAGAGTGCAAGGATAAACGGCACATCCGCGCAGCGCGTCCGTGTCACACTCAGCAGCCTTTACGTCGTCGGCTGGCGTCTCCAAGCGGGATCGACTCTGAGATTTCTTCCTATGTTTCTTCTTTTTTTTTTTTTTTTCCTTGTGGCGTGAAATGCCTTCCTGATCTTTTCTCTCTTTTTTTTTTTCTTCTTCTTCTTCTTTTTTTCCTCTCCCTCTTTAACCTTGTGTCTGCGTCGGCTGATCACTGATGGAGCTCCGTGAACTTGAAACATGACGGGACATGAGAGCGTCTCCTCCTGCCTCTGCGCCTTCACCTTAACAGGTAGCCGGGGACAAAGATAAAACACACACACACACACACACACACAAACAAATAATAATTAAGAAAAAAAAATTACAAAACGCCGGTTCTCTTCTCGGGACGTGAGGGATGGGAAATGATCATTGATTCTGGGAGCTAATGGAAGACACCGCAGACCGCTGACCACCTGGCCGCCGGAGAGCGACGCATCCCCGCAGTCGCCGCAGGTCGCGCAGTTAGATCCCGTCCGCTCCCGAAGTTAAATGCGGGGAGCGGAACTGCGACATATGCAGCCTCCAATTTACCCCAGTTTGCGCGACCAGCTGCTTTTGCCCTGAAACCTGTTCTTGAGTCTGATTACTCCTGCGGGGCGATCGCACATTTATTCATTTTATTTTATTTTTATTTATTTATTTCCCTCCCTCCTTCCTTCCCCCTCGTCCTTCTCATCCTCCTCCTCCTCCTCCTCCTCATCTCTTTCCTGGACTGACTGAGAGAAGGATATCTTTACCCGAATGAGCTCATGCAGGCACGCTGGATGAGAGGACTATGAGCTGACACACTCCGGTTTCTTCTTCTTCTTCTTCTCCCCCCCCATCCTCAACCAACCAACCAACCCCAAACACACACCTTCCCCACATCAACCCTGCGCCGTAACGCATTTTGGGGTATGTACGATAAGAGCGGGTCTCAGTTTGCCCACCAAGAATTCAGAGAATCAGACCGGGGCTTGCTTGCTTATTTATTTATTTATTTGGGGGGGGCTTCATTCATGCGTGCCCATCCGCTCAGGAGCCCACACACAGCTCTTCAATTTTGGCAATTTTAAGTGTAAAACGAATGAGGCTGTGTAATGTGTTGTGAAGTTTTGTGGCCATGGGGGGGGTTTGAGGGGCTGAGGGTTGTCAGTGTGTCCATGAAAAATGTGGAGGATTTTAAAGAGGGAGGAACAGACATGAATGGCTGCCCTAAACAGTTGCTGCGGTGTTTTTTTGTTGATCTTGTTCCCTTTTTTTCCGTCTATGAATTGTTCATTAAGGCCTTGTGGGGAGATTTTATATTGAGTCATTTAAAGTGGACAAAAGAGCTGACTGTGAGGTGGTGAGGGGGGGTGATGGTGGTGGTTGGATGGGGAGGGGTGTTTGTTTAGTGTTTGTTTCATGGATTTAATTACTCTGCATGGCAAAGTTATTCCACTAAAGAGAAACTCCTGTCATGTGTCCGTAGGTTTTGCCTGTAGAAGATTCCTGCCGTCACACACGAGAAGCCGCTGCCTGTGACAGCGCCGCGTAGAGAGGGAGAGAAACCTCCTTGAGTTGTGAAGGCTGGGAGCACGCTTACGCCGTCATGGATCTAAAAGACTATTACCTGTTGGGCGCCCTGCTCGCCTGCGTCTGGCTGGATCCTTCGATAGCCCAAGAGCTGATCTACCCCATCAGAGAGGAGCTGCAGGAAAATGTCCTGATTGGAAACATACCAAAGGACCTGAACATCTCCCATATGAATGCTGCCACCGGCGCCAGCGCTAATCTGGTGTACCGGCTCGTCTCCAAGGCGGGGGACAACCCGTTGGTCCGCGTTCTGAGCAGCACGGGCGAGATATTCACGACATCAAACCGAATCGACAGGGAGAAGTTGTGCCCCGGTCCCTCGTTTGAGGACAGCGAGTGCTCCTTTGAAATTGAAGTGGTCATCCTGCCTAATGACTATTTCAGGCTGATTAAGATCAAAATAATTGTCAAAGACACAAACGATAATGCCCCCATGTTCCCGTCCCCTGTGATCAACATCTCTATCCCCGAGAACACGCTCATTAACAGCCGCTTCGCCATTCCTTCTGCCACTGACCCGGACACCGGCCCCAACAGTGTGCACAAGTACGAGCTGATCAACGGGCAGAGTGCCTTCGGCTTAGACATAGTGGAAACGCCTGAGGGGGAGAAGTGGCCCCAGCTCATTGTGCAGCAGAATCTGGACAGAGAGCAGAAGGATACATATGTGATGAAGATCAAAGTGGAGGACGGTGGCAGTCCGCAGAAATCCAGCACTGCCATTCTCCAAGTCACAGTAACGGACGTGAATGATAACAGGCCAGTGTTTAAAGAGGGTCAGATAGAGGTGCATATACCAGAGAACTCCCCCATTGGCACGTCTGTTGTGCAGCTTCAGGCCACGGACGCAGACATAGGGGCGAACGCAGAGATACGCTATGTGTTTGGGACGCAGGTGTCTCCCGCCACAAAGAGACTCTTTGCATTAAACACAACATCTGGCCTAATTACAGTGCAGAGGCCTCTGGACAGAGAGGAGACTGCTATTCATAAGCTCTCTGTTTTAGCCAGCGATGGCAGCTCCAGTCCTGCTAGGGCTACTGTTACCATAAATGTGACTGATGTTAATGACAATCCACCCAATATTGACCTGAGATACATAATCAGTCCCATTAATGGCACTGTTTTCCTCTCGGAGAAGGATCCCATCAATACCAAGATAGCGCTCATCACGGTCTCAGACAAAGACACTGACATCAACGGCAAGGTCATTTGTTTCATAGAGAAGGATGTGCCCTTCCATCTGAAAGCCGTGTACGATAACCAGTATCTGTTAGAGACATCTGCGCTGCTTGACTATGAAGGGACCAAGGAATACAACTTTAAGATTGTCGCGTCTGACTCTGGGAAACCGAGCTTGAATCAGACCGCCTTGGTGAGAGTGAGGCTGGAGGACGAGAATGACAACCCGCCTATTTTTACTCAGCCGGTTATTGAGCTGGCTGTTATGGAAAACAACAAACGTGACCTGTTCCTCACAACTCTTAGTGCCACAGATGAAGACAGTGGGAAAAATGCAGAGATCGTTTACCAGCTGGGACCCAATGCATCATTCTTCGACCTCGACCGCAAAACCGGGGTCCTGACGGCGTCCAGGGTTTTTGACCGGGAGGATCAGGATAGATTTCTCTTCACTGTAACGGCAAGAGATAATGGGACGCCCCCCTTGCAAACGCAAGCAGGCAGCTGTGATTGTAACTGTGCTGGATGAAAATGATAACAACCCTAAGTTCACACATAACCACTTCCAGTTCTTTGTGTCTGAGAATCTTCCTAAGTACAGCACTGTGGGGGTGATAACTGTGACAGATTCAGATGCTGGAGAAAATGCTGCTGTTTCTCTCTCCATACTAAATGACAATGAGAACTTTATACTGGATCCTTACTCTGGGGTGATAAAATCTAATGTGTCATTTGATCGGGAGCAGCAGAGCTCCTACACTTTTGATGTCAGGGCTGTGGACAGTGGCAGGCCTCCGTGCTCCTCAGCCGCCAAGGTGACCATCAATGTCATCGATGTGAACGACAACACCCCCATCGTCATCTACCCCCCCTCCAACACCTCCTTCAAGCTCGTCCCTCTCTCCTCTATCCCAGGATCTGTGGTAGCTGAAGTCTTTGCTGTAGATGGTGATACGGGGATGAATGCTGAACTCAAGTACACCATTGTGAGTGGAAACAACAAAGGTCTGTTCAGAATTGACCCTGTCACAGGGAATATTACTCTGGAGGAGAAGCCAGCAGTGACTGACATAGGCTTACACAGATTAGTGGTCAATATCAGTGACCTGGGATATCCCAAATCTCTCCATACTCTGGTGCTGGTATTTCTGTATGTCAATGACACTGTGGGCAACTCAACGCTCATCTATGACCTCATCCGACGCACCATGGAGACTCCAATTGACCGAAACATTGGCGAAAGCAGCGAAACTTATCAGAGTGGCGACTATTTAACGATAATGATAGCCTTTGTTACTGGCGCTCTGGTGGTGATTATTGTCATCTTTGTCACCGTGCTGCTGCGGTGCCGCCACGCTTCCAGGTTCAAAGCTGCACAGAGGAAAAAACAGGGGGCCGAGTGGATGTCGCCCAACACGGAGAACAAGCAGAACAAGAAGAAAAAGCGCAAGAAAAGGAAGTCCCCAAAAAGCTCCCTGCTCAACTTTGTCACCATCGAGGGGAACAAACCTGATGACCCTGCCCACGAGCCAATCAACGGAACCATCAGCCTGCCCACGGAGCTGGAGGAGCAAGGGATTGGACGCTTTGATTGGAATGCCACACCTACCACCACCTTCAAACCCAGCAGCCCAGACCTGGCCCGGCACTACAAGTCCGCCTCGCCGCAGTCGGCCTTCCACCTCAAGGCCGACACGCCGGTCTCAGTGAAGAAGCATCACGTGATTCAGGAGCTCCCATTGGATAACACATTTGTTGGGGGCTGTGACACCCTTTCCAAGAGGTCCTCCACCAGCTCCGACCACTTCAGTGCCTCAGAGTGCAGCTCCCAAGGAGGGTTCAAGACGAAGGGGCCCATGCACACCAGACAGCAGGTAAAAGAGCACTTTTACTGGTCTATAAGTACTGCCTATAACTGCCCTGTTCCACAGTGCTAAAGTGCCAGTCTAGATTAGAGACTCGCTCTAAGTTACTGTGAAGCAACAGAAAAGAGTGCAGGAGACATACTGCTTCAGCAAGTTCCACTGTTTCTCAAACTTACAAATGAAAGAGAGAGAAAAAGTAACTTGAACGACTGCTAAGTAATGGAGTTGATTATGGACCTAACAATCACACTTTGGGGGAATAATTATAGGCAATGTTTTGTCATTGATATATATTTAATTCATATTTATCAAATGCAAGTGGGTGAGTGATTGCCTTGCCTTATTTTGTCTATTCAGCACCCAGGTTAGAGCACTGGAAAAATGTACCAAAATAACATTAATTGTGACTCAATGTTCTTTGTGAAAGAAACATTTTTTTCTTGCCTATCTACTCAGATTCCTGTTCATCATAGATAAATGCTGCACACATTCTTCAAAAAAACAAAAACAAAACAAAAAAGAAATTAGCTGACTTGTCACCACTCTCCTCATAAAACTCTGAGTGTATCCATGTTTTTTTGTTTGTTTCTTTGTTTTGGTGTGTATTGTAATATCACAAAAGACCTTTTCAACACCTGCAGCAATAACAACAGTCAATAATTAGTCTGCTGCGGTGGTATTGTGAATGTCACTGTAGGCTTTGCCACATCATCTAAGCTTGAATTAAATGCCTCCTCTCAAAGCACACTAGCGAACTGAGTGAAGCTTGTCTGGAACTTGATACACATCCAATTCAAAAAGGATTAGCCAATAATGAGCCTCAAATTTCAACGTAATCCATGCTGCTTTTTATCAAAGCCTTATTAATTTTTCTGCTAATAAAGCAGCACTACACAACACACAGTTCTAATCTAATGGAACACACGTGGACAAATACGGGGAGCAGCAGAAACGAACGAGGAGAGAGAGGGAGTGCAGAGGGAGAACGGGGAGGCAGAGCGAGAGTGTTGTCAGTGGGTCAGGCTTGACGGGTGGTGGTACTGAACCTTTAGGTGGCAGTGTTGCGCTGCATGGCACAGCCTGGCACTACGCCAACCTGCAGTGGACTTATAAATTCAAGGGAGGAGAAGAAAGGAGTGAAACCTATGTTGGTGTTCTTAGTGAAATACTCTCGCCTAATGATGTAGGGGCTGCACAGGGAAGATTGATAATGGCAGTTAGCGATGTGACTGATAAGATCTATCCGGAAGAGAGAGTGGAATTACAGGGGTGACACTGTGCGACTCCTGTCGATGCATACCTCCGGGTCACTGCATCTGGGGTTGCATTTAATGTGCGTCTGTGCGAGAGGTAGCAGTCAAAAGAGGCATTTACTTTGACGTCATTTGTCAGGCGCCGTTGGTGGGTGCATGTGTGTGCGTGTGTGGTTGGTGATGCGTGTGTGTATGTGTGTGAGTGAGAGAGAGAGAGAGAGAGAGACAGGAGACAAGGCGATGAAATGGGTGATGGAGGTAGTGGTGGTGGAGGTGGGGAGGCGGGTGTATTCAACCCTAGTGGGGGACACATGAGATATGACACTATACAGTAAGCACAACTTCATTGATTCTCCCAGTCATCCCACAATTCCACGCAAGATTTATTGGAATCAATAATTCTGACAAATGATTCAAAGACACACACAAACAGAGCCAGCGTGTTTCATATAGTGCCATCAATAATATAAATAATATCCTGTTGCAGATACTTTCGCTCACACATGTTCCCCTGAAATGTTCCGTACAGTTTGATCAAAATTTGTTTGATGTACTTGTGGATTGTGTAAATGTAATGCCTACATTACAGAAGCTGAAGGTTAAAACTGTGCCTCCTTCCAATTTTACTTTCTTTTAACTACCTGATGACACGAAGCACTTCAGCTGACTCTCGCCAGTCTAACTTTCTTCATTCTATGCTGTATTTTTAGAGCTATAATGAGAAACACTTATGATCATGTCATTAAATTCATACTTAAATCGTTATTCACTTATTGATTAAACAATATTATTTAGATCCAGGCTAAACCCACTGCCATAAAAAAAAGTCCAGGGTAAGTGAGATATCTTTCCCATTAGCAATACCTTTGAATTACTGAAATAAATATGCACTAATATATTTGACTGCGCACAAGGGTACACTTTCTTATCTCCATTACCTTATTATTAGAAGAAAAAAAGTAATTTTCTACCTTTCCACTATTAGCTAATATCTATCATTGGAGATTAGCTCTCAGTTATAATTATTCCAAAACGTTGCACTGATAAGGATCCCACTTCAGATTTGAGGTGAAATGGCAGTTATTGATTGTGGTTAAATGATTAGTCTGCACTGACATGTCTTACTGGATCAAGCAGGGTATGTCATTGAATACATCCATATTGTGATTGTTTTGCAACCATTTGTATTGACATGTGAACACCATCTCCATTTCATGAGCATTGATAAGTAGACGCTCATCCAGTGTGCCCCATTCCGCTTTGAATTCTTCCTGCGTACTGAACAAAAACAGAGGACATTAGCTGTAATTTAAAAAAAAAAAAAAAAGTAAAAAAAAAATTCCAATTAATTACCTGTGAGTGAATCTTTAAACAGATAGTATATCCAAAAGGTAATATCATCGGATTATCATATCATATTTCCCACAGAGCAGGACTGCTTTGGAAAAAAAGATATGAACTGCATTATTAAAAGATTTCTTATATATATATATATATATATATATATATATATATATATATATATATATATAGAGAGAGAGAGAGAGAGAGAGATAGATAATACAAATAAGTCAATGTCAATTTGAAGTTATAACCGGTTATTTTTATATTTTTCATTTTTAAAATGTGCTTCGATGCAGTACATTGAAAATAGTGTGAAGAACCGTTATACCGCATGAAGCATCACAAAAGTACATGATGGGACGATGAAGTTTAGCATTCACTTTGATGCCTTTTGAGTAAAAAAACATCATCAATCACGCATTGTTGCCAGAATTTGACATGAAATAAGCAATTAAGTGAAAGAGGACGCTCGAGAGAAAGAAATGTCTAAAGCTGAGGAGAATGGCTTCTAAAATTGACCTTCTCTCAAATAATTGAAAAGCCATTTTGTTCCAGTTCTCAAGAGTCACTTCTATGCAACATCAGCACCAATCAATAAGTAAGGAATCTGAAAGGAAATTGATAAACAAGTAGACAGAGAGAGAGCGAGAGAGAACAGCAAAGCACGAGGGTTCAGTGGTCTCTTCCTTTCAGAGAATATAGAGCATACAGAATAGAAACAGCAGACATCTACAACAGTGTCATCACAGACAAATGCCTAGTGGAATCAGCTTTATAGAGACCCCAAACTTTGCTGATAGCGATAGGAGCAATCCTTGCTTTTCCTTTCTTTCTTTCCCCCACTTATTATTTACCCTCCAGGGACCTACATTCGTGTAAACAACACTGAGGAAAAAAGCATGAAAACACTGTCCTAGTTTCACAAGGCAACACAAGCATCTGAGAAACCAAGTATAATCATAGCCGTTTCACCATCAGTCTTACTTTCTCCCGTTTGGTAGTCTTACAGGGAGACAGAGATGTGCTTCACTAACATAACATGAGCCCAGCGGCTACGCATTAAACGCGGACTGCACGTCAGATCCCAAGGCTCGTGTTATGAACACATTAACATGGTTTTACTGAGGGTTTGAAAGTAGTCACCACGATGGTGTATGAAATGTCATGCTTAATCGATCGCAACCCATACTTGAAGTACTCCCTCCTCACCATTAACCTTAAATAAATCCCGTGGTGAATGTGGAAGTAAGGCTGTTCACTGTCTGTTGCGTTAGGAAGCACATATAGATCCACATGAACGCTCATGCTATGCAGGATGCGTAATGTTTCCCTCTACTTTTTTATGGTAATATACATTATATGACAGGATGAACAATTATGGGCCATATATAGGGCTTTCAGTTGTGCAACCCTGTAGCCTGAACACCTCATGTGCAAAAAGGCTTAATTGCTGTGGGTTGTTATTGCTTTTTCTTGCATGGCAGAAAAAAAGATGCAAGCATTAAAAGGAAGTGTGTACTTACAATTCAGTTATCCCACAGCGCTCTGATGTGCTCTTCTGCAGCACAAATCATGCTTTAGTTCTGAGGAAACAGTATAACGGCTCCCTGTTAGGCACTTTCCCTATAGTTACAGCACATATACAACAACTGACAACATATGCATATTAGGTTGACTTAATCAGGATAACTCTGGAGACCTTTGTTTTCAGCTGTGTCCAAATCTTCTGCCGGGCATCTGGCTCACATATCATTTTCCCTCTTGTTACGGCCGCTGCAATAAAAACAGACTTGTATAACAGGATCAGTCCCAAGAAAGGAGCAGTCCATTAAACATTACAGCACATGTAGTATTCAGTTTAAAGTGCAGGATGAGAGACAGACCAGTGAGGAAAACCAGGACTCTTTCACAGAGTATTCCTGGTGTTGTCTTGTCAGTACATTTAATGAATGGACATCCTATGCAAACAGGAGTTTGTACAGACCATTGTAATTATGGAGCCTTGGGGGAGTCGTCCTTCTTGTGCAGGTTCATTTGCCACATTAATAAGGGGATTAGTAGTACGTACGGGGGCTGATGGCAGCAGGAGAAGTTTGAGAAGATTAATGAACTATGACAATGTTGCACCTGAGGGGAAAAGTCTGTTGCAATATCTTCTGGGTTGTGCTGACACAGAGTTTGGCGGTATGAAAGAGGAAGATGGAGAGAGGCCAGTGATTGTTGCCGACTGTGATCATACATCCTTCTCCTCGGCTGCCCTGTCACTTCTTCGGGATACTGCGTTTGTGATCTCTTACATTGTTTGCGCCCGTGATACTCTTGACGGAAGATGTTCCAGTGGATTTGGGACTTTCTCGAAAGTAACCACACCGACTTGAAAAATCTCAGCCTTCCTGTGTGTGTATGAACAAGTGCTGAGACTGGATGGATAACTAATGAATTAACCAAATCTTTGAAATGATTCTGTTACCTACGATTGGGTCTGTTGCCAACAGTGGTTGAAAGATCAAACAAACAACCAGTAGATGCAAGAAGAATAACTGCAGCATCATCTTACTGAGTAAAATATAGCAGATCCTCAAAACAAATGTAGCTATCAGGAGATCGTAAGCCAATAAGTCTGTGAGTGAAGTTTCTATCAAAGCGTTAAATCGTCAGTGTAGGATTTTCAGGGCTCTTTACTGCAGAGTCTGTTGTATTTCTTTAAAAAACGTGTCATGTCCTCTCTGTCTAGGTGGGTAAAAGGAAATGAAATGGATTGTGGGCTGTACAAAGGTAGTGGGTGTGAGTACTACCAGAGTAGATTATTGCCCCAAGGGGGATCCAGTTTTGTCTGCACAAAACAACAAAATAAATCAAAGCTCCCTGTTGGTACACTGGCTGAACTGTGCAGTTCATTTATATGTTTTTATTTTCCGCTGTTGAGAAAAATGAAGTGCTACTGATTTTTAATATATTTATATATTTATTTATTTATAGCCTTTTGTTTTGTTGCTTTTTTTTCCTTTATGGTCTATAACTGCCAGGGACAGTATGCATTGCCAAAACACAGATGATGGCAAATTACCAGGAATTACATTTGATTTTTTGTGAACATTTTATTCATTTTTATGTCTGTTTTAACCATTTTCATACACGTGTTTAGATGCCTTTCCTCATCATTGCATTTCATTCTGTGATACGTATACAATACAGTTTTGATAATGACAAATGTCATATATCAAAAGATTTTATGTGTGTGCATATGTGATTTTCTTGTTTTGTTTTTATTTTTTTTTTTTCTCTTGGTTTGTTTGTCCATCACTTCTGGCTGGCAACCCATTCATCTCAAATTCATCATCCATTTCTGCAATTTCTCAAAGCAAACTGATTGATCATCAATCTTCGGGGGGTTTGTTTTGCGAAGTTAATATTTTGCATGCACCAAAACCAAAGTCATTGTGGCTTTTGTGGGACTGTCATTACTTAATTCATCTCCATGTTTTCACTAATCCACAAAACACATTTCCCATTTTTTTTCAAGGCAATCAATCAAGTTGACATACTAGCGTCATATTCTTTTCCAACACTGCATGATGAAAAAAAGACAAACTGCAGCTTAAAACACGTACGGTCTCAACACCTCAATGGAATTCTCTCAAATTTACTTTAAATATAAGAGTAGAGGGTGGAAGAAAATGTTTCTTGACTACTTGCTTGTCTACAAAAAAATAAATAAATAAATAAAAAGATGAAGTTATGATGCTACTTCATTGTTTGAATGCCCCCCACCCCCAACAACCCATCTCTCCTTTCCACTTCTCACTTGGCCCCTCCACCCACTACTTTTCTTCCCTGTCTCCAGCCCACACCTTTCACCCATGTTTTATCAGGGTCAATGCGGTTACATGCTATGTTAAATCACCAAGGGTGTGTTCACCTTTGTGTCCTGATCATTTGTGACAGATGAGGGTGCTTTGTGATCAGCGCGTAGACCCATTTTCTTCCTGTTACAGTCCTTTCTCCCTTTATTATTAGTCAGAGATGGTGTGTGTGTGTGTGTGTGTGTACAAAATGGGCAAATGTGGTGCTGTATGTCCTGACATAACAAACCCAGAGGGAGATACGTCCTTGTCATTGGGTTGTTGTGTCAAGTGACACACAGGCCGCTGCTCTGTCACTAGCGTGTGCCAGTGTCTAGACTAATAGTTGTGATAATGGCATTGCCAACCAAAACCCCCCCTCAAGCAAAGAGCCACACTTGACTTGAAATGTGACTGCCATTGACTGCTTTGCCACTGGGCCCCATAGCTGACAAAGACTCTGTAACCCTCATCAATGTAAATCTTTCTTGTATATATGAGATGTTTCATGTAAATTGAACTCCTGGTAATCTTGCCTAATGTGCTGTGGTAAACAATAATGGACTTGTTTTATTTTTCTTTTGTTTTATTTATTTACCCTGCTTTCTCCTTTTCCTTTTTTTATTTCATTGCTGGGTATACATTAATTACATCTGAAATAAACTCTGCCAGTTATTCAGTACACTGCAACTCCTATTCTGTTTTTAAAAGCTTTATTTGAACAGTGCTATTCTACCTTTATAATTTCATAATAAATGTTTCAATGAGATTGTTTCTTTCTTGTTTTTAATTCGTCCGTTTGTTCTCCTTTTGTGATGTTGTGATAAGACATTATGTATAAACAGGGACATGTTTCACTCAAGCTACCATGTGTGAACCAATTCTAATCAGCAATTCCCCTGCAAACAAGCGCTTCGGCTGATTATAATGCCAAGTTGTGTATTTTGAGAATTTGAGAAGACTTTCCAGATTTTCCGGTTTGACATGAAATGAGGCGCACAAAGTCACTGACACACAGCCGACATGAAAATACACTTCCTGGGAAAGTGAAATTTCATTCAAAGTTTATTGAAGGAGGTAGCGTCCCTTTGAAAGAGTCCCTAAAGCACAACAGTGTCTTTATGTCTCTGTGTGCAGTTTGAAGGCATGCTGGGTGTTGAGTTTAGCATTGCTGACCTATATACATGAACGTTAAAGGGATCAAGTTTGCAGCTGCTCTCAAACATCTCATGCTCATTTGTAATGCTTCGCATTGGTTAAGCTTGTAGTGTGAAAGGATGTGTTCAGAAGCCTGTCTCACAACCAAACTCCCATGCCGATATGCACTTTGACATAGAGATCACTAAAGATTCCTGCTGCTGCTTGTGAAGGGATCCCTTCATAGCACAACTTCAATGGGTGCTCAGCGGAAGCCGAAATGAGGCGTCAGAAGTCCCGAGATAGACATTCATGTTGGCATCTTCAAAAGTCACAGTCATTTTAGTGTTGTCCTCCATTTCTTCCATGGAATTTGTATTAAGAAGTGATCACAAGTTTTGACAGGAGGAATGATTGCAACTACCCAAAACTATCAAAGTACAGAGTAGGGGAAGAATTTAGGACAGATTGAAAAAAATTTTTTTTCACAATTACTCACAAAGTACAACCTCTAAGATATACATAGTTTAGACATATTTATACTCAAGGGTAAGGGAACAAAAAAGACAAAAAAATCTTTCATGAGTTTATCTGACCCTGAGTAAGGACAAAAAAAATTCTCTTTATAGCAGATTAAAATTCGGTCCTAAAGTACTTCTTTCCCGGACATTTTTGTTGCGCCTTCGCTCTTGCACACTTAATCCAATTAATAATGTTGATCGGTGGAGCAGTGGAAGCAGGTGTTACTGAACAGCATTTAGTAACATCAGGTGGGCAGAAATACATGTAGAGCTGAACTGCAAATGAACAGCAAGAAACTGCATCATAACGTTTGAATGCGGATCGTGTGTCAACAGCAATATCAGTAAACAGCAAAATAAGCAACTGGAATTTCTTAACCCACACCATCATCTCCATCATCATCATCATCACCGCTAACGCCACGATAACAAACACTCTGAATGTGTTGTTTATAGCGTGCACGTATGAAATATTAAGGGAAAGAAACACTGATGTAACAATATTTCTTTTTTTCTTTTTGCAAGAGCTGACTTTTAGATAGTGACACTTTCATTTGTTAATCTCCAGCTACCTTCAGGTGTAAGAAGTGTAGATGTGTCACCTCTTAACTGTTTTTTTTTTTCGCCGAAAGAGAGAGAGAGAGGAAGAGAGCGTGGATTTCAAAGTGCCACGCCAACACATCTATGGAAAGTAGGCCTAACTCAGCTTAATCTGTCCACTCCGTTTGAAAGCCAGAAGCAGAGCTTAGTCTTCATTTGAGTGAGGACAAGAGGGAAAAAAAAAAGAGGATAAATAAATAAATATAGGCTTTAAAGTTTGACCTCATCTATACGGTCACTTTCAAAAAGCTCTGTGCACTTACTGACTAGAATTTGAAACCTGGCTTCTGACCTAAAGTATAATCATATTGCCTGTCTTTCTCCCCCTCCAAAAAAAAAAAAAAAAGTGAAGGGGCAATGCTACTATTACATTTATGAACATTTTATCAGAATATGTTGTCAGTGTCTTCCAATCTCACATGGCCATATTTCCAAATTTAGCGGAATCCATGTGGGATGGTAAGACCGCAGATAACACACATCTTTGAAAATGCAATGCTATCATCAAATGTGATGAATTGACTGTGGCAGGTTTCCTTTTTTTTTCTGCTCTCGCACAGACTGCATTTTCGGGCGGGCAGCATTAGTGACGGTCTCACATGTGACCTCTGTGTGTATAGTATGGTCAGTGAGAGAGTATAAATAGCCACTTTTTTTTCTGTACAAAGCATTTTTCAATTAACACTCCAGTGGCAGAATGTAACGTGCAAGTTTTGCCAATGAGGAAGCAATTAGCAGATAGGGCATGAGCCGAACACAGAAGATTTAAACTGAGCCACTCCAGCGACCAGATGCATTAAATTCTTTGTAGATGTCGCACGGAAAGCCTGTGTATGCATATTACTGTGCACACACAGGCTATTCAGCAGATTTATAAACCCCTGTGTTCACATTGTTCTGGTATACAACTTTGTCATCATGAAATTGAGCGCACATGACAGAGCATAACATTCACTCCAACAATTATCCACACAGGAATGATGTCACATGCCTTTTTAACCTTGTTTGGACAGAAACCAGAGTAATTCTGTCCTTGGTTTTCCTTCAACAGTGTCCTCAAAGCAGCCCTTGTTTCACCATGAATTGCCGTTGCGCATTGGTATGTACAGTAAGCCAATAAAGACTGATTGATGACCCGTAGGTCATCCATTTGCAGTGTTTGAGAAAGTATTCAGCTCTTCAACTCAAGGAAAAGTTGAAATACAGCAATGTAAAAATACATGATCACTTGTAATGGGCCAACATTCATTTGAATTAACCAAGTTTCGAATAAATAGAAAAAGTAAACTATTTTGCCTCTGAAATGTAATGAAGTATAAAGTAACATAAAATAGTGATACAAGTACCTCAAAATTGCACTGAAGTAGTTTTCAGTTTTACTGTAGTTGCATACTTGATTACGCTCCACTCCTGTTCACTTATAACATGTACAGAAACATAAAGACAATAACTAGCAGACTGAAAAACAGCTTAGCTTTTCCCCAGAGCTGTACAATGCATTTCCCCCTATTGACTGCACTTGAACAACTGACCCACCCCCCTACTGTGCATTGTGGCTGCAACATTGGACTTTAGTTAGTGTGTACATATTATTATTATTACTATTATTATATTATTATTATTATTACTTACTATTACTATTATTATTCTTTTTACTATATTTACATTTAAAGCTGGAAGTCACCAATACCAATTTCGTCATGTGAAAACATGATGACAATAAATGATTCTTGATTCTTGATTCCTATAAGTCTGCATATGTTGCTGTGTAATTTGGAGGACAATGTGCTGGCTGCAACTATTTATTGGCACAAGAATAAAATCTGTAACTGCCCACATTTATAAATAATATTGAACTCCGCTGAGACACCACAAAGACCTCTAATGTGCTGAAAAGATTAAGGCTCTGAATAAAAAAGTCCCCGAGAGGTTCCCCTTCTCTTTGCCACACACTGTAGCATCGCCCCCTTTGCAGTCATAAAGGTCTGCGCACAGTGGGGACAGCACTTTTAGAAAATAGGCATTTATGATGTGCCATGCGCAGCTTTTCTGTGTGCACTAAGGACTGAAGTCAAGACGTTAAAGTTAAGGTTGGTAGCAGCGTTATAATCATCCTTTATGGTTGTAAGACACTGACATTAAAACGGTAATGTCCTTATAGTGTGTTTAAAGCAATACTTAATATCATGGAAGCATGTGCTTGTAAATTTCTAGTATGTTTCTAGTATCTTTTGACAAATAAGGAATCTACATTAAATATCATAGAGTCAGAACAGGCTATTGCTATAAGAAAATAATAAAAGAAAAATCATGATAAAGCATACACCGAGCCTTTACTGCAAAAAGTTTAAAATAGTGCAGTGGTTAGCGATTTGATTACTGTGAGGTCGAATTTTGATGAGCAGTTTTGAGATAAATGCAGGACTAATGAGGACAACATGAGATAAGGAGCCTCTAATGTGATATTCATTTTGTTATAGCAGGCTGAATAGCTGACTTTAGTTTTTTTAGGTAACATATTGACTTCACTGAATATGCTTACATATGGTACGTTCTCATATCTTCCCATGAATTGACAGATGCTTTTTGAACACGCAGAGTTGGCTGGGAGCTTCACTGAATTAGTCATCTGCCCGACGCCATTGCACTGAATTAAAATCAGGATCAGTCAGACACTTGAAGAAGGCCCAAGAGTTTCTGCCTTGTAATTTTTTATTTTTTTTTCCGCTGCTGATGCACACGCTGTCATATTTCCCTCTGGTGACAGTGTGGTCTAGTCCCGCTGACATTTTCCTCTAGTGTAATCTTTCCTTAACCAGTATCTAGTGACTGATATTTTCCCTTTTGGGGGAAAGTGAAGAAAGGTGAGTGCATTTCTCAGATTGAATCCCCACATGTGTTTGACTCTAGACAAAGAGAGAAACTATTTTCATTTTCACCCTTAACAGCCCAAAATCCTTCAGGACAGCAGTGAGTTATGCAGTGATGTTGCAGGGAAGGGAAAGCCCATCCACTGTACTGTATGTATAAGATCTGTATTGAGGGGAAGTTGCAGTAGTAACACCACTGAGAGCTTGAGGCAAATGTTATTTTTCTATTTCTCCTTTGTTTCCAAAGACAGGCTGACATACGCGTGCAACGGTGCATACCAAGAGAAAGAGAAAGTGGCCTAAAGGTTATGGAAGTGAACTTTTAACTGGAGGGTTGGCTGGTCGATCATTGGACAGGCAGGATAAATTAGACTGGGGAAGAGAAACCACCACTGAGGTGCCCTTAAGCAAGGCACTTAACCTCCACATGCTCCGGGGGGGTCGCTCTGTGGATTAGAGTGTTGTTACACAGGGCAGCTTCCAGGTGTAGATGTGTGAACCTTTGTTAGTGTGGAGCAAGATATTCCTGAAAATCCAGCATTTGTACTCCACAAATCCACCCTGAATAAAAAAAGAAAAAAAAATCATACTATAAGAAAGAGACATACATTTATCTTTCTTTCTCTTCTATATGATCTTTTGACAGAAGGTTGACATTAAACTGGTACTTCTGGGCCCATATGTGTCATATTTAGATCCAGTCCTTCGGTCGACTTGGTCGTTGGTTCCGCATGGATTCTTACAGGAAGCACATTAGACTAGGAATAAAAAACATAAACATGATTTTATGGGGATTTTGAAGGATTTACATTTAAGCACATGGTAATGAACGACACAGAAATAAAAGCGGCAACATACGACATTATTGTTGTCTTTATGAGCACGAACAGCTTGCCTCCAAAAATATCGTCTTGAGTCGTAAAATAATGTTTGTGACCCTGTGTGATATAACACAGTGGCAGTACAGATTCGTTCTATTGGCAATAAATTCGGAGGCTCACTCTGCACCCTTTAACTTCAAAATAAAACTCACTGTGCAGAAACTTCTGGGCAAACAATTAAATTGTAAGAAAGTAATTCCAGTAGGTATCCCTTGTTCCAGATCAGAGATTTGGATGAGTTGCTAATAACGCTGGGAGAGGTTTGATCCTTCTGTTTCAACTGTGGTTGATCATAGAATTAAGTATAAATTATTTATATATTTGGTGAACTGTATGAAGAGCATTGATTAATTGCTGTTAAGACTAATTATATATTTCCTTAAATCTTTATCACATCATTAATAGATCCCCTTCATCATGACAACAAAGAGCAACAACACAGCGTGGATAGCATATGATTTTCTCTGGCAGAGTGTACAATAAGAGATATGAGTGAATTAGTAATGCTCTTCAGGGACCTAATTAGATAAGAAGTTGTGATGTATGGCTGCTGGAAAGATGTGTGTCAACTCACTCCTGTTCAATGTATAGACTGCAGATTCGTATTGATTGTATGCTTTGTCTTGTGCCTCAGGCATCAGCACGCTACAGTGTAAGCTGGGCGCCTCGCCTTTGTCTGGTGAGTTGAGCAGATAAGGGTTGTGATAAATCTGCCCAAGAATAAGCTGTCATAGAAGTGCCGCACATGGGAATATTTAACGCAAACATAAAATATGGCTTGTCTGTTGTTTTATCGTCGAGGGTATAAGAAATGGCAGGGTTTTAAAATACTCCCAGCCCTTATTTTTGCACTTTTCTATCTCCGCAGCCCTCGCCCGCTCAGAAGCTTACCGTCCTGCTCATCTTTGTTAGGGCCATGAAGCAGACAAAAAAAAAAGGGAAGAAGAGATGCTTTGCACGGAATGGTGAACCAGCACCTTATCGCCGCTCAGTAATATGCAGAGGTGTAAAACATTTGGCTAGCTTATTTAGATGAAATGATTTATTCCTGGTTTGCGCGGAGTTAGCGAGGGCTGAATCAAGTAGTGTGTTGGGCGTGAGGAGGGAGGAGGTGAAAATTGGTTTCCCCTATCTTACGGCGCACATAGAGACCCAGCCTGGTTTCCTCTCTCTCCACAGACTCCCCTCTGACGATAACGTGCCCTGATAATAGATATATGCACCCAGATTTATTTTCTATTTCCTGCCACAACTGCTTTTCCAGGAAAAACTTCTTTTTTTTTTATGTATGGGCTTTATGGCTGCTTTCAGCTGTGACATTCAGACAGCGAAGCTCCAGTGCCACAGCAAGGACGGGAACATTTGCCATGCAAAGAATAGAGGAGGATGCTCTTTTGAGGGCTGCAACTTTTACTGTAACATATACAACAAGTCTCTAATGCAACCTCAGATAGGAAGGAAGGGAAACTTTATCCTCTCTGTTGATTTGCCCGCCTCGGTTGCCTGCCCACAGAGTCTTTATCCCACCGAGCATCATTGCAGGAAACTAATATTGAACAGAGGATTACAGTTAATTACAGGAGTTTCTCTGCTGTTGGACTGGACTTTGTCATAAGGTTGCTGTGGAGTGAAAAGTACTCATTCGTTTACACATCGAGAGTTGAAATTAAAGTTCAAGATTGCCAAAGCATTCAAGGCAAGCACAGTGGGTGACTCATAGACATGACTGGATGTGACACCACAGCCCCCTCGTTTGCCCCCCCCCTAATCTTTAAAAAGCTGCAGCTCCATCTGTTATGTGACATGTGACCCCGCTACATCCTTCGTAGGGTTTCAGTGTCCCAGAAACTAGTCCAGCCTCTGTCCGTGGAACAATGAGGTTTCTTCACCACCACAGACTCCGGGACTGTGGTTGCCCCGGGCCATACATGACATGGAATCCCCCATGAATGGTTCGCGCGTGTGTGTTTGTGCGTACGCACACAGTGTGTGTCGGTGTGGTGATGACGGGACTTTATTCCCTCAACACTTATTCAACACTGCTCTAAGCTGTTCACCCATAGAGATCAGTAGCTGCCTTGTTCTGGTCCATATCTTCACAGTAGGAAGTGTGTGTGTGTGTGTGTCCACTTATTAATAGCCCAGCCTCTGGGATAATACTCATAACCAGAGCAGGACAGAGGGGATTTAAAGCAACACACTGGGCAGATTGGACTGATTAATATCTTAGAGGAGCATGTTCTTTGATCTTGTGTTTACTTTGTGATTAGGACCACACAGTTAGGAGCCATGTCTGTCCTGTAGTCGAGGAAGGACGTTATTGATTAGTAACGATCATGTGGTTTGTCAAGCGTCTATTACTCTGTCATAGTCATGGCCATGATGCCGGCCATAATTTACACTCTGGTGATATATGCACTGCAAAACTATATTTAACCAGTGTAATGAGTGTTACTGAGTCCTAAAACATCCTTTTCTGAAAGCAAGCCAAATCACCAATTATATATTGATCAACTTTACTTTTCTAGATTCAAGATGAATTCTCTTGCCAGCGCTGCACTGATCTGCCCCGCTGTGTCTGGTTTCAGGGTAGAGACACAAATATATCTCTTCTTGAAACAAAAGGAAAACTTTGCCGGAAATGAACTCATCCTCTTGGCAAAACGTTTTTCTTGTTTAATGAAATCTCACAGAGGCACAGAGCAGAGATTTGATGGCTCGCCGTGAGACCAAACGCAGTGCATGGTGGGTCAGTTTGTAACATGCCATCGTTTGCATGAGCACACACACATTTTATATTAATGTATATTTCCTGCAGTCATATTTTGGCCAACACCTAATATTACATGAGTTCTCGTACCTTGGTCTACCTAGTTTATATGTGTCAGTTGCTGAATAGCTGTATTTCTAAAGCCAATGTTACCCTGATTTCTGACTGGCTGTAACGTTGACACTAACCAGTCAGTGACTATGTACAGTATAGGCCGCCATTCATACTATTGTAGTCTAATTCTTTACATGACCTCTTACTGACACATTCTGATCATTCTTTGTATGCTGTCATTTAGCATGGGACAGTCTCAGGGGTGGAGGAGTTCACATATTCATTCTCTACGGGCCCCTTCCCAAATCCATGGCTATTGATTATAGCTGTGTCCTTCACACATATAGGCCCCATTTACCCCCCCCAGCACATGTGACTTATCATATTAGAAACAGAATCATATAATCATGTGAAATGTTGCTGTTTATGTGAGAAGTTATTAAAAATGACTATTCACATGTGATTTTTGAATGTCAGTCCACCTCTTTGGTTCAGACTATAGTCAGACAGTTGCCAATACAGGCATTTAAGCTCCCCAGGGGATGAACACACTGCTGGCTTTGATGACCCCCTGACCTTTCCAGACGTGCCTACGAGCAGGTTGACATTTTTGACTTGTAGCTACATTTACTGGATGGATTGGCACAACATTTGGCACAGATGTATTTATGCTGCCCAAGCGATTTGTCTTAACGACTTCCCTGAGTTCCACAATGAGGCTGACATTTGTGATTTTGAGTAAAATCTCTAAAAAAGAATTTGATGGATTGCCATGAAATTTGGTGCAGCCATTCATGTTCCCCTTTAGATGAACTGTGAGCACTTTGGCGAGTCCTTGATGTTTCATCAAGCACCATCGTTAGGTCAAAATGATCATTTGTTCAATGCTTTGCGACCAAATACTTTCAAAACTGCCATCAGTCTCAGCTGTATTTTTCTTTATGTTTTTGGCAAATATTAACATGCTAACATGCTAAACTAAGATGATTAACAAGGTAAGCACTGTGCCTGCAAAACATCAGCGTGTTAGCATTGTTGGTGTGAGCGTGTGCACGTGCAGATTTTAACATGAAAGCTGCTAACATGGATGTAGACTGTTAGTCTTGTTTGTAAAAGGAGGGTAGTTTCATCTTGAAAGGGGAAGACTTCAGTGATCAGCCAATTATCATCCAATTTAATGTAAGACTGAGTAACCAATTTGTCACTGACTGTCAGAAAGGGCTTCATTACCAAGTTCCTTTCAATTTTATGTTTAGCTTCCTCACAATGTTTTAGCATGATTTATAGAATAAAATGATGAAACAGCGATACTATCTTTTCAGTGATGAAACCCTGGCTTGTTTTCTTAATAATTGATATTCGTATCCTTTAGACTTCATCGGTTTAAAAGGAAAAATATAAAGCATCATTTGATGTCAGTGCTTTCTATTCTGCACCTGTGTGTCTGCACTAGGGCTTCACAAGAAGGCATCCTTTCTTCTTCTTATGTGTGCATGTGTGTGTGTGTGGAGGGGGTGTGGAGAGGTCACTGCCTTAATTGAATAATTGACTAGGAAAACTCTTGCCAGAAAACATGGTGACATAAACAAAAAAAAAAAAAAATGAAAGTCACTGACTTGGAAAACCAGTCAAATTGTCAATGAACCCTAAAGCTGAAAAGAAATAGCAACAAGTATTTGCTAATTAGATGAAGGCTTCCTCCATCATTCCTCATTGTACGGATGATAACGACGCACAGGTTTGTATTTAGTTTTTCAATTCCTTAGGCTTTACCAAATGCCATCTCTAATTTTCGACGAGGATCTGGCCTTGAAGGCCCTGGTAATATCAAGCACAAACAATCAATCCCGGCCAATCTCTTGAGGCCTTAATGGACTTGGAAAGAATATTAAGAGGTTTTGTCTGCAGAGAAGCTTTCTGCCACAGCAGTCGTCCCTCAGCTAATTTGTGTTTGTGTGCCAAGGGAGGCCACACACTGGGACTGCTGTAACAGGCTCTCAGTCCTACTTTCTGAGAAGCTGCTGCCAGGCCAACGAGCACACACACACATGCAAATATGTGCTCCCACATAGACGCAGAGAGACTGAACGGGCTTCATTCTGCATTAATCAGTTTTCAGTCAATAGCACAAATTTCAGCAAAGATATTTTTGCCGACTGAAACCATTGTTGACATCTTTTGTGTTTCGGGTATTAATGTTGAGCTTCTGTGTCGGAAAAAAACAAGATTGTCCATAATGCTTATTATTTTGTGTTCGTGCAAGTGCCTCAGAGAGGGAAAATGAGAGGGTGGCATTTTGGGATGCCAGGCCGAATGTGGAGTAACCATGAGAATGTGGGAGCGGTGCCCAATCCTTGGGTGCAGTTGTCCAGTTGTAAATCTGCCTGTTGTTGCCACACATTGCTAATGAAACTAAACAGCACCCTAGAAGTGTCATCGCGTCTTATCCTTACCTCACTGTTTAGCATAAGAACAATCAGCCCTGAGAAATCTAATTAAAATGGGCTATTGTGGACGTTATATCCTAGTTATTAGGTTTTCTGGAGAGTGCCTGTCTGTGCGGTGTGAGATGAGAGGGTTGGCTTAAGATTCTGACTTAATACTAGCCTGACATTTGTTTTTTGATTTTTTTCCTTTCTTCTCTATTCTTCTCTCTCTGTCAGTATTCATTTTCTGTCTCAGCTTGAGTGCGGGGACAGGACCACAGGCTACCTCAGAGACAAGCTCCTCTTTACATACATGTTTTTTTTTTATTTTTGGCCATCCAATGACAAAGACGAAGCCATTTTGCCATTATTTTAGTTCAGATTCCCTTCTTGCCCCTTGCATCCTGTCCCTCTCTTTGTCTTTCTCCTCCCTGATTTCTAATTTCCATGCCTGCATTTTCTTCTTCATTTCTTCCCCGCTGCTCCACTCACTCCATTTTTCCTTCCGCCTTCCTAAATCTTCTGTCATTTACCCCTGCATTTCATTCCTTCCTATGTATTTCTCATTTTGTTCTCTAATTTATTTCTCAATTTTCATCATTCACCATCTGCCTGTCAATTTGCTTTTACCTCGCCCCTCTCTCCAGTCCTGCCTGTTGGAAGGCGATGTTTCAGCGCCGTATTCCACATTTTCGTCTCTCCCTGTTTTCAGCATGCACTTGCCCAAAGAGAATAACACGCTATATAACTATTTGATTTTACCCACCTGAACCTTCCTCTCTAAGTGGCTGCTTAGCTGACTGCCAATTTAGAGTTTAACCTCAGGAGAGGGAGGCTATTGCCAGAGAGGCAGATGGTCAGAGGCGGAGGCAAAAGATGCTGGGAAATTCATCCTTTAACCTCTATTGCCCACTCTGTCATGCTGTCCGTCCTCTCTCTTTATTTCCGTGGCTTTATGAGTGACTGAGAGCGAGGGGCAAAGAGAAAGACTGAGAGAGAGAGAGAGAGAGAGAGAGGCAAGTATGGAGGATACGTGGGTGTGTTTGCAGGGTGGTAGCAGCAGCCCATGCGTTCAGAAACTACTTCACAACCTACCTGCATATTTTAGAGCCCTCACGCAATATTGCTTCTCAGTCTTCTGCTGTTGTCTGCTGCTGCTCTCACCAATTTTCTGCCTCATTGTCATTCATGTGCAATCTGTTTGTTTGGCTAACCTCCTCGTATTCAGACCATCTCGGCTGAGCTACTTCATGTCTGTGTGTCACTGAGTGTATTCCGTGCTATCTTCTATTATCTGCATCGTCGTGGTGATTCACTCCTCTATCAGAAATGCTGCAAGGGGCTTCTGTGCAAGCTCAAGGCTTTCATAGCTTCTCGTGGTGTAAGGCTGGACAAACGATTAAGACTGGAACAATAAAAGCTTCCAAGGGGTCTTTCTCTGCTTTGCCTCAGTAGGAGGATGCCTTTATGAAAGTGTTTAATTCAGCACAGATAACCTGTAGTCTTGCTTCATGGAGAGATTTAGTGAGGTGAACCGTACCGATACCTTTGCACTGATTAAAGAAATGATTTATATCTGCTATTTCGATTGCGTATGACCCAGCGGGAAACCTCTTTATTGTACACCAAGCACACGCAGCCATACTCTATAATCTAGTCCTTCTTATCAACATCTCACTGTTTCTAATTAGCATCTGCAATGAGAATTTATCTCTTTTGGCTTACTGCACTATTTTTGTTCTTTAATATCAGCAGGTATTTTAAAGTAATATATGTGAACCTTTAAATGTTTCAGTGTTATAAAAAGTTCAGCTTACCACATAGTACTTTTTAGATAGTGAACAAATATTAAGCCAATGTGTAAAGAAGAAACTGTTTTGCATACAGTTCCTGATATTCTTAATGTGGTTTTGTGTGAGAAAGGGGTACACTTTCCTTTGAAAAACATGCTGCACAGCATGTTGTTGTACCACTCAGGAAAACATATTTTTCATACTTATACAATAGTCTGAGTGCAAGATGACTAATTTGTGGATATTATTTTTCTTTTTCATAAAATACAAAAGAGTACTATACTTAAAAGGTCCAGAAGTGATTTTTCATCCTGATTTTCAAATAAAGATGAGACATTATCATCCTTTCCGGTGAGCACACAGTAAATATCAGGTTCCTAGAACTATACGTGTTCGCTCTGCCGTCTTGTAAACGCTGCTGTAGTTCTGCTGTGCCGAGTCCTGCTGTTCGTGTCAGAGCTTGTATGGTTTCCAATGGTAACCGGGCAGGATAAGAGGATGAAAGGCTCATTATAACCCCACTGAGTGAAAATTAGCCCCTCTCTCTCAATAGTGCACTAGCCTCTTCTTCACTGGACAGTCCTACATATCTGTTGTCATGATAATAGACCTCTTCTCCGTGAGTGGGGAGGCCATTTTCAGCTCTATAGGTCTTGTCAGCCTGAGGATGTTCAGTATGCTAAAGTGCACGCGGTGAGTGTGAGTTTGTCTAGTTCATTTCACTGCATGTGTATGTGTCTAGGCGAGTAACTTTGTCTTTGCAACATAGATTACTGACTGGGGAATCATGGGATGAGCCCTTGTCCCCTTCTGTTACTATGCTAAACATCAGGTGGGTGCCGCTTACGTCATGACCTTGGCCTTCTTCTCAAACCGATTTTATTTTCTTTTTTTTTTCTGATGTTTCAGTTGTGTAAGTTCAAGCCACATTGTGCTCATTTAGTGTCCTCCCTTGGTTTCTAAGAATATGGAAAATGAAGTGTCAGAGCTAGCTTTCCACCTGAGTTAGAGTTGGTATCCTAATCAATCACACCATGTTGATCATATAATGACTTTTTCACAGACGGGGCCAGAAATATACTCATAATGTTCAATAGCCACCCAGTCACACTCACTCTAAATCACTCTCATTACTGTGACTAATTATTGTGTGAACACTAAATAATGTTCTGTCCAAAAATCCTACTTAAGAACAGACTATTGCTCAGTGCAAAGCGTTTAATTATTTTCATTATCAGAATGCTGGAATCCTGTACAATAATGCTATGCAAATCCCACAAAATAAGCCCCCGCAAAATAATACCTCAAACTGATTTGTGCTTTGCAAATATACATGTTTTGACACATTGTGAAATAATTCAGGCCTGCTCATGACTGAGAGTCATTCACTGGCCACGGCCTGGGATGGAGGAAAAAGTTTCACACTGACTGGAGGGAAGATATGTTCCTTTATCGTACAGACCAAGGGTCACAAAACTCCTGTTTATTTTAGCCTTGCCAAGGGCGAACATGATAAACTTTGTGCAGTACAGTACTGTCCACAACATTGATTGTTCTCATCTGGTAAATCCGGCATTAAGTACAAAACATCACATTTCAGTTATTGCAAGAAACAGCCACCTTTGAACTGCTGTCATTATTCTTTATTGCTTGTTTCTTGCCATTCTTGTACAAATATATTCCTTCTATTCTGTGGTTTTTATCCTTAACTGCTAGACTTGTTCACTGTACATTTTCTCAGTCAAAAATCTGTAGTGAACTGTACCCATTAATAGAGTGATTTGCTCCATATGGCAGCTGTGGTAAGTAAGCCCCTTATAAAGCAGAGATGAATTGTGAGGTTGATTCCCAAGCCCTGTTCTTGTTATTAATTTTATTTTTTTTCTTTGAACTTGGTTGACCACCACAGGTTACTCACCACTGAGTTTTTGAAAAAGTAGTTCAGATGATAAGGTAAGCTAACCCAGCAGTAATTTATGCATTATTAGTCTGTGGAAAATGCCTAAATGTTCCAAAATAGCAGAAAAAAATAAATATTATAGTCAACGATCTATGAACACAGATTACAGGGAACTCACACTTGAATGAGCATCACTCATTTTAAGAAATAGTTGTTTTAAAACACTGCACGCAGGCTCTGCAGAATCAGCTTTTTAGAAGATCAGAGACCCATTTAAATAGCTGTCAATTTGGAATATCTGTAAAATATTGCTATCTTACTCTGGGATGTTTGAGCTTTTGAAAAAAAAAACACAACAACATTGAAAAGTCTTAATTGCATTCATCTTTAATTGTCATTAAGAGAAAAGAACTACAACTGAACAATAAAGCAGTACAAACTATTGCTATTGCTAATTCATTAAATAATGAAACAAGTTGCTTAATTTATTTTTAATTTAAAGGGGACCACTTGTTATCACACAGCAGTTTCACTTCTGTCTGATAGTAGGCCACCCCAGGGTGTCACTCACAAAATATGTCATTCTGATGTAGGATTTAAAAATTAAAGCCTTCTGAAATATCTTCCCAAAATTGTCTGTCAGACACATTTCAAGGTTTTCAAATTAAAAAGGAGGTGACTGCTACGAGCTGCGGCTGGAATTTGAAAACTGCACGTCAAAATTAAATGATATAGTCCTTTTAGTGTTAATATGAATATTAGTTATCGATATGACTTTATTGATAGATTTCAAAGGGTTTAAGTTTGAAATGTCACATCAGAATGAGTTGATATTTCCTGAGTGACACCCTGGGGTGGACTAGTGTAAGCCTGAAGTGAAATTATTGTGTGATAACACGTAGTTTCTTTGACAAAAACAAAACAAAACAAAACAAAACAAAAAAACTACATATATACTCTATATATATGTGTATACGTATATTACGATGATTTTATTTTGAAGTCAGTTCTTTGGCGCTCTTACCGTAATGTCTAATATAAGCAGACACCGCAAAATTTCGCAAAGACTAGTTTGACCGTGTTTTTCGGCTTGACTGCAGTGAAATATCCTAGAGATGCAGACCTACTACGTGACTTTAGCACGGCCTGGATGGCATAAACTGTTTTACATAGTAAAGGAGAGTGATCCAGTTAAAATGTTGTATTATTCTCAGAGTTCTTCGGGGCTTGTTAGCGTCTCATACACAGATCGATGTGTCGTAACGGCTTTATTAACAATTTTCCTGTCCAGGCCATGCTAAAGTCACGTAGGTCTACTATGAAATAAAATGAACTGCAATAAAGTCCGTTTAGGAGATCAAGAACCACACACATGTAACTGCAGCAGGGTTTGACTGACCCAAACAAAAAGCACTAACCGGGAATGATAATAATATGAATATTAGTATATATATATATATATATATATATATATATATATATATATATATATATATGAATGCATTATATATCAAACCTCTACACCTTCTTGCATCTCATCAGGTCTCATACTGTGTGCACTTCTTTACAGATTCAGCCTTCTGTTTTAATGGTGCAGTCACTAAGACCAGTGCAAAGTGCTAGGTCATGTGCGCAAGGTCAATGAGGCCGTCTATTTTCACTCAACCAGGCACAGCGCGCAACATGGTGGGGTTGCGGAGCGTAAATTGGAGGGGTGTGGTGATTAATCATTGTGTCCTCACACATGTACATGACTGGCAGTGGTGCTGTTTTATTTGCAGAGGTGGGAGAGTGCAACTAGGTGCATTATTATTTATAGTGCCAAGTTGAAGAGCCACTTTTCGCCAAAATACCAACATCTGCACTGGGTACTAAAATACCAAATTCAAGGTCAGGAACAGGAATGAGCACGCACCAACTTAGTGCTGTTTTCACTTTACACACACACTTTACACACTGCCACAATAAAAGAAATGCTGTGTCTGTGCAGGTTCACAGTTTTTGTGCTTACGCTTATGTGTGTGCCATTTCTATATCTGGAAATTATTTGCACTTAGTGTTGTTTTGCAACATACCTGTTGTTTCAGCTGTGTGTGCAGGCTAAAGTAATTTCACAGTTGGTGACAGATAGTCGCAATAAGGATTCCTCTTTCATCATTACACAAATCCCGAGGACCTCCATTGGTTTGGCCAGGTCCAGTCCTGAGACAGAGGAAATTAGGGGATGTCTGCTTGCTTTGTTATGCAGAAGCTGATTTATAGAATCAGTCAAATCTTTTTGGTTCACTTGCATGCTGCTCTACACAGAGTCAGGCGTACGCTACCTCCAAATTGCCAAGGACACTGTGCATACAATTTAAATCTGGCTTTGTTATTGTAAGAAACACATAAACAAGTAGAGCATGACATAGGAATCAAGAAAAGTCTTCCTCAAGAAGCACCACATCATTTCCATCAATAACCATTCCATCATCTAAATTGCAGTAAATCACAAAACACTTTGCAGACTTTTCTTTAAATTGTTGTTCACCTTGTTTCTGTGTTTTTGACTGGCTGTGACAGAAACACTGCTCGGTCTGAGCCCTTCTTTTCAAGCTATTTAAAACTTACAGCTTGTTTGCTCAGAATGTATTCATATTACAGTCAGTCCAAATGAATTGACTTCAGAAAATCCCACCGCAATTATACTTAATTCATAATTAATGTGGAGCAGACTGGGGACCTAATTTACACTTGCACATTGTCAGTTTCCCTGCATGTGCTTGTCATTCTGCATAAGAGTAAACATGGCTTGCTTTGGAAAGAGGGTGGCATCTCACCACCATTACCTAGGCTCTGGGGAGCTGTGCACTGTGGCACACAATTGTGCCATTAGATGATAAAAACAAAGGAAATGATCTGACTACGCAGTCGCTCCAAACAAGAGCAGGTGTGCGCAGCCGTGTTAACAACAGGGAGTATCCTCTTATTGTGTCGTACACAGCATTGTTTATTATAACACCTTCATAAATATGACTGATGCCTTCACTTTGAGTTGGCAGAAGAGAAAACAAAGAATTTGTTCATCTGCAAGTCAGATCCTTAGAGCTTCTGATTGTAACAAGACCTGAATACATCCATACATGCGCATACACGTATGTGAGGGGGTGTTTATGAGCGTACATCTGTTCACACATGAGTTGGATCTCACTCTGTGTGTGTGTGTTGTGAGAGAGAGAGAGAGAGAGAGAGAGAGAGAGAATGGGCATCTTCGACAGTCTTTGGGAGTGTCATACTGAGAAAGTGTGGCTCTTGATCTTTGTTATTTGTGCTATAGTGCTGTATTGCGAAGCTCCGCTGTATAGAATGATATTTCTGATAGGGTTTGACGTGCTGCAGCCGATGTGTGCAGACAGAGAATGCTTTGGAAAACCACAGAGTATTAGTCCAATCACAGCGCTGGCAGTCAGGCTGACACACCGGATTTGTTATTCTCCTTTATTCAAGCTCCAACGTTCACTCACATCCTGCCCATGAACCACCTCTGTTGGATCAGACTGATCCGCTTGCACCCTGTCACAGGCGTACGCTCAGTGTTGGCTGTGTACAGTATGGGTTTGCTCCAAAACTCTGGTCAGGAATGAAGAACGGGGTTTGAATTGGAACCTGTTGTAAGAAATGGGGATTCATGAAGAAATTTGCTTTTCAATTTTCGCTAATTTTTTTTTTTCCCCTCTCAACACATTTTGGTTTCTTTTACTCAAATAATGTGCCAATAATCAGAAGACAGATCTGTACATAATTTCAAGGGGCTACTTTCTGTGTTCAGTCAGACAGGCCTCTGATATGATTTATGTAACAATCCTTTTTATTTGGAAAGTTGTAGCCGGTGCAGTTTTTCGCAGGCATACCTTGTTTTCAATGAGTCCGCTTTCCCCGGAATTTCTACAGCGCAGGTGTTGAGTAGAAAGTTAGCCACAGCCACTGCTGTATTCATGAGAAACACCAGCCCGGTCTCATCAAAAGGCGTATGAATAAGCTGCCTTTGTCACAATACATTTCACATGTTATCACAGTGCATTTTTTTGCTGTTGTTGCACATCATTTCAGGCATTTTATTCAAACTGTATTGACTTATGTTGTGCAGAGGCGGTGTGTCATTTAATGTGCAAATGTCACAGAGAGAGAAAAACTGTCAGGTGACATAAAGACTGTTGCAAATGAAGAGGCTGCAGTGGATGGATGGGTCAAACGAACGCAGGACTTTTTTGTTGACTTCTTAACTTACCTTCCCAAACGAAAGCACTTGGCTAATTATTATTTTTGCCTAATAATTAGGCTAATTATGATGCACAACAGCATTATGTAGCATACTACAGTAGCGATATTACGACGGTAGTGAGGGCTTAATCCTCTGAGAAGAACAAACGAATGTGTATTTTCAGATTTTCAGGCCGTCAGAGCAACAGGAATTTGTTTTCAGCATAATGGGCTGTCGGACAAATGGGCTTTCGGTCAAATGGGATATATTTTTCGGACCGTTGGGGTGTCGGAATAATGGGCTGTCAGAACAATGGCATGGCATCCTTGAAGCATGTGACAGTAAGAGTTGACTTGTTAAACGTTTTACCAAAACCCTGATCTTTCCCCAACCTTAGCCAAAGTGCTTTTGTTGCCTAAACCTCTCACATGGGCTGACTTTACTTACTCCTATGCCTAACACAGACAATCTCCTGCCTCATACACTACTTGGAAGTAAAATGGTTTCTCATGTGGGAAGTTTTAAATCGCTATTTGTAACAGTCTGTTTGGTCCTAATCAGAGGGTAGAGGCAGAGTCGTTTTAATTTCATTACCACTGTGGTGGCTATTTTTAGCTCAGAGTGCTTGTGATCCTTTTTCGTGCATTGTAAGAGTTTGACAGGTCCTATTATTCACACAGCCGCTCGTCCTCTGAGCTCGTACTTTTCAAAGCAACCTCTCCTGCTGTTCATCTTTATTCGCCGCGTATAACGGTAGCTGCTTGTTGTGATTTTACATGTGAGCACGTCTGCTGCGAGCTTTATGGCGGATGATCTCATCCCGAAGAACGTTAAGAAAGAAGAGGCATAATTAAAGCTGAAAAGTGTAAATGTTCTTTTTAATCGACTGCAAGCAGATTGGACCATAATTAAACGCTAAATAAAGCAAATAAAAGTGATATTGGAGCTACAGATAGCTCACATCAGATGGCAAATTAAAAAAATGGGAAAATGAAATGAAAAAGAAATGTAACATTTTTTTCTTTACGGTTTATGATTTTTCAAAAATAGCCACAAGTGACAGGCTCATGTGGTGGACTACCCAGAAACATATACTTACATAAGCCCTCGAAAGATAGAACTTGTTGTTTTTATACTTTACTTTTTTACAGATTAAACAAATGAGGTAAATGACATGTTAATCAGGGAGGCGATACCAGATTGATTTAAATTTATTTTAACCTTTAAACCGAGCCTTGGCAGCACTTCCCCTCATTTCCAGCTTTTGTGATAAGTTAAGCTAACCAGCTGCAGGGGGCAAATTCCTATATTCCTACCACATAGTCATATTCCTTTCCTATCCCTTTAGATGTTTACAGTAGAGAGCCTCCATCCATGCTGAAGTCAGTAGGACTGAGAAAAGGACTTCGCTTAAAAAAATGAACGTGTAAAACTTCCAGGGACCTCCTTCTCTGTCAGCTTGTCTCTTTCTGCGAGATCATGAGATCATGTTTTCATTGGTGCAATGGGCAGTTTTCTAACTGCTTGGTTGTTCAGTGTTTGTTTTTCCACCACTGTAGCCTCTAATTGAAGGTAGGGCATTTATATTGCCATTTAATGAGGTCTATTTTCCATTTCCATTTTGTTTTAATTTATTGATTAATTATGACTTAATTATCCTTAGCAGTGTGGTAAAAAGATGTTGATGACGATATAGTCCTCCATACTATGTACAACAAATATCAGTCTTTTTCAAAGAAATTTCATATTATCAATATAAAGTATCGTTTTGCTGCTAATTATTGTATATTGATGTTGAATATCAGCAAGATTGTTAATGTATTTCTTAATACCACAGAAGTCTTGCCAAAGCATCTCTATGGAAATGTTGGCATAGAACTTGTGAGAATAAGAGAATTGAGAATCTACACTAATGCAAGCACTCTGTAAAGATTCAAATATGTCCTGAGTGATTTCAGTTTATGTGGCAACATCACAAGCACTA
Organism: Scortum barcoo; assembly: GCA_023238725.1. Lineage (NCBI taxonomy): Eukaryota > Metazoa > Chordata > Actinopteri > Centrarchiformes > Terapontidae > Scortum > Scortum barcoo. The sequence continues at coordinate 11,416,525 of CM041531.1, forward strand.
ATGTAAACATGAAAACCCAGGAGGCTTTAAAATTCATTAGACTCCCAAGCAAACATTCAATTGACTTTCTTGGTATGTGTGTATGAGCGAAGGTCTGTGTGACTCCATGTTGGCACTTTTTTTCTTTTTCTACATGCACGGGCCAAGTACAGACAGAAGTGAGTCATGAGTTGGAACACACATGCAAAGGAAACACACGTTAGCGGAAGAGATCGGTGAGAAGGAGGGGGAGTTGTGACAAGAGGTGACCAGGGTGTCATCGATTGCTACAGGGATGGAGAGATGTGTCCCTCGCTGTGAGGCGAGTCAAGACGAGGCAAAGCTGCGTGCCGCAGGCCTTTTTTGTGCCTGATGACTCGCAGCTGATGTCTTATCTTGGCCAGTCAACACTGAGGATTGAGTGTGTGCACAGGGAAAAAAAGAGAGGTGGGGAGAGGGAGGGGTGACAAAATAATAATAAAAGAAAAAAAATCTGTTATCTGCCTTGTGATACAACAGATGCTACAGATTTGCAGCAGAGCTTCAAGATCTTGGCTGAGTATCTGTGAATATTAAAGTTTAAGTTGTGAACGAAAGAGTAGCATGAAATGTAGGAGAGCACTTAAATGCTTTTAGTTTGTCAGCATTTGTATTTGGATCAAGTGTAAGATGCTAACATATGTTCATCACGCCAGTTAGTCACAGCTTAGTTTCTTCTTCTGTGTAGTGCAGATTGCTTTTAATATTTTGTGTGGCAGCTGATAAGGCAAATTTTTTATATTCACTTTTTCTATTTATTAACTTGTTTGTTGCTCATTTTTCATCATACTTACATGCATGGGTAGAGTAAAGTTCTAAAAAAAATCTTATTTATATGTTATCACTTACAATTCGATCTTCTGATTATGGATTGTACAAAAATTATTTGGGTGTGGAGAGGCGTTCAATCTTATATTCAATTTTAGGAAAAAAATACCTGTACCATCCCCAACCTTATTTGAATTTTCGTTGGACACTTCCCTTTAGAAAAAAATCTTCTTCCCCTAATATCTCAAAACAAACATTAATAACTCACTGACTAAAGTCGCATGGCGTGTTGATGATGTTTTCTCCAGGCAGCTGTTCCAAACAGTGCAACAATATAAAAGCACATTAAAAACATCTGTAAATTTAAGTTTTTAAAAATGCTTTTTCACATGCTCATATCAACTTTCACTCACATATGGAGCAAAAGGCTTGCAGTGTGGATCATGTCATTAATGAAAGCAGCATGCTGCAACACCGGCAAAGACAAGGTCTGGTTTTTATCTGCTATAATTTAGGTGATTCAGTATGCCAGGATTGGCCCAGATACCAATCCTTAGGATCTGCTCTGGACAGCTATAATCATTACTATTCTCTGCTCCAACTTCATATGAAAACGCAAGCAGGAATTTGTCAAGCTCAGCCACAAGTAAAGACAAAAGACCTTCACATAATATGCTGGTAAGTCAAAAAGAATCAATAAGCTGTGTAGGTTGTTTTTCCTGCTTAAGGGGACATTAGCTTGCGTAGCACTAGCAGGGTCAGATTCAGTAAGGCATTTTGTGACAAATAGTTTATGTAGTTGGTACAGTAAGGGTTTACTGGAAAATGTACTGAACAACAACTGAACCGGTCCTGTCCAGTAAAAGCTTTCATACTTACCACAAGTTTGTCCGTGGTTGGAAGGTCAGCAGAGAGTCAGTTTCCTTTAAAGTGCTTATAGAGAGGCTGTAATAGTTATACTTATTATGTCCTGAATACCAAAACGGTGTTCATAAATCAAAACATACTTGCATGAAAGCGAAAACTGATCCCAAGTCCTGAAAACACAATGAGAACATAAATATTGTGCTTAATTACGTAACTGTAATTTATTGTTTCGCACTTTGAATAAAAGCAGTTGAGAGAAGTATACTCCCACATCAGTCAAAAGTAACAGCCATTGGCAGTAACTGCCTTGACACTTATTAACAAGTGACAGTAAAAAAAAAGCCTCTGGAGGTCCATAATGAGTGAACAGTCATTTCCATTCTGACCTTTTCCTGCTAAACTGTCACGGTGGTTATTTTCTTGCACACTGCCAGAGTAACGTTCGGGCATTGTCTTTAATGTCATTGGCTTTAATGTCAAACCCTCATTGTGACAGAGCACTGTGGAACGTGCCAAAGATTTATGACAACAGACTGTGATTCGTTGATGGCTTCTAATTTAAATTATTTTGTAATGCACTTAAAGTATGGTTTCATAAAATCATTGAAGGAACACCTTTCGTGTAATACCAATATCAATACCAACTTCTTTTTGAGAGAATTTTTGAGTCTCATCCCTGTGATTTAAGAAGTAGCTTTGGTTTCTGTAAACTGTCAACCTTTAAGTGCACTGTGGTAGAGGAAGATGAAGGCATAGGAAGCACAGCAGTCCTCAAAGTTTAAATCTTCTGGAAATAAGAGCTGCTTTGTGGATGTCGGATGCTGACTGGCTGACCCAAACAATTCAGAAGTGGTCATAGTTCCAGTACAGTCGTGGTTTATGTTTGAGTTGCGTTTCAACAAAAGCAGCAAGCTCACTAGCTTAGACTTTGGGTTTACTATTCTTTGATTACACATCATACCACTTTTTGAATAAGCAATAAAGCAAACAGAGTCTACGTATTGACAAGCTACACTCCCACATTACAGAGTGGCGTGGTGGCTTCTTCCATTTAGAGAGACAGAATGACCCACATGAGAGCCTCTGGGGGTGGTTTGGCTCGCATTATCAGAGGACAACTTCTGCTGCAATAAGTCTTGGCTCTGCAGCAGCAACAGCCATTGTGACTCAACACCTGCCCGCGAATGCGACAATGCACAGACTTGGCACCTCTTCACCTCTCCTGCACTGTCCTTATTTTGCAAAGCGCTCATAAAAAACCAGATCCAATTACTAAGCTGACAGATGCAGACATCAAGTACTATGTGTAAATGCAAGGGCATGATCAGATTGTTCATTGTCCGTATAGCATATCCAGATGCACATTACACTTTTATAGCAGGTGTAAATAAAGTCATAGTGCATTCAGCCCCTCAGTCAACTATACAATCAGTCAACGCTAGTGCGTGTGCAAGCATGAGCACTGGAGCAAGCAGCACCAGGGACACATGGATAATTTTTGTTTTGTCATCATGTAACGGTAGATTGACCAACAAGCTAATCTCTCAAAAACTCAGTGTAGTCCATTAAGCAAAGCCTTTTATCCATGACTGGCAAGGCTCATCAAATACAACATACAAACATACATGCGCCGACGCTAAGGGCTTTGTTTTCATTTGACTGGGTTAGTTTCAGACATGTGTTCAAGTTTACAATAAAGGGAAAGAGGCAGAATAAAAAAAAAAACATTGGAGGACATAATGAATAATAATCATAGCAATAATTGAGATGGCTTTCATCCAATTTCATCCATATTCATATACACTATGTCCGCTATTATCGCTTCCCCTGCTGTCCCCGTCAATTTATCAAGTGCACCTACTGCATATATGGGTGACAGCCATGATGCATGTAAGAGACTTAGAGTGCATACCAAATAAGGTCGGTAAAGAACAAATATAAATAGATGTCTAACAAAGTTTGTATTTTAGGGTTTTGATATTCATGGATATAATATATTCTCACATTAAAACTGTGCTGGACTGAGACTTATAATACAATTTTAGAAGTCTACTACTTCATTTCTCCCGTTTGTCTTTTTACATCATTTGCATGTGATATTGACAGATGAGAGAAAAAAAAAGTGGATTATAAAATGAAGACAATCACTAATCTAATTTAAGGACATGAGGTGGTTTCCATTTCGTTACTACGTCTTTTGTTGCGGCTGTAAAACCAGGAGAAAAAAAAAAAGCCTTTGATGGTCTGGCTTGACAGTTTAAAAGAAAAGGAATCATTCAGCAGTGTAACATATGTTGTGGTGATAACACAGCGGGATCATTTTTTTTTGGTGTTTTAAAATAAAAATAAAAAAACATACTGGAATACATTTCAAATGTAACAGCTGATTATTTTACCACATTCTTTCAAGTCTGTGCTCCACTCAATTCCCATGTAATATTTTTACACAGAAATGACTCAAAACCTACATGAGTACTTGACATTAGTCCTCCCACCAAATGCCTTTGAAGAAGTTAACTTCATCGCACTATGCCTCTGCACATACTGGCCCGTGAAAAAAAAGAATGAAGAATTAAAATAATCTTTTGTATCTTAAAGAGGCTTCCAGTCATTTATTATTCATATCCCAAACAATGATATTTTTTTGTATTTGCTATTCAAGCAGGTAAATTGTTTGTTTCCTCCTATTTTGAAAAGATTATTTTTGAACAATGAGACATTGAATTTCCAAGTCCATTTTCCATTCACATATTTCATCTACATGCTTGCACATGAACCACTGATAGAATGATCAAGCTACTCAGACTCGACAAACCAGAAAATAATACATTAGGAAGTGAAAAAGGTGAAAATGTTTGCGTTTTAAACCCTGCTCATGGCACATTTGGGCTTCCGCTGTACCAATCTTTTAATAATACAAAAAGGCACAAGGCTAATAATGTCCAAAACAAATAACGACGGAAAAAATAAATTAGATAAATCAGGAGGAAACAATGTTGTGCATGAGTGAGTGTGTATAGAAGCAGAAAGTTCAAAGACATTTCAGTGCACTAAATATGACAGAAAACTAACACTGATATTACATTTTACACACAAAAACATACATACAAAACACAAATCACTAATGGATTGCCTATAATTTTCACCTTGTCTCTTGCCTTACTGTCTTACTTACCTTTGCTCCATGCACATATTAGGTAATGCATGAAAATACTGGGCTCAAAACCTGGAAATGAATATAACTGCAGCTAAAATACTTGTAACTGTAACAGTTACAAGTATCTCTAGAAATCACTCACAACTCTAGAAATCACTGTAACAGTGATTTCTAGAGTATCTACAGTGCATGGAAAATATTGTAACATGAAAAATTTAATAGTCGGCGTGTTCAAAAAACAGAACAGAGTGAATAATAATAAAATATTTGACAATACTAGAAAGTGGAAACTGGTAGGATCAGTAATTCAGGATGTAGGTTGCAATGCTGACAAAGAAATTACATCCGTGGCTCCTTTTGGCAGGAGCTCCAGCACAACAGCTCTCTGGCTTGCATATTGTGGTATTTCCATTTGATTGACAGGTGTGTCATAGCCAGAGACGTACTGGGCAGACCCCCAACTGCCGTTGCCTTTCCTGTCGGTGTGGTTGGTTTGAAGCTGTCTACATGGATTGTCTGGCCAACATGGAGAACATGGTGAATTAGAGGAGTTGACATGGTAAATCAGTGGAGTTGGCTGTGCAGTGCAGTGCTGCGAGCCATGCTTTGTATCACCACAGAGGCTGGGTTTCGGGCCACGAGTCGCGCTTATCAACCAGCAGATGCCAGTGAAGGTGTTTGTGTGTGTATGTTTGGGGTTCTCAAAGATCAAAAGCAAGTATTGGGCAAAGGATTATGAATCAACAGCCAAAAAAAAATGAAGCTCAATTGCCGTCATTTAAAATTTATATTAAAAGTAATCATATTTTACAGTCTGTGCACTAAATCGTGGGTATCATAATAATGAAAAAACATGGTAAGTTACATTTGAACGATTACAGACTTGTAATTACAATTTTAGTCTTTGCATTTCTTCATATTGTAAAAATGTAATATTTTGTCATACAGTACAGTATATTAACTAAAGAAATCTCCAAACATCATCACTGCTGCTTTGTGCAGTAGTGAAAGAGGTATTGGGATCATTTATGCGTTTACTTTGGAAAAAATACAATATTTTCTGAAATGTGGTGGAGTGAAATGAAGAGTAGAATAAAATAGTATTAAGGAAAATATTCAAGTACAAAAACAGTTTTTTAATGAAGTACTTGAGTAAATATTCTCAGTTTCAGTACATTCCACCTCTGGCTGTGAGAGGATGTTTGGATTTTTTTCTGGTGACAATTATGGCAAAATTGAGGTCCCATTTAGCTGTTGTGGATTTGTTTCCCCCGAGGGAATGGCTGACAAAGACCACATCATGATGTGTACATCATGAAAGAAGATTAGAGGAAATTGGTCAAAGCTCCACCTCAGTGAAAATTTGCTCGAGGTATTGGATGTACAATCCTGTTCATACTGCAACATTTCTAAATGTTTAAAATAACACATGTGGTTGAATTAAAAGATATTTGCGTCTTTTCTTCCTTGACATTCCCATCAACTGTTGCACAAGATAAGATGTGAAAGGAGGCAGCCATGAGGGAGCGCAGTTTTAAATTCGTTCAGTCACCTGTAGTTTAGTCCCCTCGAGATACGTTTTGGGTACCATGGATACTGCGTGTAGAGACTAATAGCATTATGGCAAGGAAGAAATAGAGATATACTGTAATACTGTGTGTGTGTGTGTGTGCACGAGCAGACACAGAGAAAGTATAGCACTTTATAGACGCACATTCTTGGAAAGAGATAGCACGGTGCAGTGACACAGCAGACAAAAGAGTTATCAAGGGAGAGAGAAAACTGCAGCGTTTTGATTAAGCCCATCACACTGTGCTCGGACCACGCACGCGGCAGACATCCACGCTTGGCCGTCGCTCAGTGGACAGAGTCACTCACTCCCCCTCTGACCTTCCCATAGCCAGGAGCTCTAATCACTGTAAAACCGATTCATTAAAATCTACTGTTAGTGAGAGGACACACACGCGGGTGAGCAAATGGACCACAGCCAATTATGTGATTCCCTGCCAGTTAGAAAGAGATTTAGGCATTAAGTATCTCTGAGGAGGGAGACAGCGATCACTACAGCAGATCTGCACATTATTATAGGGTTTGGAAGCGGGTGTGTGTGTGTGTCCTCTGCATGTAAGTACTGCACATGCAATATGTAGACTATGATGAAGATTGACTCTCTATGCCTTGTACACACTCAGGGGGAGTGTTAAAACCCCAAACAAAACAGCCTAAGAAATCAGAATAATGCTTGCCAGATTTTTTTTTCCTTTTTTTTTTTTTAAGCAGCATAACATTTTTCATGTTTAAGCGAAGGGGAACACAAGTTCACAGAGGGCTAATACATAAGTGGAGGTATTTTTAAATAGTAACTCCAAAGGATGGAGTTGTGATACAAACAGTAATCTCACCTGACAAGTTATCTTAAAACTTTAAATGTAGTTTCAGGCTGCAAGTGGTTTCTGTTTGTATCGCTGCTAAAGTACCATCCCCATGGAAAATGCTCTCTATTTGCTGTGTTTGATTCCTCAATATGATATGACAGAAAAAGGACTCAATTAGAGGCCTGTGGGCAGGTCCAACCCCCTGGAGAAACCAAGCCTCAAACAGAGCTCCAGGTTGTGACCAACTTAAATTGGCGCAGGTTTCATGTCTTAAGGATGATCTGAGAACAGTCTGATAACATGAGAGATGCTTACAGTGTTAAATTAAAGCAGCACTCCATTGATTTTACACATGAAATCAGTTTAGTTGCCACGAGGATCTGTTTTTTAGGTGTCTCCAAATGGAAAGGGGCATTGTTATATATGTTTCTATTTGGTGTTCTCTTCCTGACATCAAACAAGAGCACCGAGTGCATTTCCTTCTTCATAAAACATTTGCAAAGATGATTTTTTAGAATAAAAACTCCGTAATGCTACTAGAGTTGTAGCTCCGAGCTCCTAGAACTACTAGCCTCTTTTATGAATCTTTATGCACACTGCCACCATGCACGGTAACAATTACAAGACACAAAAATTTTTTCCTCCCCGAGTCAAAATATACCAGTTTTTTTTTTTTTTTTAAGAAAAGACTTTTAAAGATCTTATGGATTTTAAAATGTGTTATATATTGTCTCTGCATTATTACGCAGAAGAATGTGACAATATCAGCATCACATTTGACTGTTCGAGGCGCTAGGTGCTACATGTTCCACCTCACATTATCGACTTCTTTCAAAAATTACGACACAGCAGTACAATTAGAAGATTGGCAGCCTCTACAGCTCTATCCATGAAATCTAACCCTGGAGCGCAGGGATGTGAAATACAGTGCACAAAGAAAACCGCTTTATGGCACAGAACAGAAGGAAAGCTGGAGACCTGAAGCTTTTAGAATTTATAGTAATAGCAGATGGTAGAACAAGTGAAAGGTTGATGGCAAAACCATATCCAACGTTCCATCTAACAGCCCCTTTAAAGTCCAACCGAACTTAATTTCTTCCCAAAGGCCTCGAAAACTTGGATCTGTGATTTCTTTCACTTTTATTTTCTCTTGTTACCTTGAGGGCATAAGAAATTTGTCTAAAGTGTGAAGCAGAATCAATACCGCAATATCAAGTGAACCTCTGTTAAACATCCAACTGTATTTTCCCTGACCAGCAATTCTGGGTGTTCACTGTGTGGAGCTGAAAAGAGATAAAGCTTTTGAGAGATGTTGTCGACAGCATTTAAGTATGAACCATAGTCTAAAAATGATAAATACTTAATAAAGTTGTAAGGCTTTCGGTATGTTTCTAACGTTCTGGTTTTGCCAAAGGTTACAATTCCTACAAGTTCTATCCCACCTCCCAAAAGCTACTTTATAAATATAAAGTAATCATTATACTTCTAGAAACATGTGTTATCTTGAACATGTGAACTGTGAATAGCAGCTTTTACCCTAACAGCGATAATTTTGTTCCCAATGCAGTCATCTAGAGCGCTGCTCAATCGCTAAATCTTTTCCCTCACTTCCATTTCTCCCTGCACAACCCTAGATCCTCAAAATTCTGGAGGTTTACACTCACTTTAAACCTTGGTGACACCGACAGGAACCATTCGAGTACGCCGACTTTAGCTTGTCTGCGGGCTACATCAGCGTGGAGATAATCTATCTGGACCATTAGCTTTGCTGTCACACTTGACTTCATCTAATTCCCTGACATTAGAGATTGACCAGAGCAGATAGCATCTGATGTCTTTGTGTTATTAATTGTGGATTACCTTATGTGGCCTTACTGTTGACTCATTTGAATGCGCTCAAATATTATTTCTTATCACTTTGTGATTTATCACTGGCTGGTTTTGGCCCTCGGCTTTAGGTTGATTCTTTCAGGTTCACCAGTGATTTGCATATTCATGAGAAGAAGGTTCACTTCAACCCACATATGAAGCTGGCAGATGCTTCTTTGATACAAGAAAGTGTTTTAATTACAGTAAATTAGGCATGGAGGATGGTTAACAAGATACTTATCTGTGATATATAAAAATAACAAGTGTTTAATTTGAACCTTCAATATCTTAAGGCAGCTTCAAAGGTTAGACAGTAACTTTGCATCTGGTGTGAGTTCCACTTTGTCATCTTCTGCTTAGTCATTGTTTCATTGTTGCAGCAGCATTTCTGTTACAATGATTTTTTTTTATGCAACGACACTATTCTGTATGAAAATGATAAATAGCTAAAACATAACATTTATTAAACATTAATCAAACAGTTATTTTAAGTTTCAACAAATACCGTATTTTGAGTACAGCACTAACCTTTTCTGTTAAACGCTCCTAATATATGCAGATTTTTTATCTCCAGTTCACATTAAGTACAGTTACATCCACAAAATAGTCTGATTTAAATGACATCACCTAATATGGTGTGAAAGTAATTATTATGCTTTATCTCGCTCTGATATTCTTAATGAAGAATGAACATTGTGATTAATGGAACAATGCGATTAATAAAACCAGCATTTCTTATCACTGAATATCACAGAGTCACAGAATGTTCCCAACATTTTTCATCTGATATCGAGATGATTCAGGTTGTATCAGATTTAATCTCAACCCACCAAATAAAGTGATGTGGCTGTCAAAGAATGCATGCAAACTGGGTTACTGGGTGAACTTATGCTGCTCTAGTGTAAGTAAATATTGTATACATGCGAATGTTTCCACTGTCTATCTTGATACCTATTCCCTGTGTATTTCCCTGATGTTTTAAATACTGTCAAATGCAACACAGATCAAATGTGAGGTCTAATTTAAGTACAGAATAGAGCTCAATGATCAAAGCATAACCTATAGTTACTATTTAGATTCTTATATAAAGGGTTTGATTAAGAAGACAAATAAAGTTTGTAGATGTTTACCTTCCAACTTAAGATGCAGTGGATGTTTGCATAGCTGAAGAAAATAAAAGGGAAGCTTTTCTTCTCAAATGATTTACTGTAACTATAATACCTTATGTTCAGGTACAGGTGCAGTCTTTAGAGAGACAGTTACATCAGCATGGATAATGAACCCCTGAGTGTCTCATTTGAATGCACAACAGCAAGCACACGGTGCATCTCCAACTGTAAGGAGCTTTTTTTGGGTGTTGATTTTGCTGCTGAAATTTGCTGCATCCAAAACAGGTTGGGAGGACCGTTGAGAGCAACGTAAATCAGTTTGCAATTCAAACTTGCAGCTTGGAGAAATGATACATCACCTCCATCCTCCTCTAACCTTACCTTGATGTCAACACAGAAAACATATTGCATAGATAAACCCACAATGACAACGACGTTTCCAATCTGGATTTCCTTTAAGTTTTGCTAAACTTTCTCAAGACATCCAAGTTTGCTTCTCACTGGTAAACACGGAAAGTAATAAGACAGTCGGTTTACCGGTAGATTAATCAGAAAAATACAGGCAATGCATTTTATGAAGATCAACAACCATACAAATAAAGCAATAAAAGACACATTAATCTTCCCAAAGTGGTGCAGAGCAGACTGAGACGTTTAGCTGGGTGTTGAGTGAGTCCCCATCTGAATGGGGAGCTGTGTGAAGAAAAGTATTTTGTTTTATTGGGGATTGGCTCCGTTTCATTCCAAGATATTAAAAAAGTGTACTGCCGAGTTCTATCGTTTTCCCTGACCCATGGCAAGAAAAGCACTTATTGAAATGGTTTTGACAGCTTGATGACATAAAATATAGACAGATATTATACATGAAGTATAAACTTACATTATGACAGTTAGCTTGCCGTGAGCAGCAACTCATCTTTGATTGGTTTACTTCTTGGTTTTAGCTTGTGTGCTCAAGTTTAAAAGAAGAAAATGATTATGACAATGACTTGATCAGTAAGAGACTTGAAAGTACTCAGCTAGACAAATAGAAAAATGTAAAGTGAAATGTTCTGTTCTTGAATTAGTGATGGATCAGGATTCTCATTTCTGAGCCAAATAAACAAAAAAAAAAGAAACTCATATGTGAACACCATGACTTCTGGATGGATGTGCTGTCAAATCCACCGAAAAACTGGCTGCAGCAATAACAAAAGGAAAGCCTGTGTCTCCCGAACCCAACACACAAGTTCCACAATTCTTAGAAAGTGCTGACAAATACGTGTTTTTTCTCACTCCATCAGCTCTCGAATGTTTAAACATAAACATTCTCAAACAACGTTCAACGTGCTGACAGACACGCAACCGTGAATCTTTTCAAACCAGCTGATGAAATTTTAATTGACCATCAGTGTCTTATGGTAAGGCTTTTGTCTGAGCCATGTGGTTACCCGCCTTACATTTGGCTCCCAACTGTGACTACTGGTGTCTGATAAGAAAGGAAAAAAAAAAAAAAAAAAAAAAAAGCAGAACAAAACAACTGCTTCCAGTGGCAAATTTCACTGTGGTATTATTATTTTATGATTCTGTGAGAAGGAGGCAGAGAAGAGCATGAGCGGGAGTGACGTATTATGGTAGAAATTCAACTGGGAGCACACATGGCGAAGACCTTTTCTGAATAGGAAAATTAATTTAAAAGAAATACAATACAGTAAGTACTTCAGTCGAGTTCAGGGACTGCAGTAATGGCTGCTTATATCTATTGAGGCTAGAGGACTGTAAAGGACATGCAGAACATTTTATACGTCTAGTAATACACACAGTACTTTATGTCACAGGCACAGCTGGCCACTGATAAGTACACAGACTTTTTTTCAGGCTTCAGCTGTTAACTTGACAGAACAACCTGCAGAACATTGTTAAACATTTCAGCACTTTGGCAGATCGCAGTCTGTTGGTTGGTTCCATATAGGTATTTATAATGTCCTCCCTATAATGTTATTCTAAAATAAGTACTTGGTAAGTGGTGCAGGAAATATTAAGTTAAGACATTTTGATAAAGTGGCACGCAATTAACCGCATATTGTCACATAGAATCTGTTTAGCACGAAGCGAAGGAGTTAAACACCTGCACACAAAGGCTGCGCTGCTCCTCACTTCCAGCAGGATTAAAGCAGTTTGAACCGACAATGCCATCCTTGGAGCCCTGCAGTCCTGCCGCTGTTGCTAAAAATGTCCGAAAGCTGGCACAGAAAAAGAGAAGTTGCCATTCAGTTTACATGTACACTGTGTCCTACCTGAAGGCTGTACAGGATTGAATCTTGAGTCAGTATTTTTGAAGAACATAAGAATCCCCATCAGGAAAGAAGTAATGTAATGCAGCGCAGGAGGTTAGAGAATAATGTCTCTCATTCCATACAGCTCACACAATATGGCGGACAAACGTCCTCCTCCTTTGTAACCCATATTCACAAATTGGAAACCATGGATTTAGGGTACTTGAAATTCTTACAACTATTCTACGCTTCAGTGTCCGGTGTTAGATTTAATAGGGTGGGGTAGAGTGGGTCTGAAGGTGGGCACACGCCTTTACGCCGTAAATTGGACTCATTCGGGTGAAAGCATTGCTCGGCCTCAAGGGGGGAATGCTCAGTTGACTTAAATGCAGCACTTTTACTGCAACAGCTTCATCAATTCGCCAAGCTCTTTCGAGGCAGAGCAGCAGCGCCAGGATGAACAGAGAACGTTTGACTAGATGGAGCGACAAAAGCAGAAGCAGACAGAAAGAGACACGCGGGAGACAGGCAGAAAATATCTGCGTCGTGTAATGATGGTTGTGGAGCTGTATAAAACAGCTGTCACTCTCTCAGTAGGTGCCAGATCACCTGTCTTCCCTTCTTGTTCAAACAAAACTTCATTTTTTAATTATGAAGAATATATAGTGTGTATATATATATATATATATATATATATATATATATATATATATATATATATATATATATAAGATAGATAAAGATAGATAGATAGATAGATATATTCATTTGAAAGAATAAAAAGTATGAGCTGCTTTTAAGCACTGATAATGTTGATAATGTTAGTGCAGTTGAACCAAAAGTGCAGATACTATTCAAAAAGCTTATTAATGAATTAGAAATAAATATTTCCTTCGCTATAGCATAAATCTGGTTACTGAAGAAAACCCAGTTTATAAAGATGACTTTAAATGTGAAAGAAACAATCGATTCAATGTTGAATTTTTGGCCGAGACTTTGTCACAAGAGTCAAAAGGGTATATAGAACAGTTTAAATTACACCTAGAGGGTTTATCTATCGAAAAATAGTCGTCTCAAGAGGAGGGAGCAAAAACCACAGTCTGCAAAAGAAAAAAAAAAATGAAGGTGAGAAAAGTACACAACAGAGTGACCAGTAGAAAACTAAATCTGATCTCGGGGAAAAGTGCTGCTCTGCAACAACTTTCTTCTCCTTTCGTACATGGCTCCTTCGGGAGAGCTCCCTTTTCGTAACACTATTCTGAGGCCAGAAGCACAGACAGACCCCCAGTGAGATGAAGTCCTACACTTGTGAGATGAAAGGTGCTCTTATACAGAACAGATGAAAGGTGAGTGAGGGAAAAAAAAAAGACAGAAGAAAAATATATTAGTTTTGGTAGTTAATAGATGGGAAACACCCCTTAAAACAGATGAAATGTTTGTTGAGTATTGCAACCTGTTTCATCAGCAAAACTGACTCTCTATCACCTCGATCTCATCCCGGCATCTTAGAAAATAAGTAATTTCAACTGTGTGGTAATGGCAGAGAATTGTTTTGTTAATGCATTCGCCGTGTTGTCTGGACGACCTGCAGCATTCGGCCCTCTTGTCCCTGCACTCCAAATTCATAAAATCTGCTTATTACAATTCCGCCACAAGTCCGACTGGATTCCTTGAAGCCATTAGCGGTTGTTGAGAATGGTTTGGGCCGGCCTCGGCATCGACTGTAATGACAAGAACAGGGTGCCAGGGAGAATCAATGCTTCTCTGTGGCTCAAGAATGAAACTGTAACAGCAAGACTGCCCCCATTGAGTCCCGGACCGCTGTCTTTTTCAACCACTTAATTGATCAAGGTTTTATTTATCTTGTCACAAGACTTTAACCTAATTTGTTTTCCATTCGCTCACAAAGTACCTTCATTGAATAACCATGTTAACAATCCACAGTATTACATTTAGCCCCCCACACACACCCACACACACACACTCATGCCCACCCCACCTCTCTGAACACACTTTAGATATTGTGTCTATGTTAATTTCCTTGTAGTAGGGGCACTTTTAAATGTGTGCAATTAATTGTCAAATCAAACATAATCTCTTTATTAATTTTTGCCAGCACACACCTATACACACACACACACACACACACACTTACACGCGACTTTTCATTAGAGAATATTGTCTTTGTATGTGTACATACAGCAGAGGGACGGAGGGTTGAGATGAATTCCTCTCCCTTTGTTCTTTCTGAACAAAGCAGAGGTGCATCATGCATATCCTCTTTACTTGGCAACCATGCAGAGATGTCCTCGTAATTGGGCGATATTTTTTGCTGCAATACGTGCTTCATGCATTTCCATTACATTTCTGTCATAAAGTACCCTCCTCACTGTCGTCAACTTAAATGGAACATCAATACTTAGTGTGTGGAGTTGGGAGCGTGGAAATTGGCTTAACACTGGGACCCATAAACATAAAGTTTAATGCCGCCACCAAAGGAAGGGCCAATCACAGCACAGCTTTGCAAATCAAAGAATAATAATCACAGATTTTCTCACTCAGCCATCTCAACAGCTTAATATAAATAAGTTAGTAGCACCCTTTTGTGTGCTCTCGTTTTCTAATCGTCACCAATTTCCTTCCCTCCATTCATTTTCCTTTAGCATTGCACGCTTTGCCGTTCCTTGCATCAAAGCTGCACAATCCTCCACCCTCACCCCAGTTGTACATTATTTATTTCTTTATTTTATTTTATTGTTCCATGATGGAGTTCAGGCAAACCAGAGAGGGCAAAAATGTAAAATGAAAAAAACAAACAAAATGGCTAAATGAAATTATTTGGTATGAAGTAGGGATGGGATGGTAGAGTAAGATGGAATAAGAGACAGCTCTGCTCAGCTGATCTCTGTCTGATGTCCAGAGGGAGATTCCGCACACACACAGGACCACTTTAT
This sequence comes from Scortum barcoo, assembly GCA_023238725.1. Classification (NCBI taxonomy): domain Eukaryota; kingdom Metazoa; phylum Chordata; class Actinopteri; order Centrarchiformes; family Terapontidae; genus Scortum; species Scortum barcoo. The sequence continues at coordinate 11,431,897 of CM041531.1, forward strand.
GGGCTCATTTGCATGACCACAGCTCTGACTGTAAGTCAGCAGGCTGCTAAGAAGGAGAAAGCACAGAGCGATTATGGTCATAATATATTAACCCATTCTGGGCAATTTCCAGAGACAAGTCAGATGATGCTGTGTTAACTATTAACACAGCCATAAGTGGAACATGGTCATCGTCGTATGTCATCTGTTCGGATGACTGTGCTCACTTTGCTCTACATTTACCACGCGCTGTTTATTTGTACGATCGTTGCCATCTGATACTTAATGCTAACCTGTTTACATTTATGGGATTGCATATATTTGGTTTTCACCTTCATGATAATCTTTATTTTTATATATTTTGTTTAGATTTTCTACATTGTCTAGATAATTAATTCTTTCCTAATTTGTACTGCAACCGCTGCAGTGTTCCTTTGGATCTTATCTACTCTTATCTTATCTTACCTTACAATTGCCAACGTTACTTCCATTTCATGACAAACATGTTATTTTAAATAATTGATTGTTTAGAATTAAAATGTTAATCACAGCATAGTGAGAGCATTAATATATTGATGTGATTAGTTCATAAATATATCATTGAATGGCTAAGTAAATAACTAATGATTGAAGAACTGCCTGAATGAGTCATCCACAAAATATGAGTATTGTTTTTCCCTCTTGAGTCTTACCACTAGTCACAAGATAAACATCATGTTCTTTTCTTAGCAGTACAGACACACACACACAACGCTTGTTGAGAAATGAGTGTTGTCTTGTGAAGTCAAGGAAGAGTGCATACAGTGGTATCTCTAAGGTAATTAAACAGAACTAAAGGTCTGCTGTGACTGGGAAGGCTTGGCAGGGCTAGACTAATGGGAAAGCTGATTAAAGTGTGTTTCATCCCCCCCTGATGAAACTCATCTTCTCAGCCCAAAGCATACAGACAACTTCAGTGGAGTAGCTTTACAGGTCTGTGGAGACTTTTAGCAGCATGCTGTTATTCTTACCTTTACATGTTGGTGATAAAAGTTCATTTTTTTAAGTGATCCAAAGCAACACTAATTGTTTTTAGTAAAGATTTAGGAGAACTTAACAGCTATTGTAGTAGTAGTTTGAGGTCTACAAGTATATTTAACATATACTTCTCTTTTTTTTTTTTTTTACAGTATGTGCATTCAACTTTTCAACTTCCAGAGTAGAAAGGGCTTAGATCTCATCAAAAAAATGTAAAAGCATCCCTTTAGTACAAACAGATAACAATATGTCCAGTGCTACAATAGAAATGCTTGGAGTTTCTAGTACTCATCTGTGAAAAACACTTTTTTGAACACAGAGGTAATAGTCATAGAAGCTATTTGACAAAACACCCAGGGCTCTAATTTCATGATGGCATATGGCTGAGCTTTGTGCTGACAAAGCCAAATGGTTGTCGAGTGTTTTCCTGCTCGTGCCAGTTTAATGTTTTGGTGACTCACTATGAACTTGACTGTGCTAAATTTCAAGGGTAGGTGCAACACGTAGGACGGCGACTCGGCCGTTAGAACACAGCAAGAGAGGCTCCGGGTTTGAATCCATGCGCATTTTATGGCCCCCACTTTCCTACCACACTTCAGCCACTTGCAGTTCAAGTAAACTGCAAACTCAAATTGCCTGTAGACACGAATAACATTGTTGATGTGTGCTGGCCCTGTAATAGAATGGCAGCCTTCCCAGTGTGTACCCTTCCTCTTGCCCAGTGCATGCTGGAGGAGGCTCCAACCCCCCACTAACCCTGCACAGGTTAAGCAGGTATAATAATGTAGGTGTGAAGGCTTTCTGATGGCTTTCAGCTTGCATTGCTGAGCTAATAACACCTATATTTAGAACAGATTTTATCCCACAAATTTCTTATTTCTATGTACTGCAAGTATGAATGTGTTTGTGGTGTTCATGATTGTCACCCAGCAAAGACTGTACTCCGGGATGTGTGAAATGAGAACTGTGGAAGTGTGAGCACCCTCCGAAGATGTCAGGAAATGGCTGGTGGATGTCCGCTTGTTGTCTAACAGTCCCTGCTGTCCACCACTGGCCCTGACTGGCTCTCTTTTTCCAATATCGTTTAAGCTTTTCTGAAATTGAGCAATGCTTTCTCCAGGACATGAACCACACACTAGGCAAATGTGTTACTGTACTGTGTATCCTCCCACGCCAATATAGGGCGCTTTATATTCACTTGTCATGATGCGGCATCTCCCACACAAGGAGATCAGTTTCCTTTCGGGAGGGGCTTTTTTTGTCCAGACTGTCGTGATGTAACTGGACATGGCGGGTGCCAGTCCCAGCCCACGCCAACTGGAAATGTATTCCTCAACCCCTGTTTCACTGCAGCAAAGTTGTGCATCGCTCCTCTAGCCACAAAATTGCCAAAAGTCAGTTGCCACAGGCTGTTGAGACTGCATTATGATGCGTCGCTGGTTTAATTTCTGTCTCATTTTGGTCTCCATTTGTCATGCGACCGTCCCCTCAACAGCACTGTAAATTTCTGGAATACTTTCAATGTGGGACTCTCTATCAGTCATGCCGCTCTCATTCTCTTCAGCCTCTCCACTGGTTTAATTAAATTGGAAACCAAATCAGTTTTACCCCAAAAGACCGAATCAACTACTCCACGATTTACCGTTTAACATTTTGTCTTGGACAGAACATTACATTGTATTTCTTTTTAAACATTTCTTTGCCTGACAGTACAAATTAGGAAATCCAAATATCAATTTTGGATAAATGAAGAAGGAGGATGTGCTCACCAAACTGCGCAAGATAAAGCAGATAAAGCAGAAAACTATAAAGGCAAAAGTAGACTCCCCATTTCTTCATGCTCTCTTTAATTATCTGTTTATCTTACGTGGCAGCATTTCGATCCAAAATGTTCTACGTTTGCCATTTCAGGTAAAGGGGAAGTGTATTGAATCCTCGGGTCACACCCAGCACTCAGTCAATCTCAATAACCTGTTTTATTCATGCACCTTATTTTTGTTGTCAGCGTTGACAGTATCACACGCTGCAACCAAGGATTTACCACGATCACTGTGACATTGCGGAGTGAAAAATGATCAATTATGATGTTGCCAACTCTCACTTCCCCTCTCTCTGTCACTTATCACACTGGTGATAAATGGCTAGGTGCTAATAAATAATCTCACATTCTGGGCAGTTTATGGAGAAGGACTGCCATTAATTAGAGTGACAGACAAGTGGAATACATTACAAAGATGCATAACAAGATAAAGATTCCGAGTATTGCTCTAGCCTTTGTACACCTATTTCCCTCGTGTTTTTCCAATAATTGCGAGGGAGACTATCTTGAGAAAGGGTTCTTGTTCAAATTGTCGTAGCACATTTTAGAAAAGTTTGCATGTAATACCTGCAATACGTCAATGCAGTAAAATGTCTTTTAGTGAGATTTACAGCACACAGAAGAGAACACAGGGCTTAAAAATACACTCAAATTCTGTTACGATGGTGGTGTCCTGAAAATCCAAAACTGTAGTTCTTTTGATATCAGCAGCTACCTTGTATAAATGACTGCTAATAGACTCTTAAAACATGGTACATGGTAATATGTCTCTATTTTACCATGCTTGTATAACCACAGTATAAATTATGCAGTCTTTGCTGTTAGAATGACCATGGCAAGATAATGGTACGAGGTTATGTAGACCAAATGCTTTAGATGCCCCCTCGCTTGCTCGCAGGTTTGGAGAATGGCAACCTCCCACCTGCAGTGTGGGACACTAAATGGACAAACTTTTTTCATTTCCTGTCCTTTATATGAGCCAATTTTAAAGCTTCTGAAGTTAATATTGCATTTTGCTTTTAGGCGACAGTTTGTGTCCAAACCGTGGTATGTAGTAAATATATATGTTTTCTGTTCAGTGACCGCTATCCCACTGCAGAACATCACAAATGGCTCAAGGGTCGATGCAGCCATTCTTCAAAATGCCTGTGGGACCTGCCCTGTCAATATTTAGGAAAATTCTGTGACGTGGATAATGTCTACGTGGTTTCAGTGTTTAATATGCTATCACAACAACCTTTTGGGGAAGCAGACAATATGCTGGGTGTATGAGAACCATACATTTTACACTAAGTAACCAGAAGAAAGAGAGACCTTTTATATAATACAATCTAATACAACTCTGCTACAAATCTAATATTTATAAAACTTTGAATAGGCTGTATTTGTATTCCACTAGGGGCTGTTGTTGTCTACTGCCACTTTAAGGCTGTGATGGTTTTGTATTACATCTATCTTTGCTGTAAATAGTCCTTGCTCTCAAAGAAAGGACTGTTCATTTAAAGTGTTTCAGAATACGTGCCTTTAAATGATGGTAGTGTGAAATCTCTTATTAATTTAATCTAATTTACCCTCTTTCGCTACACTGCAAGAAAACTGGCTTTGGCGAGGCTAAATTCAGAATTAATGGTAAAGAGGAGAAACACGATCGCTGCCAAAGATACATTTTATTCTGTGACTGAGGTGCTGTTAGTTTCTGTTTGGCACTTAGACACAATAGATTAAAATATTTTTTTTATTATTTAATTTTGTTTGTGCTGCGATAACATATGTGTTGCCTTTTCATCGCCAAAAGAGTAACTGTAACGTGTTGTCTGGATTGTACCATTAGAACTGCACTGTTAATAAATCACACTTTGTATTAACATGTTTTTTTGTTTTATTTTCCTACAGAAATGTATTTTCTTGATGACGCAGAGATAATTCAGGGAGGTGCCTGCACACTGAAATTCAAGCCTCCATAAGGACAGGCTCTATTATAGACAATTGTCACCACAGAAAAAATATCTTAGTTGGACCATTGTCAACAGTAAACATAAACAGGGATTTGAAATGCCACAATAATGTTACCTTTCACTCAGTATTGTATATGATCTATTATATTCCAGGAGTCTAAGAGTCTGTATGTACATAGAAGAAAAATATCTTTAATGTCTGTGTGAGTGTTGTGTTGGTGGCGGAGGGGGGTAGCTGTTTATTTGTTTATGTTTGCGTGTGTGTGAGTCAGGCTGTGGAAACTGTTTCATGCCAGTGATAGCAGACAGCCTGACAGACTGACTGGCGTGTTGCCATTCAACATGGTTAAGCTGAACACAGCATCAATAAAAAGTCTCCACCTGTGTTGCATTGCTAAATAAAGCAGCGAGCGGCTAATACATTGATAGCCAAGCTGTAAACAGATAAATAACCGAGAATAAGTGCAAGTGAGCCGACTATTTTTAGGAGACAGAAAACTGTCTTAAGTAAGCAAGTTTGGTGAACAATATGGCTTGTGCTGATAAGAAGCACAAGTTGGGTGCTATATAGTGCTGCTGCCCAGATAACCCATTCCCTCCTTTCTCTCTGCTTCTGCTCTGTGTTGTTGTTGGTCATCTGGAAGTCAGTTAAAGACAGTGATTTATGCCTGGGGCTACATGCAGCATAGCCTCATTACACACAGCCATTTTGAGAATCAGCAGATAATTACAGTATACATCATAGACCTCATGGGGCCCAGCAGTTTCAGTCTATTCCACTGGCCTGTCATTTAGGCCATAGGGCCTCAGGAATGGAAAAGTGGATTCTAACCTCATTTGGAATATAATTTGGCTCTTCATTTTGCAGGAATTTTTTTTGTTGAAAATTCACTGTGAACTGTTGAATTGGCATTTTTTAATTGCTCTACCGTGAATAGTCATTATAGTTAATGATTGTTTTGCTAATGGTATGTCTTTATTCAGTAAAGACAGCACAGACCCAGGTTCAGTTGAGGGCAATAAAACAGTTTTAATAAAAATGATGATGTAGATTTTTTTTAAAAGTATTTTACATTGTTACTGTGTTCACTTTTCTTTGGATCAGAGTGAAATATATTGGGGTTTGTGAGCTCTTAACACTGATAAGTCTTCTTCCAGAGCTATTTGCATAAACCAGAGCTAAGGAAGCAGTTCTAACAGACTTTTTTTTTCAATCTTCCATGAAGGGAACATTAACTCGAGCCCGAACTGAACTGAACCCTGAATATCTGGACCTCCGTCCGCGGGCCGAGCTGAACCCTGAATATTGGACCCCTTGCACCCCTTTAGTGAGTACTGATGGTCCCATTTCTCACTAAACGATCACCATAGATTCACTGCAGTCATTACTTTTAATAGAAATCAAATTATGTTGTACAGCAGTTTTACTACGGCATCCCACGCAATGGCATGTTACGCTCAGTTTTGATTTATTAGATTCAGTACCATTTTCTCATTCATGACTCCATCCGTGCACAGGCATGCTTCTGTGTGAGACACTGCACTGAAACAGACTCTGCCTCCTTCATATTTCCTCCCTCTTCCCTATACAGTGTTTAAGTATATTTTGCCTCTTGGTTACTGTGACATATTGTACTTACAACATCATTAAATTCAGGGCCTAATGTGGTGCTAATATTCATGCCATTTTTACTTGAGTAATAAGTATTTGTCTCATTACCTCCATGCTTAGAAAACACAGTGCCTGATAGTCATCTGGGGGTTGGAGGAGGTTTGCTCGTGTTGCTGTGCTTGCACACTGGTGAATCTTAATGATGTCAGTTTTTCTTACTCACTGTTATCAACTACAGTATGTCAACATAGGGAGGGTTTCTTGTAAACTAGGAGTCTCACCATTTTCTGTCTCCATTGTAAACCGCAGTGCCACGTTTATTTATTTTTGCCCTTTCATGATGCAGGGATAATTTGCTGTCTGTAGATTCCTTACTCGTCACGGGGTACTGTACACGGTGTTAGGCAGGAAATTCTTCTGTAGAGCATTCTCTAACTGCTCTTCCCCTTTTCTATCTGTCTGTCCGTCTACCTATATCTATATATTCTTTGTGATCTCTGCATTGTGGGCATGGAATATTTAACTGGGTTTCTTTGTCTAAGTTCAAGGTCTTTGCTCAGGCATTAGTAAAGCCATAGGGAGTTAGTGATTTGTCAATAGGGCCTGACATTTCCATCTCATTTTAAGCATATTTTACATTGCTGCTGTTATTGTTGCGGGAACTATAGCATGATGATTGTAGTACAACAAAAATGTAAGGGCAAATATTCTGAACTACCCTTTTTAATTCTAGCCTAAAAATGCAAATGCTTCCATATATATGCAAGCATAGCTTACAAACTATCGATCAGCGCATTTGACATTATGTCTTGTATTTTGTGAGGGCAATGGGGAGTTGATATATTTGTGGTTTCTTTTTATAAATACTGAAGGGAGAAAAAACAGTTGTGTAATAATTTGTTTTGCAAATTATTTTCTCGCAGTTATATTCTCATTAGCTGTGCTCTCAGTTTTCCCTCCATGAAACATTTATCATCTGCGGGCACCCCTGGGTCCACCATCCACAAAAGGGGAGCGCTAACAAGGCAAAGGTATAGACACAATGTAAACAAAGGGACATGATGTTCCATCTGTCCAAACTCCCAGGAGCTGGGATCAGTATTTGGAGTGGCAACAGTGAGCACAGCTGGTAAAATGACTGTAAAACTGTAGAAACATTCTCAGAATATGAAACCATAGATCATAGTAAAAGCCATCAACAACTTTATCCAGTTGTAATTTTTGTGTGGTTCTTGTATAGAGAGTTGATGCAGGCTGTGAGACAGATGCCAGTTCGCGTTCACATTGTTGGAGTATTCAAAACTTCTCTCTGTGCATGCACTGAATAAGCAGCTTCCTTTGAACTGAATGGGCTGCCATGTTTGAATACTTCAGCCCTTGTTTAATACATCCGTGACTGCGAGCACAAGATGCCTTTTGACCTCTGTCTGCCATCTTCTCCTGCCTCTCCACACAATCAGACATACTCTCCTCAGGCCATGTTTAACTATGTTAAACTTGCAACTTACAGTATGCTGGGCACAGCATGAGTGAAAGCAAGCTCCGCACAGTTATTTTGTGCCAGCCTGATCTACACTAGACTACAGAAACTGATGTCCTAAGACTCTTTTTTTCTTTCTGCCCACTTCTCTCCCTGTTTTTCTTTTTTTTTCTCTCTCCCCAGCCTTATACAATACATCAGAGTGCTTATTAAAGATGCAGTAGCTCAACATGTAAATATCCCACATGGTACTCCTCAGGATCTCCTTTAATGTCCGCAAAGCTGCTTGTCGACATTGTTCATGAATTTGTATGGCTTCATCAAATGGGAACCCCACTGATGTTTTAAACAAACACGAAAATGGCTCTTTGTTTAAAGTTTGATGAATGATTCCATAAGTACCAAGCCAGTGGCAACGCAGCTTCCCGTCACTTGCGCAAATACGCCACCGCTGCTTCTCTTATTGGATCAGAATTCATATTATAAATTCCGTTAACAAATGAAACTTGTATCTTGTCTGTGAGGCGGACTACTTTCAGATGCATTCCTCAAACACAGAAATGGTTTAGGGACCTGTAATATGATATATGGGGCAGTCTATGTTTTGTGTCTCCCTAAAGCCTACAAAGTCAATATTTGGACTTTAGTCTGATTTAATGAACAGAATTTCTCGTAGATACCTCCCAAGCTGTATTCAATGGGAGATCTCTTTGGCTTCGTTAAAGCACTCTGCTGTTTGCTTATTGGGCCTCCTCGGACTAGAAGAAGCTCAAAGACAAACACACACGTGCATGCACGCACACGTGCACACATGCACAGACGCATATACGCTCGCACACCATCACCACAGAGGAGGCCCCTTTCTTCCAGCCCAAGAGGGAATGATGACTCTCATTATCGCCTCAAAGCAAGATGGCCACAGTGCCCCTACTCAGCAGCCCTATTAAGTTACCAGACAGCTTTATTGTATTGGTGTTCGATAATTTCCTTTCCTCTGTCATTTGGAGTGCATCAGGGAGTTGTTGTATGGCAAGGGAGGGGTTGGCAGAGTGGCAAGAGCTAATGTGAAAAAGCACAGCTGGCTGAAATTATTCCCGCCCTTGTTTGATGAGTCTCTGGGCTGGCTGTTGAGCAGTCCTTGGCCACACAGACACCTTCTTTTCACTAATTGTTTAATCTTGTGCAAGACCCACGTGTATTGTACCGGTGGAGGCTTGAGTTTATCATGTGAACTATTCACAGCACACTTCAGTCATCATTTTGCGGCAGGATAAATACATTAAGAAAGTGGAAAAATCCCCTTGTACACTATGTGTGTCCTAATGATTTATTGGCAGTTTTTCATATGGATCAATAGATTTACTGACATGTATATAGTCTTTACAGTGTCTTGAACACTGGGCTTTCAAAATGTATCATCATATTGGTATGGGGATTCAAAACAATGTGTACACCCAAGGATTTTTAATGTGCCATTAAAATGAACTGTGCTACAAAAAGTTTTTATTCACAGTGTCAGATAAGATTAGATTGTATCTTGAATGAAGATATTAATTTAGCTCAAGCTCATTCTCTTCAGTGTTAAAAAATGAAGACAGGTGTCACTAGTAACAAGTGACTGAGGTTTACCTTTTGGTTCCACAAGGCGCAGGTGCACTCTAAGCGTGCTCTATTCTAGTTTTACAGCATTCTGTAAGTCATTTGGCTGAGCGCGTTCTTGCTTTTGACAAGCAGTTTAATCAACGTTCTGTCATGCTGCAAATTGAGCCCGGACATTTTCAGGACTGCAGCTAACGGTGGAGAGAGAAAGTGGAACAACTTTCCGAGATGCACATTGTTCAGTGTGCTTGCAAGTTTAATTCAACTTTGATTACAGATCTTTCAGTGATAATTCGAATTACATGTTAGATCATTTCCTAACTGAAAAAAATGTGGTTGGTAAAAAGGAAAAAGGAAAGTATGCTCACCACCTCTAGAGACCATTTGGAGGGAAATTGTTGTAGAAATTATTGTTGGAAATTGTAGAGTTGTAGGAAATGAAACATGGTGTGTGGTTTTACTTGCTTAAGTGATTTTTGAGTTGATTTGAAGTCACGGGTTTTTGGAAAATAGTGACTTCAAAAGTGACTCATCATCAATGACTTCAGGTATTCACACAGTCACATTGCAGCTTTCTGAGCTTCAACCATACCAAGGTGACATTACACACGTTGTCAGAAACAATCCTTGTAGGTGTCACTGTGAAGGCTGAAGATGAGCCAATGACGAATGCAGTGATGGGGTTTACACACAGGGTAAATGCATTACTTTCTAATATGTACTTGTTGACCAAGCCAGAAAATCACATTAGGAAAATGCTATAGACAGTTGGAGCTATTAATGTTGACAGTATTTGGACTTCTGAAAGAGACTGTGATGGAGGGCTAAATCATATTTTGGGAATGAGATAAGACGAGAGAGGAGACTTTACGGGATTTGGAAATATAATAGCCAGTAATACTACATTAATACTATATTGGGCTCCCTAAGATGCAGTATGTAAACTACATAGAAGCAAAATGAGCTACAACTCTTTCTAGTCTTCTTCAAGAGTCAATTTTTAGATTTTGAAAGGTCATAACTTTTCTACTGCTCTTTTACTTTTGAGAAAAATTTGAAAGAAAAAAATGATAAAATGACTGTGTGTGCCAAATGTGGGCATCATCATTATTTGTAAAAAATAACATAACTAAAATGTTTGAAATAAGAATAGCTTATGCATTATGGAACTGTTTTCTACTGTTTAACATAATTAAAGGTCAAAGTTTCAAATGGTAAAAGGTCATATTTGCTGCATCACTCATTTCACTTTAGCATTTAATGTGTGATGCATCTTGCTACTGATTGGCCCACAGGGTGGCTGTGTTAGTCATAGAGTTTGGTTTGACATGTTTTCTTGTTATCAGTGCTTATTAATATACTTTTATGTCTGTTAAATTTTAGATAAGAATCCTTTACAACCAGAAGTAGTAACAGCACTTTTTTTTTACCTTTCACAATAATTCTAGGTATATATTTTTTACTGATACCAAGAGCTCTCCCTGAGCCCTTTCTTTGAATAATGCCTTGCAGCATGGTATGCAACAAGCCTCTGTTAACATTTTGAATCGCCTTCTGTGAATCAAGCAAAAGAAATCAGGTAGCCTTTTGTACAGAAACGTTATTTTCTGCAACAAAGCGTTTTTTTTTGTTCAGATTTGGAAACTGCTGCATGTTTTACAGGCTCTGTTGACAGGAAAACTTTAAGGTGAGATTCAGCAGTGATCCTGAGAGAGGTGCGGTTGTCATTGTGAGTGTTTGCCTGAGACTATGTCTCAATCAGGTACAGCGGAGAAATGCTCCATGGACTGCATAGTGGGAAAAAAGTGATAAAACCACAAAGAAGAGGAAAAGCCCGGGGTGATATTACTTTATATGAAACTGGTTCTGCTCTATTCTAAAATTCCAAATGATATTGCCTCTATACATTGCCATGCTTTAGTCCACCGTGCCACTGCTTGAGCACCGATGCTCCATTCATGATGAGAAGCACTACAGTAATTTCATGTTACGGTAAGGCACAAGCTAGCTAAAGCAATTGAACGTATGCCAAGATATTTAGCCTTGGGGAAAGCTTAATTTGTTTACATTCAGCTATTACTAACTAATACAAGGTGTTTCAAAAGTAAGTAGTATTTTTTATTTGTCTTTTTTTTTCCCAGCAATGAAAATCGTACACAAAAACCACACACACACTTTCTTTTTTCATCGCTTGTAATACGCTTCTCCTAATGCTCATCATCTACGTAGCCTCTTATATTACCAACACACACTGAACAAATCGATGAAACCCACGAGGGCAGAGTCATACGCACCCTTACTTGTGACAGATGGAGAAAGATACACAGTTGTCGATCCATGAATGCTTGCACTGTTCTTCTGTCATATGCTGGAAAAACATGTATTACTGCTTTAACCACTAACTCTTAATGTAAACTCCCTTGCATTCCTGAGGTCGGACTGGTCGGGGGCCTTGTGGTTGTGTCTTTTCACTTCATGAAGCAACATTTTTCACATTGTGGGCCGAAATCGGGCGATGTCGTGAATAAAACGAAAGCTTACAAAAAGGTTCAGACTAACAAGGTTAAGAATTCTAAATAGCAACTGCTCAAACAGCCACAACTTTGAATCTAATTATATTTTATCAACACAAAGTGGAAGCCTAGCGACCTACCTCAAATCTTAAGGCAGCGCTGAAGTCAGGAGTAATGGCAATGACCTGGATTAAGCTGCAGTGGCTTTGTATGACACACTACTTACTCTTCTTACTGTTCGACTTTCTCTGAAGGTCAGTTTGGCCATTAGCTAGATCAGCCTAACACTCGGTGCCCCACCTCTCCACTCCAATTCTTCTCATCTCCCCTCTCCTCACTTCTCCTCCCCTCTCCGTGGTCAGAAGAGAGATGTGATGGGGGGGCTAAATTTATCTTCACAGAAACCAAAGCTAAGATGTTAAAAGAGAACTCCTGCCAGCTTGGTAGCCGACTGCTGACCGTGATCATCCTCACCTTCGCCAGGCGTCAGTCAAAATGACGTGCACCCGTTTCTCCTCTACCCTTCCCTCCATCCTTCTTTCTTTTTATCCTCCTCCTCAACTCCATCCTCCCATCCCCTTTTTTATTAACAACGGAGCTGGTGGCTTGTGATAACTGGTCACTCCTCCAGGCGTTGAAAGGCAAGGACACTCTATTATCCTAGCTAGATGGATGGGTTGAAATATTGCCTGCAAGTGGTAGAGCCTGCCAAATCCTCCAGTCTTAAAACCCCTTTGTCTCTGACAAGGAGGAACATTAGTGCGAGGGCCAGGTTCTTGGATAGAGATACGCTTCTCTGAATACAACATGGAGGGAGCAAAGCAGACACAGGAATGCGTATGTGCAGAGAGGAATGCAGAGATTGCAGTCTTTGTTTGCTCTATGTGTAAGAACAATGTATGAAAAACTTCAATTGCTGTGGATACTGTGGATTGCATTGTGTAACTCTCCTCATATGGGCTTGTGCATGTGTGTGACAAAGAGGGAGAGGGAGAGAGAATACTTTATATACATTAAAATGATTAACATGGCGCAGGTAGACAGCCGGTCAGCCAGACAGCAGGGTCACATATTAATTAGTGTCCTAATTATCAGTGACCTTTACCTCACAACAGTTCCAGACTTGTTTTACCCTCTGTGTCTCTGCCAATTCATTTAGGAATATGTAGCCTATTTGCAACTGGCATGAGTCAGTAGGTCATGCATCTTAAAATAAGATGTGAAAAACAGCTGTTGTCTCTCTGTATATCTGTGCTTCTGTACATCTTAATTCTCTGGCAGCACGGCTGTTAGTCTTAATGAGAGATAAAAATGAAGAAATGCTACCTTGTTTGCCTTATAGCTCCAGCGCTTTCTGTGGATCATTTGTTGTTAGAAAACCAGAGAGTGGTGAGACACACTGTTTTTTGTTTTTTTTTTCAGATTTCATCAGTACAGCTGTAGACAATATGGGTGCATGAACAAAGAATATGCAGATGCAGGACCTAAACCAGTATTTTTATTAAATTTGTGCTGCATAAGCCATAGGCTTTGTAGCTGACAATTCTACTGAATGCTAAAATTTCTATATTTAATCCATTATTTCCTCTATTTACATCACCAACACTTTCTTATTACTGAAAATGGGAAGTCACGCTCCTTGTCACCTGCTCTCCACAGCTCTTTGCCGGAAGGCGCGGCTGATTTTCTTTGCAGCGCGCACTCTCGCTTTGGCGCAGACAACAATTGGAGGACGGATTTTGTTTATAAAACAAGCGATTTCTCAAAGGCGAAAAACCGTTTCATGTGATGTTCGGGGTCAGTATCTGCAAATCTATTTTTGTGGGCTATTATTCTAAAGCGTGGTCCGTCTTCACTTCAGAAAACAGCAGCAATGGTCATTTGTTCACACAGCTTCAAACACTTTGTTTACGGTCAGTTGGGTTAGGGTTAGAAGAAGTTAAAAGAAAAGTAGCATGGCCATCTTACACTGTAGGGATGAGTAGGTCAGGGTGAATGGATGTGCACACACGGCATCTGACTGACACAGATGTTATAGTCTCTGTCCCACACAGTCACTGTTTCTATTATAAATGTATAATATTGCCTTTATATTTATTCAGTTATCAAATAGGGCATTGGAGGTTATCAAAAACATTCAAATACATAATCTATTTATGTTATTATCAAATCGAACCCTGCAAATGATTCTTTGGATGGTTACAAATCCCTTGATAGAGAGTAAGCATTCAGACTACAGAAGAAGAAGAGAAGAAGAGAATGGACCAAGCCACTGAAGACTCTTAGCCACATACTTTGTACCCGAACTGTTCTGCACAAGTACAAAATCTGTACTCATGCATTATTTACAATTTTCCCGTGGAAGAAAAATAGGAATTTCGTGAAATGAGACTATGGTTGTTCTGAATCAGCCTACCCTTTAAGCACACAATTCACATAAAATGTCCATCTGGCATCTCTCACAGAAATGTTCAGCTCTGAAGTTTATCACTGCCTTAAGGAGTTCTTTTTACAGAGCACGCTCATCGTCCATGCTTTTTTAATTGAATTTAAGGAGCACTCAGTGTGGCATCTCTGTTATTGTTATCTTGTAGGTGTACAGGGTTATTAAAGAGGGAAGCATGTTAAGTCATTTGTTATCCTTGGCATTCTAATAAACATGTTGGCTTTGGGCAAGGCCTGTAGGTTGTCTGTGCAGTTCAGATTGATACTCCTGCCATATCTAGAGCTATACACCTCATTATCCTAAGAGGATGCTTAAGAGGAGATGAATCTGGGAGAGAGGGTGGAAGACAAAGCTCGAAAGAGGCAAACTGCTGCACATAGTAGTGTTTTTTTTTTTTTTTTTTTGCTTTATAGGAAGAAGTCAAGAATGGATTTTAAGCTATGAATGCACATAGGAAATGTGATGTCAAAATGTCAAACAAACATTGGCTCAAATTTACTTGAAAATTGTTCAGTTATGCCACTCAATATAGGAATAATTGGATGTGTAAAATAACGGAAAGAGGGGAATAAAAACACAGAACAAAAACATTTAACCTCATTGCCCCAATTATTCCCAACTGAGAGCAATGCTTATTTTGCTAACTTTTTTTTTTTCTTCAGCTCAAGCACTGGTTCTTGACACGTATAACCCCATGGGTTTTCTGTCAGGGAAGGCTTGATTTTACTAATTGGTACCAAAGCTGTTAATTGGAGCTGTGCAAACAAGAAATGCAGAATCAGAGGGCTCTCTCTTGGGAAATATCTGTGTTCAACCTCATTTTCCACCTTTACTCATAGTTTTTTTTAATCTAACTGCAGAGAGGCCATCAGTTTGTTGTCGCAACCAAATGGCCAGTAGAGAAATATACAGCACTGTTTACTGTACACTATAAAGGACAGATTAGAGTAGGGATGTTTCTCCCCCACTACTTACACTGAGACTGGGTATTTCCCATATTGACCATTTTATCTATTAACATCTCTTTGTAGAAGTGATAAAAATATGTGTAAACTATTGTTTGTTGCTTTAACTGTGTTTCCCAGAGTGCAGAAAATATAATAAAGTTTTATTGGGTTGACGTTTTGGTAATGTTTGCTGAGCGTGAAAGTCAGTGTTAACACTTCTGTCAACACTTCTGGATTCACAGTGAAGACAAGCCGCTGCCTTTTTGTTAAAATGTAGCCGTGGCAACGTATCAGCAGTAGTTTTATACGCATTAACTTTGTTGACAGGTAAATAGATAGATAGATAGATAGATAGATAGATAGATAGATAGATAGATAGATAGATAGATAGATAGATAGATAGATAGATAGATAGATAGAATGACATAAGCACAAAGATCTAACGTGCTCATGAAACAGAAAACACAGTCTCCTCCCATTAATGTTTTTCTCCAACTGTGATCAGTTAATCTCTTCTCAGGGGCCAAACAGTCATCCCCTCAAATGCTCAAATGATTTTCCATTGTCAGCCACATTAGCAGCTTTAAACTCCTTGTCACTCTGCAGCAGCCACATGCTGTGCACCTGGGGAAATACAGTACGTACAATTTATCATGGGAAATCATCATCAAAAAACAAACAGAGTAAGCGTAAAAAAGCATCTACTGTGAAATAGCAGAATTGGAGGAACATCCCTTTCTCACTGCAGCATCAGTTCTTGTTATTCTTTGGTGTTTGAGTAGCTCACTCTAACCCAATATGTTGTGACACTGACAACCAAACAACATTTTTATTTATTTATTTATTTTGTGATGTGAGTTGGTTCAGAGAGACACGGTGCTTGGTGGAAAACATGTATCTCCAAAATGTCAACTTTTCAGGAACTGAGAAAAACAGACATGTTTTTTTTATCTTGGTTACACAGTATTTTTGAGATGTTCCAATTGATTTTGAAAGGCCTCTATGAGCCTGAGATGTTGGAGAATTTCCTAAACCACCAAAGACCCATGTAAACCCTCATCTTATCTGAAAATTATAAGACTCTCATCAGTTCATCATTTATTAAATGGCCTCACCTATGTGCAAGAATTATTCATGTTGATACACTATGGTAAATATAGGAGGTGTCAATGTAGTAATATCATTTATAAATCTATATAAAATTACAATATTGATATCATAATGCTATCTGGGTGAAGAGTATATATAGGACTGAAACAGACCACAAATATGAATTGAATTCAACTGCACACTGTAGCTTCCTCTCAAAAACAACTTTACTGGCAGTACCAAGTAAGCAGCAAGTCATCTTATCTTTATTAATGTGGCCATGTGACCACGTTTCATCATCAAAAACTTTCCAGTGACAAAATTCACCCTCATAGGCAGCAGATGCTGTGGCAGCTTTTGATGTGCTGCCCAGTACTGAGAACCCATGCAGTTCAAGTCTGGATACTAACAAAATTTCTTGATATGTACAACATGCCCACATGAAACCAGCCGTGCAGTCGACGTGTTGGAAGTTGTCCAGTGTACGTTGGAGGATATTCAGATGTTCGACCTGTAAAACTTCACAGGTTTACTTCTGTCTTTCCCAATGCCACTGTTTGTGTGCAGGAAGCAGTTATAGTACGGGATGGCGGATGGCGGTGTTGATGGCTTATTTAGGAAGCACAGTCATTAAGATCATTATAAAGTTATCAGGAGCAATTAGCAATATGGCGTGTTGACTGTCAGGTAGGCAAACAAATACCCTGTGGCTGTGAATATGTGAAGCCCCACCCTTCACATATCAGTGTGTCAGGTAACTACAGAAGAACCGACGTTTAAGAGAGTAAAAGAGCCGTATAAATATTTTAGATCATTTGTTATAGGCGTAGTGTTGCTACAAAGTATTACATGCCAACACATTACCTTAGTACAGCATTTTATAGACAACAAATCTTTAAAGCTGTGAGCTATAAAGCCCTATCTGCAAGGGGTGTACAAGTTATTGCTAGGCCCTGTTGCTCTTGCACATTTCTCAACTTGAGATAAAACATTTAAGGCAGTGGAAGGTACCAAATGAGTAAACTAATTGGTAATGAAATTTTACCCCTGTATCCCAGCTATCAAGCTATTAAGCAGAACTATCAGGCTGGAATATGAGACTTGTTCTTGACCACATGTATGCTCCAATTTGCTGAGTCTATACTTCCTTCATTTGAATGGTGGACCGCAGAAATGAGGGTTCATTATTAGTTAACCACGGAACTGTACTCTTCTCTTGTTGTACTTTAAAATAAAGGGAGAAGCTGTGGGTATTATGGGCCTATAGATGCGGCATTCAGCTCAGCAATTTTTGTTACAGTAACTCTTTGCTGCTCTTTGAGCCCACATCAGCTGTACCGCATCCTGAAACTCATGGAAATGCAGCCAATCGGTTAATGGGTATGCACAGGAGAACAATTTAGGATGAGCAAGAGTAAGTGAAAAAATACTAATATGGCCCTTTTGAATCTTATTTAATATATGCTACTTCTTCTATTTCTACTAATTATTTAGGATTATTATTATTAGACCCTATTTTTCTATTTAGCCATAATCTAATATCATCTAGATTTTACATACTGTGGCATGTAAATTAAGAATTTTTACAGAATTTTAGCATACCATGATCTTGGCGGGCAAATTAAGTTGATACATTGGGTGATTCCCGGGCACATCAGATGCATATTTTTCAAAGTTAATAATGCACCACTGCTTTTATGATTGGGTAGATGGGTTAGGGAGATTTAACCAAGATTTATAAGGCTTTTCTAGCTTGATAAACTGCCTTTCTGTTCAAATGTGCATCCTTTTTTTCCTTCAAACAAAAGATACTGGTTGAAAATCATTGTTTCTTTTTCCCATAGTCACTAGAAAATAGTATGTAAAGGCAGTTAATTTGAATTCCCGGATATGCCCCTGAACAACATCTAAGGGATTATTTGATTATTTGCCCCTACACAGCTCAGATGATGGTATGCATTGAAACAAACTGTCAGGAATTCCCTGGACTTGCTCGTGTTGTTGTTAGTGTGTAGCCCAGGAATTATAGAGCAGGCAGCATGTTTAACATAGGCAGCTCTTAACAAATGGAGTCACAAATGGAATGGTGATTTTGATCAGTGGTTTACCTGAGGGGCAGGAATATATTTGAGAATATAAAAAGAAATTAGATTAATATTGTGTTTTTTTTTTTTTGTGCAGAATGCCATTTCAACACCTCATCACATCCATTTATTTGGGCCCTTTCTCATATACACGTTCATTAATACATGCATCCACATACACAAACAAGCTCAAAACTGTCAGTAATCCTTGGCTGATCAGAGGCTCCTGAGACCCACCAAACAAAATCAGCTCACAATCTGAACAGAGTTCAGTGATAATTATTAAATGAAAGAGGTAAAGAATTAAGCTAAGGTACGGGAGGTTAAATTAATAAATAAATGGGCTCATATATATTTATAAATATAGAAATAAAAAGTTGAATCTCCTGTGGTCAGCCTCCACAGACCTAGTGGTCTTTGAAGGCATCATTAGCTGGTTTTATCAGCACATTGACCCTAAAACTAGTACCTGAGGGGCCTGACTGTAGTGGTGCAGGCATGAGCATATAAGTCTTGGATGGATGAAATAAGACTTTGAAGTGGATTTTCTATTTGAAGGATTACACATCAGGGATTTTGATTCATGCCCATTTTTTGTCCTCGAGGCTATATGCTTGTGTGGGTGGAAAGAGTTATCGTTCACAAAATTATTAATGTATTTACTACTTCTTCAACTAAAACAATCATTTTTACTTAATGAGTGAAAAAACAGCGGTTGGTGCGTTTGAATCTATTTTTTTTCCGCTTAATGACAGCTGTTTCTGGGAGTGAAATGGAAAAATACAATGTAACTACTGTGCTCATGAGACTGAATCCTCACAAGACTCATGTTCATTGACAGTCTATTACACAAATAAACCAAAGATTTTAGGTCACAAGATAGCAAGGATGCCGAAAGCGATGGGCCATGTTGTTATATTATGATCTCCAAAGCCTCTAAACCAAACCAATTGTTTTCTCTCTCCAGCTCCTTTAGTTTTTTTTTTTGATTGTACAGTAAATTGGAAGTATAAATACCTTACAATAAAGATGATTATTTCAATACAGAAAACAATCTCATAACATAATCATTTGTATTTCATATGGATTTTCCTAATCCTTGTGTATGTTGTCTTGACCTAGTTTGGTACTGAAATTTAGTGAATACCCTATCCTTGGTAGTCCTCAAACATAATGTAGGCATCCTTTCATCTGGAAAAAAAAAAAAAAAAAAAAAAAGCTTTGTTTTGAAACAGTCCTCTAAGCCACGCCATCAGGACTATGAAGTACATTACAGAGAATCTACTGCAATTTTCAAATTTCATTATTGAATAAAACTTCCAGTGTCAAGACAAAGAATGTATACTGGATTAAATATATTGGCAGACTGAGTGAGAGTCGCCCCACAGATAGACTCTCCAATTCTGATATGCTGTAATGGCAACACCTTAATTTCAGTGAGTTATTTCCATGACAATGGGGTCTTTGTATGGCTGCGTATTGTTTTGGTTTACTCAAATAGTGGAGAGGTTATTGTTTCCAATATGTTAATGCTGTTTTTTCCTGCAGGAATACTGTCTTTGAAGTAATCTCTTTGAGTGTGTTTGGTTCAAGTACCATTCTCAGGGGAGGGGGGTGAACTTCTAAAATGTAATTTCCCTCTTACCACCCTTGAATAGTCTTACTATGGCAGTTCTAACCTTGTGCCGTCAAAACAGATAAATCCTCGCAGACTGTATTCTGATAAGATTATCTGCTTAATCTGCAACACATGCATGGAACTGCAAGCAGTAGGAATGCCACTTGCAAGGCGAGTAAATGCAATATTAGCTGGATGCTAATATATTCTAGCAGATAGCAATGATACCAGGGACAAACAATATTAATGGAGCACTGATCCGACAGCTAACAATAACGCAATTTATTACACAAAAAGTTGACTTCCCTGCAGGAGTCCTGTAATGGCCCTTTTCATCAATCTCTCCAGGAACTCAGGAACTGTTTTTGCTACTTTTATATGCATAAAAAATGTATGTTTGGTTGAGTTTGAGGATAAGCATAGTGTGTGTTTATGTGTGTGTGTGTGCACATACCGTGTGTGTGCAGGTGTGTCTGTGTCTTTGCTTCTTAGCAGACATCTGTAAGTGTGATTGTGTGTTGTCAATGACTAATTTAGTTACCAGTCTGCAGGCTCCAGCTCAAGAATCATGCTTTTTACCTTTGATTAAGGTTCTCTGCAGTATAATTTTGACACCTTCCGCCGTTCTACACCACTCAACTCTGAAAAGTTCACTAAAATAAGTATTTTGATCCTACATCTGGCAGCTATTAGGGCTTGAAATCCTTGTCTCTGGCAGTAATTCATAACTTTGCTTTTGATGGATTTGAAAAGAAAAATGATGAAAAAAGGTTTGATTTGTTATATTTAGATATTTCCAAACAGTCTTTTTGAATGCAACAGAATAGATCCTATGGTTCCTTCTCGTTATTTAGTACAAAATAGCAGCTGTTGAAAACAAACACATATTTTGGAGGAAAAATGAATGCAGTATTGCAAGAAAATTGGGTGGGTCTGATACCTATGCTTGATGAATTGATGGGATAGATTTAAAAGATGGCAATCTAACTGTAATCTGATTTTTTTTTTAAAACCAACATAGCAACCAAATCCTGTAAAGACTGTCCAGACAATGTTATTCAAACAATCAAAATTAAATTACAATGCCATTTCATTTTATCATCCACTCCTGTCAGCCAGTGAAGAAAAAAACAGAACACTTCGTATTCACTGCACTGTTGCAATCAGTTAGAAAGAAGAATTGAGGGCAAATACTTTTGTTATCAATACTAGTTTTATGGTTTAAAGTGGAACGAGTGGAACATCTCAGGACTGTGTGAGTCCATTTAAAGTTTATGAATGATGATTTTTATTGTTTGAACGAAGCCCTTGAACTCATGTTTATAGGTACAAATGTTGGGATGATACAGTTTTCCAAGGGCATCCGCATGTCATAAAGTGCCCATCTGTAGCTCATTCAGTCTTTTCATCCAATGTAAGGTTGAGCGATACAGTTTCACTGAGGCTTTACTCTGCTCATTAGATGAGGGCTTTTGTGTTAAATGCAGTTTGTCACAAAATGGACTCCCAAGATGCCAACTATAATAACTTTATCTAGAGCTGCTTATCTCACTGAAGTCATTCCAGCTTCACAGAGATTGTGGATCCCTCAAAAAACTCTATACCATGGATAAAATCCGCAAACAAAAGCTACCCTTGTGCTCTAACACTTCTTACGGTAAGACAGGCAAGCCAGTTGACAGCTTAAGATGTATCCCTTAGCCTGTGATGAGGCCCTCAGACATCCTAAGTGGCTGTATGGTTCTACTCCATTTTTGAAAGTGGCTCAGTTCACATAACTGTTGGTATTAAACTATGTAACTCTTATACAGCTCCTTTATAATGGTCTATTATCTCCATTCACATAGCTTTCACAGAATTTCCATCACTGTAATAGGGCATAGCTAGAAACCCACGAGACAGCTGTGAAAGGCTCAAGAGGCCACCCTGGTTAGAAAAATATTGAAAAACAGTTAGTGGGTTACTGAGGGACACTGGTTTTAAAACAGAGACCTCTGGGCGAGTTCATCACCATTTAGCACACTGTGTTGAAATCAAATGTACTTTTATTGTTTTTTTTACGTTCTATTTATCTTTTTTGTGTTACAAGATTAAAGCATTTATGAATGACCCATGACATCCAAACATAAAAAAAAAAATTAAACATATATAATTAATTAAATGGCTATATTGAATTAATTCATTCTTCACAAACAGGATGATGCAAACCTTGCAGTGTCAAAGTAATTTTAGGAGAAATATTTTTTATCTGACTTTTTGAACAATAAGGTCATAAAATTATCACCAGTAATGTAATCACCGTAAACATTAGAAAAAAACTTGATGTTGAATGATTATCATGATGTGTTTAAAAAAAAAAAAACAAAAACAATCTGTATGAAAACAGAATACTGAGTTGTAATCGGTTAATACCTCTTAACCTTTTAAGCACACCAGATGTGAAGTGTATTTAAAGACAAAAGTGATTACACCTTATGCAGTCTTTGTACAGTATTAAAAGATGAGTTCTGAGGCTCACTAGCTTTGAGATGATGAGAATGATGAATATAATTGCAAAAGGAATACCTTTACTCTGTGTAGAATCAAGTACGTCTGGCATAATGCTGGATCAAGTCTGACTTGTTCTGACACACCGTAAAACCCTCCTGTGCACCAGTTTGACTTATGTTTTATGATGTGTTAAATTTATAACAAAAGGGACTGAATACAAAAAGAAGAGTCAATATATGTTTGGCTTATGACATAAAGCGCTTAATGCTTTTTTGAACGTAACCTACAGTGAGAGGTGCAGAGGACTCCATGGTGGAGGCGGACAGCTAAATAGACTGTTTGCTACTCTGGTGCTACCTTTAAATGCTACAGTGATGTCACATTTTATTGCATTAGGGAAGAGGGGGTAATTGATTGAACCTGATGAATATGATTTTAATCAACTTGAACCATTCTGCGCCTTGTTTAGTTCACCCAGGTTTAATTAACCAATGCTGACAAGTGCACTAGGGATCTTCCAAAATCACACATCTTCATTGACAGACAAAATCATGAATTTGTCCGTGGTGAGGGAAATAAACATTTAGGATATACTCATATATCTTCCTCATGACGTCTTGAATATAATGCAAAATAAACTGTTGATTGGGTTTCTTTTTTTGGCATACATATTCAAGGCTGTCATGCACATTTTGAGCTCCAGTCAGTGGACTCACAAAGAGCCTTGCTTCGCACAGCAAGCTATGGAGGTGCTGTGCCACATTTGATTCCAGCTGCATCCGATGCTTTAATATCAGCTTTCACTGTTTCAGATGGTAATATTTTGATCCTTGCTGCTTGCTACAGCAAAAAAAATCACAAAATAAAACATCAATCATCGGATCCACTTCCTCTTCCTCTACCTTTGCAAATTGGGAGACCTCTGGCTTTAGGCTATTTTAATTTGCTTCAGTCTGGCTCGTGGTTGGTAACTAGCTTATCACAGTGCGCACCAGCTCTGCTGTGAAGAATGCTGGGAGAAACTGTAGTAGTGTTGTCTATGTTGTCTTTTTATTTATTTTCCGTGGTGGCGAACACAGGCTTTTCAGTATTTTCAGCACTGTAATGATGCCACCTGAGCTTATCTAAACACTTGGCTGACCAAAGTAACTTAACCACTCTCATTAGCATGCACCTTTCTGTAGCTGTGGCAACAAGACATGTATGCAGTTAGGCTGTGGGTGGGATAACCTATATGATCACTTAGTTATATGAATACGTATAATTAAGTGTTTGTGTACCTTGATAATCCTGGGTCTAACATAGGTGTCCTGCATTTGCCTGGACAATGTGGTTCAGGTTGTGCTTTAAATCTTTTTTTTGTGGTGCGTGATGCTTAACAAAGTGAAAAATTGAAGCGTGAAAGATTACTACAAGGCATCTAAAAATGAAACAAATGATGTCAGAATCCAAATTAGCGCCATAAGATTTTTCATAAAAGTGAAAATGTCACGTTAATCTCGGTGATCGATTCCACATTTCCAGCGCAGTTGTGAAAGGATTTATAGGACGTGCTTATAATTAACCAAACTTAGTGAGATGACGCCTATCGACTAATCCAGCCAAAATAGCCCACACTTTTCCTTAATAAGATGTTTAACCAATCATATAACTCTCATTCATCTCAGGCTAATGACATCACTGTCGGCAACTTTTAATGTCTTACTGGCTGCTGCAGTGAGAGTCCAACATTTGTCTCATTTAAGGTGCATTTGAGCTATATTTCATTCATTCAGGCATACTGTTTGTTGAATATGTGTAGTTAAGAGATAAATTTGATTGT
Organism: Scortum barcoo; assembly: GCA_023238725.1. NCBI lineage: Eukaryota > Metazoa > Chordata > Actinopteri > Centrarchiformes > Terapontidae > Scortum > Scortum barcoo. Next base: position 11,456,367 of record CM041531.1, read on the forward strand.
GTCTGTCTTCCTGTGGGGCCGCAGGCATTAATAATTATTAGTGTTTCAGTTATTTTAGTTAAATAGTGCAACAGTTTGGATTAAACATACAGGCCATACAAAAGAAAAATGTCTCTTTTACCGTAATATTCTCTCTCCCATTTAGTGTTAGTAAGTGAATATGACAGCTTGTCACAGGTTGTGATTTTCCAACACAAACAACAAATATGACAAAGGGGGGAGAGTAGAGTACGTAGAGTCTATATGCCTTATATCTCTATTGTCACACACCCATACCTCACATGATTTAAATCAAATGATATGAACAATTATGTAATTTTTTGATTATAACAATATAGAGGAAGAGCGAATTTTGCTGGCTGCTCTGTAAAGCTGAGATGTTGGGTGATATTGCTCTGTTGGTTTGTCACGACAAGCTCATTAAATTTGGTAATGTGGTCAGTCATTATTATAGAAATATCGAGTAGTGCAGCTTTAAAGGACATGCATGAAGCTTTTCAACTGCAAATAGCACTGCCATGTTTTGATGAGCAGATTGCATGATGAGATATTGCATTGCATGTTTTAACAGTGCATGCACAAGGATGCACATCCACGCAACTGGGACGATGTGGTAATTCACATTTGGCAGTGATTTGATGGTAGTAATGTGCTGTAAGAGGCAGTGACGCACTAGAAAAAGACAAAAAGGAAGGAAGACCACAAACTATTGTAAACAATACACTTTTCATACATTTTAACGGACACTTTATGAGGTAAGGAATGCATTTCACAAGTTTGATTACTAATACTAATACTGAACTCAACTAGTTACCTACAGTGACAAATTGAGTTTTTAATCTTAATTCTACCATCTGTTCTGTCATTTTTTAACCTCCCATCCATTATAAATAGGTGTTACATCTCTAAACTGTTCAAATGCTAAAACTTTGAAATGACCAAAAAGAATCACATCACCTGCTCTTGACATCTGGTTGGTTTATAAAATATTTTGTTGATCACCTTTGAAACATGACTGGATGTGGCCCCAAGGCTATAAGACATTACAGGCTTCCTGAGCCCCCAGTGTACAGCTTCAGGCCCTCAGGCAGGGTCCTTGCTATTCCAAACATTAGGCCCCCAGGCTACTGCTTTTCCTACCATGGGCAACAATAACACACCATGTTGAATGGAGTCGGTATCAGAATGTTCATACAATGAGTTGTCTTACTTCCCGTTATGGTGACAATGGGGTTTCTTTGCTACTCACTTTCATCTCTTTCCATCTACAAAAAGCATTTAAGGTGGTTGGTGTAAAATAGCTAAGTTTCTGAAGATCTGAATGGTTTTTACCATGAAATAAAAATACAACTTTGACCAAACGTATTATTCAAAGAATACCTTAACACTGAATGGCAGTGCGTCATTCTCAGCCAGATAATTGGTTTCAGTATGCTTTGCTGAACCTTTTCCACACCCAACAGTAATGTAAAAGTGTACCGACACAAGCTGGAGTACACTTTTACATCAGGGTAACAAGATGAGACAAAAAAGGGTGTTAAGTTACTCTTTAAAGAACACATTTGCTAGAATAACACAGTGATAATTGCATTTGTTACACTGTGATGTTGCATATTTGAACTCTATTAATACAGAATGGATGGAGTTTTCATTATCTCCCTGTTTCTTGGTGTACTTTTGTTGTGGGAAGGTATGCATTCATTGAAAATATGTGTTAGCCCCAGCAGTACTCTTATTTTTTGTACATTTTGAACTGGTTCAGGCCTACTATAATGTGCCTGTTCATTAAATATTTTTCACGTCATTATATTCTCGCACTGCAAACTACATCTAATAAGCATTTAGTGCAATTTGCCATCTCTTGGCAACTTCTCAAATCATTAGAGACTTGAAGTTCAAAATTTTTATTGCCTCAAGCTGCCAATCTACCAAAAGATGCTTGAGATGTTACATATAATGCAGTCATTACAAGATAAACATGGAGTGAGACTGCCAGAGAGGGAGGGATTGCATATAATAGCATTTGAGATAATTGACAAACCTTTGTTTTTTGTCTATTGTACACCAACCAAATACGTGGTCATTATAACATGTTCCAACATATTATGATGATCAGGATTTCAGGTTTTTATTCAAGGAGTTCAAAAGAGTGTTCAATTGAGTATCTTTAAAATAGGGTGCTTGTGTGTGGTTCGGTAGGAGTGTTGGGTGGGGGGATTTATGAGGTCATGAGTTCTCAAGAATAATGTCAATAAGGCCTTGATTTTTGTGCAATCGGCATCGCATCGACTGATTCATCTTTTGAACCTCAGAGAAAATGGATTCCAGGTGTCGAGCGAAAAAAGTAAAAAAAGCAAACAAATTAGACCGCTTTCCTCATGTAACTTTTTTAAGTGCTGAAAGATTGCTTTTCTTTCATGCCTAGTAATTCTCATTACATACCACCCAGGGGGTGAGAAATCAATTTGTGAAGCTTAAACACAAATGCAGTTTTTTTTTTTTTTTTTGCGGTCACTATTAAATAAATAAATAAATAAAAGAAATTGAAATAATCTAAATCACTCTATGTGTCATGTGGACAGTAAATCAATCTGTTATTTCTTTGTCCTCAGTGATTACTAAATAATAGTACCTTCAGACTTCTTATGGTTTTCCTCTCACACATTTTTCCTCTCTAGTAGTTTTAACTCTGCTGTTTATATTATCCCCTGCCTTCTAGTTTCCCAGTTATACACAAAATATTCTAACTATAACAGAATGAGTTCTCATTTAGGCCCTAAAATCTAAACACAGGGAACTAAACTGGTAACTCTGTATTTTTATATCTGGAGTGCAAAGTTGAACATGCAGGCCCTTGTCAAAAGTGCTGTTTACACACAAACTTTAAAATGGTATCAATGCTCACTCTCGCTCACTCTCCGCAGTATCGATTCTATCCTTACAATAACGGCTGTACATTTTTTACCCCCTGTGCTAACGAGCTACCTGCACGCACACACACATGCACACACATTACTAGAATATCAAAGCTGCCTCTGCTTTTTGTTTTCTGTACTGTTTTGAGCTAGATAGATAGGTGTTAGTTAGTAGAGGTTCTGCAGAGCTTTTGAGACAGGGTTTGGTCTGTAAGCATTTAACAGGGAGCGATGTGTGAAAATGTATCCAGACAACAAAAGAAAAGACAACAGTATAGGGCACAATAGTAACCAACACCAACAAATCTCTCTGTCATTGTACAGTAAGTGAACTGTGGCAAATGACTAGACAAGGCTAGAAGGGTGATTATCATGGGTTGATGAAAAAAGATTAGCATCAGGGAAGAAGCAATTAATAATGCAGCACTGTGGCATTTTGGTCAAAAAGCATTTTCTAAATGCAGCAGATTGGCCAATATGCCTTCTCTACAATCCCGCATGGCAAAACAAAAAGAGACCATTGGAAACAGGAACACAGCCTTCTGTAAAACTTATACTTTCACCTGTGGCTGTTTTTCTTACACATTCTTTTTGAATGTGACATGATTTTGTACCAGATTCTCTTCAGAAAAAGAGACGGTGCCTTAATGAATCTACTTTTCAGAGGAAATGCCCACTGGATTGCACACAGTCAAATAATCAAATCTCTCAAACAAAGGTCAGGAAAGTTGTTGATATTGATACTGGATGTTTTTGCACACCACACTGCATGCATACGTGTTCTACGTGCAGATGGCATTTAGATTTTGCCCTTGCTGTCGGCCTAACTGATTAGAGTAAATGCTAGGTCTTTACCTTTATGTCCTGGTGGGCGATCCATACCTGAAGGGCCTCCTCTCATACCTATTATATTATATTAGTCCAATTTGACCTTTTTCATGGTGCCCCAAATACGTTATCATATGTGAAAATGATGACGGACTGACAGGAAGAATCCATAAATACAGACACATCTAAACAAGCCAGATATGAGTTATGGAGCATTTTATAAATCAGGTTGTCACATTTTCAAGAATCAGGTTACTTTACTGTGGTATGAGATGTATTTTGAAATCATGCAGTGTCTCATTCATGGTTTGAAAAAAGATGATCTTCTTAAAGCTGTGTTTCCTAAGGCACTGTTTCCTATACGCATCAGGGTGCTATTATGATCATGGCCATGTCATGGTACCATGGAATTCCATGGTAACTAATTTGATAATCACCTCTCTGGGAGAATCTTTACAAAGCATCTTGAATGTATATTTATTTATATATTTATCTTGATTATATTTGTTTATCATATTATGCTGATGATTACATATTGTTACTTGCAAGCTATTTATTTCCACTGTCTGTGATGTGCTGTTCCGACATAATACACAGGTGTTTACTCTGAGCGTTAGTGATGGCTTTGTAGATTATGCTGCTGCTATGGAGACTGTATGCTTTGGCTCTTAATAAGGGAGCTTGATCTCTCCATACGCTGTGCGAAATGAAACGGTTTCACAAATGGTATCCGTTACGATTACGAAGCAAGAGAAAATAATAGGGCCCCACACACTTAATAACAGCTAAAATCATTATACCGTAGTTTGCATTTATGGTTTACATTTCCTTAGAAGACACTTTTTTGCATCATTTAATTAAGCTTTGATATTTCTTGTCTAAAAGTGTACTGCAGCTAACTTGTAACCTCATATCTCAGCAGTTTCTCTGTGATAAATGATTTATTCATTCCCACAGACGCACCTGAGCATCACAATCCAAACCCCAGCACTTTGTCTTTCAACATCTCTCCATACTCCCTCTTTCCCTCTGTATCCCATTCATATTCTAGTGTTCTTTTATACTCTGTTTATTGTCTTCATGTCTCTTATGTTCCCTTTCTACCCCAGCCTCCATTTCCTTCTGCCTCTGTCCTTTGTTCTTCTCCCTTATTCTCCCTGCCTTGTGCTGTCTACTTACTTCATTCACACTGACGGCTGCATCTCTAATAACTATTGAAGGATGGTCACAGTTTTCTCTTTTCTTCCTGACTCTTATCTACCTCTGGGAGCTGGTTGGGCCTACCACATGAGAGATGAATGGCGGATCAAGTGCAATAAAGTATTCTCAGATTTTTGTATTTCCCAACATTCTCAGCGGAGAGGCGCAGGTATGCAGGGGGAAAAAAGTCACTTAGAATTACCCTTTCCTGAGGATGTCGACTTTAAGGCTTTCAGAGTTAGTATTTGTGTATTTTGCCATCAAATAGCCGTGTGCATGGATTTAAAAAGAAGCATTTAAATGAAGAGGAGGTATCAGTTTGTTGAGAGGAAATGATATACAGTATATTATTTGAACACTTGCCATTTGAGAATATATACTGCAGATGTTCCCCTTTCTTTGATGTGTGCTTTCATGTGATCACTTACAAGTCTCTGTGACGCTCAGCCATGGGAGAGGGTCTCCAAGTTTTCTTATTAACAGTATCAACAGCAGCAACACTGCTTGTGGCTATACAAGCCTAACACCCATTGATGCGCGTGTTTTCCTCTAACAGTTACAGAAAATCAGTGTCTTTCAGTATGTTCTGATCCGTAGGTCACCCATCAAAATAACTGTGTGTGGGAGAAGCCGAGCATATGGCACACATGAAGCTTCAGTTGTATCGCAGTGAGCTGTTAACTGTGCTGAAGTCCCATTAATGGCATTTATTGGATAAATGTGAGTCCTGTTTTGAAGCTTTCTATAGATGGCCATCCGTCCACCCATGATGTCAAATAAGAAATTCAGGTATGTTGGATATTTGTTTTCATAGTTTCAGAGAGTTGGGTCTTTTTCACTGGTCAGAGGTTTTAATTTAAAAGCTAAAGACCACTAAAGAGATTCAGAACAGCTACTCTGTTGTCATTTTGTCTTGTCTCCTTGGCCATCACCATTATTTATTACTGAAAATAGAAAAATAGGCCACACGTTACACCAGAGAACCATGGGAAAAATCAATCCAGTTTAGTCACTTTAAGTCTATGTTAAGGTCCATTTGTCGGGTCTAAGCTATAAATGTTTTCCCCATCCTAAAGCCCTCAATTACCCTGTTTGAAAATCTGAGGATTACAAAATGTTGTTGGCTTTTATGGCATTGTTTCACAAGTGTGTTGATTGTTTTAGAATAAGTATGCAGGTGGAGTTATTAAAAATTAAAGTTTCTGCCATTGAAGTAAAATAGATTATTAAGCATTTTATCTGTGTGCAGCCCTCATCCTTTTCTACCAGCTTAGTCAGAAGCTCCGCTAGTTCTTGTTCTATAATTCTTACATTTCTATGAATAATGGAGGAGACTTTCAGAGCGAAGGTGCATCCTGCACTCCTGAAGCCCAAGGTTCCCAATTAGAAGCGTGGATTGGTGCCAGAGCACATGTTTCTCCACTGTATTTGTTGGCACTTTTGAGATATACCCTCCTGAAGAATTAATGAAACCAGCAAACAAAGCAGCGCTTGCCACAGATATTTCATGCTGCCTTCACAAATTTGCCACTGTGCAGCAAGAGATTGTCACATAGCAGGCCCGTGTGCTGCTATTTCTCGAAATGGCTGAGGGAGCACAAATACATTGTCTTTGTAACTGTTCCCTTATGTGATTGTGCTAAGTAAATGACTTCATGCGGCATGTCATCAACAAGCATGATAATGTTAAGTCACAGGGCAAAGGTCACAGTTCGCGCCGCCCCAGCTGAGTTTTGTCGAAGCAAAAAGTCGGCAAATCACAGTATCATCTATCAAAGCAGCTGAAATACTTTTTCCTCCAACTCAAGCAACAGCTCCAGACAAAATGTACAAGTGTTTGGTGTTATCTTATTTTCTGGAACGGGATTATATTAAATGCAGATAAGTTTCTAATATCCTTTTATTTTCTGAGCATCACTTTTTAAACAGCCTTGGCCGAGCAACATTTAGTTTGTACCCCTCAGAAATGTGCTGTGGATTTAAACTGTATGAGAGTTCAGTGGGATCTTGTTCATTTTATATTTATAAAGAAAACATGGCATGTCCCTTAAAGAAATAAAGCATGACTTCTTTGGCTTGCTAGTGAGTATGCTGGTTTTCTTGTTTTCCGAGAATATAGACTCCCATTGAGCACAGCAGCTACCTCTAAGACACACTGTGACAAAACTTTGGAAAAGAAATTGGGTTTTGGGCAAGGGTTCGTGTTACCAGCTGCCAGAAAGTATCTTCTGTTTTTGGTTGACATCCTCATGGCATTATTTGAGGTTTTTTTTATAGTTTTTTTTTTTTTTTGCTGCATTGCTTTTCCTTTATTTTGTTTTTGCATATTACATGATGCCTCCCGTTGTTCGACTCTGTAAAACAACATCACCATTAAAAGCATTTGTGTGTTTATATGCCTGAAGGAGATTAATTATTGAAATCCTCACATCATTCATTAACAATTGAAAAAAGAAAACAATATGACTTGCAAAACAATATTGCTGTTGCACATAGGTAAGCAATTAATACTTTTTAAAGCTTTTTAATTTGAAGATTGAGGGCTAATTTTGTAAATGCAGATTGTTTCCAACAGAGTAGCAGTGCCCCTCTGTGTCTGTTGGTTATAATGGTTAAATAACCATCTCCAGTGAATTAGGTTCAAGTCAGGCAAGGATTTCACATTAGCAATTCTGTCTTGGATGAAAAGCAGTGCTGCTGGAGAATGTGGATTTTTCTGCAATAATCTTGCAACAAAAGTATGGTTAAGTTAGGCCGCTGACACCACTTGGTTAAAGTTGGGAAAGATTGTGGTCATGGTTGAAAAAAAAATATATTTCAGCGCTGCCTGCTGTAATGAGATGGGTCATGTAACCAGTGTTGGAGGCAAATACTTCTCTACGCCCATTCCGTCTCCCAAAACACCATCACGACCTCCACTTTTTTAGCAGAATTAAATGAACATTGCACTACTTGCTGCAATGGCACTAAAACTTGCCAGATAAAGTTATTGCTGTTTGCAAATATGCTGTATATAAATGTTTCTGACCTGCATTACATTTCCCACAATGGTAATTGCTTATCCAGAAATAGGTGCATGAATGTAATTGGTAAGAGGCTGGGAATGTCAGGCATGTACTTGCCCACATATACGCACACACATATGCGCATACACTCATATAGTCTCCACAAAGTCAATAAGACAATTAATATGCCCTTTGAGACACACAAATGGGTCGGGCGAGAAAATGCTGACACACAACATCCTATACAATGCTCTTCCAGTCTAATTATAATGTAAGAAGTCATTGAGCACATTGTAAAACTTTGTCTGTTGCTTGTTATAGTAAAAAGTGTTGTGAAATCAGTCTCAAGACTCAAGATGGTCATCTAGATCTCCTCCACAGTTGTCATTGTTTCCATGACAGCAAGGACTATATCAAAAGGGATGGGAAACAGACTGCTGATTATCAAGTGCTAGACTTTTGTTATACAGTCTGACCACATTTGCTTTTGTTTTCCATTAGAATTCTCATCAATATGCCTGTTTGGATTGATGTGATCAATTGTGTGCACTACCTTCCTACAAACTGTGGTTTTGACTTACGCATGATACAGAGTGGTCACTTTGCACAGCCAAGCTATCTATTGTGTGTGTGGTGTGTGTGTATGTGTCCGTGCCTGCGCTGTATGTTCAATATGCCTCTATTCCATGGCCGTCCAGTGTCCTTGGACCTCCAACGGAGGTCAGCTATCACAGGTCTCTCTCTTCTTCTTTTTTCCTCCCTCACCCTCTCCCCCCCTCTCTCTCTCTGTCTCATTCAAATGCCTGCACTCACCCTGCAACCGTGGCAAATAACTGCCGTCGCCTTTGTAGGTCGGGCGTATTACACAACGTGTCATGTTGGTCGTGTAGCAGGTAGCAGGGCCCAAGGGAGATTTAGTGGCTTTAATTACATTTCTGTTGCTGGCCGTTGAGGAGAAAGGAATTAAATGGGACTGTTTTCTTAATCAGCTCTCGCTCGGTGGGAAACCACCCTAGCTTTCCAAATGAAAAAGTGCATTGAAGCGTAAACTCTATGCTGCATCCAGTCATGCTTATGTGGTAAATAATGGCGCGTGTGTGTATGTGTGCATACTTGCATGCAGTGTGTTTTGAGTTTTGAAGATGGACATTTATTGCCATTTCCATGGTCTGTTCAGTGTGGGCTGTCCTTTATCTGTAGAGTTGGATGGAATACGTTTCTATTGATTGTTGTCCTTGGAAAGTGAACAGATGCTGGCGGTGGTGTTGAAATAGTCTCAGCATTAGGAACATGAACCTTTTGTGTGAGCAGATAGATCTCATGCCGCAGGGCTAGGCAGGACTAAGAATGGCTTTAGGAAATGGAATGCATGATTCATTGGATCTACAAAGCTTATTACAGAAATACAATAGATAATTGTAACAGTGAGAAAGCCAAGCCAATAACAAAAACTGTTCACTGTAGCTCTTTCCCTTCATTTTTCCCCTCAGCTCTTTACTGTTTTCCTCCAGTTCTGGTATGCTGCCACTGATACAGTAGCTCACCTCTTGCATCTCTTTCTTTTCCCTCTGATTCTTCACTCCTTTTTTTTATTTGAGTCCTTTTTCAATTTCCTCTTTCCATTTTACTATTTTATTCTTTCCTTGGCTTCAGCATCCATTTTTCCTCTGGATGCACTCCGAGATGGTCGAGCTGCAGCTGTGAATTTACTGCCCCATCAGGTGCTTCTAATGTATAAAGTAGAGCATATAATGGTTATTGAACAGGAGAGAGTTATGGTGCGTGGTATTTATATCTTTGGCCCCTGAGTCCGATAACATGATATTGAGATTGAGCTGCCCGCCAAGTGCAAGGTGATTCGAGGAATACAGGACACTCACACAGTAAGGACCTGAACAGGGGGAACGGGGATCCTATAAATGAAATAGGGCCAGTGTGGTATAAGATAAGAAGATCCAGGGGTAAGGTAAGTTATTAATCCTTATGTATTATGACATGGTAATATCAGAGGTCAAGAAAGATGTGAAGGATGAAGTCGTGACCTTTAATCCAGGGCTGCCATTGAGGTTAAATTTGACAAGGCTTGACCTTGTTCCCCAGAGCAGAAAAAAAGCAGAGAAGCCAATAAAAGTTAAACCTCTTGTGGGACCAAGATGGACATTTGTGTGTGTTCATGTGGGCATGTGCGTACATTGTGTGTGTGTTCGATATCAGCGGCGGTGTGTTTGTAAACACGAGGGAGAAACCTGAGAGGCTGATGATCCCGTGTTCAGCGCTGACACTAAGAGAAGGGTGCCACAGTGTGGATCAATAGGACAAAGTGTTGGGCGAGAGACGCAAACTGAGGGCAATATATAAAGAGCAACAGAGGGCAAGAAGTTAAAAACAGCTGTATGAAAAAATGATTGTGGGCAGCGATTGGGCATAAAAGAGAAAACAACACAGACTCAGTTTTGGAAAACAAGCGCTCTTGCACAGCTGGCCCATAAAGTGGTGCCATTTGTATCAAAGCTGTTGCTAATACAGGACAAGTGCAAACAACAGAGACAGAGTTTGACCTTGCTTGAAAAATTAATGGCGTGTCACCGAACGTGGAGCACGATATCCATCTCAGAGTTTGACAAAGGGCCTGACTGTGACACCTTGAGGGTTATGAAGATTATTTTTTGTTACGTGTAGTAAATTACTCTTCAAATAAGGCAAAATACAAGACAGAAAATGACAAATGAAAAGGGCACATTGTTAGCTGAGGGACAAACCTTGGGTAAGAGATGTCACCGCAGTGAAATACTGGGACAAAAGGAGACTCAGTGACACTCACTGACTCTTTTTTTCTGGCATGGCTTGATTTGGGGCTGTAATTCTTCAAATGTTCACAAACAAATAATTTTAGATCGGAGTGATGTGTCACTAGTGTTTATCACTGGACAGAGGAATATTTGCTTCACAATATCTTCAGAAAAATAAATCCGAGCAGTCACTCATCCAGAGGAAAAAATATGTCTACAGAGGATGCCATGGTTTATTGATTATGCTGAAATAAATAATACAGCTATTATGTTAGCTTGTAGCCAAACAGTGATGTATAGGGACGGTGGATGCGAGTCAGAAGTGGACCAAAAAAAAAAACAACAGGAAAATAGAGACCTTGTAGGCATTATTTTGATACAGAGTCTCTCTGTGCTTTTCTATTATCCTTGTGGATCCTTTTTGTATGCATGTAATGTGTGCGTGTGTGTTTGGATAGTAGTGGTTTCATCAATGGGAATGGAATCAGGATTGCCCAGGCAGTGCCCAATTTTAATCATCCCTTGGTCAGTTATAGCATTCTAAAAAATGAAAATGCCTCCATTCTCAAAGAGATTTTCTGAGTATTTTCTGTTGTTTCTGCACAGCCCCCAGATTAGGCGGCAGGGCTCTGTATGCCGGCTTGTTTCACAATTTGCTTTCATTTTATCCCCCCCTCAACCGTCCAAATGACCCCCTGCCCCTACTGCCCTCCTTCCATAAACTCGTGCCCCCTTCAAGCCTTTCATCCATGTTGGGATAGTTGACCCAATCAGCCAAACAAGAATATCATCAAATATGTTTCTGGTATTTTCTAACACCAGCAAACCACTTATGATAATGTCTAACTACCATTTCCCATGTGATGTTTCTGTTTTCCTCTTTTGCATTTTTTCGCACAAATATTTCCACCATGTTGATGTGCATCTAGCATTACTGTAACTGCACTCCACAAAAAAATAATACTCATTACTGTGACAGTATGACACAATTTCCTTCCGCTCTGCAATTTAACACCTAAACAGCCACTTTTACTCGTTTTAAGTCACTTTAAAGTGGGAACACCGAAGGCCCGACTGTATCACCTTGCCAAAAAGATTTGCATCGAGCGGCTAATAATGTTGAAATATAGTTCACAAATGGCACAAATGCTTTTCTGTCACACTGCCAGTTTCATTTCAATCTCATGAATTTGTATGACTCTAAAATTACCATTATTTTGTATCATCTCTGCTTGCCTCATCACAGAGTGGGCAAGCATTGCGTTCCGAGTCCAGCTTGGATAATAACCCCAATTAGTTTTTACAATTAGGTCGTGTCAGATGATGATGTCGGTTATCACTGGACTGCAAGACACAGCTGCCTAAGATCCCAAATTTTCAGCGGAGTGGGATTAGTTAGCAGCGTGTGACCATGTGTTTACATCATTGTGAGGTAAATTGACATGCTCCTGATCAGCGACTACTACAACGCTATTTTGCATCTCCACTCTAAGCACTCGTTAAAAAGTTTTGCTGCTTTGCATAATGTGCTCAAGTTCTCTGCTTTCTCATACATTTGGCTTCCACTTGTGCTCATTCCCACTTGTTCTTCTCTCGTCTCAGCGAATATGCATTCCTGAGTTAGGGATTGAAGAGCTCAGTTGACCGCCGAGGCCATTTTGGAGATGTGCGCCAGTGGACAATTATCACCACTTTTGAAACAACAAACAACTTCAGCCCGTCAGCATCCTGACCTGTGTGCATCTGGGATGCAGCATTACTCCTCCTACGGCTTCGATGCTCAGCCAGACCTGAACATCATACTTTTGCTTAATAATGGGACATTTTCCATTGCCCTCCTCTCCAGAGACAAGTGTGTACGTGACTGCCCACCTGAGCTAAGGTGGGAGGCATCATGTGATTTTGAGGTTAGCCCGGTTTGGCAGGCAGATTTGCACCGAGATTTAAGGGTATATTCTGAGCGTTGTCACAACCCGCTGTGAAGCCTCAAGAAGACAAGCTTTTGCTAGTTCCCATAAGCCCCCTTGGACAGAAATCAATACTTTGTCTTCCTCCACAATGCTGACCCAAATTAAATAGAAAATCCATAGAGATGTAAAACAGAGGAAAACAAAAACAACCAAATGAAGGAATAGATTGAAGAATATATACGGCCGGACGTATGACGGCACAAACATCATTACGGCCGTCGATACATAAACAAGTTCAATCACTCTTGAGGTCAGCCCAATGATTATAGACAGAAATAATTATGATTTGTGACCATAATGATGAGTAGAGAGAGCAGTGAAGTTACAGAGAGAGGCAGAGCAACCGCAGGTTAAAACCCTAAACATGTACTACAGTAATCAACATTTTTAATTCAGTTCTCTAGATATCAAGCTACTGATGTGTTTTTATATGATTTTATTAGGTGCACTAGACAAAGAGCAAAAAGCACTTGATTCTTTGTCCATTTGCTGTCGCTGAGTAAAGGCCAGAGTCTGAATAAGTGGGGCATGTTAACACTATAAGCGCCTCTGTTTTCTGTCCATCAACACACTTGTTATTTCTCAAAGGTGTGAATAGGCTTGAGTAACAATATGACAAAGACCAACAGTAGAAATAATTACTTACTCGCTGTATGTCACTCTCGGAGCAGAACAGGCTCTGTCGCACATTTCACAGTAGGCAGTCTTGCTCGGCTCATTGTTAAGACTCATTTCGCCTTCCCCCATGTGGGATTCAGATGAGGGATTTGAACAACATGCTGGAAGTACTTTGGTGAGCAAGCCCGATCTGCGGCCTTTTTTTTTTTCTGGATATCTTCAGTGAGAGTTTATTGCTCTCGACATGAGAAGCCAATAATCCTGAGCTCGAATAAGAATCAGACATACGTCGGCTGATTTAAGGTTTTAAGGTTAGGGAAACAAATTTTAGTGTGGGGAGGGGTTGTGTTTACACTGTCTACTAAATTATGACCCTCTTGAGGCAAAAGCTGCTTGTGCCTATTTTTTATTCCACCACCTATGATCCTCTGTTAATAGCTATAGCCCCCATAAATTATGATTTCGCCTCAAGGTCCCGTTTATCCAACAAGGCCTCATACCTTAGCAGCAAAATAGGTCATTTGTTACAGCATTTTCAAATGACCTAGATGAGCATTTCAGAAACAACTCATATACTCAGAATTTTTCCTGATTTGCAAGTGGATTCTTTGTTGAAAAAAAAAAGAGAAAAGACAGGATGTGAATATTTAATATCTGATATTGAGTGTCAGTTGTACTTACGTAGACTCATCGAGCACATTCATATGAAAACAGTGGACACTTATAATAGCATAGTGGATTTATCAGTAGAACTATTGAAAAATTGGGATATAATGTGCACCATTTTTGATGATCAGTTGAAGTAAAAATAAATTAAGTATGAAAAATGTATCTGTGACATTTATTCAAAATGCTAAACATTGCAGTCAATCTGTGTGAATTCATTTCCCTGCTCAGAAAGTTGCAAATGCCACTGGAAAAGCAGGGATTCCAGGGTTTCAAAGGAAACTCCCTGAATTACCATGAGATCAGACTCTTAATTAATATGCTGATGTAGATAAGATTTACATCTCCTCTATCTTGAGGGAACTACAGATACAGACCACTCCTGTGCTACATGCTCTGGGTGTCCAATGTGTCCCTTTTCCACCGGCTATCTTGATGGAAAAGATAGATGGAAGGGACTTTCCAAGTCGTTCTCAGGGATTTACTCCTTCCAAACCTTTTTCTTGTGTAAAAAAAAAAAAAAACACAGCAGTTTAAAAATTAAGTTTGAGACTCGAGTCTAAGCTGTACCCTGACGAAGATGAAGGACTCATTTGAATTATGGCACCTATTGAAAGGAAAAAGTCAGAAATGCAGTAATGATACAGGCTGCTTTTGAAGTCAGAAAGGATCTATTAAGTCACTAACAAACCAGAAAAGAGGCTATTCAGGGAAATAAATTGGTGGTTTAGGCAGCCATGGCTCAACCCATTCCTGGCATGTCATAAAAATCAGACATCTTCATGAGACACTTGAAACTATCCTTGAAACGCTGACAGAATGAGGACCCGGTATAAATAATTAGCACAGTTTTCAACATGTTTGTCATTAGAAATGGAGAAAGGCTGGCATACAAGGCTACAGATTAGTAGACATAAAGATGACTCCACTTGAAATAATGGACTGAACTGGAGCAGACGTGACAGTGCCTCAGACAGAAAGCTGGAATATAGAAGAAATTCAGTCTCTCTGCAGCTGTGTGTCACTCTGGATCTTTGAGTGGCATTGGCACATTATCGTGGTGTCAGAACAGAAATCCTTCCTCCCCCTTTCTCTCCCTCTAAAACTAGCACAGGTCCCTTGAGGGCACAAAGGAGATGGCTTCAAATTGATAATCACCAGTATTCATTATCGTGGTTCCTGGATTTACTCTTGAGTTCATTTCCTAATTACTTGATTATGTATCGAAAATTATTCATTAATGTTTTCCACTTGCAACAGTTTGCACAAGTCATTAATTACTTTAAGTGTCTCTCGATAAGTAATGATTGGTTTCTTCTCTGATATACCCCCTACTGCTGATTCCTTGTCACATGCTAGTACATTGTTGTACATCAAGTATTGAAGCATTTTCCATTATACTGATGCAATAAATGGATTTGATAGAATGAAAGCCCACCACATCAAACTCACTCTCATAGTTTGACATGTGAGACACTTCAACAAAATGTTTTCTCACAGCAGGCCATTTTTGGCTTCGGCACTTTTTTTTTCTTTTTCCGGGTATCAAGGCAGATTTAGTGTTAAAGAAGTATCAGAAAAGGCAAAAGGACACATATATATGTATATTTTGCGCTGTTTGACAAAACTACAATGTCTAGAAAATTAACCCCTATTAATCAATAAAATCACACAATATTTATTTATTGCTTTAAGTTGTGTCAGTGTAAAACCAAATTCAACAAACAATTGTATTCAATATTTTACCACAGATTACTATTTGTCAACCTAATATAATGCCAGCTCAATTGGTGAGTCCAGTGTAACCTAAAATTTAAGTAAAATGTGTTTACTTTTGTTTTTCTATCTTAATCATAATAATTGCACACCAAAGCTATTAACTGAGTTTGTCTGGTTGTACCTGTCTAGCAATGACTATGATAGTTGCGTCTCCTTGATGCTATGCTCATATATTACACATTTGCAGAAGCAAACATGCTTTGGAGGAAATAAACAAATGAGCAAATTCTGTTAACTGATGTTTTTGGCACCCAGTAAATGGTTTGTTAAGGTTAGGGAAAGATCACAGTCTTGATTTAACTGAGAGTGACTTGAAGCATGAGACGTGACTTTTAACAGTTTTAACCAAACTCATAATCTTTCTTTAACCAAAGTACTTTTCTTACTTAATAACCTCCTCTCCATGACTTGTGTGTAATACACTTGACTTAAGAAAACCTTTCCAGTGATCAAAGTTGAGGCAGGAAAGACTTTTCCTATTACAACATAACTTGGAGAACAAAGTAGTATTACAAAGTAAATACTAAGTAGTATGAACATAATGTTTAGGAGACGGGGCTAATAACTTAATCTACTAGTGTCATTGTTAATGATGAGGCTATTTTTTTATACTAATTGCTAGTCTGACTTTGTAAATATAAGATTTATACCTTCAGTTTGCTCTGAAGACACCAAACGCAGCAGCCTTTTGTTTTGAAGGTTGAAAAGCAGCGTTATTGGGCTCAGTGTAATCTTCACCTCTTTTAAGCTCTGCCACTATAGATCCCAGCATGAAACTAAACTCGTCAGTGTAAAGTCAAACTGAGTATAAAGGAAGCTATTTAAATTTTCTACATGAAACTATCAGAAATGAACTAACATCAGTCAATTAGCATAGGTGTATTCTATATTGCCCTAGTTATATCAAGACTCTGCTAGGCAGTATGTTGTGAAAAGATGATAAACACATGTTTGTTATTGGCCTATGGCCTAATTGTCCATGCTTAAATTCCATGGTGCAATCCAATTACAAATTCCTGGCTACAGTACTGAAACAAAATTAGCATCTAAAAATGTCCAACAGCATGTTGATCAATGTTGATGGAAACAGAACTAAAGACAGAGAGACACAAAGAGATTTGGCTTGTTTACTCGCTAATGTCAGATCAAGTGTGCAGATTCCAACCAGGTAATTGTCTGTGATGAGCATGAAATCACAGTTTAGTCCACACTAAAATGTCAAATGGTAAGTGGATGTGGATTATGACATACAGTTTGAAAACAAGCTGCCCATTCTTTTGATAATCTTTATCTTAGATTCAGTTCTGTACAACACACTAATGTGCGATCAGAGAGAAAGTTTTCATTGGTTTGAATAATGGCAACATTCCCTATTTTTGCCATATAACCAATTTTCCTATGTCAGTGAATGGCAGCTGAACTCCTATTGCTATATAATTGCATGTAGAAATAAAATACCTGAATAAAATAACCCAAAGAAAGTAGTCATTTCTCAAAGATCTGCTGTATGTTTAATAATTGAAAATGTTTCACTTCTGTGTTTTAAATGAAAAATTAAGATCATATTAAGGATTCTGAATGTATCAGTGGTCCATTAGTCCTTTTGTCACTTTCACCTCTATATGGCCTGTGTTTTTATCTTATTTCAAGGCAAAAAAGGGAAAATTTTCACTGCCATTAGAATGCTCTTAGATTGATATTGCATTGCTTTACTTCCTCTTTAAGTGCATTTCAAAGTATGGCAGGCATCCTTTGGGAAAACACAGATGGACTATTTACCATCCTCGTGTCATTTCATATTTTCCTCATTTCACGTGTTTAGTTTTGAATCCTCTCAGTTGGACATCTCTTCCCCTTTTTTCCTGTTTTCATTATTTAAAAATGATTCACCTCAGACATACTGCATGTGACATTTTAGGGCAGTGACTAAGAGACACATCCAGGGCTCGCATGAGACGTTGACAGTTCTTTAAAAGCTTTTATTCAGCTGAAAAAAAAAATTGACGTCGCATGTGGGCAACTTGGGTATTACTGGGTATTTTTAGTTCTGATCAAATAAATCCTCCAAACTGTTTAAGGTGCTGATAACATATGATGAAATGTTTTCTCCTCGTGTGGCTTAATTATTTCATGTTTATTTATTATTGGCTTGAAATGCGCATATTATTGAGCCTACTAAACGTGGACTTTAAGTATGAAGCTGCAGTATGCTGATATCAAAATGTCTCATAAGTAGTCACAATGTTTGCACATTCAGAGAACCGCTGAGAGAGTTTGTATGTATACTCGGTGTTCATCATTGAGTGAGGAAGTGAGCTAGTCCAAACAAATTGAACTGTTTATGTGTGGGTCAAGTTGGGATGGAATAGCAGTTCTGCCACAGGGTTAGGTATTAAGTCAGATAGATTAATACAATTTCATCACAAATATAGTAATACCAATGTGTGTGTGTGCGTGTATGAGGGGTTTATACTAAGATATTTATATTTCTGTGCATCTGTGCCCATAGACAGACCCGTCATGTCTATCTGGCTTTGTTTCTCTCAGGGCAGGAGCGGTCTTTTGTGTACTTACAGTATGCGGATGCATTTTTGCATTGCTACCACTTTTTGGAGTTAAGCAGTTTGAGAGAAACAGAGAGAGACAGAGAGAAAGGGAGAGAGAGTCAGGGGGGAGGACGGGAAGGGGGGGTGGGTCCTCGGTACATCTTGAGCAGATTTAAACAGGCACAGAACAAAAGGCCCGTGGAAGGGAAAGTATGAGGAAAGCGAAGTGTGTATAATCTAGCATACTGTGACTCATCTCTCACCTATTTTCTGTTAAAGATGCATGTATCAGTTTTTTTTTTTTTTTTTTTTTCCGTTCTTGTAAGTTGGTGCTCCCACCCCTCCAGAAGTCGAGAGAGATCACTGTAAAAGTAATTTTGCATCATTTGTAATTCAGAGCACTTCACAGGCCCAGGACAGGGTAGCCAATGCCTGAACTGAAATTAGACTCAGTAAGACAGTAAAGGGAGGAAGAGATGGAGAGGGGAGCTCAATTCTACTTTACACATATCATTTCTGCACCATTTGGCCAAGCTTCTTAGGTTGCACATGTACATGTACAGATCTGCTGAGTAAACTTGATGGTAAAGTAGTTAGTGGTTTGGACACCAGTGTGCCCTTAAATAAGTCAAATGAAAACTTATGCTGCATACATCAGCTAAGTCTGCTGTCCCACATGGTGGTATTGTTAAATGTGTAAACGCAAGTTAAGCTCCGGGTAGTGATGCTTTATCTCAAGTAGTAAATAAAAAAAAAACTGTATTTAATAAAAGGTCTAAAGATGACCTTTAAAATCGTTTTAAAGAAGTCCAAATTAGTCTAAAAATCAAAAAGATGACTGGCTGAGAAAAAGACAAACATCTACTCAGAGAAAGGGAAAGTACAGTAATACAAATTGATTTATATAGACCTGGAATAAACTTGTGCAAGAAGTGGATTTATTTTTTCCACATCACAATATGTATTCATCAGGAGCCAAATTCGGGTCAGCAGTCTGCTCTGTCACCTTGTATTCAGTCAGCTGAGACGCTGGTGTTTGTATGGCTACATACTGTAGCTCCGTGTCAGCCTTCTCCGGAACAACTGAAATAGATGGGAGCTGGTTTTCAAATGTTTACTTTGTAAGTACCTGTTAAGCCAAAATACAGTATACAGTGTCACCTATGTATCATGTACATGTTGCCTATTCACAGACTGGTTACCCTTTTAAACATACGCTTTTATTTTGGAGAGAAGTATCCACTCTGATCTTAACATCTTGTAACTTCACTCAACTTAAAGTCATTCTGTTCATTTAACTTTCCAGTTATTTGCACTAAACAGTAAATGCTTACACCATTTACATCAATGTGTCTCCTCACTAACATGTGATTTGCACACAACAAATGTGTAGTTTTTAATCTCAAAGAATGACAATTGTGGACCAGTCAGCTTATATCCTGCTCCTGGGGCAAACTTTAGGCAGCTTTACGGGAAAAGATTCCCTATCTTCATATATGTCAGGCGCCGTCGAATGTTGCATGTAGCATGAGTGAGATTCTCCCATTGCCCATTGGCAGTCATTGACATGCAGGGCTGTGCTTCAGTGAGAGAAATGTTGTTTTCTACAAGGCTCTCTGTGCACCTGAGTCACTCGTCGAGCAGTTCCTTTATCAGAGCAAAGCAGCAGGATGGAAGAGCACATCTTGGGCTGATAGTGGGGCTGCCGCTTCTGACTAATCCTGCTCACCGCCGGAGAAATAAAGAAATAAATAACCAAAGACTTCAGAAACGAAGGGAGTGAAAAATTTAGTTGTATGGAGAGCAGTTCAAAGGCTTTCAGTCATATAGAGGAGATCACTACTTCTGATCTATAGATAAGGTTGAGACTATAGAGACAGTATATTGGCTTGGAAAGACGGACAGAGAAAACCAGAGATAGTGGAAAGGTAGGTGTGTGTGTGTGAGAGAGAGAGAGATCACATAGTACATTTAAAAACATCCTATTGATTTTGACAAATCAAGTTTTCAGGTTGGCAGTGTAAGTATATTTAATATGAGAAAGCTTCACGTGTATTAAAAGAAGTACATTCAATTGTAATGGCTTCTACATAACCTGCTGGTGTACCTTTTATGGTGTCTGACTTGAAAATCTGTTATTGCATTTCACACCCGAGACACACATTAGTGTGGGAGATGGAGAAGGAGCAGAAGAAGAAATGCGGCAAGTTCGATCATTTTCTTTCTCTATTTTGTTTGTGTAAATCACATTGCGAAGGCTTTTAAAGAGGGAGGCATGCACATGTTTTTTGCAGTTTAAGATGTCCACCATTATAGACTTGGCTTTCATATTTGTTTTTACAATATGCAAATTGTAAAAACAGTAGAAATGTCCACATATAGTATGTTAGACTATGTTTCTTCTGTGCTGGTGAACTGTTAAACAGGATGAGGTATACAAGGTGAGAAAAGCCTTGCTTTGATGGAAATAAAATATGAAAAGGAATGTACAATATAAACAACATTTGAGCAAACACAAGCTACAGACACACTATAAAGATGAAATGCATCGTCAATGTTTAACTGTGGATAACAGGATGTCTTCATGAGCATTAAACCCTCTGAGTCTGTAAATGATGTGAAGTGGGCTATGGCTCCAATCATGTCAGACACAAAGAAAACCTGGATTCAAGTCATTAAAATGGTTCAGTGCTCTATTTTCTAATTTACTGAGATTAATAATAGGCGATGAAAAACATATACTCCAAGGAGTTCTTTAATTTGCTGGAGTTTACAACAATACATTCCACAAGGAGACTCCCCAGACAGTGAATAAAGCGAAGACGAGAGATGAACAGAACTAAACAGAACTTACAGCTGACAATTAAAGAAGTCTGCTCTAATATAACAGCAGATTCTACAAAAGTGAAATAAAAAAAATGAAATGACTAAAAGCTCTCCAGGTCAATTCCTACACTTCCCCACAAACGGAAATGAAAACATTTCAGAGAAAAGCGCTGTGATTTATCTGCCAAAGGCACACAGATGTGCAACATAGACAGCCGCAGTAGAGTGACTGGAGCTTTGGGAAGTATTGTATTTCTTTGTAGTGTCTTTTTCTCTACGATGTGTATTTTCAATGCTAAATAGATAATGTAGCAGTCTCGAGGCCTGTAAGTACCCTACCCTCAGCCGGTGCAGAGTGTGCTGAATATGGGTGATGTTCTGCCCGGAGGCAAACTGTGGCAATAAAAAGCCTTTCAGGCGGACAGGTTGTCAGCACACGGTTCAGTTAGTGATGGTGCAATTGCTGCTCGTTGTGGATTCTTGAGGACTCTTTGACAATGACGGGTGCATGTACGACGTCCAGGAAAGATATGACGCAAATGGTTTGGTTAAAATGGCAGTGGCCATATAGGGTTTTTTTGTGTTAATAAATGTAAATACTGTACTCAACTTTTTTTTTTTTTTTTAAATAACATATCGCAGCAGTTATTAACCTTCCATCTTGTTCATACTGACAGATGTATTCAGAGGGTTGTAGCACATATTCAGTCAAACTTCTATTCACAATTTGCCAGGGGGGAGTGACTTCCTTTGGCATTAAAACTGACTGGATGTTGAAAACTTACTTAAGATTAATAATTTTAATCACAATGGTGGCCCCACTCCAAGGCAATCAAACAGACAGACAGACAGCAACAAATCAGATTAGTTTGGGCCTGTGTGACTATTAGACACCAACTGCTAAATCAAAGTTTTGATATCTTAATGCATGTCACTACTTTTTGTTTTTTTTACGTGAGGGTTTTTTTGTCTCCTTCAAATGTACTATCTGCAGCTGAATATCTACCATCACCAGTCAAACCACTCAGAAGAAAAGCCTCAGGAGTGACATGTTGAATTAACACACAGCTCAGCATTCTTTCCATGCAGATTGAAATAGAAGTCCTGCATCTTCCTCTGGACTTCAGAAAAGCTCAGTGAAAGACATGGTACATGCACCCATTCCCCCTTGCTATCCACTTCCTTTGAAAGGATGACAGCTACATCACAGTGAGTCAAAATTTTGAAGCCAATACTTGGCAGCCCAGCGGTATCTTTTTTTTCTTTTTTTTTTCTTTTTTTTTTTTCCACTGAGAGCAGCGGAAATCAGGGATCCTACAGACATCACAGAATTCACTTTATTTCCCTTGCTGCCTGTGCTCCCTCTGTTGTTATCCTCTGAAGGCTCAGTATGACCCCCAACACTTTGTTGTTATTTTCAATATAAAATATCCATTCAGGGATTACTTGATGCTTCTCAGTGTTTATTCTCTACTCCGCCTACACAGTTCTCACTAAATGCAAGACAAATTGAGCATTTTTGGAACTGGCACTTCAGTAGAAGCATTTGTCAGTATCGTGCCCCATGTTAAAGCATTTGAAAGTTAATACAGCATGTTAGCATGACCATGCTGATTGGTTTAGGGCATATTTTTGGAAGAGCAGCCACACTTGCATTTGCATTTGCAGTTGTTAGCCAATCAACAAACGTAAGGGCAGAATCAAGATTCAGCTAGTCAAAGAGGAAAAAATGACAGGCGGACAGGGACAGAGGGAAGACAAAAAGGAGAGACTTGAAATGGAAGAAGTGTAAGAGTGATGGTCTTGGCTGCTCAGTTAGTTTATGAGATGCAGCTACATGTCTCAATGTTGTGTAATGCATCACTGATCTCCTCCAGCAGACTCACCCACTAAGCTGTGGTCATGCCCACCATCTTCCCACATTTCTCACCGGCTCTCCCGATGGCTTTAGTCCCATGTGCTTCCTGGAAGCCATTCCAGTAAAACCCCACCTCAAAGTACCCCTGCTACACACACATACACACACAAACACACACACACACACACAGGATATAATCCACATAAAATTCATGTTTTCACACGTCCATATCACTCGTGTTGATAGCAGTGAAGGAGCAAAATCATATGACGCAATGTATTACAGCATAAAAAAAACCAAAACAAAACATGATCTCCTCATCTGTGTGTTCAGTGTTCAGTGGCACCAGTCTGAACCAGCACTGCTGTTTACAGTCAGACAGAATGCTTTACAGGACACTCACAAGGGTAAGGCCAGGGTTCTCAAAGGTGAGCACTGCTCCACTGTTAGCCATTTATCACCACTGCAGTGAGGATGGACGAAACATGCCGCGAATGCAGAGTAGCATTATGGGATCCTGGTCTCTTGATGTTGCCAGTGATAAACATTATGCTTGAGGCCAAATGTGTCTTCCGCCATTATTTAGAGGACTTTGAATTGGACTTCCTTCCCCATAGGCTGACCAGGATTACTTATTAAATGGGATGTTTACAAATAAGTATTCATGTTTTTTTTTATGGCACAGATAAAGGATATTATGAATATTGCTTCCTTTAGTATACCATTGAACATTTTTTACTGTTTCTTAAATTGTAATCAAATACCACAAAACGAGTTAGAGTGTCTTTTTGCACATATATACTGTATTTATTTCTGAAATACATCCATAACTAATTATATTGCTTTCAGTTGTTGCTGGTCAATCAATGAGATCATTACAATATTTTGTGAGGTCTTTATCCATTATTCTACTCAGAAATGCTGTGGAGACCCACTGAACTACACTCTCAGTCCTAGAAATGAATAGAAATACTTGGCAACTTCGGATGTCTACCTTTAAAGAATAGCTTATTCATCGTAAATGTTTAAAAAATATTGTTTTGTTGTCAAACCTTCTTTCCACAGTTTCTGCTGATGTACTGCTGGAGTCGCGTCATTTGAGCATTTTGTGTTTGTGGTGGCAAAAATAGACGCATTACAACATGGAATTATCACAAAAAGATGAGGCCAAAACAAAGAGGGACAAACTGTTCACATGTGCACCATTGCAGATAACGAGTTTAAAAGAGCATCTGTTGCCATGGTCTGAAGATGGAGAGGGTACTGCAGTGAGTGAGAGCTGTTATGGCAAATGTGTCCTCTTCAGAGAATAGAGTCTACATTCTGTTATCTGTTAGTGCCCCACAAATCTCCAAACATGACATAACAAGAGCTCTGATGACCAAAAAATTGAATAAAATATACAGAAAATATGCTCATGGAACATCTAGTATATAACGTGTAAAACAGAAGCGTTGATATAGAAATGTGTAGCTCCTGGCTGTTGCAATTTCATCAAGGTCTCTAGTTTTGAACGGACCAATTAGTGATTCCTCTGTGAGCTAAAACAACAATAAAGAGCACCAGTTGGAGCTGATTTCAGGCCTTTCGGTCCTCATTCTTCAGCTTCTTGTCACATATATCTAAAGGACACATTTGACTGCCTTGTAAACACCCCATTTCAAAGTC
The DNA here is from genome assembly GCA_023238725.1 of Scortum barcoo. NCBI lineage: Eukaryota > Metazoa > Chordata > Actinopteri > Centrarchiformes > Terapontidae > Scortum > Scortum barcoo. The sequence goes on from CM041531.1 coordinate 11,481,035, forward strand.
CCATTCCTGTTTCGAGTGGTAGGGCTAAGCAGAAACAATATATCCTTCAAATTCTGACAAAGTCTGTTTAAAAAAAAAGGGGAGGGGGGGCAGTTTCATGATCATCCCTTACAAAATGACATGCTTTCATCCCTGCCACATCCTCCCTTGGTATGTCAATGTATCTATCCCAGCTTTCTTTTGCCCTCCTTTTTTTGCTTTTGGCAGGAAAAGACAGGAGACATGAAACATTTCCCCATTTTTTTTTTTTTTATCTTTGACAAGGCTTGTGAAGACAAGTCGGAGAGAGGAGGTGTGCCATTTTTCTCCAACTGCCAACCAACAAAATATAACAGCTTCTCTGCACTGGAGAGATCACCTTTCCCTCAAAGGCCCAAAGAGCAGCAGCACCTTCTTTGAGACTCCTGAAATGAATGTTGTGAAGGGACGTCAAGGGCATATAGTGTACAGCATACTCAAGCTGCTGCATCTTGAAGTCAGCATCTTATTTAGCTTGTCTAAAGTGCATTTTCTGTTTTGTCTTTTGTAGTTATTAAACGTTAAACTGTTGCAGAAATGTCAGTGAAATTTCATTGTAATTTAGCTTATTTCCTCAAAGAGATTTTGATAACATCATGCTGCTGCCTTCTACCCACTTAAAACCTCCTGCTCACACTTCCCGGTAATAGGCTTGTCTCAGACACAAAAGACTGAACTTGACATCTACCTTGTGATGTCAATGGTTGCTGGCAGGTTGATGGACGGCCAAGAATGGCAGCGTTGCCCCCTCTCTGGCTAATTAGCTCATAGAAGCAAATGAATGCAATTTCAGCAAGGCTAGCGCTTTTCAAAAAAAATTCCAGTCCCCCAGCAGACATGATGATGTGTTCTTACACCAGGCTGGCCTTCTGGGCATGACTATTATCAGGGATTGGAACCGTTTGAATGGGCACAATAAACACAGATGGTATCAAGAGGTCAGTCTGCTCGCCATAAAAGATGTATGAGATGGTAGTGGAATGCTAGATATTCTAAAAAAAAAAAAAAAAAAAAAAATTAATATGACCAATGCTCAAGCTTGGAAAATCTGGATGTAAGTGTGCAACATGTCCAGTGAAAAGATTAAAAGGGCAAAAAAATTGGGTTTCATGGGACCAAACATTTATCAGCTCAGCTTCCCACAGAAGTGGAAGCCAGACGACCCTGAAAAAGCTGCCAGTGTTGCACAGGGCAGAGCAGAGAGTCTGTTTTGTAATGGATGGAGGATTTTTTTTCTTTATATATTCAGTACACATAAACACATCAGAGCACACCTCGCTTGGAGGAGGCGACAGGGGCTGCAGAGAGAGTGTGTAGTGGCATAGAATTACCATGAATAATTAAAAGACTGGTGTGAGCATTCTGGTAGCTCTTTGATTGACTCTGAAAGCCCCAGGAAGAAATTGGCAGATGAGAGCAAACTGCAAAATGGCCAGCTCTTTGCTCTCAGCTCCCTGCCTAAGATTTGCTCGGCTAAAACCTTGAATCAGCAGTGTGCTAGGAGGCCCTTTTTGTGTCTGCCTTCCCCAAAGTGAGATCCAAATTCTGCTAATCAAAAAAAAAAGAGAGAGAGAGAGAGAGAGAGAAAAGCAAAAGAACATAAGTTAGCATGTGGGTGCTGTGAGGTGGCACGACTGGTTTTCTCGGGTTTTTGTGTGTGTGTCTATGTGTGTGTCTGTGGTCATCTATTCATCGCTGTAATTGAATGGCTGGCAAACTGTTCAAGATGTTATTTTCTCATATTCATAGCATGCAGTCACGTAACAGAATTACAAAAGAACAAAAATGGCTGACATATGTCACTGCTGGGGAGAGTGGCCCGTGGGGTGTCATCTGTAAATTTGCTGAGTGCACAGGAAGGAGAGGTCAACAGGGACTGGGGCTTGGCAGCAGCCCCTCACCTTCTCAGAGTGTCCGGATGTGGGCGGCATCCCATTACTCATCCATATCATTTTGCCAAGCCAGCACCAATGTCCTTAGATATGTGACATGAAGGCCATTCAGCTAAATGAAACCTGCAGGTGACTCATGTTGTTCTGTTATAGGCCAGTGACAATCGCTCAAGTAGCCTAAGGACGGACAGTCGTATACTGCTTAGATTTTTCAAGACATGCTTTGTATTGAAGCGCTTTATACTTTTGGATGCTGAGGTTTGCCCGACGCTGATGTGCAACAGGTTTAGCGAACTTAGGGATACATTTTGCTTCAGTCTCCTGTGATTGATTTTGTGTTTCTGCTGTCATTGTCATGGCTATTTCATTAAATCTGCTCACAGTCATTGCTTCTTTCAGATTTCACCAATATCTATATTTTTCCTGTTGCCTTGCATGATGAAAGGACTGAACATTTCACTCATGCAATAAGAAGATTCACTGTCGACATGTTGCCATGGTTAGTGTTCAGGACAAAAGCTGCGCGCTGTATACATTCTGTATGCATGACTTAGCTGAGAATATAAATGGGGGGGGGGGTGGAAAAAAGGGCATGTTGTCCTCTAAATGCACAGTGGATGACTGTTGCCTGAAAAGATTTAGTTTTTCTCTGTGGCATGTCATAAAAAAAAAAAAGTATGAACCATTTACAAGATCACCTGATGGTAAATACATGTCTATTTCGCAAATATTACTGAACCACAGAGGGTTCGAATCAGTATTGTATTCTAAATATGTCGGTCATATTGTATTAAGGAATTCTTTGATTTACCCGCCTCAGGTTTTGCTTAGGTTTGATTCAACATGAATGTTTTAATCATCCAATGTTAGTAAATGGTGGCTTCTGTAAGTTACCATCACCTTAATATTTGAAAGCGTTCATTTAACAGATCTAAAATATGTCCAGCTACACTTGCACACAGTGAGCTTAAGTAACACCACCAGACATAACACAGAGCTCCCAAACATGCCACTCAACACAAAAGCTCCATTCATTGACAATCGGCACTAATTAAATGTCAGATGGCTGCCTACCTACCTGACTGCCTGACCTGAATTTGCCGTTTGATGCCCCTTTGTGTGCTGTGAGGAAAATAGCTGGTTGCCAAGGAAGATTCCTCTTAGAAAGGTGGTGCAGTGAGACACAGTTTAGACTTCTGAAAGCACATCTTGACTTGTGCGTGGCCGTAAACAGGGGAATTTCTCAATGAAATGTTTGCACGCATAGTTCAGATTCTTTGGTTCCACCCCTGGCTCCATATTAATGGGATCTGTGTTTGTTTGCCTATTATGTAGGATAGATTTTTAAGAGCATTTTTTTTTTTTGTGGAGGGGTTAGTGTATCTCAATTTGTTTGGAGATAGTCTTGTCTGCCACATAACTATTTTCCAGCTCTTATTTGTGAATTTCATTTTCAGTGTTCTTTTTGGCGGTACAGTGGTATCTGCAGAGTTTCGACATGTTTTTCTTCTCCTGGTGAAGAATGTGCACCTTCTCTATGCGTCGCCAGCGTCCCTTTCTTTCCCTCCCAGTAGCAGCTGTGGTTAATCAGACGCTTTGCATGCCCGCCATCCATCCTAAACTCCCTCTCGTAACTTTTGCCTGCTCTATAACAGTGTCACCCTATTTTCTACCCCTGTACGGAAGGTAAACATATGTCACTTTTAGCCATCGCAGTCGCATAGGTCAACTGCTCGTCCATTAACGGAACACAGTGACAAGGACAGCGACTCATAATAAATACAATAAATACAACAGCAGAAGGGAAACGCTGAACATCGTCCCTACGAGAAACCACTTTCATTTACAGAGAGATGTTTGGTAGGGAATGTGCCATTGTTCGGGCAGTTTGGTTAGAATTTCATATCTCTTCTGCTTTCTACTGAGGTGTGAAAGGTTTGACAGAATGATAGAACAATAAAGAGAGGTAGGCTGATACAATGGCGGAGGTGTGAAACATTGCTATATGTCACTGTCAGTCATACGTCATTTTGCAACCCGTAGTAGCTATTTGATTGCGAGCATCGACACCACAGACGACCCACAATTTTCCACAACTTCCATATTACCCCGTGACCAGAAGAAAAAAAAAAAAGGCCTCTGGCAGCCTCTGGCAAAATATGCCTTGAAAGTAGCTTTGGCAAGAATGGAAAGTGTGTGTGTGTGTGTGTGTGTGTGTGAGAGAGAGAGAGAGAGAGAGAGAGAGAGAGAGAGAGAGGGAAGGGTGATGTGAAAAGAAATAGAAGAAAGAGAGAGAAGGCACTGTAGGTAGGCAGTGAAAGTAATGGTGCTGTTTATGGATTGGGGCTATTTTGTACATCAAAGTACACAGAAAAGGAGAGAGAGAGAGGCAGAGAGACACTGAGGGAGAGATAGAGGGAGGGGAAAGTCTGCTGCAGGCCATTTGATTGTCATTGTTTCTCCTAGGTCATGTGGGAGTGCATACGCCTTGTTTTTATTCTTTTTGTTTTCCCTCCTCTGTTCTTCCTTTCTCCCCAGTAATATCAAGCAACACTGTTGAAAATGCTATTGACATAAGACTATAACAAGCACAGCTAGCTCTTCTTTGTTGTTTCCATGGATCAAAAACTCCAGATTGCTCTGTGTCCTGCCTCTCTCTGTGTCTCTCTAATATGCTGTGTGCGACCTACCCTTCTAAGCCTTTCATAATCACTTTAAAGTAGTCAGTCTTAATCGCTTCATCCCTTTCCTTAATCTCATCATACCTATTCTTTAATCTCCTCAGAAAAATACTCTGCATACACAGTTATTCTCAACATAATCATTATGGATATACTGTATGGTCTAAATGCACATGTTTCATTTTTTTTTTCTTTTGGGCTCCAGATTTGATTTCATTATTGCTCGCTAATCTGGCTAACCACCAAACATCTGTGCAGGTACCCGTAGACGCACACATCCACACACACACACACACACACACACACACACACACACACACACCCTGACAAAGAGACGAATGTCCAATTTATATCTGAAAATGCATGGGATATGCAGCTGGCTGTCCTTTTCACATAAAAGGTTAATTTATGTCTCAGAAATGATGGTTCCTAAGCCAAGTGACAAGTGCAGAAATTCAATGGGAATTAACCAGAGAAGGTTTGTCATGCTTTTACGTACATTTACACCCGTGTTAATCACAAAGTCGCAAAATGGAGCCTCTTCCTTTTTTTCTTGACTGTGGAGTGTCCTTCAGGTCTCCTTCCAGCGTCATGTGTGAGAGCCTGTCCAAAGAGATTTGACAAGGGCCCTGCAAGGAGAAGGAAATAAAACCCAGAGAGATGAGGCAAACATATTAATCTTGTTAAGTTAAACGCCGACCCCCACCTCCTCTCTCTCCGTGCTCCTCCGCTCCACTCCTCTCCCCATTCCCCACCCAGATAATGTGCAGTGCTCACAGTGAAAAATCAGCTAATTTCAGACCACGACTCAGTCTGGCTTACAGAGGCTCTTAGGGTGGTGCTGAGCTCTGTGCTACTCCTCCATTAGTCGTCCCCCACCACTGTCTCTGCCTTTGTCTTTGTCGCCGTTTCTGCATCTCTCTCTCTCTCTCTCTGTAACAGACAGACACGAGCATATTCATTCATCAGTCCCTGTCTCTCTCTCTCTCTCTCTCTCTGTCTCTCTCCGAGCACACACTTACAGGAAAACACCCATACACATTTATCTCGGCCTCCATCCTCGGTCCATCTGTGACCTTGAGATGTATGATGGATGCGAATCTCTGATGTAAGTGAGTTTTAAGTTTTAGATTGACAGGGATGGAACGTATTGATTCTGTTACTGGGGGAGAGAGAAGGAATGGGGCGAAAGACAAACATACAATCGCACAAATTACAAGGGAAAAGAGAGGGAAAAAATTGCTTCTATAGAGTGTGTAGAGTTGATGGACAATGTTTCCCCCTTGTGGTGCTGGCAAGCAGGTAGGATGTATTTGTTGTGTATCTTTAATACCCTAGCGGAGCATCTGAGGAAATGGGGGTTGGGATCTGCTGAGTGCAATGACTGTGCTCCCCCCACCCACCCCGAGAGTAAAAAGGGCACGGAAATTAAGACCTGTGTTAAATTCCGATCTCTCTCTCTCTCTCTCTTTGTCTCCCTGACTAACCTGCTCTCTCTCTCTGTGTGTGTCTCAGTTACTCCTCGTACAAAAATCCAAACATCTTTAATTAGCATGGAAGAAAACATCAGCATTACAGGTGAGATTCACACCAGCCAGGAGCTTTATGTCAGAGTGAGCCTCATGCCAGGCTCGAAACACACAGCCCTCTATCTCACAGCTGCACCCCCGATTGAACCATTTCACAGGTTCCAGAGGGCCAGCATGCATGTTACTTAATTTAAAACCTGATTTAAATATATTTAAATACAAATGCGTGAGTTGGTCCGTTTTGCTAAAGAAAATGTTTTAAACTTAAAAGTACATGACCTTTTCATCCAGGGTGACGAACAAGAAAGAAACAAACTGACTCTGCCGGATATCTAATTTTTACTCATCTGTAAGTTGAGCAAATTGAGAAATCTTATCAGTCATCGCTGGCAGATGTCGTACAGTCAAAGAGAAAATGGCTCTTTGAATATCACTTGAGTGACTATCTCTGCCATTCCGTGCTTTCTAGTGGTACACTATGTTGTCTCCACTGAGTAATGAGATTATTCTTTTTGCTTAAGTGACCAGTGAAAAGCCCACATCATGTCATATCCGGACAGATTTCCTTTTTGCATCCTGTGGATCTTCTTGCTTCTGCAGAGCAATGGAGGTCAGCCCACTAATGCTGACCATCACTTTTCAGAGGGCACACGAGTAAGAGAGGGACAGACAGACAGAGATGAGGAGAGACAGAGAAGCAACTGCGGCAGATTGGAGAGAGCTGAGTATTGAACCGTAGCATCTCTGAACCTGTGGCAGCACTTTGCCATTGGAAGCATACATATAGTTGAGAATATGCAGAGCTAAAAATGCATTGAAATTTTTTTTTAAACGTCTATTGAGTTGCATCTATGATAACATTTCAAGCAGCATCTATCTGGCTTCATGGTTTACGTTGGGAATGTATCTGAGCTGACCAACAGACGGAAGGGAGACACATCAGAGCTCAACCTTGTGTCACTTGGCTGTTAACGGTTGCTGGTGCAATGCGTGTGTGTGTGTGTGTGTGTGTGCACGTATGCATGCGTGCATGCATCTTCACCAAATGTACAAGCATATGGTCACCCTGTGTCTGTAGAGACACCATTAATGCTGCACGGTGCTGAGAGCTTATACCGATGCCTTGATGGCACAGCCTGCTTCCACCATTATGCTACTGGTTTTAAGCTCTTGATGACACAGTACCATGAAAGATGGAGATAATTCCTCAAATGTGCAAGAGAGATGGGGCAGATTATCTCTGCGCACATATCTCTGCGCTGCTGTAACTTAGTACCCATGCTTTCAGTATCTCTGGCAGCCTAATGTTCAGCTGCATGCAGCTGAAAGCTTTAGTTTATTCATGATATCAGAACGTGGCACTTTTCTGCAAGCTTTCCAAAAAGAGTTACATAACTAAACAACTGCACTGCTAATGCTGCTAACATCAACACAAACCACATCCAGTCCGACATTAAAGTTAGAGAGAGACTATAGTCTTGCGAATATATGCTCTTCAGTGACCTCATATGAGGATAAACTCTATTTTAGGTCAGAGAAAATCAGCTTATTATAGATTGCATAAAAGTGTCATTTCTCCCGGGAAAACTACAGTAAGATCAAGTGGAGGCTGACCACTAACACTACTGCCAGAGAACTGGGGCTGTAAAATAGGGCTGCCTGTATGTGTGTGTATGTGTGTGTGTGTGGGTGCGTGTCTGTTTATAGTGTAGGTAGAGAGCAGGGCATTTGTCTAAGAAGTATAGATGATAAACGGGAAGGCTTTGTCTTACCAACATCAAAACCCTCAGCTTCACTCATTTATATATGAAAAACCCCCCTTCATCATTGTTTTATATCTTATACTCTCTCAAGCGTCCAGTTTTCATTCTTGATAAAACAGAATACTGACTATTAATTATTACTAATACATCATGAGTGGATCCCCAGAGACAAAACACTGAATCTCACAGTGGTTGTTTGTTCTCTCGTGGACACATATATTCAGTAGTAGCTGATTAGGACTTGCACATTTAGACAAGAACATCGAACTATTTGCGTCAAATCAATTTCAGGTCACATAGCGTTGGAATGTGCATTTGAAAATGGATGAGTTTGAGGAGACGAATGCTGGAAGGTCTCTGAGAGTCCAGTAGAAATCACAGGGGGCATGACATCCTTTAGCTAAGAGAGAGGCAAGAACCCTTTCAAGAACAAGTACAGGAGAATAATTGGAGTACAAGTGCTAGACTCGCATTACCGGATCATGAGGGTAAGTGCTTGGGAGTTTGTGTGTAGTTGTGTGTGTGTGTGTGTGAGTGTGTGTGGACAGAGAGGAGGAGAAGAGGCAAGAGCACAGACAGACAGACAGATGAAGATGGAGACATAAACAACGAGAGATAGATAGCGCTAAAGGTTGGCAGATACCTTGGGAGGTCCGAGCAAAGGCAGTAACATGACCTGAAACCAATGTTTCACTGCTGTTGAGCGAGAGAGAGAGAGAGAGAGAGAGGGACGAAACCTCATGAGATGTGTCTGGGTTCAACCGTGAGCTAAATGCCCAGTGTGTGAGTGTCATTGAGAGCATTTACCCTATCGTACCTCCCAGAGACTAATGGAAATGTTTTTGTTGTGTCACTCATTGCTTCGGTAATGGTAATCTGCATCCACACACAGCTTCCTCCGGCACACAGGTTAATACTTCTTCGAGAGACGACAAGTATGTTGAAATAAATCCTTTAAAATGCACTGTGCTGCAGAGTGCAAGGTATGTGTGTGGTTTTGGTTTTTTTTGGTTTTTTTTTTAACTTGAGAAGCCAACATAAGTCAACATAGTGCAAGTGCATGTTGTTTATCTTCACTCTCATTCAGCTCTGATGTAGTAAAAGGTGTTTGTGAGTTTCCTATGGAGGAACACGACATGCATTCTCTGGCGATATCGAGAGTTTGGTTGTTGATCAAAGAGCAAAAAAAAATATGAGAGTGTAGGAAGCAAAGAGACTATAAAAAGTAGGAAAACTGTCTGGTGTATGTTTTCAAAGAAAATATAACATCTACATGAAAAAAAAAGTATAAATGGAATTTACAACAGAATTACGAGACACAAGAAGAATCCTCTGTAGATGAAACATCAAAGCTTATAGGATTTCTCGGCTTGCGGAGGCTACTAAGAAAAGCCAGGAATTTGGCTGGATGTCTCTGCAGCAACTTTAATTGTGGAACAACAGTTACCATTGTTTATGGACAGGAGGATTGTCAGTGTTTTAATCAAGGACAGGAGACTGGATAACATGGAACTGGTCAGCTATTTGTCAGGAATATGTAGGTGCGACACAGCCTTAAAATTATGCAAATTGTACAAATAAATTTGCCGGAAATGTAATACTACCCACATAATATTTCTGTCTGCAGGGAGAAGTTTTTCTCTTCACTGCCAACGCACAATTTTCATACTAAACTGCAAATGTTCACTGTCATTGTGTTTCATTTGTTTTCCCTTCTTGAGTACCACTTTTATAAATTTGAAGCACTTGGTTAAGGTTAGCAAAAGATAAAAAACTGTTAAAACTGAGGACTTACTGTAAAGCATGAGGCCGGATGCGTTGACATAGATTTTTCCGAACCCTATGAAATCATTTAAATCTGTAAAACATTGACTTATTAGCACCTTTTAAGCTGACTTGCAAAATTACAGATCAACATTATCACTCATTTTGAGTCATGTTTCTGGCCACCTGATAAAGTCTAATATTCACTCTGTTTTTGGTCTCTACCAAATCCTGAGGGAAATATCCGGCTCTTTAGCTTTAGCTGCCTCACTGTATTCACCATCTAGCTGCTAACTGCGTCTGTCTGCTGTTTGGTTCTGAGCAGGTAGTGTACCGTGGGCTTTAGGAGCTTTTCCACTGCAAACAGCAGCCTCCTGCAGCTGAACGTAACACTCCGAGAGTGAACAGAAACAGTCAAGATGTGGGCCTGACAGCTGAACAGTGAGCTGAAACCACAGATTCTCTGTAGGTTCATCACTACAAGCAACCCATTTCACGCTGTCACACCAGTAGCACTTTGTTATTTGATTGATTGCATTAAGTAGCATAAATCGAACAACATTTAGTGGGCTCCATGAAAGCTTTGGTCTGCTGCGTCAAAGTCTTGTGCTTTCCCTAATCATTCGACATTGACCTCCTGACGGTGCGGTACAATATAAGGCTGTCATTCTTCTTCACGTAATGCACGCAGAAATGCTTTGCCCCAAAAGTACAGATGCTCTGCTGAAACATAATAAAATGCAGGCGATAGGCTTGAATGTTGGGATGTAAGGGGTGTAAGTTTCAATGCAAAGGAAACAACAATTTGCACAAGCCCCTCGACATTATGCCAGTCCAGTAGAGCCCGGCCTTTGCACACAGTCTGTCCTTCTCAGTTCTCTGAATGAACAAAAACTGTCAGGTTTATGTCAACATCAAACATTACTAACAAGGATGCTAATTTGTTGTAAAAGGCCACAAGCCTTGTTGAGAGTGTTGAGCGAGAGAGAAGGGTGGAGAGGGCGAGACAAAGAAAGATGTACTTGCCATTGCGAGGTGATGGCACAGAGAGAGAAATCCTGACTGAGAGAAATAGATTCTACTCCCACACGGTTACTACGTGCTATCTTGTAAAATAAAAAATAAAAAAATACATGTAAGTCAGAGGTGTGTACCATGTGTGTCATGACTAACGTCTCTAGCATTTTATCCTCTGACCGAGAGCTCAAAGTGCTATTAAAGCTCAAGGTGTTACCACATGAAAGAAGAAAATCTTTTGAGTCTATATTGCTGCAAAGTTTGTTTCAAAATAGTGCCAAATACAGTGGACCAATTTAAGTATTATTTTGTAATTCCTGCAACCCTTCCAGTCCCTTCCATTGAACTATGTTGTTATACAGTGACTTGGATTATACTGACTGTACTGAATATATGCTATTATTGATATTGACAGAATAAGTTTAATTATTTATTTACTATCCATTATTTATGCATGTCTTGTTCCATTATTTGTCTTCATCCTTTGTATGCTCTGTGGCAGTATACAGTGGATCCTTTCCCTGTATTGCCAATGAAGCCGATTCAAACTGAACTGAACTGAGAGAGACAGAGATAGAAAGAGACAGAGACAGAGAGACAGGAGATATTGATAGACTGATAGAGTGATCTCTCTCTCTCTCTCTCTCTCTCTCTCTCTGTCTGCATGCTGAACTTCATCAGCTGACAGCTGCAGTGAAGGGTTATCATGATATCCAGACACTCAGCACCTTGGAAAACAAAGGATTTTACTCTTAAAGGGCTTACCTGGCTCAGTACATATTCTTGAAACACATGTGAAATCTTGGCCTTCCTCCTTTCTTTTTTCTGTCTATTGCCCCCTTCACTCTCTTTCTCCTCTTTTTTCTGTCTTCACCCTTTTTCTCTTTTCCTTTTAAATGAAAAAAATGTCTTTGTTTGCTTAATTCTCTAAGTGATCATACCATTGGATATTGCGTACGCAAATAGAGCCCATCAAACTAATGTTTGAGAGACCACTGTTCACAGCTGTACTGTTTGAATTAAGTACAACATCATTTCCCAAGACAAATGATTAAAAATTAAAACATTTTTGATGTACTTGAGACAAATAGCATTGTAGGAGTCTCACTGTTTTACTCCCTCTGTGGTTTGATAAAAGAGAGCGAATACTTGAGATGATTAAAGACCAAGACCTCTCTAGATGTGCATTAATTAGCCATAGCAATTCAGCAATGGATTGTGATCACCTTGGGTAAATGTTCAGTCTGCACTTGTCATGTTAAGGTGCAATGTAAATCCATTTGTATCTTTGGTGGTAATAGAGTTGGAAACAGCCATGCCTTGAAGACAGCTTTTCTAAAAATCTCTTTGATGTGTTTGCACTAGATATTATGATTAGCAAGATTTTTTGGAGGCTGGAGCACTGAGATGATTGATCCTTAGAAAGTGACCCTTAAGATGAAAGCCACTGATGAGTGAAGGATAAAAATCCTCGGAGCTGTCCTCCACACTGCGAGGGAACTTTGTCCTCAGCTCCAAAAAAAGATTTGGTTGGAGGTCAATCCTGAATCTTTGATTGTTGGTTTTGATATCTAAATTGCCTTGTGAGTCATTGTCTCCACATGAAGCAAATTCATAGAGCTTTACTGATATTCTTTTCAAAGTGCGGACTTGGCTATTGTTATATTTTGGTAATATTTCTTCATGTATAATTTATAGCACATGCAATGTTTACCCAGTGGGCCTGTACACACTGTACAGATACAGATGCAAACACTGTAAAGGAAAATAACACCAATATATAACCATTGTAGAAATGTGCATTGACAATAATACATTATTTTGAAAATACCAACATCTCTTTCACATTAACAAATATCGAGAGAGGCCCATTTTTCAAGCATATAATACATAAAGTACATTGCCTCTCTGGAATATTTAATCATATTAAACTTATAGGTCATCAAGCTGACTACATTATGATGAACATTATTATTAGAAATCTTAATCTACTTAAGACAAAAAAGAGATTATATCTTGTATTGGTGAAATGAAATAAAAGGTATGCTTGTCCCTTTTGAACCACTGTCAACCTGTCTTTTAATATGAGTATATGGAAAAAAAAAAGGTTTCCATCGTCAGGCAGAGATAGCCGTGATTCTCGTAGATGTGTGTTCTCATATTAAGCCTGTCTGAGGATGTGGCCACTTGTCAGATCAGGTCACTTTAATTGATTTATCTGCTTGGCACAGCTGCGTGCGCACTACAATCTATCTTGTTTTAAAATTCAATTTGACTGGCTGCATCACAACAGCTCCCCAACAGAAAATCAATACGCAGCACATATAAATATCTATGTATATATAGGCGGGTAGGTAGGTAGGTGGATAGATGCCTTTACCTCGACTCATTTGATGGTCATAAAGTGCCAATCTGGGATGGAGTAAAGAGTCATTTGGGAGGGCTTTTCTTTCACTCTCTGACCCGCACATACCGGAGCTTTTTGCCCAGCGCTTCTCAAGGTCAGACAATCTTTCTGAAGCGAACTAGCCCCTTCTGCTACCGTGCAGTTTTACTTTGTATTTTCCTTTACCTCAGTCGTTTCTATCTACCACCAAAACCTGCCAGGGTGAGAAGCATTATACACATCACTACCCTTCAAATAGAGACAGGAGCAGGAAACTTGCTTGGTACTGGAGAGAGACAGAGCTTCACACTATCCCATTCTGTCTCAGGAGAAAGTCATCTGAATTCATCTGAACAAGGTTTTCTCTCTTTGTTGCTTCTTTTCCTACAGTAACTTGTACCAGAGCACCTGGTTTCTAAAGTGTCTGTTGGAATACCTGCTGCGCTGAAAAGATCTGTCAGTCATTCTTAGCTTTGAATCAGCCTCGACTGTTTTTTAGGATAAAGGATCCATTCCAGCAAATTCTGAAATTAAAGGTGGTAAGCTCGCATGCTTGGTGTCTGTTGTTGAAAATCTTTTTACTGAATCCTTTAAAAAAAAGAATAAATGAATGAATGATGAGGATGACATATCAGGCATTTTTTAAACAAACATAAACAAAATCTCCATACAGTGCCCCTTGATTTTTTTTTTTATTATTGTTTTTGAGATGTACACTGTATGGTACATTTTAGAGAAAAATAAAGAAAAATCAACTTCTCGATGCTCTCTGGTGCACAAAATATATAATGAAAACACCATTTCTGAATGACCTAATATATAGTATTTTTGTACTTTTGTACTCTTATCAGCTGATATATACACACACCGATACTGCCTAGCCAATTAACTGGTTATGCACCACTCATAGTACTTAAAAACAAAATATAAGATTAATATCAGAATACTCATTCATGGCTGTCATTTGCATAATCAATATCTGTGTAATATCTGTGTGAATGTAATTTCTAAACTCTGCTTACTTTTCCCAAATTAATAATGTCAGGTCAATACTGGAATAATAATGGCTACTGTGAAGGTCTGCCTAAGAATGTTTTACTCATAGTATGAAACATTAATACTACTAAAATATTCAACCCAGGTGAACAGGAATAAAATGCCATCTTACTGTAATTGGGTATTTGATGTTATAAGCCCAAAATGGATGGGAAGACTAAAGTGATATAAAAAAAAAATAAGAGGGCAGCCCATCTTGTAAAGAACCCTCAAATGTGGAAATGAAATTAAAATAGCATTTTTAGAGATTGTCATGACCAACTACATGCTGAATTCATAAATCTTTGGAAGTTCATTTACTGTACCTTATATACTGTACTGTAATAAAACCCTAGTTTATTATTCAGTATGCATGTTTTAATGTAGAATATCTTCATAACACTTCTCCCCTACATTTTTACTTCAATTATGGTCTATAGTTAGTATAAAGTCATAGTAAAGCTCGTATTATTGTTAATGAGATGCTACTGTACATGTACTGCAATATAAAGTTGTTTTGTTAAAAATCAACCATTGTCACAGATTGCTTTTCTAAAGAACTGTTGTTCTTTAAAAAGTTGATTTGATAAATGCTGCAGAATTTAAGTCAAAATGTATAAATGTATCTGTAATATCATTCATCCAGACTATTATAATTACATTAACAATAGGCTGGAACTTTGTAATTTGCTTGAACTGTAGCACAATTACAGTCAGACTTTAATATTTGGATTTACTAAATTGTTTCATAAAAAGGTAATAATGATGCATTATTAGCGAACAGGGAAATCATCCCTATCCCAGACATAATCTCAGTGTCAGTGAAAAAAAAAAAATCCTGCAGTATTTTCCTCTCTGCCTGATGATGGGATCGATAAGATAATGAAAATTACCATTTCACCATGTGGAACAGATGGATATGGCGAAAGCAAAGAACAGAGGATTCTTCTATATTTCAGTGTAATTTCTTCGTATGTATCTGTGTAATTTCCCTGGAGCTAAGTAGACACATCAGTGTCCAGTTTGCGCTCCCCCTTCACTGCACTCACAGGGTGCTTTCTCCCTTGTTCCCCATACACAATGGATAAGCTTCTGGCTTTGTCCCTCTGGGGCTTTTTGATTCACTTGAAGAGAGCCAGAACAGACACCTCCAGCGATGGCAGGGCATAGCATGTCTGTGCAGACTAAACACGCTCTCTGTAGAAGTCATCTTTGCTTTAACTGATCAAACAGCTCAAAGGATCTAAGGGTGCTTATGAATAGAAAAAAATCAATATATGGATCAGTCATTGTTCAGTGAGAATTGTGATGATAAGTGATGATTTTTTTTAAATTATTTTATTGATGTAATTTAAATAGCATATTGAAAATAACATTTTATTTGAGTATGCTTGGGTTATAGCTATACTTGGGTATAAGAGGTCTAAGAGACTCTACAGTATTTACTGCTGCGCTTGAAAAACAGTGTCAATCTGCAAGTGTGAGGCCAGCATCTTGTAATGCAGTAATGCCCAACTGTGCTGCCTTTAAAACAAAAATAATGAAG
Organism: Scortum barcoo; assembly: GCA_023238725.1. Taxonomy (NCBI): domain Eukaryota; kingdom Metazoa; phylum Chordata; class Actinopteri; order Centrarchiformes; family Terapontidae; genus Scortum; species Scortum barcoo. The sequence continues at coordinate 11,496,666 of CM041531.1, forward strand.
GAAGGAAAAGAACAGCTACAATGTGAAAAACAGCTTTAAGAAATCAGTCTTAATATAGCAATAAATTGCAGTGGCTCACAAAGCTAAATGAAAAAAAAAAGAAAAAAGGCATAGGTTTAAAATTCCCCTGCTTGTTTGTCTGGCTGAGCGGCCTTAATTTGGTTGTATCACATTTATGCCTCATGGTTGATACTGAGCGAGATGAATCATTGTAAAATATGAGCCAGATCAGCCGCTTGTTTCCTGGAGGTAAAAGCTTGTAAGACCGCTGGTAAATACACCCAGAAGAGAGAATATCCTCTGAGACAAAGTAAAAGCATTAGAAACTGATAAGAGAGGTAGGGGAAGGAGGATGATGCACATTTCTCCGGGATTTTTTTTTTTTTTACTCCTGATAGAATATTCAGTGTTTTTGCGGAATTTTCTGATTATTTGACTTGAAATTGCTTTATTGGGGTTTTTGTTTCGTTATATTGTACAGTATGTGATTAGCCATCTTGAGGACCTCACATTTGGACCACCCTTAATCTGTTGCCAATCTGTTGTCATCTAGATCATCTGAAAGTGCTGAGAGGCTGACCCCCCATCCACAGTGTCTGAAATCAGAGCAAGATCTTTGCAGTTGTAGCACATTTCTGAGGCCAGCTAATACCCTCAGTACAATCTGCGGCTTTCTGATAATGGCTTGTAAAATCTTTCATCTTGACATAAGCTGGCATATGCTGAGTGGCTCCACATGTTTATCTTACAGCAACAAAAGCAAGGCCAAAACATGGAAGGTAATCACTTCAAAGACCTATATGCCCGACTCCAGCGTTAGATCCTGTTTTCTTTCTAATCAGCCGCTGACCGTGCGGGCATTATGTGCATCCGAAATTAGTTTACAAGATGTGGCTACAGTATGGTGGGAGAAGCAAATTGGGTGTGAGAAATGTTGTGGAGGGAAATAAGCTCTGTAAAGCAAGCCCTAAATTAGCCCAACCTTTGATGACCTTCTCTTGAATAAACAGCAGAATACTGGCAAGAGTAATGACACAAAGATGACAAAACCTACCTGTAACTTATCTATCCACCACAGTCTCCCAGTCACTTTACACACCACACCCAAATGAGGGTCGGCAGCATGTTTGTGTGGACTTAGTTCCCTATTATGTCTTTGCTTTCATCTTTGGACACCCTGAAAAGAATTTAGCTCATCTTAAAAATCTACCTACTTGCATCTCTTATCTAGAGAGCGGGCGAGGATCAAGCCACCAACCCTCCTTAAGAGAAAACTTTCCTTACCAAGCTACTGATGTCGCCAGGCAAAAACTGCAAATGATACTATTCCGGGAAAAGCTGAAACAACCAGTGTCTTAAAAACAAGCCTTTTCTTTCCTGTAACTCTCGGTGAGGTTCGCATGAACAGAGCGAGGGACGAAAGACAGACAAATGTGACAGGGCATGAACCTCCCCCGTTGAGTAATGAAATTAAATGACAGCTCTTGAGCGAGGAAGGGATGCTGAGTGAGAGAGAGCAAGGGAGAGCCGAGTGGGGGGATTTTGTCCAGCCAGGAAATTGAAGCCATCGCAAGCAAATTGAGTTCAGGTCCTTTTGGTGGGCAAGAGCAGACCAATCAATTTGGCCTACTACTCAGTGCCTGTCAGCCTCACAGAAGGACACCTTGGCATCCAATAATAGGAGGACAGTAAACAACTGAAGCCCCGGCTCAGTTAGTCTCAGCTAACAGCTAGCTATCCATAGTTATTTCTCCTCCGGGGAAACAAATATATGACAGCGCATTGTTCTCATATGAGCTAAGGAAATTGTTGCACTGCATCGTGTTTGTGTGGACACCGGTTAATGGCTGCCAAGTTAAAGGTTGGACCAATTCCAAACCAAAAACTGTGGTCTTGGTTTTGCGGCGTGATTGAAGCGAAATGCTTGTCACGAGATGAAAAATTTGAATCCCTCTTCTTTTTTTTGGTTCCTCACCTCTCCGAGGACACACATTCAGCAAATGGAAGCAAGACACAGTTTCCGTCAGTAAATAAATCCTGTCAGGTCTTCCTAGGTTGGAACCACATTTTAATGAGCCTTGTTTGGCCTTTCCCTTTTGCTAATCTTTGGACAGTGACACAACATTCTTGCTAATTATCTCGATTACACAGCAGGAACGCACTACATCACAGTTCTGAGGCAACAGTCGACGAGGGGTGGAATCATACAACCCCAAAGGCCTAATTATCTCTGTTGGTTCCCAATTAATCCATTAAGTTGTTTTGGCTCAGCTGCAAGACCTGAGGCACCATTTTCTATACCAATATATTGCACCATCACACAGCCATGTTACGTGAGCTTTTGTTTTGGAGCGATTCACTGTTTAAGACAGGAATGCTCTGCCCTTGTTTTTACCTTCAAAGCCTAGTAAGAGACATATCCAGGAATCTGTGATGAATTAAATTAATGCCCTTTCCCACGGAATATCCTCACTCAAATAATTAACATTTACAGTAATCCAGAGTAACCCATATTCAAATTTAAGGACTCTGCAGCAAATGCCACTCCAGACCCTTTTTTATTCACATTGTACAAGCTGGTGTAACTTTACAGCCTCTCAGCTCCCTGCCTCCACTGGCTTACTATGATGAAGTTGCTTGGCTTACCATATGTAAAACTGCACTGATGGTATTGATGGCTCGCAAAGCAGTCAATAATCGTTTATGTGATAAGCCACTGGACTTGTGGGGGAGGCTGAGAAAAGGCTTCAGGGCCAAGACGGGTTATGAGATTCATGGTGATACAGGCTGTAGACATTAAGTTTGTTTACACGTTGCCAGTGAGCCATTGGAGTCAGCTCTCGTGAATGATTGTTTGAATATTGCAGCTGTCTCTTTAAACTAATATTGCGAATTTCATCCTACGTTCCCCCCCCACCCCTTCTTCTTGGTCTTGTCTGTCATCCCCATTTTCCTCGCACCAATATTGTCTTTCTCCCCTCACCGTTCTGTCATAAATTGGTAACAAGGGATGGTGAGAGGAAAAACCAATATACATCACTTTTTTATATGGCGACAGTGCTGTGTCCCAGTTGGAATATTATTTGCCAGGTTGTAAGAGGGTCCCAAGTGAGCACATGCAAATTTACAAACACTTATAGAGCAGTTGCTCTTAGTCTGTGCCATTTAGTTTTCTTTTATATGGATAGGGAATGGAGGTACCCATCTTTCCAAAAACAGCTGAGCTTGTGTTACAGCTTATGTAACTCACAGACATCCTTGTTTTTCTCTCTCCAGGGATTTTATTACTAGATGTGTAATAAATTATTGCTCCAGGATATTCTTCAACAGCAAACATTATTTTGAGTGTATACCCATGACTTGCAAAGTGTATCTCTGTGCCAAACTGAAAATATTACTGAGACGGAATGACACCTTCATATTATGGAGGTGTGTGACAAGCCTGCAGCCTTAACCAGAAATGCTGCATCTGACTTACTCTGATTGTTGGATTTCTCAGCATTAAGTGATGGGGTTTAAATGGGATTTTTTACTTTGTAATACAGTTAAATGTATGCATATTTGAGATGCGTTCAAACTGTCACACTACAAAATGCCTTCTTTCTGCAATGCTAGCAATCTGATTTCTGATTTTGACTGTGGGATAAGTGCTGGGAGCTGCCTTTCTTTAGACGTGCTATTATTGCTGTACAGAGTTCCATTATACCTTCCAAAAAGTGGTAGATAAAGTGACTCGGTCAGCTGTTTCAGTTGCGAGGGGGGAAACCATGCTATTTAAAGACTTTGGCCCTGGGAATGTTTACGGTTTAGATGCAGTACCAGTGTTTTACACTTTGCACAATACAGGGTCTACATAGATGACACTCTCAAATAGAAATACAGTATAATATGTTATTCAGATTATTTCAGTTTCTTTAAAATATATGTATTTTAATATTCCCAGAGATTTTTTTTATCATTTTTTTTAGCAAAGGGGTATGGAGAGTGAAAGGAATGTTTTGTTGACTCAGTTTTACCCTTTTCAAACAGAAAGAAAAAAATAATCCCAGACATACTGTTAATAATACTAAACCTGATCGAAACATGATATTGCTTACTATCAGTAAATAATGTTGTAGACCTGCATGCATCTGTCTTCATGTTCAGTATATTTAGTAATCATTAAGGGCATATATGTTGCAATTAAGTAACTCAGAGGTCGAGGTTTCTAAGAATAATAAGTTATTCCATCAAAACTATGAAAAAAAGGTCAGTTTTGCTTAAATAGAAAGTGTATCTAAAAGTGGTTTGTTGAAATGCTTAAAAAATAGTTTTTTGAAACTTAATTGAATATGGGGCAGAGGTCAAACTGTATCCCTTGCAAGTAATATTTCATAAATAGGAGGTTGTTTTTGGCTTGGATGAAATTACTTATCCATTTTTTCACTTATTATCTGAAATTCATCAACTTCCAGGGAAAAGGATAAGCAATCTTTTCCTTTTTCAGCTGACATGTTGACTAGTGGGCAAAAGAGCCTGAAGGGTTTTGAGTTGATGGCTATAGATATGGAGCGAGGCTGCACACAGATGATCTGTCATCCTCATTTACAAAGTCTCATTGACACTGTGTGTTACTGCAATTCTGCGTTTGTCCCTGCTGGCTTGTCACCCTCACTGTACTATGTCAGATATGACTTCACCCATCACAGCAACGATCGAGCGAACATCCTCCCTGTACTACAAGGCCTCAAATGGAAACATGCACTTCTTTTCACTAAAGTATGTGCAGCATATGGCAAATAATACATGGGTTGCTTATTGAAATGAATTAAAGGTCATTTCTATCTAAAGATAATCCCAAAACTAGAAAAGACTATAGAGGTTAGTATGTCAATGGGGATGGTGGCTGGAGAACATCAGTAGTTGAGCACATCAATCCACCTGCACAACCTAACCACCAGTATAAAAGGCATGGCTGTCACATGCAAGCCTTGCATCCGCTGTGGCAAATCAGGGCATCCTGCCTCAGGCTGTCAGTGTAAGTACTTAGACTACAGAAGCTGTGGCTGAGCGGGTCACAGGAGAAGTGCATAGCGAAAGAGAAGGGTTACCAAAGAAGAAAAAAAATGAAAAAATGAACAGGAAGAACAAAGTGAGTTTGATGCTGATAGTTAGGATGCAGCACATGTTTTATCCATTTCACATAGTCATGACCGGTGCTGGTTAACACCATTGTCAAGGGCAATGTTGTGCAAAATAAAGGTAACGCTGGCATGCACTTATTGAGACAGTAAAGTTACAGACCTGTTTTTTTTTTTTTTTTAGGTTTTTAAAATGTTGAGAGTTGTCCATAATTTAATGGAACATAAGAAGAAGTTGACATTGCCGCTGTACATTATTTAAAGGGACCCTCCTGTGCAGCTAGGCCAGAAACGGTGAGGAGGCTTCAGCTGAACTGACAATAGAGACTGTAGCTCTCTACAGGAGATCTTGAGAAAGCCTTACAATTGTTCAGCGGAGAACATAGCAGCATGGAAAATGTTGTATATTTAAAGCCAACTGTCAAACCAGGAAGCGTCATCACAGTTTAGCAACTGAACCAGTCATGGCCTCAAAAGGCCTCTCCGGCTGCCAAGATGGAGCAGCAGGGATATGTGTAGAGAATAGGGTGTTGGTGTGAAAGGATAATATCAGTGTCATTGTAGTTGTTTTGCTATTTGCAGAGGTTTTTATGGAGTTAATGCTCATTGAGAAGAGTTTACTGGTCCAGGGAACTGGCAAAGATTGACCGCTGTTTGAGGGAGTTTTGGACGACGAAGTGGGAGGTGACTACAACCTCTGGTCTCATCTGACCTAGGATTACTTGGAAATCCACCGTGAAAAGTGAGAAAACTGATGAAGCACTGCTGCACTAGCTTAGCTTTTGCAAGCTTTGTTTCTGATCCGGGCATGGATAAGCCTGTTTCCCAGGGACAGCCCCTGTGTGTGTACAGCAATTTTAGTATAGTGGCATCTGACCCTAGTTGGAACAATGGGTCAGGTGATGCTCATGGGCCACCGGTAGAATTTTTATATCAATTACAAATTAAACAACTGGACCGCAGAAACAACAGATGCTCATGTGTATGAATTACAGTTGTTAGGGGTGATAGATATTTTCAACCTTTATTCTAGTCAGCAGTTTTTGTTGCCATGCCATTCTTGGATATTCCAGGGTTTTAAACCTGGCCATGGCGGGGTAAGAATATACTAAACTGTCCATGAGTGCTGCCTGTTTTCTATTACATTTATCCAGACACTGTAAGATCAAATAAGATTTGGATTGTATAACTCATGCATCATGTTCTTTCAAAGACATCGTACGACAGCAGAAAGATGCATGTCAGTGCATCTGTCACTGTTTTCAAATACAAACTGATAAAAGGTCAAAGACTGCTACCCAGGAGAAAACATTTCATTTGTCATTTGGGTGTTCTTCAGTTTTGTTCATGTTTTAGATTTCTTTTTTTTCTCCTATGGCAACAGGTGAGGTCTGATCTAAGTAAAGCAGACATTTGTTGAAAACACAACAATACATACATAAATGCATCTTTTACTGACTCGTGAGGAACAAGTCAAAAGTGTACCTAGGGTCATGTCCTGTTGCCAGGCCAACTTTTCTCGTCTTCAATGGGCTACTGCCTCATCCGGTGCTGGGCCAAGGTGGTGATGGTTGTTAAAGCATGTTAATACTTAATTAATACAAGAAAATGAAAACGCTGTTTACAGAATTAATATTTCCCTCTTCTTTTTTTTTTACTTTGAGGACATTATTAGAGCTGAAGGCTTTCATATGAGCTTTTCTATGACACCACCTCATTTACAAAATACAGCCTTACCTTTCTACAAATAGAGACTCTGTTATTCCAGCACCATTTGAAGACCATAATGGAAGAAACAATTGTAAGTATATTCATTCAGTGATTTAAACTTCAAGAAAGAAAAGATGTAAGCTATCAATATCACTATATTTTTTCATGTACCTTAAAAAACAGATAATATATGGACCTTCATAGGCGGTCCATTAATATCAATTACTTTTCCATCTCTATATCTCTCATGTTTCTTTTTTTTTTTCTTTCCTCCCTCTGTCTATCATGTGCAAATCTAGTCTCCATCCTACTATGCCGTGTTCACAATAAAGGCAAAAATGACAAAATCATTTGTAGGAATTCAAAAATGCTGAAAATTGCCCCTCTCCTACTGTACATAAACATATAATGCTGTTTATGCAGTCTACGTTTGGGCTGAATGGTCTTCCATCTGTGGGAAAAAAAAAAAAAAACACACACAAACACATAGAGGGAAGTGTTCCTTTTCTGTCAGAGTCTCCCAAAATGCAAACGGGCAGGCGATCACATACAAACAAAAACAAATTATGCACTGCGACACACTATCCACCACTATGCATTATGCCGGCGCCTTGCTTTCACTAGAAACTATTGGAGGGAAATTGCTGGCTGCTTGGCAACAAAACAAATGGAAAAAGGTCTGGGTGATTCTTATTTTCCAGATGATTAGTTGCATCAGAAATAATTGTTGGTAAGATCATTGACCATAAAATTAATTATTAAGGCTGGAGCTTAATTGTATTTCCCTCACTGTGACTGTCCTCTCAGAAAAAGTTAGTTTCAAATTTCCTGATGGGTGAAATGGCAAAACAGCAGGTGTGTATACCTGATGTTTTACAAGTCAAGACAGCGTGCTGTAATGGGGATTAGTATGAAGTAGCTTTGTCTGTCCTCAGTAATAATATGGTATATTATGTATGTGCATGAAGCACTGTAAAAAGAACTATATGCACACATTGCCGAACGTGGTTATTTCTGTCTTTGGCTATATATCTCTACCATTTTTAAGAGACTTTTTCACATGAATTTCAAGTGTAAAATATGTGCACTCCACAAATAGTACATATCCAATATTACGGCATATTTTTTTAGGGTTGATCTTTGCCAGTGCACCCAGGCATGAACTGTTTTAGTAGAAGAGTCTTTAATATTTTATCAATCCAACAGTTTTAAATTCATCTCAGAACCTTTTCTTACCCATTACAAATGATGTAAATATTGAATATAATATTTCACTCCTTATCATAAATTCACATTCATTCATTCATCATACATACATCATCTTTTTGTTAAGTATAGATTATGAACAGCAGTCTGTGTATGATTAGAGTCATACTGTATATTTCCTGTATACTAAGATTTGCTAAAGCTTGAAGGGATTGCATGGTGGTATGAATGCATGTTATATTATATGTATATACAGCATAGACATGATAATGTACCCATACAGCACATTAAATGCTTGTGAAATACAACAAAATGCCTTTCAACAGACATTTTGCATCTTCGTACACACAGGCCAAGTGTGTCTGGTGTGCATGCCCATATAACACCACGACGGCTGGCACATACCGTAAGTGCAGGGTGTCGATAGTGATATTTGATGGCACTGTCAACACCTTGCCATGGTGCTTCAGCATCAAACATCACTTCTGTTGGCACTTTTATTCCCATTATCAAGTGGCATGAACATCTGCTGCATTTGGAAGTTGTTACAAGTTGGCTTGTCAAGTGATTTAACACAAATCGAGATTACAAAATGTCCGGCTCTTGCTATAATAAATAATACTTAGAAGATTCTGTTATAGCAGAACTTTCTTATTAATGTAAATTTAACAAATGCATTTCAATTCATATCAAGCCATAACTTATAAATGCTGCTTTGAGTAGTGAAAAATATTGCTGCGCATCGCCTTTTATTGTTTCATTGTCTTTAAACAGCAGCTACTACGCATGCAGATTCTCTTTAGGCTGTGGTATCAGACTAATCAGTTGCTGTCCATGCCATTAGATTTTAGCACTTTGTAGCACTTTGCTAATTTTCCAGTCAGTTGGATTCAGCTTTTAAACGAGGGAATGCGATAATGCAGAAGCTTATAAATTTTACGTGTGGATTGGATGCATATTTCCAACCAAAATTTATGAGATTAACACCCTCATAATACCTTATTTCCATTAACAGATGAAGAAACAGAATACAATTTAGTATTGCCAAAAGGGATAAGCAAAGAGAAAGGAGTGATATGAGACATAAAGAGAAGAAACAACGGTTTTAATGTCTGCAGCTGAGAAGGTTGATTGGTCAGATTTTGGCAGAGCTGAAAATTCACCGCTCATGTTTCTTTGTGTCTACACGTATCATGCATTGATTTGAGACCTAATTATTTATATTATCGAGAACAGAAATTTATGTAACTTTTTCAGATCATTCTTCTTCCAAGCACCCAATTTTAGGTGAAGAAAAACATGTCATGTCTGGTATAAATTATACATAACGACTGTGCCGTTCTTCAGTTTTGTGGACATTATATTCAGCAAATAGATGGGGCATGAGAAATAAACAAAGAAAAGTCTGATAATCTAAATATGTGGTTTGTTTGCAACTCTAGAAGCAAACAAAAACAATCCTCCAGTTTCTTAGATTTTTGAGTGAATGCCATAAAAAAGACAGAGAAATTGAGATCACCAGTTGCCAAAGTCAACCAGTCCTCCCTGCTGCATCGATTTACATTTGATCTCTCAAAGCTGGATAATCATGGCTGTGTAAATAGCCATTATTTCCACAGGATAAACAGAGATCCAACTAAACAAATGTGTGCTTCTGTACCTGTTTGGTGTAATGGAGTCACAAATAGGATTTCAGCTAATAGGGTCGTAGGTTATTAGGAATTATAGAGTACACCCTGATTATGCTTTGGTTTTTCATGAGAGCAAATAAACGTGTGGCTCTTAATGCAAAATGAATGTATTTGATTTATTTTTGATTACCTTTTTAATATTTCTGATTCCTTTCCTTAGTGCCGTTATGCCAGGGTATGTCTCAGAGGCATTTGTGGTGCGTAAATAAAAAGCTAACACCCTCCGTAGTGCTACAGAACAGTGACTTCGATGTGCGCTGTCTACAGCTGAGTGCAGCAGCAAGATCACATGGACTGTAACTCATAAACACATCAAGCCTCCCCATTCAGTGCTCAGGGCCTAGCCCGCTGTACTCTGTAGTTAACTGTCTCTGAGTGTCAAATCCTTCTTCCTGATGCAGGAGACACACATAGAGAAGAATTGCTGTGTCTCTCATTTTATGGCTGTGGATGTCAGCGGAGGGTAGAACCGATGAGTGAGTCAGTAGTGGTTAACTTTGTAGCTAATGCTCTGTGGCAGTTGCACAGGTTTCCTCAGCTCTGCTTAAGGCACAGAGGGAAGCTGGTTGAACCGCTCCCGTCTCGCGGCTCTCACTCAGCCAAGTCAGGTTATTTAACAGCACACCAAAGTTGGGATGAAGAGGGAGACGGTCGGTGAAATCCATCAGAAAAGGCAAGAGGTCACCGCAGGGTGGAGGGGAAGAAAGAGTAGATGAGCCTAAGATGTCCAGATGTAGCCCCGGGTGGTGTGAGAGAACATCAATTATAAATGAAATTTCATCCCTTTAAAGAAGTCAGTTCAGGTAAATTCTGTTTAGTGGTTTTCGTTCCAGTTTTCACAGACTGAAATATAAAATATAAAATCCTATATGTTTGCCACAGATGTGGAGCAAACCGGCCATAGGGAGCTGGGAAGATGTGCCCATCTGTAGGCTAGCTAGATGTAACTACATCATATAAACGTTAGGCACGCATGCTTAGGCAATGTATTCATTTTGTGTTTCCAGCTGTAGGCAGCCTGTGGTGTCAGACTTGGTTAGCTCAACCGCCTCCGTGCCTGTTAGCTGCAGTTTAAGTTCAGATACTTAGAGAGCTATTTTGAAGTCGACAGAGATAATCCTAGAAGGTTTGTTCTTTAAGCTTTCACAGCCTATAAAATGGAGAGTGTATTATTCATACTTACGCTTATTAAAACTTATGCTATTGTAGCCAGTTCTACAATAGCGTAAAGCCACTAGGTGTAGACTTTTTGATTGCAGCATCTAACCTCATTCCAGCTACTGTTTTGCTGGAATAATGTTTTAGCTGTAGAGAAATTAAATAATCCTGGTAAAGAATAAATGGTGCAGCATATGAGTCGCTTTCAGCCCACCCATCTCAGTGTTTCAGGATCAAATGCAGTGTTGCTGCATAACTTTAAAGTTATAATCCTCAAGATTTTCAACCCCAGATGAACCCCGTGTTTGATACCATTAACGGCTGGTGTTTTTCAGCAACAGCCAAAGGAAACATTTAGCCACAAGTTCAGCATGTTAATGATATTTTTGACTGTCTCCTCTATTCTACTTTGTTAAAACAGCGTGACCAGTTGAATCATCTGAGACACCCACGGCTTGTTTGGGTGTGCTTGTAAGCAGATACACAAGTTCCTCTTTTTAATGTTTGTGTACTTTATTTGTATTTTATGTTTTCTCTTTTTCTTCATATAAACGTAGGGCATTCTTGGGTAAATTCTGGTAAACCTACTGCATGCCACCTATCCATCACCAAATAGCAGATACTCTAGCTGGTGATCATGAAAGCTTTTAGAGGCTACAGAGCCAGATATTTCCTTCAGAAGTTGGTGGAGACCAAAACAGAGCTATGGAATGGATAATTAATATTTGACTTACATTCACTGGATGGTCAAAAACATGATACAACAAATAATCCCTCATGCTTTTCTATGTCTGCTGCTATACTCACAATATCTATTTTATATGGAGATGCTATGTCAGTGTTATTTTTGCAGCATGTTGTGTTCCCCCCATGTGGCCAAATCAACATGCAGATTTCACTAATAAGTATTTTGTTTCTTGTTGTTTTAATAAACCAGCCAATTATATTTTAGATCATATTTTTGCATTCAATTATCAGTTTCATGAACACATTTTAAGGAGAAATGGGAATTTCTTTATCAGTTTGACAATATGTTGTTTCATGTCATTTGAATGTGCTATCTTTTGTATGACTGCAAATGACGCTAAAATAGAAACTTATATTTAACAGGCACAGAAAACATAGAGGAGTGGGTGTTCATGCTAATGTAATAAAGTGGGATGAGATGGAGTTAATTAGGGAGGTGTAGACAGGAAGAAAACAAATTGGACTTTGAGGGCATCAGTGAGAGGGAACTTGTCACAGCTCCTGTGAAAGATGACAGCTGAGAGTGCGAGTCTGGTGACAAACATACTGTGTGACTACACATGGATTTATGCGTTTTAATAAAAAAAAAATGTCTATGTGTCTCTTATGCGGGTTAGACAATAAATGGTTGAAGGATAAATAAATAAGCGCGCGTGCTGTACACTGCGTCCATAAATCTGCTTAAGATCATTTAGCCCAGAAACAGTCAAAATGATGGACTGTGCTGATAATCACATGCTAAGCAAGTGTTCTGTAAATGACTAACACAAAGCACACCACTGTTCGACATAACACAGGCACACACACGCACGCTCACATACACACTGCATGTCCACTCTTCCAAGCTTGCAATTTGGGAAATGGGTCAGATGTGAGTTAGATTTATGTATCTTTGTGTTTGCTGTTATGCGTACGCATACATGGATTTGTGGTGAACCAAAGAGCGAGGGAGTGACTGATCGGGCTTCATTGTGGATGTGGCAGAATGCAGATGTTTCTCAGAACCGCCGAGCTATGATTTAATGATGAAAAGCAGAAGGCAGCAGACTTAGACTCTGGAGAGGCAGCAGGAGCAGACTACGTCAATATTAGAGTCAGAATCAAAGACGGGGGAGATTGTGATTTATTTGTCACTTTTTATTTGAGTGTTGCTTACAGAAACAAGTTTGGGAACTCTTTTTATCTCTGCCTCTTTCATCTTTTTTTAAGCTGTGTGAAAAGCTTGTTTCTGGCTGTGTCATTAGAACGGGGCCCTGCCCGACTGAGATCGTGATGCATCGTATGGATGATCCCATCGGAAATCCGAGTGTTATGTTGACAGGATGCAGTGGCTATCATCTGCTAATGTTTCACTTGATTTGATGTTTTATGGAATGTTACAGCTTGTCTGGGTTGTGGATGAAAACTGCGGGAATGGAGTTTGACACAGAAATGTGCTTTCTGAAAAAGAAAAGAAACATGATGAAATATCAAAGAAAAGAACATGCATTGTACAATTTAATGGTTAATAGCGTCAAGTAAGACTCAGCTTTTTCATTTGGCTGTCTCTCCGAGTGTTGACACACAACAATAGCAGTGAAAAGGTGTGCGACGGAGAGGGAATGACAGAGAGAGAGAGAAAAAAAATCAATGAGCATGACCAGTGGAACAAAGAAGACAATCACATTTGTGGCCTTTTATTGATGGAAAAAAATGTATTTTTCAAAGTGGCCAGCAGATGGCACAGCACCTTTGGTCTCTAAGGGTAGGAGCAAGAGGGAAAGAGAGAGAGAAGGGCAGAGAGAGAAAGAGATCTTTTTGTGAGTTTTGTTTTCCTGGTTGACTGATCTCCTTCAGTGGTCTGATTGTGAGAACGGACTCGTGGGAAGTGTTCTCTCACCGCAGGTGTCAGACTGCTGTTAGATAAGATTATTTGTGGGGGTGAGGAGGTTGCATTATTTTGTGCCTGTGTGTGCGTGCGGGAGTGCATGCACGTGCGCTCAGTGTGTGCTTCTCATTAAACGTCCGCCTGATAGAAATGTAGCGTTATACTGTGTTCATTTGGAGCACAATACAACACAGAAGTTGTTTTTCACTTGCACACTGTGCTCCATATGGTCACACTCAGGAGGAGAAAGACAGGGAGGCAGGGAGAGAGCTCGTGCTCCGCGTCATAAGCCCTATCCCTATTTGTTTTCTGTCACATAAAACCAAAGTTGTATCAGTTTTGTGTTCTGTGGGGATTGAGACTTTACTGCACAGTGATTCTGTATATTTCGCCCGCTGATTGTGATTTTCAGCAGAGGTGTTGACATGAAATGCTACAGTTGCACGGTGCAGCGCAGAAACCATCAAAGTATGAGATATCATGGTACTATACACCATGTATATCTTTTTATGGGTGACTAACTTTATTTGAGCTGTTTTAACTTTTGCTGTCTGATTAAATGACTGCTCTCTGATTGCAGATGTTGCTGAAAAAACACAATACTTATTTGGCTCAGTTATTTTGTAATGCAAGTTGAATTTATTCAAAACACTGCTACTATCTCCTTTTCTTACAGCAAGTGATGATAATGATTCTCACTGCGTGGGACATTTTTAACATTGACACTGAGCAGGGTTTATCTGTTGGAATTTAAAGCTCTGCACTTTAACATTTTTCTTTCCAACTGATGTTTCAATAATTGGCATTTACTCTCTACTGTCAGATGTTATTTTCAGTTTGTCTAATTTTTACTTCCTGTCTACAAAGACTCAAGGGCGAAAGCTATTTTTGATAATTTGCAGGCTTGCAAAGTTAAACCTTCCAGCAGCAAAGTGCTGCTATTTGCCTTGTGTTTGTTAAAGTGAGTGTGTTTGGTCAGGCAAATTATAAAAACAAGCGGATAATAAGGGTTAGCAGGCGCGATAAGCCATAATATCTTGTAAACTGGCAGCAGGGATAGTTTAAGCCGGTCTTATGCTAATGTTACTACAAGTGACTGTCAGCAACGGAGAAATACAAATATCTTCAAATATGCTTAAACCCACAAATAAACACATGCACAAAGACACCCGCAGACAGCACACACAGAGCAAACACAGGCAGCGAATTTAAAAGTGGACCTTTTTATTTACAGGTGCTAATGCAGGGAAATTATAAGTGATGAATTATACATCATTTTGCTTGGAAGAATCCTGGTTATGGTGAAATATTTATGAAAGATTTTCATCATCTCGTCTTGTATGCCTACAGTATATTCCAGCATTAAATGTCTTTTGTTTTGCCCGAATAGAGTCCGGAATAAAATCCTTCAGGGCACCGAGCAAGGTTTCATTTTGAGGTCCCACCAGTCCGGCAGTGTTTGACAGCACACACTAAAACTATTAACCCAATCAATAACAAGCCAAGTCTCTGGTAGGAGTCAAAATCAAATGAAATTACACATACAAAGTTGTCCTTGCTTCAATTATTGCCCATCCTTGTCATTTATATAAGAAGACCACTTTGTAATATCACATTTGTCGTGCTGTATTTTTTCATTAATTGAGAATTAAGATTGTTTTCGGTTTTTCCCTGGGCTTCAAGTAACAGCAGTCATTTTTCCACTGTCACACTGTCTACTGTGTTTCCTTTTGTGCTCACTCACTCCATGTATTAACGAGGGTAATTTCAAGAGTGTCTTAATATTATATTGATGCACATGTACTCCAGATATTGTCATGTACTGACAACAAACGTTTTTGGAGTTGTACACTACTCACAGTCCTATAGCTTATTCATTTAACAGATTAAACTGTGACAATACCTTTAACCATTTACAGTCAACTGTAGATTACTGAGGGTGTGCTAATGACACAAGATATACACTTTGAATGCTACTTTCTACTACTCTGGAAAGAGGTGGTAGAAAAAAACAGTATCAGTATTGCTAGCTTGACACTATCAGGGCATGCCAACAAATAGATGGCGACCTTGCCTGACTTGTTTGGCATCAGCAGTAAGAAAAAAGACATATGAAGCTGCTGTTAATTAAGTACGCAGATACACCAAACATGTCAAATCATGCCTCACCCTTCTGTTCCACTGGGTTCACTTTCTCTAGGAAGTGTTTTTAAACAGCACACGCATTGCGTTCCTCACCTTATGTGAAACTGATGGCGCCACATTGCCTAATCAGTACACTTTAGCTGTCACACAAACAAAGAAAAGGGGGTAACTCCTTTAGTGATGACTTTTTCCTCCTTTTTATCATCTTCATTTGAAATGCCACATCTGATCATCTGCCTCTTTATAATTAACTAACGGTGACATTTATCCAGATTCCCGCTGTTTTACAAGACCTTTACATTTAATTGTTCTTGATTCTGCTCTCAGTTGTCATTGGAGAGTGCAAGCGCCAGGCATTGTTCAAATCTTGATTTAGATCTTTGGCAATATAGATTCTTGGGGATTTTGGATGTGTTCTTTTGTTTTGTTTTTTTTTTTTCCAGGTAATCCACCAAAAATGCCACAGATTGGGTCATTCATGGTCTGTAAGAGGGAGAGCTGTCCTATCCAACTGTTAAATGCAATGGATGGAAAGAAAGATGTGTAAAAAGGGCCTAAAAAACTATCATAGCTAAGCGTAGTACACAACTACATCCACAATAACTCCTATAAATGAAGCCAGTACAGCACTCCATATACAGACAGACACACAGGCATAGCTGTCAGCATTGAATGTCGTTCTTTTTTGTCATATCAATTCATTCTCCCTTTTGTCAGCTGAGTATTATCAGTGTCAACACTTGTGGGCAAGTAAGGATTGACATGTTCCTCCAAGGTTGCTATGGCTGACAAGTTTAGTAGATTTGGAGATTTGAGAATATCTATCTATCTATCTATCTATATCTATCTATCTATCTATCTATCTATCTATCTATCTATCTATCTATCTATCTATCTATCATCATATCTATCTATCTATCTATCTATCTATCTATCTATCTATCTATCTATCTATCTATCTATCTATCTATCTATTTCATCCATCCATTCATCCCTCATGAAAATAAACACCACACATCTAAATCTGAAGTCTCCTTGGTCTGCAAATCCCCATCCCCACCTACCACACCATCCCTTTTTTTCCCCCCATTCTTTATTCCTCTCTTTTTGGTTAATTGAATGTTGCATGCTTTTGGAGCAGTTCTAAAATATATAATGAGGTTATTTGCATTAGACTGCAGATTGGGTGACCTTTGCTTTTGCCAATAATTACTGTAAAACCCGTCTCTGTCTGTCATCACCAAGGATGTGGCAGGGACCTCTCTGTGCTCACGAAAGGTTAGCTGGAGGCTTGTGTCTGGACTTATGAAAAAGCCTGAGGAAAATGTCATTAGAGCAAGGGGAAAAGACACTCGGAATTAACAATTGGAAATTCAATCAGGATGGCTTTAAGGATGGCGGGTGTGTGTGTGTGTCTGTGTGTGCATTCGCCTGTGTGTGCGTGTTCGCATGCGTATCTGCAAGAGGAAGACTATAAGGCACATCCCAGGAACACTTGTGGGTTAAGAGATTCCTCTCCTCAGTGAGAGTGCAGAACGGTGCAAGAAGGACACCCTGGGGGCGACTTCTGTTAACTCCGCAGGCCACTTTGACTTTGCCAACACCCAAAAAAAAAAACATGGGTAGCACAAACTAAACAATCAGGCTATAAACGTCCCTGCAGCAGTCCTCACGAACATGATAATACGCTCCCACTAATATCTAAACATTTCATGGCCTTCATTAATTATGCCTGACATTAATTACACTATGTATTTATGAAAGGCTCACAAATTTTGCACTTTTCACCTTGCTGAATTTTTGTTACAGTGCATGGTGTTTAATTTGCATGCTGTTATTAGTTGTCATTGTGCAGTGAAACGTGACTGTATTTACCATGTGCTGACTCCCCTTCCCGTCAATAACTCGGCCCAAGTCAAAACATCTCTGCCTACCTTTTATTCCACGTTCATTCTCAGTGTTTGGAAACTGGCAATGAACCCCTCTTATTAATCCCTCCCTCTCTTGTAAACGTTTAAATCATCTCACATCGTTCAGACAAAGTCTTAAGGCTGCCTCTTTCACACACCGCGGCGCTGATCGGTGCTCGGTGTGTCAAGCGGCATGCGTGAGTTTGCTCGGCTCAGTTTAGGACAATAGTGAGAGAAAGCAATAAAATTTGGAGGGGGCAGAGCAGAGCACTAACATCAGAGGCTCTGTTTTGTGCTCTTGGTTCTAGTCGCAGCGGCGCGTCACGTTTCACCTGCCGGACGGCTCTCAGGAGAGCTGCAGTGACAGCGGTCTGGGGGACCACGAGCCTGTAGGCAGTGGCTCCCTCCTCACACAACCTCTCCCTCTGGTGCAGGCGCAGGACGACTTCTACGAGCAGGCCTCCCCTGATAAGCGGACTGAAGCTGACGGCAACTCCGATCCCAACTCTGGTAAGTTGTAATATATCTCATGGCAGACTGTTTTTTTTTTTTTAATACCCATGCATGATCGGTTTCTTTGAATTTTCCTCATCTTCTCTCTCTCATTCTCTCTTTTGCAAACTGTTTGAATTTAAAACGCCATTCTAGGCATTTTAAACAGCTGCAAAATGTTCACTCTGATCCAATTTAGCTGGTATTGTGTGTGTAATTGTGTCTTTTCTTTGAAATACAATATGACTTTCTCAAATTTTCTGCTGATTGTATAGAAAGCAGCAAAATCGGAACATGCTTTGCTTTAAAGTGCAGGTTAAGAAACTGAGACAATGTTTCAGATTTTGCTTCGGGGAAGGACAAAAACTCCTTGAACAGGAGATAATAGTCATGAAAAACAACATCACTCTCCATAAAGAACTCAACGTACCAAATATCATTTAATTTAGAGTCATTTGATTGCTCAAGTAGGTTTCTAGTGGATACACGAGCAGGTCATTCATTTCTCAGTTAATCATCCAGACTTGTTCATTCCTCCCAGGAGCAAACCTGGGCCTCCCATAGGCTCCTCACCTATTTGTGAAACTCATTTGATTTATTTAGAGATGATTTCCCAGTTGGAAGTCTTGGTGCTCAGCTGAAGATGTTAACTTCCCACTATTTCTGGTGGGAATGTACATCTCCGACCCAGTTTTCTCATTTTATCATTAAGAGGTGAGCGTGCACAAAGATCAAGCGCATCGCCCCAAGGTTGATGCAAGCTTGCCTGCACCACACAAATACGAGTGCGGTGAGTAAACCGTGTGTGTATGATATCATGCAGATTCTAACTTAGAAGACGTACTCACAGTTGGCAGATGTACTAAGTGAGCAGCGTGAAGGCCTACTGACTCACTGTCTTCACAAATGAAAAGAGCTGCGCGTGGTTGGGCCACATGCTAACTGTCTCCATCTTAAGTCTGGTTCATGGGAATCATGGAAAAAAGCATGGAAAAAAAATGTGTAGATTCAGCTTCATCTTTTTTTATCCCACCTCTGTCTGAGCCTCTGCAAGTGTTGTATGTATGAGATTTGATATATATATTTGATAATGTATCATTAAATGTTTCACAGACGAAATTAGAATTTAATCAGAATTAAAATGGTTAAAAAAGGAAACATAATGCTGCCTGGATTCTGGTCAACTTGCAATATATATATATATATATATATATATATATATATATATATATATATATATATATATACATGAAAGCAGTAATTACCAGCAATTACTGGTCTATACTTTTGATCGGCATGAAGTGTTTCATGGTGTGTCATTTTATGTCCTTTGATAAATTGACATATGCAAATTAGATACACGTCAGAAAACTACACTGTAAATGTGATGCGGAATAAAATGCATTAACAAATGTAAATGAGCCACTAGAAATGCCGGATTAGTGTAGAGCAAAATCAGACATGGACAATTTACAGTGATACTTACACAAGCCCTCATGCGACTGGTTAGCTTAATTGTTTATGTGTTTCCAACATTTTTATTCCTAAGCAATGGCATTCTGTTTTGTTGTTGTTGTTAGTTTACCTGTCAGCAAACTATTAACGGTAACAAGCGTGGTCTTTGATCACTGACCCGCCACTTGGCAGGATAATGATTTTATGTCCCATCTATGAGGGATGTGTTACCTACTGGTGGTATTCTCAAATATGTGAACTCAGTGGTCGCAGGTTAACTTGTTTTGAGAAAGACTCTGTCAGACTGAAAAGTGCTCTTTTTACACACTCTTCCTGCTGTACGATCTGACTCACTCTGTTATCTGTTACAATAGCTGTAAGATATTTGACACAGTCATGTTCTAAGTTAAGGTGTAAAGTATCTTCTAACACAATCGAAGAAAAAAAAAAACAAAACAATTTTTAGAATAATATTTTAGAAGAGGACCTTGACAATGGGTGGTCTTACCATGAAGCTTTGTTTGACAGTAATATCACTGTTGCCTTCATTTTCTTACATATTAAGACTGCTCAAAATGAATTATTAAATTAATTTAAGACAGTGCCGATTTCTGCGCTGAGAACATATTCGGTTTAGGGGTGTTCATTTTTCTCCTTTGGTTTCAAGCAGCAGTGGGATTCACATGGGAGACAGATTAAAGTTTCCTTCAGATGAGTGTTCAGTATGTCATCCTGATAATAAGCCAACTGATGTCTAAGTTATGATACCACGTTCGGCATTTGGGGACGTCTGAAGACAAACATCCATAATGAATGTTCAGATTCAAATTTTTTTTTAACATAAAACAGTTTTTTTTTTAAATAAATAAAACTCTGCTTTTTGATGATGTAAATGGAGCTATGATAATGAAGACTACATTAACCTTTAGCGATGTGTCCATAAGTCACATTCATGGAAACTCATCAGCATCTGCACCCTATGCCTGATTAAATCAGAACTGAGAAACTGACTATCCGAACAATCCCCAGTGATTTTAATAACACATTTTGAACTGATGAAGTGATTGGAGGTAAAAACTCACCAAACAACCCTTGGATTTTGGCCTCCCTATCTGTTTTTCTGTTTTAAAAAGTGAACTTACTAATTATCCTTTATGTAATACAGGAAAGTGGTTACACATATGCGTAGGTTGTGGCTTTCATCTGAACTAAGGAAACATACACAGTGTGGGAGTAGTGAAAGTCTGATATCTAAAAGTCTTTTTTTTTTTTTTATAATGGAGTAGAACATAAAGAAGGGTTTTAATTCTTTGTTTCTTGAAGATGTCCCTAAAGGTTTATCAGAATGAAAGAGATGATGTTTGTGAACAGAACAAAACAAGTAAAAAAAAATCAGAGCAAGCAAAGAAAACAACACTAACAGATGGATCGTAATCGGGGACACTCCATTTTCAGTCAACATCATGATATTTTTTGTAACGAGAGAAAGAAACTTGACATTAATGTACAGTAGGCAAGTAGCATGTGGGCAAATGTGGTCGCTGAGGAAAGACCTCACAGCACCCTGTTTCCTTGTAATGATTGATTTTCAAGGTTAAGAGTGTTTTCTGAGAGCATTTTGACAAAAGCTCTTAAATTTTTACACACAATTCCCAAAACAGCACTTACATGCAAGCTCATGTGCAGGGCTGTTAAGAGCTTCTTAACGTCCGCTGTCCGTGGTGCTGAGGAGATGGATGAATAGATTTAAAGTAACGTGCTGTTTTAAATTCTCCATCAACCAAGTTAGATATATATAAAAAAAATCATAAATTACAGACCGTGAATGAAACAATGACACAGTTGATACAATTAATGTCCTTGAAATCATCAGCCTGAGTACATCATAAAAAACGCACCCTAATTTACATACTACTACATATTACTAATTTAATTATAAGTTTCACAGGGCAAACTTGGTGCAGTCTGCTTTAATCAGTTTTAGCTGGTGCTCAACGTTGCCCTTAACCACAAAGTAGGCCATTTAGACGAATCAACTTTTTTTTTTTTATATTAGACTTAAGTCGACAACAAAAAATTGTCTATCAGTGAGCGCAACCAGCGAACATAAACACACATGAATGAATGAGATCAATAAAAGATGAACAGAAAGAGAACAGGAAATAAGAAAAGCACAATCTCATTCAGATGAAATTAATATGATATTGGAAGTGAAGCTCTGTTTTCGGGTTGCGCAGCACAGCGCTGCTCGCAGTCAGGTGCAGCCTACCCAGAGTGTCAGGGGCCTGCTGTACTGTTGGATATAGGCAGGGATCAGGAAAAAATACATTATAGGGAGGCGTGTAAGAGGCTGTAAAAGTCATGTCACATGCATTACTTTAGTCCCCTTTAAACACAGGACTCTTCCAACCATGACGCAGTGACAGTTGGGAAACCTTTGGAGACATTTTTACACAGGAAATTTATTGCTCTTTGACATGTTAGACAAGATTGTATGGTCATAACGTGTCTGTGCCTAAGAGTGCGTGATTTGTCATCACAATAATCCATACAGTTCCCATTTGTAGTTGAAGACCACTGCAGTGTTGTAAGTAAAATGAAGACAGAGTTTAATTTAGTTAAATTCGATTCTTTTCATGCTGAAATAATTGCTGACAGTCTGTGAAAGAAATAGTTTCCTGCTTCCTGTTGTTCCACAAATATGATACCCTTATTGGTCCACTAATTTCTTTTTCTGGGAACGCGGCTCCAAAATTGACCTGAACAATCTCTGTCACACCATGTTGCATATCACAGCCACACATCTACCTGTGTTGCAATTAAAAATGTGGATCACCAGGCCAGACTCCTTAAAAAACAGGATGACGTGTGCAGTATTTCTCCCGGTGTCCTGGTGTTTTGAATTGACGAGAACTGGCAGGGACGCACTGTTCTGAAAGTGTTATCTGCGGACAAAGTTTTAATTGATGTAACGACACATTTCTGTGATTATTTAACTAGCAGATCTGCTGTGCCAAAAGTGTGGCTCGACTGTGGTCATCATCACTCCAATTAGAGACCGTAGCTGAGACAAGATATCTGCTGCCTTCAGACGGCTGTAAAGAGAGTCTCCAGAGGAAAGTAAAGACTTTCAATATGTCTTTATTATGTCCAGCTGGCAATAATGTCAAAATAGGAATATAACATACATAACATCACAAATATAATATATAATTTGGGATGTCTGAAAGGTTTTGGGTAGAAGTGCCTCAGTCAGATCAAGTGACCAGAACATTATGAAAGTGCGCTGAGCTGTTGATCCTCCAAGCAGGTGGGCAGAGGATCCTGCGAGATGCTCTTATTCTTGGCACGAAGATTGCAGTGTGCCACTAGAATTTCGTTGCCACTCCTCTTAGTGGCGCATGGTGAGTCACCCAGATACCAAATCGGGACAGTCGAGGAAGTGCGACCCTGGAAAATGCTAGTCCGCCAGTAGCGCTGATAAGAGACCACAGCAAAAAGATTTAAAACACAAGACGTTGCATCGCAGTTGTTCTCTGACAATAAGAAGCGTCCAAAGAGTCTTTGTTCGCAATTCCTTTCTGCAACACCCTGGGAGCGTGTAGAAATATGCGAGCTAGATTCAGGATCAGCTTAGCCTTGAGGTGCTTTTAGGTAACAGAGCACAGGAGGATCTCTAATGTTCATGCTCCATCATAGTTTACCCCTATTTCGGCTTGTGCCTTATTGAGTACGTACACAAAATGTTTACTCGAAATTGAAGCTTCTATCTCTATTAGGTCGCACCATTAAAAGACAAATCAAATCAACGGTAAGGAGGAAAGTAATAGTCTCACGCTGAATATCCTCTAGGATCTCCGCCGCATGTCCCTCTGCAATTATAGAGTGAAAGAGTCGTTGTCGACGGTTTCTGCAGAGAGAACTTAAAAGGAAGCAAATAAACAACCGAGTCACATATTCACAGAATGAATGCATATTTGCGATGAAGCGTAATTCTGTGGATCAGTTACATTTCTGAAAAAAAAAAAAAAAAAGAATTACAGTTGATTACTGGGCTGTTGATATCTATCAGATTGATGTGCATGGATGAAAAGTCCGTTGAGTACAAATAAGCTGAAATAATATATGACAGGAGAGTGCCCAGAATAAACAGAGGAGAGTGGGACGGGGATAGGGGACGTCATGTTTATTTATAAAACATTTAAAACAACCATTATTGACTTAAGTGCTATATGAATGATTTAAAAACACTGAAGACAAGAAACACAGAGCAGTAAGACAGAAAGATAACTTGCACCGTCACGCATCCCAAACACACACACACACACAGAAAGTCAACGGCAAATAGAAAAGGACCGGGAGATGAAATTTGAATGAGTCGTTGGAGTGTGGTGTGTGGAACTGATATAATGAGATGGGTTCTTCTTTGTCCAGCAGCAACCCTTAAGCTTCAAATCAAGACTATGAATCAGCCAAGAGGCCCACGTCTGATGACCTACGAGTCATACAGGTCAAAACAAACAGAAATTAATATAGAAGTCTTATAAATACCAACAAAATCTGAAAGTCAGTTCTGAATTGTCCTAGGAGACAGTGAGGAGAGTGAGCCAACAAAATAAGTAATGAAGTTGCTATGGGGTTCCAATTGGGGTTAATTTACATGATGTTCAGGTCTGACAGGTCTTCCCATAACAACATTTTTTGAATGCATTTTTTTTTACATCTCTAGGTGAGCCAGATCACATGCCTAAGCATAAATGTATAGTTTTAAAATGCAAGTCAGCTAGCAAGTAAACAGAGTTTCAAAATGACAGAATAGTCAATAGAAATTCTAAAAATAAATCACAAAAAGTCACAGTGGCATTGATAATATATCACATTATGTTCACAATGTCCTTGTTAACATTATGTATTATATATTATAGATTTCTGAAGTTTTATCTGAAGCATTGAAGCGTTTCGTCCAGCTGCACAATGACTAATGCAAGTTCAATACTGATGAGCTGAAGGCAGTGGACAGTGACTTTCACTTCTGAACGTCAAAGTAAGAAGTAACTCCAATGCACCTGGATATTCTCCCTGGGAGTCAGTTACTTATTATTTAACTTTAAAGTGTGTCTAATGTTGTGTGATCAGTTTGTGATTAACACATTGACGAGATGGTTGTTTATTTATCCCCTGCTTCACTTGCCTTTGTTTGTGAATCCTTATTCACTGACACCAAAAGGTATAATGTCCTATAATTAAATTGCCTTTTTAGTATTGTGGCGGCATTGTAAGACCAGCCTGTTTATCATTTCTATACTCCAAACATAGCGTCTGCCTTCCATCTAAACAGCCGGCGTTGTTGCATGTCACAAGCTGTGATAGGACGATTATTACCGTCTTAGACAATACAAATGAAGGGGAGGAGAGCTCTCTTTTGAAACTGTTTCTGAACTATCAAAAATCATATTTCAAAAGTTAGGCAGTGGCAGGACTCGTGTCTCAAAAGCTAAACAAAATGTGGACCATTGTTGTTTTTGGCACTGATATGAATAGAAGTGATCCAGAGCAAGAAACGCAGATAATCCAGCAACAAAGCTAAAATACATATTGGAGTTGTAATTAATAGTGTTTATTGAAGTTAACAGTCAGTGTTTGATAATGTTTACAGAGACAGTTTTCTGACCTGTGTGCTGCTTGTGGCTGTAATCCCAGGAACGGTCTCTATGCAAGTGAAGAAAAAAGTCGAGGATGGAAATGGAAGAAATGTGTGATTGAAGTAGCTGGCAGTACCTTGTTGTCATGAAGCCGGTCTGACCTGGCATACTCTGTATCATTTTTATTGAAATTGTGATCAAATCAAGGTATCCAAATAAATAAGCCCAAATTAAATCATACGCAACATTATAACCAGCCTACTTGGATAGGAAGGACTGAGATAGCATTAAAATGAAATAGGGATTTATTGACCTCAAAAGAAGTGCAAGGCAGGGAAAATTCTCTAAACTCTCTCTAAAAAGAGACAGGGATGTTTAGACCAGAAAGAAACAGTGAGCAAGGAAGGTTTACCTGAATGGGTAACAGCATATTAGAGAACATGCTACAGGACAAGGGCTAAAGAAAACAGCTTGACCAAAACTCTGTTGAGTCGAGTGAAACCTTTTTGTCACATAAAAATTATGTAAGTATTAGACTAAATCCACACTAAACGCTGCAATTTACAAGGCATTTTACAAGGTGACTGTCTCAGTTTGTTTCCTCTTATCGCCATTTGCTGGCAACTTGTCATTTAATTCATTACTTTTTTCAATTTATATTGAATTTATGTATTTATAATCAATTTATATCCCATTGGTTCACTGGTGCAATACTGCAATATAATTTGGTGATGCATCTACCGTACTATATGTGCTAATTCTAGTGAAGTGGTGAGGTTAACCAGCGTATTTACAATGCATTAAAAACACATACTGTAGAATATGAAATGTCTTACGTAATAAACTGTAGAAAGCTCAGAGGCCGATGTCAGCAAATATTGTATATGTTACTATGCTGTGGACTACAGCAAAAAAAAAAATAGTTTAATCTACTGGGGAAAATAATCCTTCCACTTATTCGTAATTAAATTACATTTAAGGTGAATCAGAGGTGATTTAGCACACAGCACCTGTGCACCTCATTTTGTTTAGACATACAAGAGGGAAATTGGTGTTGTTTCTGTTTATGTGTTATCTGTTTTTTTCTCCTAATACATAAATTTCTCTCAGGCATAGAACATTACTGGGGGTAATTTCTTTCCACATCCGCATCATATCAGGTACTGTAAATACACCTGCAGCCCCTGGGAAACACATTTATTAAAAAGAAAAATGTATTATGATAAAAAAACAAAGAAAAACATGATCATATATGTCAGGGAAAGTCCTGAGAAGGGCTTTAATGCATTTTTTTTTTCTTTTTAACCATTTTGTGTGTGTGTGTGTGTGTGTGTGTGACAAGAATGCCTCATTTTAAGCACAGCCGCACCTGTGTTTTGTCTAGATCTTTAGATGTCCATGGTAAAAATTGCAAGTTGCAGATAAGTACAGTAAAAACTGCCTGTGTCTCTCTTCATTTATCCCATGAGCTGGCAAATTAAATGTGCTCTTCTTCATTCTTCAGCATGCACCACTCTCTTCATTTCCTTGGAACATTGTTCATCATCTTGGCATGTCAGAAGGACTGTCCTCTCCAGAAAAAAAAAAAAAAAAAGCAACAGCACTGGTCTTTTTTTTTTTTTCAAATGTCTTAAAAATACCCATGTATTTCAGGCAACCTCATCCGGTCACCTCTATGATGACTGTGCTCTCCAGAAAACTGACAGCACTGGTTGTTAAAATGGCATATGTTGACATTAGTTAGTAGCTAAAGTTTGAATTGTGTGACATTGGGGCTGAGATCATGATAAGCACAGAAAAGGACTGACTTTGAGACCGGAGTCTGTGTTCGGACCCGCTACACTTGACGTTGCTTTGAAGCTGATGTTGACCTAACCTGGACCACGACCGTTATCTTATGGTAACCTTAATCAAGTTAAATGACTTAACCATAGGCTGAGCTGATATGAGTGTATAAACATTGATATGGATTCACAGAGTAGAATTTGTATTAGCAAATTGACATTTCTTTGAGAATTAATGTTTTCTTTCAATTTCAGGTTCTCCTTTAGGATTTACATCGGTTTCCCTGGGGCAGGGGTTTGACCAGGTATCTGGGCACTAGTTGAACTTTATCTGTGGGACTGTTTGAAGATGAGTGATGTTAACAAGAACACAGTTCGCCAAAATGGTCGGCTGCAGTGTTTATGAATAGGAAGGCATCCACCTGACAGGAACAGAGGAGGAGGCAAAAGGGGGAGAGGGGGTGAGTGGACGAGGTGCTTGTTGAAATAGCACAATGAGACTGGGAAAGGGTAGCTGTTAAGGGGCTCGGTGGAGAGGGACAAAATGCTCAAATGCAAGACTGTTATGTTCTCTACCATGAAAATGGAACCACTTTAGCCATTAATCATTGATGGACAGGAGATGATGGATAACTCCCTTGTTGAGGTATTCTGCCCCATCCCGTTCTCCACTGCTTTGTTCCAAAACATCAAAGCGTCTTTTAAAGTCCCAACTCTGCCAAGTCTCAAAAAGCAAAATGCTCCTAAATTTTACTCTTAATCAGCCAAAAAAAAAAAGTCACTAAATGTAGAAATACTGTGAAATATCATTATTACACTAGTCTTAATCACTAACACATGTCTGGCCATCAGGACTAGGTATTATAAAGCTTTCATGATGTTGTCTCTATATTTTTATCAGCATGTTGGCTATTTATTTTATCACAATATTGTGGAAATATGCTGCAGGCAAGCGAGATGGTCACAGCGCCATGTTTTTATAATTGCTAATGCCAAATTTCTGGTGCTATATTTCCCAGGCGTCCCAATTGTCTCTCCATGGCAGAGGGGATTGGCAGCTTTTTCACTGTATTTTACCTTTGTGCCACCAGGCTTGTTGTCATGGGAAATTTTGGATTACTGGGCCACACAAAATAGAAACTGATTTACTTTGCAACTTATTGTATACAGTACAACTTTTCTTTGCATTTCTGCTATTCAGTGAAGAAAATGTATATTCTGAGTGGTTTTATGCAGAGAGAGGCAAGGCAAATATTGATAGCTGATTTTGCTTTTATATATCTGCACCACCTCACTGAGTGAAGCTGGCATAACTTTAATAGAAACAGCAGTAACATAATATACAGGTAAGTTCCAAAGCCTCCATTGCATTCATGCCAGTGGTAAAATAGCTTAGTAATGTGAAGAAACCATAAATGGGCAGAGGAAGGCAACCCTTTCACAAGAGCCGTTGTACAGTCCCTCCAGAAAAACATGATTATGCGATTGCATAATTCAACGCATAATCAGCCAAAAGGTCCGCACATTTATGCGGGGGACGCTGCACTTTCGCCGCATAAATCGCCACGAAATAAGACATGATGAAGTCCACAAATCAGTCTCATTTGCCAACATAAATAAATAATAATAATTATTTTTGTAAAGCTACGGAACTTGTTTGACTCTCAACGTTTTGTAAGTTTGACTCGTGTTTATTAAGGTCTGAAATAAAGCAAGATGAGAACTTAATTATTCCCAGCACTTTTTTTTTTTGCAAATTCCCGCAATTTCATCACATAAAATTGCATAAATATCCTGCATATTCCATCACATTTTTTAAGAAAATGTGCCGCATAATCAAGGATTTTTGCCTGCAACAATCACAAAAAAACTTTTTTTTTTTGGAAAGACTGGTTGTAGCACTCAGAGTGGGAGGACTGATTTATTGGAAACAAAACACACTATTAGAGAATCAGTATGTATCAAACTAAAGAATATATGGCCTAAATACCTCTTAGCCTCTTGGCTTTACTAGCAAAAAAAAACAATTGTGTTATTTAAGTTAATATCATTGAGAAGGGATGACAGGGGTGCAGGAGAGCTGGGGGGTTTTCTTTTGTCTTAACAGCGCTTACTCCTTCTGATTTTCGTCAGTTTCCATCAAACTAAAGGGAAAACAGAAAATGCCCATGACAATTTTGGAACGATGGAGAATCATTTTCATCTTTCTTTAATTTGAAACGATATTGTAGGTCACAGTTTAATAGTTTCCGTTTCTTATTCTGATTGTGATGTGTGCTATTTCTACATTCTCCTGTTTCTATGTCTTCCTATATCTTATCCTATCATAAATTCACACAACTGACTAGTGTTGACCTTTTCATGTGCAAATTTAACCTTCTCTTGTAGGATGAATGCAGATTCTTTGCTTTTTGATCTTTTTTTTCATACATGTGCACAGGGATGTACAGGCATATGAGCATGCATGTGGGTGAACACATTCCTGCCAGTTATTTCATACTATCCCAGCCTATAAATATGGATGCAAACAATGTTGATTTTAAAATGCTGAAATAAAATAAGAAGCCCTATGTGTATCAAGGGTACACATTTTGCTGAATAACTCAGAATATAAATACAGTTTCTTTAACAAAAAAACTCCACAGATCCCGTTTAAAGTTATTACATTATTTCAGTATCAAATACTCAAGAGAGAGGTGGCTGTTTAAAGTCGGTACTACAGTAGTAAGATAGTCTGTTTGACTCCAGTGGAAATAAGCTTTCCAAAAAAGGTTTTCAAAAGCCCATAGCCACTTTTTAAACTACCTCTCTGCTGTCTGTCCATCTGCTCAGTATGTTCCAGTTATAGTTTTGCCAAAATGTGGCTAAATAGTCCCCCTTCAGTTTGTCATTTGTACAGTGAGCTGCTCTAGTGTATTTAGCAGTTTATGTAGTCATTACTGTGTCAAAAATGTGACAAAACATTTATTAACCTACAGATAATAGGTATTAAATTAAATTTTCACTGCAGCATGAAAAATAGTCTAATATTAGGCAATAAGGAGAAAGACTTGAACATAGTGGAGGTATGACCACTTTTCTATAGCACAGAGAGAGTTACGAGTGCAGAGCACAGCCTGAAAAGTGGGCTTGGATTATGTGCTGAAAATTTGTACACTTCTCTTAAGTACAGTGTCTGTGAATTCTAAATTCAGCACCAGATTCCTAATACATATGGCTAGTTGCTGGAATATATGCAGCAACTTAGTACACTTTTGACTTTAGTTGGACAAGAAGCAGACCACAGCAGGAGGAGCTGCAGGGGTAGAAGAAAAGCACTTTAGTGTAACAGCCAAAAGTGTTGCAGTTATCCAGACATGAGGTTGTGGCTATGATGTGATCCTTGTGCAACAAAGTTGAGAGTTGAGATCATATTGCCCAAAGCAAATAAGGACTAGTTCAAATGCTCCTCCACCTCCGTGTAGTAGTAGGAACCAAATCGGAGATAGGACCAAGTACAGCTCTTTACTTTAGCTAGTGCTTAAATATCAGCACAATATTGAATGCACGCTGCCTCATACTGACACCTGTATAAATGTATGTTTAAAAGCTTTTCAGTTACCACATGTTTTTAACATTTTTTTAACTGTAAAAGTAAAAGCAGCGTAGGAATTTTGGGCACCGCTTCACCCATTTCCAAGGTGCTTGGAGAAGATAAAAAGTCTGAAGAGGTAAAAACTCTCAATAACACTTTTAGCATACGGTTTATTCATCCCTGACCGTGATGACGGCCACAAGGACAAACTTGTTGCTTCGACCATAAAATTGTTGCGTATCATCATCAAGTGTTGCTGGGGTTTTGACCTCTTTGTATGTTTTCCACAGTGCTCTCCAAAATGTGTGACAGCATAACTCCTTGTGATCAGTACTATCCACAATCATCTAAAAGAAGTAAACGCGGGTTGTCTCAAACTCAGTGAAATGACATGTTGTTTGAGTTACAATAACAGCAGAAGGAACAAAAACCTGCAATTGTTAAGCAGCTAATTAGGGGGCAGGCAGGCAATTAAGCATGTCCATTTCACATGTACTGCTATTTATGTACTATATAGCTGTCCAGGGAACACGATAGGTGACTGTAAAACAAGAGAAGGCTTGTTAACAGAGGATGTTTAATCCTCTGTCATATGATAATGATAAGAATGTCGTGAAATACAAAAAAAAGAAGAAAAATGTAAGATGCACATGAACATTATCACCATTTGTTCAGTGCCATAGATTTCGCCCCTGCTGAGACCCTCCACACAGACACATCTTTAGGTATAGTTAGGCCATGTACGTGTTTTGATTGCAACCAGAAAATATATGTTTCTACACTCGTGCCAGTATTATAGCTGTCTGATTTTATAGATGCACATTTATCCGCAGAAATACATGACATGATGCCTTTTATGAATGCCTTATTGCAGAAATTAGGACAATTTAAAAAGCATTCTCTCAATTGAGTAAGAGTAACAGACATATCCGCTGAAACACTGAACTCTGTGCCAGCAGCTTTGTTGTTTCTGTAGTACAGATGCCCAGCAATTGACTATTCAGGATAAACAAATACCAGGCTGTCACTCAGTCTGGCAGCCATCCGACCACCTCAGTCACAGACAGCCAGTGATGCCAGTGAGATGGTGGGATGCCAAAACAGTAGATGGATGTCACAGATCTTTTGACTAGAGCTCCATCCCGCCGTGACAGACCTAGAGTACCTGTTTGCATACCCTTTGACTGTATATCAAAGTGGTAAATCAATATGAAGTTTCTTAAAAACGCATATTGTCAAGCCTTACCTGTCCAGGAGATTTCTTCAATCATAAAGTTTAGTTTTGAGTTATTTTCACTTGCCAACAGTGCTACGAGACAGCCAATTTTGCCCTTGTGTTCTCCTTTCAAAAGGGAAATTCGGAGGGATGATCTATGCATATTCGCAGTTTAAACTCCCCTTAAACCCAGCTCTGCTGTATGTGAGGGAGTGTGTGTTTGTGTTTGTGTATTCCTTCTGATACCTAAATCCCATTGTGTGAAGAGGAAGTAGCAGGGTAGAGTAGCTAGGGCCCCTGACCAAGCCTGTGGGTGGGTGGCATGGATTCATAAATCAGGGAGCAGTGTTAATCTCTCTCAGGTATTGGAAAGCCAGCCCTCAGTAAATATGTTGCCCCAGGATAGAATGGGGTTTAAAGGATTTCTGTCTCCAAAGAGAAATTAGGCAGGAGCTTCAGAAGTGAGCTAAATGGAAATGCTTGCTGGAGCATACAGAGAGAGCAGGGTGCTGCTGTCAGCTAGTAAACATCGTCTCAGAGTAGCCTCAGTCATTATCGTGGCAGTCGGTGCCAACAGCTAGTGTGAGCAGACGGGTGGGCTGATGAAGAACATCTTCTATGCTGATGATTAGTCACAATAGGGAGGACTGTTGGATTACACAGTTGGGAATGAAAATTATTTGTGCTATAAGTAAAGTGGCTAATTACAGTAACTTACAATTACCACCCACCCACTTTGTGCTGTGGGAATTTTGAAAAAATAAATTCGACAAACAAATTAACTCAGTCCAAACTGATTTTTTTTTCATTCCTTGGGCTCATATGTTTTCTGTTCATGCTGCATATAGTTTTAAATTACAGTTCTTTACTGATAATAGACATAATGCAAGGAGTAGAGCTAGAGTAAAACTAGTTCAAATTTAAACATTGTACAGATTATTCATGCAAACCCCTATAGATTATCTAATGAGAAAATGTCAATTAAATAAATACGGTTTAAATTGAAGCATATTGTCGGTAATGTTAGTACCTTATTAAAGAACCTTGATTTAATGTGGGTGAAATAATTTCACAGATTTTGTAGAGAATATTACTACTGAACAGATGTTCAGTACTAGAAGCAGGAGGCAAGACTATCACAGGGTGAAAAAGGTACACTAAAAATCTAATCTATGGGTTATAGGAGGAAACTGAAATCATACATAATAATCATACATAGTAAAACTTTAGTCAAAGTCAAAGAATGTCAATATGTCAAAATGCCAATATTAAATTTTTTCCTTAAAGTACTTTTCAGGTTATATCGAGACATTTTAGCCACATTGTTTGTAGCATTGTCTACCAGTGGAGCTTTTTTTATGGTAAATTCTCTCCTGGAGAGTCCTTGCAGATCTGCAAAGGGCATGTCATTATCAATTTGAGAAATAGCAGCTTTTGAGTTTCTTTATTTGTTTCTTTCTGTTTATATATATATTAAATACATCCATCCATCCATTTTCTATACCTGCTTTATGATGACACACAGGGTCGCAGGGGGTGCTGGAGCCTATCTCAGCTGTCATTGGGCGAGAGGCGGGGTCAGTCAGTCACAGGGCTGACATAGAAAGACAGACAAACCACTAGAAAGACAGACACCACTCACACTCACATTTACACCTAGGGGCAATTTAGAGTCGCCAATTAACCTAACCTTCATGTCTTTGGATTGTGGGAGGAAGCTGGAGTACCCAGAGAGAACCCACCCGTGTGAACCTGGGGATTGAACCCAGAACTCTCTTGCTGTGAGGCGACAGTGTGTCACTGTGCCACCCCTATATATTAAATGGATAACCTTATTTCTAGTCTCAAAGGACTGATACCATGGGTCATAGTGTCATACATTTTCTTCACATTTGTAAATGAGTTAAAATGATTCTTGGATTACCACATGCAAGATTTGAGTGCATTATTTGAATTATTCTTCCATTATATCTTCATAAATGTTCCTACTGCTGTATGTGTAACAGTTTATAATTGCTCAATTATATACACATTTTCAGTTATATTTCAGTAGAACAGATAAAGTAGATGAAACAATTTAAAGTAAGGAGTACAAAATTATTCTTAATTAGGGAACATTCAATACTGTGATAAAGTAAGAAAATGATTATATAATGATGGGTGAGAAATTAGGGATAGAATTGACATAAAGTATATTAATAAGGTATTGGACCACCACATGCCATCCGAACAGCTTCAGTGGGCCTTGGCATTGATTCTACAAGTCTGGGACTGTATGGGATGGACACCATTTTTTCAAAAGATATCCATCATTTGGTGTACTGATGACAGTGGTGGAGAACGTCATCTAAGGCATTGGTCCAAAATCTTCCATGCACATTTCGTTGGGTTGAGATGACTCATGTCTTTTTCATACTCATTAAACCATTCAGTGACCCCTCGCGCCCTCTTCCCCAGAATAGAAATGTTTCACCACTGGATAACAATCACTCAAAACAACTTTGTATTGATTTGACTCTTCCCTCTAAGGGGGCAAGTGGACCCAAACCATACCAGTAAAATGCCCCCCTGCAGCATAACAGAGTCACCAGTTCCCCTCACTGTAGGGGTCAAGCGTTCAGGCCTGTACCGTTCTCTCGGTTTATGCCACAAATGCACTCGCCCACTTACGGAGAATATGGTGACTCACCTGACCAGATAACTCTTTTCTATATCTCTGTAGGCCAGTGAGGGATTTATGTGTTGCATTATTAACATTCCTCTCTATGTAGTTGTCGACTGGTCTTGCTGACAGTCTGATAACATCCTGCATTGACATTCTCTGTCACCTGACTGAAGAGTAGTTCTTGTTTTTCTTTACATATTGCACTAATGCACAAGCATCATGC
The DNA here is from genome assembly GCA_023238725.1 of Scortum barcoo. Taxonomy (NCBI): domain Eukaryota; kingdom Metazoa; phylum Chordata; class Actinopteri; order Centrarchiformes; family Terapontidae; genus Scortum; species Scortum barcoo. The sequence continues at coordinate 11,531,271 of CM041531.1, forward strand.
TCATCAAATGTGCGCTGTCGACCACAATGTCCAAACCTATTTAGTGAAGTCTCATAGATCTGAATGCAGATGTCACTTTAATCACTGTTCATTTGCCATTGAGCAGCCTTTGTGACTGAAGCTCTTGCCATTCATGCCCCAACAATGAAGCATGACTGGATGTTTACTGCTTTATTGTACCACGGAGTGCACCTGTGTGGAAGCATCTGCATTCCCTAAGTGTCTCCACTCATTTATTTAGGTTTTTCCTTGAATTTGTCACCATCTGTCACCTGTGATGGAGAAACCTTTACTATTAAGGTTATAATCGTTATTACTCTGTTAAATGTTTAGCTACAGTACATAAAGCAGAGGAAGTTTATTCTTTTACCACATATGGACTACATAAATTATATTTAAGAGTCATTTGTGCTGGGTGACAGCACAACATGGGAAAGTAATGGGCCTAAAAATTGTATGACCTTTATGGAGATAGGCTATAGATAGGGACTGCCACAGGGTTGTTATTTTTACTAAAGTGAACAACAGTGTGGGTCAGTATCGTCATTCATGAAGGAAATTTTAGAAAGGGAAAAATTGATAGACTGACACAGTTTAGGTTGAGGATTGTGATTATTTAGCGTAATGCGAGCAAATGTGTAATCTTTCAAGAATCAAGAATCTTTATTGTCATCATGTTTTCACATAATGAAATTAAGATTGGTGACTTCCAGCTTTAAACATAAATATATGTAAAAATATGTCATATGTACATAAATGTCTAAAGTTGTAGCAGTCATGTACAGTAGGGGGGTGGGTCAGTTGTTTAAGTCAAGTTGGCTCAAGTTCTCAGTATGGGGAAATGGATTGTACAGCTCTGGGGAAAAAGCTGTTTTTCAGTCTGGTAGTTTTGGTCTTTATGTTTCTATACTGCTTTCCAGAGGGAAGTCATTCCATTTCCAGAGGGAACAGTCCATTGCCCGGGTGGGTAGGGTCGGCAGCAATATGTCGGGCCTTCTTCTGGATCCGGCCAGCGTATACTGAGTCCAGGTCTGGAAGGGGACTTCCCATAATCCACTGTGCCATTTTCACCAGCCGGGCTAAGTCCTTTCGGTCTTGTGCAGTGCAGCTGCCATACCACACTGTTGCACTGAGGCAGAGGATGCTCTCTATTGTGGCTCTTTCGAAGTTTGTCAGGAACTGTAGGGAGAGTCCAGCATGTTTTAGCTTCCTGAGGAAGAAGGAGTCTTTGTTGAGCCTTCTTTACCAGGTGAGCTGTGTTCATGGACCAGGTCAGGTCAGATGTGATGTGGATGCCCAGGAACTTGATATTGTTGACACATGCTCGACTGCTTCCCCGTGGATGAGGAGAGGAGCGTGCTCTGTCCTTCCTGGACCTCCTGTAGTCCACTATGACCTCCTTGGTCTTGCTGGTGTTCAGAACAAGGTTGTTGTTTGAGCACCACTGAGTAAGGTGCTGGATCTCCTCTCTGTAGTGGGTCTCATCATTGTCCGATATGAGGCCCACTATGGTGGTGTCGTCTGCAAACTTTACAATGGTGTTTGTGGAGTGGATGGCAGAACAGTCACTGGTGAAGAGAGTGAAGAGGGCTGGGCTGAGCACGCAGCCCTGTGGTGTGCCTGTGCTCAGGACCAGTGTAGAGGATGTGTTGTCCCCGATTCTCACCAACCTGAGGCCTGTTGGTGAGGAAGTCCCTGATCCACTGTGTTGAACGCTGAACTGAAGTCCACAAATAGCATCCTCAAGTAGATGTTAGGAAGCTGCAGATGGGTCAGGGCTGTGTGAAGTGCAATGGAGACTGCATCCTCTGTCGACCTGTTCTCCCTGTATGCAAACTGATATTAATCCAGACCAGCAGGGATGATGTCTGTTGATGTGCTTTAGGACGATCCTCTCAAAGCACTTCTTCATGATGACCAGAGCGACAGGGCGGTAGTCATTTAGGCAGGTGACAGCAGATTTTTTTAGGCACAGGCACAATGATGGAGGTTTTGAGGCTGACAGGAACTGTAGCAAGCTGCAGGGACAGGTTGAAAATGTCCAGAAAAACTTCCTGCCAGTTGGTCTGCACACAATTTCAAGAGTGCGACCAGACACCTTATCTGGTCATTCAGCTTTCCTGATGTTGATTCTTTTCATGGAAGAGCTCACTTGGTGCAGCTGCAGGACTAGAGGACTGATGCAGTTCTTCCAGCCGGGGAAGGTGAACTCTCTCTGCTGCCAGGTGTGTCAAAGCGGGCATAGAATGTGTTCAGGGTGTCGGGGAGAGTGGAATCGTGGCTAACCAGTAGATCACTGCACTTATAGTTTGTTATTGTCTTGATGCCTCTCCACATACTATGTGGGTTGTTGTTTTCAACAATGCTCCTCAATGCGCCGTTTATACCTGCTTTTTGCTGATTTTTTTTTTTTAGCTTAGCTTTTTTAGCTTACCTTTTTTCAGTTCTTTTCAGGCAATGCTATAGGCCAACTTGTCACCTGACCTGTAGGCAGCATAACAGGCTTTGAGTAGGGGCTTCACTGTGCTGTCCAGCCATGGTTTTTGATTTGGGAAAACCTTGATGGTCTTTGTGGGTAGAACAGCATCAGTACAGAATTTTAGGTAGGACAGAACCGATGACATGTATCCATCCAGATCTGTGCCCTCCTTGAACACTTCCCAGTCAGTGCACTCAAAGCAGTCCTGTAATGCTGAAGACGCCTCCTCAGTCCAAACCTGTACAAGTTCTGGTGGTTGGTCTTGTCCTGCAGCTCAGAGGTTTGTAGGCAGGGACCAGATGCACAGAGATGTGGTCCAACATGCCCAGGTGTGGAGCTGCGGCAGCCTTTGTATGCTCCAATGATGTTACAGTAAACTTGATCCAAGGTATTATTGTCCCTCGTTGGAAAGTTTATGGAACGATGAAAACTGCCTTTAGAACAGAGCTCTCTAGCCGTCTTAAATGGTCTGCATTTCACTGCCAGATATTCCAGATCAGGAGAACAGTATGTTCCGATGATGTTCGTGGCTGTAACACCAGGCGTTATGAATGTACAGAGCCAAACATCCACCTCTGTGTTTCTCTGAGGCTGCAGTCCTGTCCAAGAAAGCGCCCCGCTAGCTCCACTGGGATGTTGTTATCCAGGCAGGTCTTGATAACGATCGCCACACAGCTGTCGATCTTTGCAGAGACGATCCTCAGCTTCATCTCGTCCATTTTCTTGATGAGTGACTTGGCGTTTGTGGGGAAGAGACTGGGAAGGAGCCGGTCTGTATGGATTAGCTTGTAGCCTAGCATGCAGGCCGCCCCTCTTGCCCCGCTTTTGTTTATGATGCCTCCTCCGTCTCCTTGGCAACAGAGGGGGGGGATCGTGAAAGCCTCCAGCGGTCCGCTGAATCTCTGGTGGTATAAAATCCAGCCTTGGAAACGCCCGCAGGTGCGCACTCTCCCCAATCTCCAACATCTTGGCCCTACTGTACTCAGCTGCTGCGTAATGTAATGTAAACTGAGTAAAGTAAACTGCATGTGCACCTCCAAATATGATACCAAACAAAGCTGGCATACTTCATCCCATTTAATCTATGAACAATGATTCTGTCACTTTTACTACCAGTCCAGCATCAGATGTTCATACAAACAACAGTATCCATCTGGCATATCCACCGCCACAGGAAACAGCATCAATTGTCAGAGAAACACTCATATAATCTATAATATTTTATTTTCTCATAGTGTCTGCTGCCTAAAGGAAAATCTGTTTCTATGCAGGGTGGGCAAGACACAGTTTTAACAGAAAACAATGTCGCTGATAGGGGTGATAAGAATCACTCTGAGAGGAAGAGGGATGGTACATCTGCCATTTCTGTTTCAATCTTGTGGGAGTGAAAAAAGACAAACAACCCAAAATCCAAAACCCAGAATTAGAAATTAGATATATTGTTATAGATAGAAGTTGTACTTTGCAGCAAAATTAAGACATGTAACTGGGCAAAACAGCTACAGACATGGAAAGTATAATTTGAGCTTTGTATTTATGTTGAGAAGAGAAAAAAGATGAAACACAACATAGACCCTACAATGTACATTTTATTACACTGTCACATAAAAAAAATGGTTTCAGCACATCTCCTAAAATGCCAAGTTGTCATCTCACTCTGAGGAAAAATGTTGATGCATATTTCCCAAAATGTTGACGTATTCCTTATCAAAAATGCATGGGAGTCGTTTGGATCATCTTCATTCATCTCTTTCTATCTCTTTTTGTCACCCCTCTTATTACTGTTAGCTATTAGTTTTAATATCATGTGCCAGAGTGTTTTGACAAATGACAAATATTGTCATGTTCTGCCGCAGTGTGGAGCGGTAATACAAACCTTCAGGCCCTGACACTCAAAGAGACAGAAAGAGAGAGAGACAAAGAGAGCACGAGAGAGGGAGTATTTATACTGAGACAGCAACTTAAATGGGTTATCATAGCATTAAAGTTCCACTCTGACTGGGCCCCTTTAACATGTCACTGTGAAAGTTCTCACAAAGAAAACGGTATCTTCAGAGAAAGCTGCACCTTAACCCTCGTGAACTGATCTGGGGGTAGTGAGCACTGTGATAGGGACTAATCCCCTGCTGTGTGCTTTGAGTGGGACTTAGAGCAATACACCAGAGGAAACCAAGGAGAAGCGAGGAACAAGCGCTAAGAAAGAGACTTCTGACAAACTGAAAAATGTGTTGAAGTGGTGCTGTCACCGTGATGAATTCTTTCAGGCATCGTCTCAAAATGGGATGGAATCTTAATGCGGATGTGTGTGTGAGTGTAAAGGGAGATTGTGTTTGTGCAGCTGAGTGGTGTGTACAGTGAATTTCTGAGTGAAGCATATGGCGTTTAGCTAGTGAAAAAACCCACCAGGAACCCAACTGATGCCTCCTGGTTAATTGCAGAAATTTTCCAATTTAGAACTCGGAGTGTGACACCGAGAACTCCAGCAGATGTTTGGAAGGTCTCAGTTAAATAGAAAATCATTGCCTCCTGGTTGCACATGAGACTACAAAGTGTTAACATGTGAATCGACAGAGGTTTGATTGCTAACATGTGGACAGAGGAATAATATTTACAGACTGATCTATTTTGGTAAGTTCATCCATGTTATATTGGATTTTTGTATATGCTTTTATGTGAAACTGTTTAGTTGGTCTACATTGCAATTCATAGACATAGGAGCAGAGCATGTTTATATAGTGTTTCCTTGTGGTTTAAGAAAGATATCAAATATTTATTTTAATTAATTCTGTATATGTAGATACAAAACATTGAACTGTATTTTGATCAAACTTTATGCAAACAATCAGGGTGAAAATGAGACCATAATTTTGACATGGCATTTTCATTTAGCATTTGAAGTCTGTAACAACATATAAATGTCAGTTCCTATAAATATGCAACTAACACTAAAAAAACACAGTGACACGCTGTATATCAATATCAACAACAAATAAAACTAAATAACAACAAATAGTCAATTCAAAGAGCTAAAGACTTGCTAACAAAAGAGAAAAAAACACAAGAGATACAAAATGATGTGTTTGCTCATCCGTGTGTCATCCACAATATCTCAGAGAACGTTGATCTGATTTTGACACCGCTCGGTGGAATGATGCATCTCACCGCTGCATACGAGTATTTAACATGACACAGAATGGCTGAAGGGGGATCAACAATTAAGGGTCAGCAAAGGTGACACATTTGTTAGTGACAGGCTGACAGGGACTTCACCGATTGTGGAGGACAACATGTTTACGTTGGCGCAGTCGTAAGATTCCTTTGTTTGTTCTTCGGACTTCGAAAAAATGTGTGATATTCTTACAACAAATTACTTTTCAAAGCCAGAAGGTGACAGAAAATGCTACATTAGTTTCATTGAACTGTAGGATGATTTACGTCAAATTTCATTGGTATCATTTATGCATCCCAATATTATAGTTGTTAGCTGTTTTGGTCACATAAGTTGTTACCATGCAACAGCAGCAGCAGTTTCATACTGCATCAAACACTCCTCTAGCAGTTACTTTGTCAGAAATCCACCACAGGACTCAACAAACTCACATTGTTCTAATACAGAAGTCAGTCAAAAATAATTGCAGCTACGATCAGGTCGTCATGTTCCACGCACAAGTAGTCCTCCACACAACAGGAGGACACAGTACTGCTGGTTACCTTGCTGAGGAGTTGGAGGTGTGCAGCCTGTCATCTGCAACTTTTCATCTAACAGCTCCACTGTGGCTGCTTTTTCTTTTTTTCACTACTCCCTTGCAAAAGTTCAAGATGATCCACTTACGGACAAAATACCAAATATGACCTAATGATCACAGCCAGCGCTAACAGCAGTGACAAATCCTTTGCGTTTCATGTTGCTGCTTCACAATAAAAGCCGTCACATCTTTCAAAAGTGAAACACTTTTAATGTGAAGCTAGGAAATGGGATGTTTGCATTAACTGTACCTTAATATAGCTGTGACACAGTGTTAAGGGAGTGAACAATGACAGTGAGGCTGTTACTGACACAATAAGACAGTGCTCTATTACCTGAATGCATTCTTTTCCTGTGAATCCTGCATGCTGACAGTGGAGAGGCAATCTAAAATCAGCACAGGCATGGCAGACTCTGCCACTACTGGTAAAAGCAACCATAGACATAAATGAATGTAAATACATTAAATATTCCAGAAAAGATGCAGACATGATGTGAACAGTATCAATTGGACTTGATTTCATAACGGTCTTGTGGGTTATAACTTTAAAGTAATGATGAGGATATGTTATCCTTCACAGCGTGTGTGTGTGTGTGAGTGTGTGTGTGTGTGTGTGTGTGTATTTATGTGTTCTTGTGTGCTTATGTGTGTCTGTGACAGAGAGGGAGACAGAAATACGAGTAGTCAACAGAGACTTCAGATGGGCACAACTAATAAGAGGTGAGAAAGAAAATATCACATCGAAAATAGATGGAAGGATGACAGGTGAAGTCAAGGTGAGCTGACAGGGTGAGAAGTAATCACTCTGAGAGTAAAATGCATACTGATGCTGCAAGTGATAGAAGGGAAAAGGTCATAGACAAAATAAAGCAAGTTTGAGGAGGGAAAAGGTGGCAAACACTCACAGCCTCTCTGCGAGGACAGTATTCCAGGGGGAAAAAAAAGAAAAAAAAGAACAGAGTTCCCACCTGCTGACAGTTTGATGGTGGTTGTTAGCGGTATGAGAGAAGGTCTGATGATTTCAATACATCATGGCCCGTTGAGGATTATGGATTAATTGCTCGCCTTTACCTGCACTGAAGGTAAATCCAGTGGTGAATAGAGAGCTTTGACATACACGAAGGTTAAAGGCAAACGGGCAGGTTTTCTTTGATGAGGCGGTTGGTTTCACTGTGCCAAAATATGATCACATTTTTTTTGTGTGAAATTCTATGTGCTTGACTTCAGGGTGTATCATAAAAAATGACTTTTTTTCTGAGGAAAAATACAGTAATGGTACTAACACAGAAAATACATTTCTCATTTCAGGAACCCTTTGAAAGAAAGCTCAGCTCAACTGTGCTTTAAGTAGCTCCATTGATGTTTATATAACACTTAAATGCATTGCACTTGGAGGATTGCAAAATGGCGTTTTGCAACTGGATGGAGGTGCATGCACATAATTCAAATACTCTCTGAGGTTAAGCTTGAATGAAGTACAATAAAAGCAGTCTGACTACAAACACTGCAGAGCGAAATATCTGGATCAAGGTGTTTTTGTCACAGATCCAATTGTGACAACCTCTTAATTGCAGAAAGATGAGTGGAGCTGGTACTCGTTAGAGGTGTAGAAAAGGAATTTGTAGTTCACAACTTAAGCATTTAAATATAATTCATCGTCACTCAATTTCAGCAGGCTGACAGTTGATTGGCAGTATTCTGACTCAGCTGGTGTCACGGCCATTACGCCAACGCTCCGAGCTGAGGCATTCTGCAGATGAGCTGCTACACCCCCCCTATAGGTCTTCTTGTCTGTGCCATCCAACCATCCATTGCATCCCTTCATTTTCTCCTGCCACCTCGCTCCACGCTTTCTCACTAACCTGCCCTCTGCTTCATATAACATCTCAGCGTTCTCCTTGCATCACCCCTCCGACCGCGTCTCCATCAGCAGCTGTTGGCTCTTTTTTTTTCCCCCCACTTCATTTTGTGCTGTAACTCGTGGCTTTGCATCATTTTCATTTTTTTTTCTTCCGCCCTCAGTTCACACTGCCGAACCTGAGGAAAGATATCAACAACAGAAAGAAGAAAGTGTCAGATTCAAATCAAGTGCAAGTGAGATCTTGACTGAAGGAGGAAGAAATGAAAATAAAAAGATACAAAGAGAAAACAAACAAATACAAAGCCATGTCTGCATTTAATGGCCTTAAGAAAAAAAAAAGTAAAAGAGGGGAGGATACACGTACACACATGCAAGGCAATCAGTCACTGACTTAAAATAGTCAGTGTCTTTAGCATATAGACAAGTAATCGTATGTGGCATACTCATCTGAAAAAGCAATGTTTTGACATTCACATCTGTTCATTTTTGCATCTGGCGGGGGCTTTACAACCATGCTGACTGTACACCAGGTTCTGCTCATTGTGCAATAGACATGTGCATGTGGTAAGAGCTCGCTCTCTCTTAAAACCTGCTATAAAGACAGTTTTTTTTTTTTTTTTTGGTTCCTTAAAATTTGTATTAGTGTTCTCTGTTTAGTTTGCTTAATGTGAAAGAAGTAGTATATAGGCATTAAATAAATAAAAAAATCCTGTGTGTGTGTGTGTGTGTGTGTGCAAGGGTGGAGGTTGTTATGATACTCAGCCACTGTCCCTCCTACTGAGTCCTGCCTTAACCCCAACATCATGAGCTAATCCCTAGAAATGTCACCCAGAGCTCGGCAAGCCATTTGTTGCTTACTGGTGTGGAATTTGCCACTAGGTGAGAGTGATTCCATTTAATCTATCCCCCATTACAAGTTGCAATTTTGCATGGTAGACAGTATTACCCAGATAAAGTGTTTAATAGAGTTACACCACGATTTACAGAGGGCAATCCTTAAGGGGCTGAAGTCAAACTTTTTTACTTTAAAAAAGTCAGCATTTCACTTGGAAATGCTAAAAACAGTAGTGTGATGAGTCTTGAGTTCAGTCCTAATATAAAATATATAAATATATAAAATGTTTACTCATTTTGTATAGAAAAGTGTGAAGTGATGTTTTTGGGGGTATTTTTTTTTTTTGTAGTATATTTTGTATTTTGTAATCTTTTGCACTGGATATCATAATGTGCCTCGGGTATGGACTGAACTGTATATCATAATTCTACATAATTCCCTGTCCATTATCCATGCAGGACAGGAAACAACATAACAGTAATGAACAGTGTTTACTGGCGAGTGTTAATTCGTAATTTGTCTCAAACAAAAGGGACTAGATCCCAATGCTATCCCTAGATAAATAATGCCAACTGTTTTCATGTACCCGCGGGATCAGCTTGAACAAAGACGGCAGGAAGAAAAAACATTAATTAGTTTATTTATTTTCTACTTTACTTATCAGCGACAGACAAATATTGCTACCGCAGGAGACACAATGCAAACGTTTATGTGGTATCCAGGCTAGCTAATAAAGTTCATTTGAAATTATGCTGAACTTGCTCTGTCACACAATTATATAGATTGTTTGTTTGTTTGTTTTTTTTCTTCTTTATCTTGGATAATGAGCACTCACCACATCTGCTGTTTCTCTCACTGTTTATTTATTTTGATATAAATAATTCATCTTTTATTGAATAATGCTGATGACTATGGATACATAGCAGATTGTACGCCATGCCTTACTGTCGTATGTGCGTCAAACACTCTCTGTGACCACTTGCTCGTACAACTGACGCCCTCCCCTCCCTAAAAATTTATCCCCCTCCATAACATTTTGACTTCGATGAAAACAATTTGCAATCGCAGACCCATCATTCAGTCACTACCACGTGGCAGATCTGCCGGGGCGGAGGTGCTGACCGGTCGATTTATACCGCAAGCGCTCCGTGCCAACCTGTAGCCATAACTTTCATTGTGTGAGACACTCCTTAAAAAACATGAACCTTCTTCTCCCTCTGTGCCAAACCGTGATGCTACGGAGCAAGGCAGTATAGACAGCTGGCAGAAAAACTCATACCCATCTGTCTTCCCTCTACCTGGCACTTCAGCCCTCTCCTTACCCGAGATCAGAGAGCTCCTTGTGTGTGTGTGTGAGACTTTCTAATTCTCACGTGGAAGAGCTAAGCTGAACATGTACGCCGGTGCACCTGTTCGGCGCAGAGAAATTCCTGTAATATACGTCTTATCCTTTTTTCCCTGACAACACTACATCGTGTTGTAATATGGGATCGAAACTTGATCCCCCTGAGTAGTTAAGATGGGGTTGACAGTACGTGTGCATGCGAGGAAGAGGGAGAGACAGTAAGACTTTAAAGTTCTTTGAAATGTAACGCCGGTAATTACCGTGCCATGTCAAGCAGACTGTGTCCGGTTCACGCGTGATCCCACAAAATCTCCAGTTTGTGTTGTTCTGTCGCAAACTAGACATCACTTCAGCCGTTAAATTTCATGCTACATCCTGAGCAATATGCAATATTAATACGAACTCTTACACCTTAGTAAGCAATAACACAGAGGTAGTGACAGTTGTTTCATTGGCTAGTATTGGCTGCTGTCAGGGTAGAAGGAAATGGGCAATGTCAAGACTCAGCCCACCTCTTTCAGCGCTACATGTCACACACATCCCACTCTCTCAGTTTTACTATAAAGTCAGACAGTGTGGGAGTGCAAAGCTCCAAAGGGCCTTCACACCTGTCACACTGGCACATTACAGATGCTCCATATCCCAACACTGAGGCTATTTAGTAAGAGGAAGTGTGCTGTATGTGAGGCTGAGGAAAGAACGGCAGATGTGGTGATTAGCTAACGTAATGTTAACATTGCAATAGATGCTTTCTGAGTGACCAAGAGATTCTGATTGCATTGATCAGATGCTTTAAGATTGATCAGACTTCAGCCCTTGAAAGGTAACTGTATTCAGGTATAACACAAATAAATTATTCTAGTGAGGACTTATGAAGTTGGAAATGATTCATACTGTATGTGGTGTGTTAGAAAACTTATTGCCTTCTCAAAGAAAACCATCAGAGCTGCAAGTTACATTAATTTCCAACTTAAACCCTCAATATCAGTGAGAATACGTTAACTTAAGACGTTAATGTTTGAAGTTCTAATGCATATTCTAAACCACATTAAAAACCTGACCAGAGTTTCTTTTAATTCGGCAGCAGCCAATAGGCAGAGAAGTTTTCACACATTACTTGGGTCCCTAGTGTGTTAATTAATATTTATATTTGTCCACTGCCTCAAACTCTGCCTTCAGGCATTTATTAAATTATCATGAGTTTGGGCAGAGGCATTACTGTGTGTGTTAGTGAGAGAGCTGTAATGCTGTGCTGGTGTGTGCGTGATCTGTGACATGACTGCTCCCCGATTCACCGATCAAAAAATTCTGCACAAATTAAATAGAGGACCATTAATGACAACCCCTACAAACAATATCAACAACCGGCATAAATTGAGGGAGGGGCATTAAGCAGTTGTTTGTTTACCCATTTATTTACATAAGTCAGTGATGCAGACAGTTGCCTTTGGCAGCCCGTACCTAAACACCCATAGCTTTACAATCTCAACAATTAGAGCCAGTCCTGTGAGGTATCTGACAGCGTGACCAGGAGGTGCACGCTACCTAGTGCTGAACACAGTACTACTAAATGCAAGGCAGCCATGATAATTAGTGTTTCTAGCCAGGAGCTCCTCACTGGCGTCTCACCCCCGCACTGACCCAGAGAGATTGGAAAGAGGCCCAGTGGCTCCCAAGAGACTGAGCCTGTCAGGTCCGTCACTTCTCCCACGACATAGGAGTGAGCGGAGGTGTTTTAAATGCCAAACAGGACACACTTGCCAGGCCTATCGGCTCTGCCTGAATACAAGTCCTGTCTGTCTGTCTGGTGTCCCTACTCTGTAGACCCTGAAGCACAGCTCAGGCTCATTGTCTGGGGACAGCTAACCTGCAGGGAGGGAGGGAACAAATCCAGAAAAGTGTTGCTGCTTGGTATGTTGCAGTCTTCACACACTAAAATGTACTGCTGAATCACCCAAAAATATATTCGTCTATGGCTACATTTTTAGCTGTGTATGTGCATTTTTCTTTTCTTCTTTTTGTAGTGAAATGTGAGCTGGGTGTCAGATGTTTTTGCTGTACGTTTTTCTTTGTTTGCACTTATTTGTATGGATTTTCAAAATCGAAGCATGTCAGGAAAAGTAACAGTAAGGGGATAACATCGAGCAGGCGTGGAGCCCGACTTGAGATCACAATGGTGGCTGCACTGAATGTGTGCTTAGCTGCATAATGATATTTGTTTGCACTGTGTTTGTTCTCACTCTGACACAAAGCTCAAAGCAATTAGATGCAAATTTCATGGTTTTACGAATGAGGGGGCTCGTGCTGCAGGTTTTTCTCAAGTGACAGTACAGGCGCACATGTTAAAAAAAGAGAATATTTCAAGCACATAAATATAACACTGAAACTTTGCTAAAATACTTAATTCATTACTTGAGAATGAGATTCAAGTTTATTATATTAAGTTATGATTGTTATCCCTCTGTGTTTCTATCTTATGATTAGATAGAGATTGGTTTCCATGTTCAATTATTTTGATTAAAAAGTTAAAAAAAAAAAAAAAAGAATTGCAAAGCAGGGATTTGAGAACAATAGAAATAGAAACAAATATGACAGATACTGTATGTGAAATTTGCACGCCTGATGGGGAAAAAAAATCTCCCTGAGAAGACCCTCTTTAAACCTCCAGTAAAACATCATATTTCCTGCAGGAGATGTCACATTATCAGAGATTTATCCTGTGTGAAAAGTGGTATAAAGATTTTACCCCATCAAAATGTATTTATTCCCACGAACCTAGAGTGCAAGCTTGTGTACATATATATAAATGTATGCATATATGTATAAGAAACACAGACAACTGCAAATTAGTATCCACTATACAGTATATCAAATGAATCTGTCATGTACTGAAGCACATATTAGCTAGCCAGCCTGTGCTGAAGAGGATTATACAGAGGTTACACTGCTCCAGTTAAGGGCATGACCCCACGCGCTGTATTAATTTCCATATCATATGCAGCTGGGGTTTACTATAAGAGGAGATGACACCTTCAGCGTATTGACTCATCTTAGACAACACTACAAATTCACCTTGAAATGGTGTTGCAAAGATATTTACCTATTTGTTTCTCTTTTTTTATCATGTTTTTGTTATGATTTGTAGTGTAAAATTACTGTACATAATTTAAGAAAACATTGCACTAAGACTTGTTTATTGGCAATATTATATTACAATAGGCATGATCAGTAAAGAGACTCTCATCTCTCATCAACCTTGCTTGCATTTCTTGTTTTGTTTGCATTAAGAATAATAGGATGCAGTCTGTGCATTTTTACAATGTGTCCAAAAAAGCTGCATATACTGTATGATATGTATAGAATTGAATTCTCCAAACTAGAGAGCCAGGCAGTGGAAATATTGGTCAGTCTATCCATCTCTCCCCATTGTATTGTCATTGTATTGATTAACTGACTGACTTAACAGGATTAGGACGAAGCATATACGCAAAAAAGTGCTGTATAAACACATAATAATTACTTTTTTTTCATTTCAGTGGGTGATTTATAATCTTCTGTACTATTTAAATAGTACGAAGACCAAAACACTCATGCATAATGTCACAACAAAAATCTAGTAAAAATTACACAAAAGAAACCACAAATAAAGCAAAAACATATATGGAAGACTCCATGCAACATCGCTGCTTATCGTTACGCATGAATGAGTTGGAGGATGTGCTGTAGGAGTCTTGTATGTTGCAGAGCCCTTATGTAACTAAACCAAGCAAAGGTAGGAGAGGGAGAGCGGCTGACTGTAACTGGCTTGATGGTGAGATCGAGATTGGCCCAGTAAAAGTCAATCCCATACCTCTCTTAAATTAGCTGGAGAGCCTTGAGATCTCGCAGGTCGAAGTTCAATCAAAACGAATTTGATTTTTGATCAATATGTGACCTGGAGGAGGAAAGTACGCCTCCTCGCTCGCTGAAAGGAAAGGGGAGCAAATTTTGGTTAGTTAGTAGTGTAGCAAAACAAATTTTCTGATGACTCGCCTCCATCTCTCATGTCCGTCTACCATCCTCTGGAGTGTTGTCATAGTAGATTTTATATGTATTGTATTGATAACCTTTAGTGAGACAGCAAGACATGCAGCTGTTATCACAAGGACATAGATTTTCTGATGATTTCAAAAACATAAAACCCTTTAAATGAATTGCAACTACAGGCTCACTTCTGGTGCAATTCATAAATACTAGTGTGACAGTGCGCATCTGAAGCTAATGCAGGAAAAGAATAAAGTACAACAGTAAAGCCACTGAACGACAGCCAAGCACTCAGTGTTTACTCGGTACAACTTCCTGTCTCTCACTGGCTGGCACGCACCCATGCAAAGTAAAGGGCTTATTTGGATAGTCTTTAATCACAGCTGAGGGCTACACAAACATGCTGGACTGAGAGGGCTTCACCGTGCCCCCATTATAAAAACAATTAATGCAGCGCGACTTTGAAAATGAAATATTAATGATGCAATAGAAAATAAACAGAGTGTGAGCACTTGGGGGAAACAGAGGCCGGGCGCAGGACATCAAGGCCAGCCCGGTCGTTATCATCATCGTCGTCACTCTACAAATGTGTGAGCAAGGGTGTCCACATCTGGCATTTTTAATACAGGAATTTCTGTGGCAGTATTAATGACGGTGTCACAGGCTATTGTAAAGTCTTGACTAGATACAGAGATATGCATCCCAAAGATGAGTCTCATCCATCAACTGGTTTATATTTGCACACAGTCAAAGTGTTTAAAGTGTACAATTTCACAGTGTATAAAGTGTACAATATCACAATTGTAGTTGGTTTTTTTTTGTTTTTTTCCCCTCATATCGTGCTTGGTGATTTTTTAAAATTAAGGTGTCAGCCACAGATGTGTAAGAAAATTGGATGGAAATATTTACTTCCAATTGGTATTTTGGTGTTCTATTTTCTCATGGATCGCATTGGCCTCATAAATCCTGATCCATTTCCAATCCTTTGTTTGTTTGCCCGAGGGTCTTGCAGCTGTCAAAAACCTTCGATTGAGCTCAGTTAAAACACTGGAGCGTCTCCCAACGCACGGCATTAAGAGCAAGCGAACCGCACACAGAGCATCCAGCAGTTTCAGTTAATGATATGTCTGTGAGCGATGCAAAAGAGGGGAAAAAAAATGTTAGTTTGCCTCTATTTCATGCCTTTAGAGTGCTGCTTTTGGTTGACAATTGCATTTGAACTTTTGTATTTTTTTTTTCATTCTGATGGTGGAGAAATGCTGTCTAAATCTTGCTACGACAGACCAATCTCCTCTCTCTCTATTATACAACATGCACTATACGCTATCAGACATGCAGAAACACTATTAAAAGAATGGAGGGTATATTTTCTTAATTATTAGCGAATCAGCTGTCACACATATTTAAACTCATTTACTCATTTTAATGCAGTAACTTGATGAAGGCTACAGTAAGTGTGAAGTTTAAGCTGTATTATACAGAACAGCGATCAAAATAAATATAAGATCTGACTCAATCTTGAAAGATACTAAATTTAAAAGGCCTCAGGTTACAGTCCATGACAAAACAACAACACTGCATTTAAGTTTAATAAATTAAAATTCACACCTTTCACACAGGTGGGATGGTTGTTTAAATGCAGTTAAAACCTCATTGGTCATGCTCTTCTGTAAGATTGTAAGATAACACTTTTATATCACTTTCACTTTTGGGTTTAAGAGCTGACTGTTCACTTTACAGCGCTAATGTGAAAGCAAAACACACCTCAGAAGCCACAAAGCTTAAAGAGTTGAGAGCACTAATGACCGTCGCCAGTTGTGATGGCGTCAGACATGATGTGGTTACTGATTTGCATATTTTAATTTTGAAACTAATTTGGAAGTAATGCAGTGTCACACGGTATGCAAATATCATCTAATGAATGGAAGCACATGATCTCTCCCGTTTGATGCCTGCCATTATTTGCTGCAGTGGATGATGTGCGTAAAGCATGCTAAACGATACTTGGGTCAGGTTTAGACTCCTCAAAAACAGCTTGGAAATTTGCCATAAAAAAAGAAGTTAAGAGTGATTCTTCTCTATGCACCTCTCAGTGTACAACAAATACAGTCTGTGCTGGCATCATGTAGAAATGAACAGCACTCCTTTTTTTTTTACTTTTTACTTATTTTTTTTTTTATAGATGGAAATTCTCTTGCTGTATTTATATATTTTCCATCAAGTGAATAATAAATTAAGTGCACATAGTATAGTCTTCCCATACCAAACTACATCAGTGAGTATATAATTAATGTAATGCTGTAAGAAATGTCTTTGATGAGTACTTCAATATCTTGTGCATTTCAATACTGCTACTGTCCAGCGATTTGACCTGCTTGTGCCTCAGCCGTTCTTTGCTGGATCTTTGCTGTAACAAAATGGCTGCTTGGAGTGGAAATGAAGTCTAAGAGTACAGAAAGACATGATGTAACAACAACAGCAGCAGATGGGTTTACAGAAGAGACAAAGAGTAAACCTACCCTATCAGGGGGGCCATATGTGCCTTGGATAGCATCCCAACTCTTGGTGCGTAAATGTGGCAGATGTTTGCTTAAGATTGCCACACTTTAAAAACAGCAGCGGAAACTATAAAGTGGAAGAAGTAATGCAGTATGGTGCAAAGCAGAGAACATATTGTATCGTAAAACTAGTTTTTACGACAAATTTCATTCCATAAAAAAAAAAAAAAGAAAGAAAAAGTTGAGCATGCAGTTGAACGATTGGAACAGAAAAAATGTCATCCTCGCTTTTCATCTGCAAATCTGTTTGAGAGTGAAGCCGTAAATTATATGAGCAGCCCATAAGGTAAAAACACATTGAATTAGCACTTTAGATGTATTCTCTATCACCTTTAATTCATTAATGTGGCTGAACCTTTTAATGTAGTGAAATCACAGCGTTCTAATTGAAGCTGTTCGAGCGTTAGAGCCCCAGCTATCGCATAAAGACGTGTTGTTGATCCAGGCTAAGGGGACAGAGATAGGACAGGCTTTGAATTGACAGAATAAATGACAGGCGCTCACTAATGTTGACAACTGACAGTTACTGCCCCGGGTGTCACATGATCAGTGATGATGCCCTGATATGACTCACTTGGAGCTGAGGCCCTCAGAAATGGGCCGCTGTGACCTTTCCCTTGGGTACGAGAGCTGTCTGCGAGAAAACAGCTGATGCAGCTGTTTGCACTGTAGCGCCGCTGCCATTTGCACAGCATCTTCAGCACTCATAACCTTTTCTGCCAAAAGCTCTGTTATTCACAGTCTTCATGATCAGGGCTGATAGGCTAAGTGTAACAGACATTTAGGTCCAAATGACCTTTAGCGTGAACGTCTCCATTTAGAGAATTTGGCCCCAATGACTTTGTGTACATGAGGAATTTGAGTTTTTGTTCTCAATATAAAAAGTTCACAAACAGGTTTATTAGTTTACGCAAATGGGGTCTAGATGGTGTTAAAATGATGCAGCATCTCACACTGGCTTGTAAATTATTCACACTGTTCAAAGCCACCCCACACCCTCCCCAACACACACACACACACCCTATGTGTGTGTACGTGCAGTGAATTCTTTCCGCATCAGTCAGTTTGCTGTGTTACTTAATGCATGCAATTGGCTCTCTGCATCCTGGTTAGTATTGTGTGAGTGTGTGTGTGTGTGTCTGTGTGGGAGACAGAGAATGAGAAAAAGACAGAGATATTTTAAATCTGATACCTGTGTCACTTCCACTTGGCCTGGAATGGAAATTATATTGATATTTCATACTGTGGATGTAGATATATGTAAGATTACCCTTTGGGGACTTTTGCTCTCCTTTGAATTAAGACTCAGAATAATCAAATACTATGAATTTTTATTCTTCTTAATCATGAAAAGGCTGTGTGGAAACAGCAGAGCCAGAGTTGATTAAAGTGCTGCTGAGATTCATTGAATCTGGCTCAGAGCTTGGAGGAGTGTTTTAAATAGGAGTCCATTTAACAAAATGTTATGTTCTTAATGGGAAGGTAATAAGATGGTCTTTATCTTTTATTGAAAAAAAGTGGAGTCGTTTCCCAGCATGATGTATGCCTTTAGAGAGGAATACTTTGAGCAAAAGAGGTAGAGAGGCGAGCTCGAAATATAATGAAAGAAAGTGACTTTTGATCATGTGTTTAGTGTATGATGTATGACAATTTCCAAGCTGTGGTTACCTCCAGGGTTGGCGTATTAGAGGCAGTAAGAAGAACTATAAATTACATTATCTTAGAAGTAGTCTTTCATGCAGGTTCAGCCCAAAAGCTAAAGAAAAGATTTGATATGACAAGTCAAGTTAATTCTTATCCCACAAACTTTCCTGCTTAATATGGAGCCTCTGATAGGTCACAGTGGGAATTTTTTTTCTGAAATTATTTTGCAATGCCTTGCATTAAGTTTTCCATTCCCTCTGATCCACAGAGAAAGGCTGAGCTGTATTATGATACAGTATTATGTATTATGTAGTAGACCGCTGCTGGTTGTGACCATAGTGCATGTGGGTGCACCCTCATCTGTGGCTGGCAGCTGGATAGATAAGTAGTGGAGTTAGCCTAGCTCTCTTGGCAACTGCTGACTGAGACAGACTGTAGCTTCTTTGACTACAGCCATGAGGTGGGCAAAGCTTTGACTGTTGCTGTGGCTGTGATTGTGACTGTAGCTGTGGCTGTGACACATTAACTTTTATTAGACATAATACATGCAGATGTTGTATGTGTGCAGTGACATGGTTGTGCTGGCTGAGCATTGTATTGCAGCCACTCTATTCTTGCACTCCTGTGATCATCTATCACATCAGACAGAAGCAGTGCAGGTTGAAATCCAGTGTGGCAATGCTTTCTCAGTTAATGTTAACAGGAGTAGTTCATAGATTCAGCCACAAATGCATCGTAGTCTGAGCAATAACCATATCCACAACTGCTTCAACCACCACAGCCAGACAGAGCAGCAGCTGTTCTCACAGCCAGTGGCTGTATACTGTCGGAGTTCAGCCTTTTGAAAGGAGTAATGAGCGATAAATGCATAATGTAAAGTGTCACATCATCTCTCCTTTCTAGCAGGGAATTTCCCTAAACTGGCAGTGTATTATAAATGGACTGGACCTTGTCCAGCTGTTCTGTTGTTCAGGGAAAATACAACAAAATATTGTGAGGGGACACACAACTTTAATGTGAGATTATGTTAAATTTATTGTGAGATAATGCAAAAATGTTGTGTTATAACGTAAAATGTGCACACTGACCTTTCAGGGGCTCTGTAGTATCTTACTCCCACATTTTCGTGCAGTTAATGCAATCACAATATAATGAAAAGTGCAAACATCTAAGAAACAATTTCTCCCCCAAAGCTAATATGGTAAAATGGACCAGTTTAATTGGAAGGTATTATGATAATTATCGCATTAAGATAATTTGTCATGCTTCCAAAATTATGGAGAAAAGTTAATTAAATGTATCTCACAGTTTGCACATGTCAAAGGACCTGATGAAATTTTGTCAGCATGTCCTGGAAAGTTAAATATCAGTCAAAGACAGTAAGGCCCTCTTTTTTGTAAAACATAGCTTGTGTAATATAAAAGAATCATATATATATATATATATATATATATATATATATATATTAGATTTAAGATGCACACTATGCACACTATTAAAATATATTAATATTAAAACAGTTTGAGATGAACATGAATTAGTTTTGGTGAATGTCTACATCTGTAATTCAGTCCACCAACCCATTCACATCGACTCAAGATATTTTTTGTCTTTCCTTTTAAAGGTTCTGTAGTATGATCCCAAAATAAACAGATTCTGCTGTGATTTCATGGCAATAAATGGATCAGATGAGGTAGAAAGACTGCATTATGATGCTGATTTTTTAAAAGCCTGAATTCATGCTTTGCCACATTCTTGTTTTAACTTTCAAATGTTTGTTTTCTGAATGAAGTTCGGATCAGTCAGGGCTATGCTAATGTTGCCGTTGCTCCATCAACATTCAAAATAATGTCATCTAAATTCGGTATAAATATGAAGGAGTATCATAGAGTTAACTAGCTAGTCTTGCACACTGTTTGTGCTGCAGTGGAGCTGAAAAGAGGAAAGACCTGATTCCTTTAAATAGAAAGCTAATATTTTTAAGTTGGGCTACAATCTGTTCCCACATTGGCAACAATTAAATAGATAAATACAATTAAATTAAATAAATAAAAAAAAACTTCCATCCATTTTCCAAACCCGCTTATCCTGAGAACACACAGGGTCGCAGGGTGCTGGAGCCTGTCCAAGCTATCTTTGGGTGAGAGGCGGGGTACACCCTGGACTGGACGCCAGTCAGTCGCAGGGCTAACACTGAAGACAGACAACCATTCACACTCACATTCATACCTAGGGGTAATTTAGAGACTTATCAATAACCTAACCTAACCTGCATGTCTTTGGATTGTGGGAGGAAGCTGGAGTACCCAGAGAGAACCCACGCAGGCACAGGGAGAACATGCAAACTCCACACAGAAGGGCCTGTCTCAACCAGGGATTGAACCCAGAACCCTTCTTGCTGTGAGGCAACAGTGCTAACCACCACACCACTGTACCGCCCCCCAAAAAAAACTTGTACATGTAAATTAAAGTTTTGAGTTGAGACTTGAGTTGTGACTTGAGTAACATTTACAGAGTGCCGTAAAAATGTGGTTTACAGTGGGAATAACCCCTAAAATGTCTTTGTTTTCTTTGTCAAATCATTCTCTCAGTTTTTCTTCCCTCCTCAATATCCCCCCATTCAGAATAGAAACAATTTTGAACAATTCGATTTTTTTCCACAACACTGGTGTGATTTTAAAATTGAAAAGGAGGCTGGAATATGAAATCAGGTTATTGCATGGCAGCAACAAACCATGTCCAATGTCTTGGAGCTCAGTTAAAGGGCTGGAGTGGCAGCCGTGTTTGGATGCATATTGTAGCCCTTTATATGACGAACACTGGAGAGCCTTGGGTCAAAGTAGAATGAAGGAAAAGGATGGGGGTTGGGAGGCGGTAGTGAATTTAGCTCGTGCGTACATCTTTTATTTTGTGTGTTCTTTATATCCCCAGAGATCTTTTAATAATGCGAGAAAAAAAGGATGCAGCTTATTTAAAAGATTAAAAAGCAAGAAAAATAACTGTTGTGTACAATATGGTAATTAGTCAAATTGCTGTGTAAAAAAAAATGTGATTTAAAATAATGCAGCCAGGCTCAAAACAGCAACCCATGAGAGAGCCCATTCTGCTGTGAGTTTGTGAGACACGAGGCCCGGGACTAGACCTTTTAAGGTTGTAATAGCCTCAAGATAAAACAGAAAAATAATTGGTCAAAGGAATTTATTAAGCAGTGCACTGATTCAAAAAAAAAAAAAAAAGTGATGTTGTGCTCTATTCTTTAAGACCCCCTCACATCATCTACACAGACGCGAGATAGGCTTGATCTCATGTCAGTCCCTAATCCCACTTAACATTTTCTTCGCTGAATTTAAGAGTTTGATATTTGAACATTTTCTTCAGTCGACTGCATTACTTAAAAATATATCTGCGCTCTCTGAAGCTCCACGCTTTTGTCTGCGGGAGCCGGTGGCGCGCGTCATGCCCGTGTCATCTGTGTCTTGTAATGTCACCAGAATTATGGGAATATATGATATCATGCCTCCCTGGTGTTGTTAGAGGCTAATAATCCCGCTTTAAATTGTGTATTCTTCAATGTGGTCTGTCCGGCAACGTTTTGTATTGATGGCCCCGTTGGCTGAAATGATGATACGCGCAGGTTAATCTAGCAGGCCTTGTTGTGGTGGCACGAGATGAAGGGGAGGATTTAGACAGGGCTCTCCCGATGCCCCCTTGTGTGTGCTAATTAACCTGGTACAGATTGTTCCCCCTCACCCCACTGCCTCCACACACACATACACACACACACACACACACACACCAGCCCCTCCACCTCTTGCAAACTTTAAACGCACAAAAACCTTGTGTTCTTTACAAACTCTTGACATTCATTGTTGGATACTCGGGCTGCCTCACCTTCTAATGAATTTTCCTGAGACAGAGAGGTCAAGTCTTTAAATAAATGCAATTAGAAGTGTCAAAGGCCTTGACACAACCTCATGTTATACTATTTACTCTTAATTACTCCTGCTTTTAACTGGTCAGGAAATTCTGCCCGTGACTGTTTTTATCCTGACTCACACGCGTTCTTTGACCCGCCGTCCAAAATAGTTAAAAGCGCTGAATTAATACTAATTAATATTAATTAATCTAATCTAAGCCTATTTGCTTAGATAGATAGTTAGATAGATTTTCTTTCTTTTAAAAT
This sequence comes from Scortum barcoo, assembly GCA_023238725.1. Lineage (NCBI taxonomy): Eukaryota > Metazoa > Chordata > Actinopteri > Centrarchiformes > Terapontidae > Scortum > Scortum barcoo. The sequence continues at coordinate 11,553,945 of CM041531.1, forward strand.
GTACATTTTAGAGAAGGCTGTGAGACTAGTAGAACAAGATTTTACCCCTGCATAACAAACATTTCGAGGACCATCAAGCAGTGAATAGGTCAATGCCACAATGCCCTGATAATACTTAGAAATATTCAGAAAATAGAGAGAAATATTCATACGCCACGACAATGTGTGTGTTATAGGAAAAGGTGGCTTTTTCTTTGTCTTTTTGCCTTATGGCTTTGAGAGCACCTGTAGGCAGGTTGAGGAGGAGGATATCACTCTGTCATGTGTCATTCAGGGGGCAAAAGGGAGATGTGAAGTGTCTTTTGAACAGACACGTTTTTTGCTCTTGATGAGTAACTCTGCTGTCCTGACTTGAGTGGGAAGTTCATTCCACAGGAGAGGCAGGAGAGGGAAGCATCAAGGCCGGTTGATGAAGTAATGACAAGGTTCCCAACCAAGGAGAGTGGCTGGAGGCAGCGTGCAGAGCCTCTGTGTGCTATTCTTTTTATTATTGCATTAATGTGCAGAATTCAGGACCGTGCGCATGTATTTTGCAAGGCGTACATACAAAAAAGGCACTCCTACACCTGCAATTATTTGCCAGCGTGCTGTTGTTAAAGAAGAATATCCTCTTCTTTCAGAAATATTCCCCTCTCTCTCTCTTCTCTGTCTTTCTGTCTCTCTCCCACCCCTCCCCTTGTGTATCTGTGAAAGATGAAGTCTTTAAGACCTACACTAATCCTGTAATTATGCTGTCGTCTTCACTGGCATATGTTATCTTCTCACTTTCTTGGTTATCCTGTGGACTAAAGCAATTATTGCGCTGCAATTGAAACATCAAGTAATTAATTCATTTTGCATGTTGAGCATACTTGGTTTGATGCCACGCTTCAAGTGTGAGATGAATGTGTTTATGGGTCAGCTGTAGTGAAGGGTAAGAATAGCAGTCAGGATTTTATGCATCTCTTGGCACACGGGACACCCACCCAAGGCCATGAAGTATATAACATGCAGAGTAATGTCATTTAGACCTTGGCAAGCTTCTCGTGGCCCACTCAGGGGACTATCTCGCCTCCACAGTGTTATCTCTCTCATCCTCTCTATTCCCTCTATGTCTCCTCCGCTTCTTCTTTTCATCTGCTCCATTGCTGCGTGCCACATTGTTGTATTCTCTTTCTTTGCCTGCTTCCCGCTTTCCCTCTCTCCCTTCTCGTCACTCTTTCTTCCTGTCCTTCCTTTCATCCTAATCTTCTGCCCCTTTCTCTGTACATCGTCTGCCTCCTGGTGCATGCCCGTCATCTGCGACCAGCGTGCCACAGAGCGCCGCAACACACTGCAGTGCCATGATCCAGAAACCCCACATTAACACTGGGATTTCACCCAGAGATTATTTAAGTGTGGCATGCCTGCCAGGCAGGGTTCTTCTCTGTAATCTCTGTAGCCCCATGAATAGAATAGGACTGGGAAAGAGGGGATTTGAAGGAGTTTGAGGGCTGATTGGGTTCTAGAATGGGTACAGTATGGGCTTTTAGGCATTCTCAATATTTCAGTTCCATATGGAGTTGGATTTAGGAGGTGGGGGTGATAGCTCAATGTGTCACAGAGAAACTGAGGTTAAATCCCTGGCAGAATGATCCTCTTCCTCTCAGTTAGCTATGTATCCTTCTGAGGTTTGCAAAGTAATTTAATTTGAGGTAATTGTAGCGAGGATCCATAATTAAAAGGATTAAAATGCATGCCATTTATAGATGGGCTAAAGGAAATGAAATGATGAGGCCGCTGGCACCGTTTCTCCTCATGGCCCATACATGTCTCTTCTTTCAAATCCACTCCTTTGTCAGTGAATTCAGATTTGCATTATTTAATGTGTCACTGGATTCAAATGTAGGATAAAAATAAAACAGTCACACAGACACGCACAGCGATGACTGCTCCCCGAATAGTGTTATCTTGTGTACATTTCATTTCATTTATTTTATTCTTTAATGCGCTAGTCACTGGCTGGTACCGTTTCGCTCGTGTCTCTGGAGCTGTGCGCCTGTATGTCTACGTGTGATGACAGAGCGTGTCCTCGACTCAACATGGTCACCCTCTCACAGCGGCAGAGGTCTTTGACCCCATCAGAGAGTCAGAGTGCCTGCTGATTTTTTGACATTGAGAGGGGAACAGACAAAGCTACTCATCAAATGTCCAATGACTGAGAGGACTGCAGGAGGAATGTGTTTTGACAGAGTGCCATTTACAATTTACTAGCTATTCCTCACTACTTCAACCACTGAAGGCTTTTTTGTTGTCATTTATTTTTGTCAAAATAACAATTCTGAGAACATCTCTTTTTTTTTTCTTTTTGTATAGTTTTTTTTTACGGTATGCCTTTAACAATGCATTTTCCTCCTAATCAAAAAAAAAGAGATTACTAAGGAAATGGAAAAGCTGAATGCAGTGAACAGTTCAGAGAATATTGCAGAGAAGTAAATAAAATATTGTGTTGTGTATGTTTCAATCTTACTCCGAACAGTTTATTGCCAATTTTGTCATTCAATCGCTCCAAGTTTTATAACCTCTGGGCTAGAACCCTGACACCATGTAATGTTACCTTCATCTACAGAGCAAATACTTTCAAATGTTGGTCTAAAAAATATTTTTCCGTACTTGTCTGTCCAAATATGCAAGCAATTCATCAAGCAACATTTTATGTCAAATAAACTGACAAATGCAAAAAATGTGATATTGCATACCATTAAAAGCCAACAAAAGCAAATAATTTTGACTTATTTTATGCGATGGGGAGCCATTCTTGGTATCCAACTATATTCACTTATTGCCACTTAGAAATTACAGCTAAATTAAATAATTAAAACTGACATTTATTTAAACACCCTATGTGGATTTATATTGTGTAAGGGGCAGCAATGCCAATGATATGACCACATTTTCACTCAATGTAAACGAGAAAACATATAAGTAAGCACTAAATTGTGTAGACCTTGGCATATAGGACAAGACAGACTTTTTTTCTTATACAGTAGCACATTTGTTATAATTACCCACCTGATGGTGCTAAACAGGTGCAAAACAGCTGCTGCCTTCATAATACCTTATATTGCTTTATATTGTGTTTATTTTTGTTAGGTAGAGAACCATGTTAAGAAAATAAGCTGATACTGACTGCGTTCCTGCACTAAAATCTACACGACTCTTAGTTTAAACAGCTGCTTTGGATAACAGTAAATACAGGACAAACTTTGCAAACACACACACATGCACAGAGCATAATCAGTATAGAAAAACAAAAGATGTTAAATGTTTATTACTCAAAATCCCCATCATGACAGCTTCACCAGACTATTTTGGCCCCTCTCAGCTCACTATTAGGGTCTTCATTACCAGTGAAACCCTGTGTTCATCTGCCTTGTACTTTCATGTTTTGGTGACATATGGAGGGGCTGAGACATGTGCTCCAAATGCACCTGAGTGCTGTGTAACTCTGCTTTCATCCCCATGTTCCATGTTCTGCAGTTGTATGCGAGACAGAGCCATTACAACAGGAGTGGCAGGGGAGAGTCATAACGGTAGGCACAGATGTAAGGATTTACAAGCACCTCGGCGCTTAGCATTTACACAAGGCGGCATAATAAAAATATTCTCTTATCATCACTCCCTCGGAGCACCAATGAGGGAGCGTAATCCTTGAGATTAGTTTGATTGATTTGTTTCTTCCAAACATGATTCAAAATAGCAAGGTTGTTATGATCTTTCTTCTTCATCAAAACAAGTGAAATGGAAAAGGAAGCATTCACTGAAAGCACAATGAATTCTACTGTTATTGTACAAGTGCCTTAATAACAGAAGTGACAAAAATGAAAAACAGGTTTACATTTCTCAATGGCCCTAAACTTTTCACATTTACCAAAGCAGGCACTCAAATATAAGGTCATATTATATTGGAACGTGACAATGGAAAAAAAAATACAGGATAAGTACTGTACTATAGCTCAGTTTAACCTTAAAAATAGTAAAATCACATCTTTTTACATCTTTTGTTGGTATTTGTGACATGAATCTCATTGGCTGAAGTGTCATACACAAAGATGCATAACCTGCTGTAAGAAGCATGAACCTTTTCATCTTTTTTTTTCAGATCATCGTCATTAGTCCAGATAATGTATTGAAGGTTGGCGTATTAACCACTTGCAGTAATTTAACGGATTGCAACTTTTCCAGCACCTCCGAAATCTATGCCCTTGCGCTCCAGTGCTTCTTAGCTATTTGATATTCATGTATTGTTAGATGTTTTCATTATTTTGTTCATCCTCATATATGCTCTATCACTCTGAAAGCTGAGTGATTTGCTAAGGGAGAAGGGATGACTGCAGAGGAGCCTCCCAATGTAGGTAACAGTTTAAATGTCCTTGACAAGTGCACAGTTTGCAAAGGAGCACATTTAATTTCCATGGTTTGAAATTTCAAAGGTATCACCTGCTGTAATTGCTTAACTAGGGAATCCATAAATCATTGTTCAGTAAGGTCATCTTGTAATTTCTTCCCTAATGCTGGCATTTATTTTCCTAGCATCCTCTCTTTCTTCTCGTTTAATCTAGCCAGGTCATTTGAGAGATTAATTGCTGCCATCTTCAAAAACAACAAATTAGTTTCACACATGTTCCGACATTAAGACTGAGTAACCGCACATATCAACAGCTACCCAATCAAAAACAAATGTTGTACGATGCCGCAGCTGGATGTCATGTCAGTCTGTCACTTTGCCTGTTAAAAAGCAATCTGGATAAAAGTGATTTAAGCCAAGAATGAGATATGCTTTTCGTGCGTTGGGAAGCGCATTTTACGGACGGCGTCTACTTTTGGGCGTTTGAATTGTGATTGATCACCCTCACATAGCAATTTCTTTTTCTTTCCTTTCAACATTTGCCTCCAGGAACCCCACCAAAGGTCAGAGCCCTTATCAATTAAATCCATGTTATCATTATCACACTTAATAATCGCTTTTAATTAGTTCATTTGTTGAAAAAAGGTGAACATGTGAAGGTTGCTCAGAGCATGCCCTGCTACCTCTTGCTTCTTACGGGTCACACTTCATCCTGTCTTTTTTCCCCCTTTATTTACATTTTAAATATGTGAAATATAATACACATTTACCTACAATATAGCGACAGCCACGTTTTGACATTGAACCATGAATTGGTCTTCCCTTTAGTTATCGCTGATTAGAGTGCGATGGAATACATTAGGCATTCAATAAGTCACATTTTCAGACAGATTATTCTTGAGAACATAGAGTTTCTGATTTAGGCTAAAACCCATGCAGAGGCAAAGGTTCCTCTGCTGAACGACTCTGACAAAGCCCTTTTATAGCAAAGTAAAAAAAAGAAAGAGAGTCACGTGACTTTTAGGCTATTGAATAAGCAAGAAAACACTGTTGATGTGACATTGATTAAGCATACTGTGGATCAGTACTCTTTAATCAGTGATAACAATAATGGAATGTTTCTTTTATTTTATTTCCATGATTATTCAGAATTTTCTTTCTTTATCTATCCATTCATTTGCTTTCAGTGCAAAGCCTTAGTTATTTTAACATGCCACATAAAACACTTTTATTCTCCAAACAGACAATGTCATATTTTCCATGTGTTGGTATAGATAGTCGGATCATATGTAGGGCCATATTGTAGCTCCAGTCCCTCTCACAGATGGAGATTGCGAGAGGCTTCTGGGTCGCACAGCCCTCCTGCAAGGATGTGATGGACACTTAATTACTTGGCTGACAGAAGTTATTCGCCACCTGCACCCAACAGGAGTCTCTGCCAGGCCCTGACCTCCACTTCCTCCCACTGCACCCACCATCTCACAAAGCAGATTTATGCATATGGCTATCACTCACATTTTGTGTTATCATTATCAGGTTTTTATGTCCTTTAGGCTCTTGCTTTGACTTTTTTTTTTTTTTTCCTAAAGGCGACACATGCACCAAAAGTAGAATATGTGACTGACATTTTTCAGTGGTAAACTCACTGATTTGCCTCATTAAATCTACTTCAATCAAATCACTAAAGATCTAGCATTTCCTCAAATCTGTGCCGTGTGTGTGAATGACACATGAGAGATGGAATTTTAAACCTGTGGGTGCTTTGACACCACTTTTCACTTTTTCCTGAGATAGTGTGGATGAAATGAAACTTGAATCTATTAAAACAGTACTGCTTCAGAGAGTAGGTTCCCACACATGAAAAGTCAGTGGTTGAGATATATTGATTAAATGACCATCCATCCAATCACAGCCATGTAAGGAAACATGTAAGGAAAGGGGAGAATAAACAGCTGAGGTACAATACGTGTGTGTATTCAGAAATGGGGCTTCTGTCACTCGCTGGCTGTGATGATAGATTACGAAATAAGAACAAATCAGAGGCATGAAGTGACTGTTAAACCAGTTAATAATGTAGGGTTTTCTTTTGTAACTTTGTCTTGTTATGCGATGTGTCAGCTATCAGTCACCACACGTTACATTAATGCACATCTTCTCGATTATTGTTTCTGCACATCTCATGCTCTCTGCACATCATTATGTGTCTACACATTCATTGGTCAATATCTTGCAGATTCCTGCACAAAATTGCCATTTATATATCAGATTTTTCTATTTTATTTATTTTGCTTGACCATTGCAATAGGTTTTTTTTTTTTTTTTGCATGTTTTCTTTTTTATGTTTATTCTCTTACTATGGTAACTGATATGCTACAGAGCACCAAGGCAAATTTCTTGTATGTGTAAACCTACTTGGCAATAAACCTGATTCTGATTTTTAAATGAAATAAACTTTCCTAGCTGTGCTAATTACCTCAGTTCAGTTGGGCACTCAATAAATTCACCCATCTTTAAACTTTAGTTTAGTTTCATATTTTACATTTTAGTTTTATAAGTGACCTATTCTGACCTTTTTTTAAATATTAGAAATTGCCTTTATATTTTTATGTTGTAGCATATTATGAGTGAAGAAAGAAAAAAATGTGATATTCTTTTAGTGAAAAAAATTTAGTGAAAAAATATGACTAAAAAGTCATAAAGATTTTGAACTCTGGTCAATATAGCATCTTGTGTGGTGTTACAATGTACATGTTGGGGTTAACTGCTCATGTCCCACCACTAAAGCCCCCACACCTTTAAAACTGCTGCTCCACCCTTGTTTGAGACAATGTTTATGCAGATAGTGCTGTAAAACTGACATCACTTTAAAATTCGTCCACAATACCTTGTGCATTTAGAACATGCCTCGACTGTAAATATTCTGTACCATACTGCAAACACTGTTCATGTGATCCAGTGGCCCGAAAACTGCCATTTTCTGTAAACACCTTAACACCACTGCAACCAAGGCAGACGGTTCTCTGTGCTGAAGAGGAGGTGTTAACTTTTTTTCCATCACTGCCAATTTAATGCCTGAACAACTTGTAAATTTTGACACATTTGCTTACTTAACGGGTAGACACGGCTGTGAACTACACGACACCATGAAGCTGTGCTATGAACTTATGTTTGTCGGTGAGAGACACAAAACAAGACTATAAACTGCAAATCGCTTGCAGTCCATTTAAACCATAAAGGACATTACGTATGCATGTAAGAGTAATGTAAGAGTGTGAAACAGGCATTGTATGCATAATCCATGCAACATATCGATGACCTTGAAACATTAAAAAAAAAAAAAAAAAAATCAATACATTACTGGCCTTAATATTTCAAGAAAACCTTATATCCATTTAATTCACTACACTTTTAATAGACAGTACAGTACTATCCTTTCCCTCAGGTAATTATGATTAAATGTATATGTAGGCAAAGCATGCTCTGAAATTACAATTATTAACAGAGAGGAGATGTACCTCAACATTGCAATTACAGAGCTCTCTGGGGATTAACAAGGTTCTGTTTTATTATTGAATTCCTTCAGGCTCAAGGTAATGGTCAACATAGAGAATTACATGTCCCTCTGTCACTACTTCACTGTAGAACTTATCGGTCTCTTTTATTTTTCCCCCACACTTTTTCTCTCTCACCTCTCCATCTTTCCATTTTTTTTCCCTATTACCCTTTTTGCTGTTCCTCTGCAGGTAAGCAGTTACTGTACCTGCTGTGTCCCCTTCCTAGTTATGCTAATGCTTTATGTTTATGCCTGCGTGTGTGGGCTTTACTGGAAGAGCTCATGCCTGGAAAGTACTCCAAATAATTTTACGAATACCTAGCACCATATCTGTTACGCTGTTGTTGCTTTCTGCTACAGGCCAATTACTCATCCTTGATGCTCATTCAGACTCTGCACTCTGAGTCTTTGTTGGGCAGAGCATATTCATGTAGAGCCACACAGGTACACACAAGTAATTCTGAAAATATTAAAATCTTAAATTCATAGAGCTATTTTTTTCTTTCATTTACTGGAGGGAATTAATATTACTGAATAATTGGTTGGAAATAAATGTATAATAACACAAAAGCTGTATGTCTGATACAATACAGCCTATTTTAAATAAAGTAGAAAAAAAGTGAAAGTTTATATGAATTGGGCTTCATCAGATATCTCCAAATTTACAATGCATCATTTACGTCTGTTTTGTAGTGTTTGGGGGCAGTCGTGTCATTGTGGTACAATTTCTATGTGTGGCTATAAAAGGAAACCTTAATCCTTAATGTGCCAAGCATGCACTGTGGTAGACCACGAGGGTCAACCCTGTGTCTTGCAAATTATGTTCATATACAACTAATTTGCAACAGCAATTTAGTGAATTTTAGCCATTCTACTGGCAACATTTAGTGCCAATAAAGAAAGCCATAAAATGATATAGCCAAAGTCAAAGTAATGCTGTGAAGGTTGTGGAGGTGCCTAGGCATAGACAGTGTTTGTATGTACAGTACTCCAATTCAGGTTGTGTCTTATACTGGGAGTAGGTGTTGGCATTTGTAATATTTATTATTACACTATGACCAACACCTATACTTTTGTGCTTTATGTTGTCTTTTAACCATTCTATACTTTAGTTGACATAATCTCCTTAACACAAACCTTAACCAAATAGTTGCCTAGAAACATAACTGCTGGACGGATAATTTAGGACATTTACCCCGAATGTACTTTGCTAATGCAGAACAAAACTCCAAAGAGACAAGGTAGCAAGGTAAACAGCACGTGTCGACATCGTATTATAATGAATAAAGATGTATCCTTGACTGTGCCATTGATCTGACTCAAGGAATCAGTAATAATACTAGTTACAGTATCAGGGAAGTATTATTATGCTGAATTAAGAGGTACACATCGCCTCATCATAGCATCGCCTGATGCAAAGGACACAAAAACACTGCATCTAAATTTGCCGTTATAAAACAATGTATTGAGCAAATGTTAGTGTTAGTTGGACATTTAATAGTGAAGTTCTTCATTTCAAGGTATCTGATGTGTGTTATCCCAGTATGATACTCAGATTAGCTTAAAAGATATAAAGTACCATAAAAAAGCAATTTACTGAAAGCTGTAGTTTCCAAAAATACTCTTTCAGTTGGTACAAATATATTTTTGAATTACTGAATATTTACCCGCTGCCAGACAACAGAAGTCATATGTTACGCTCATGAGTGTTATGGTTTCCAGTAAACACATCTAAAACTGAGAGAATTCTTTCACTTACAGTAATGGAAAGTAATATATTGTCATCAATGCACTTTGATAGCAAAACACCAGTGACAATTTCTTATCTTCTCATTCCTTCCAGATTAAAATCAATACTGGCTGCATACCGCAGATAACCTCATCACAAATAAAAACATGGAGACACACTGTAATACTGCCCACTGTGAAGCATTTGGACCAAACCACTGAGCAACATTGATGCTTGCAGTCATTATTTTCCCTCATTTAGGTGGTTGGATTTCCTGGTGTCTTGAGTATATATATATATATATATATATATATATATATATATATATATGTATGTACAGGGAAGAGGGAATTATGGTCATGGTGCAGTGTCACTGTCTTATGAGGCCACGATCACTATCTGTGTCTACTGAATTACTTACACCATCAAAGCCATAGCAAGCTCAACATGATTAAAGATTATGCCGTTGTACTGAATTTGAAATCTCTCATATCTCAAAAGTCAACACAGAGTCTGTTAGTGGCTGTTGTCTGGATGTTTAACTGTGTGTGTGTGTTTTAGGAAAGGGCTTGTAGGCTTTTATTCATGTATTTTTCAACCACTTTAGCGACAGTGCAGCACTTTGGCCAGGCCTTACCATGAAATTTGGCATAGATATTCATGGTCCCAAGAGCTTGAATTAAAGCCAACTGCAGATTAAAATTTCCACTTGTCTAACCCTTCACTTGTCCAATGGTGTGTGAGGAAAAAAAATATATTACATAAATGTCATTATTATAAACAGAAAAATAGATAAGGGGTAAGTGTAGAAACTGAATCAATTATCATGTATCTGTGTCATTGTTATCATCAAGACTACTAAGGGTCTTTGACCAGAAATGTATTCGATCCACTGTTGAGATGAGCAGGCGTACTCACTGACTTAGAACAGAAATTAGATTACAAGGTCAGCGGCTGAGTCTAATGCAGTGGAAGATTAGAGAGGGAGAAAAAATCATTTTTACATGGCCATTGTTGTCATGGGGACTGAGCAATTGCACTGAGCTGTGTAAAACAACAATTTAAAATGTGTTTTGAAAATCTGCAATGCCGTCTTCAGTTTGCCACGCAGAAACACAGGAGACAAATGTGAACTGGAAGCAGAAAGATTAGACTGCATGTTTAAGTACTTACATTTCATAGTTTTATTATAGCACGATCTGATATAATGATGATCTGATATTGTGTTGACATTGCATTTTAATAAATAAAGTCACGTCACTGACTGTGCCATTTACGTAACTCAGGGAGGAATCTGAATAATGCAGTTACTGTATTATTAGGGATATGCTTCTCTCAGTATGAAGCATAGTCCCTTGCAGACTTGGAATCTGTAACAAAGCTGGGTTCATTCAATTGTATGTGTAATGGATTTGACCTTCCACACATAGGTCTCAGAAATGTTCAGTGCTGACGCTGTTTGAAAATGACAATGAAACTGCCTTTCTGAACTATCCAATGCACTCTTATTTCTTTGCCATCCTAAACTTTAGCTATAATATGAGTTACACAGCCATAGTTATGGAATGACTCATTTGTGTTATTGATGGTTAAATGGATGGACAGCAACAATGGATGGATGAAGATAACATGATGATGGCAGCACATATAACCATCAAACCGAAGGTCTGAATGTCAGATGTGGTATTTGTATGAAAGATGACAGTGCTGTCAAAACAGTCCTCCAAATAAGTTTGCAAAAAATGTGCTCTGGGAGGAGTTTTTTTTTTTTTAATCAAATAACAAGGATTTTGTATATTGACTGAATAAAACCTAAATCTGTAAAAGCAGTATGACCTTAGAGAATGATTTCTCAATACATGAAAACTTATTTCTTCTATTTAAACTGACTGAATGGCCATCCAGACAATCACAACCATTTGAATTTGACTTGATTTAACATGTAAGGTCAGGGAAGAGTAAACGGTCAAAGTTCAGTACATGTGTACATTCAGAAAAAGGGCTTCCATCACTCTCCAACTGTGATGACACACTACAGAATGAGAACAAATGAGAGGTATGAAATGGCCTCTTATAAGTGATATTTTTGGTTTATTGTTAGAAATTTCATTAATTCATCTTGTAGTGAATCATGGGTAAAAATAATTTAAAAAATATACATAATTTAAGTCTTAGTCTTCATATTTCAACATTTTTTTTAATAGATGCTAAACCCCTCGAACCCCCACACTTTTAAAATCGCTGTTTCTCCCCTGGGTATTGTAAACAACAATACACCATATCAAATGGATAGACCGTGGTGATTTGTATTCCGAGCTGCTCTCTTTACAAAAGTTCCAAGACAGAGTTGCCGCATATAGAAAAATAGCAGTATGCAAAAATACATGTGCATTATTTTCACAATACCACTGTGTTATCAAAATGTGAACAAGATAACAAGGCTACAGTGAAATGGCAATATGTACTGACTCATGCAGGGAATCTGTACGAATATGCACAAACATGTCTGGGAGAAAACATTACAGCAAAAGGCTAAAATGTTTTGGATACTAGTGAATACAAATATAGCGGGCAGTCCGTGGTGGCTTGTTTAGTGTTTGCAGTACAGATGCCCTGCCTCACTTCCCTCCTAGCTGGCTTGGACTTGAGCTGCTCGGTCCCAAAGAATCGAGCAGTCCAATAGCTGTAGGCACAAGTTTAGATGCTGAGGCAGAGTGGAGATGTTCTTCACTTTAGCTTCATCTCACCATAGAGGTATTTTCGAGTGCTGTTAGTTTAGTCCTCATCATCCCCTTTATTGGTGCCTCCAGACTCCGGGCCAGACAGCAGTTTTTCACTAGTTTGTTAATTGGGCTTACTTTCTGCCCCTTGTTTTCTCGCACACCACCACAAAGAACAGTTCTGGTCTCCTCAGATTGATAGAATATGTAGTCTGCTGCATGCACTAAAGGACCAGAGCCCCATGAGAACAGTCTAATCTGCCCTTCTTTGCACCATGCACCTCTGTGTTATCGGAGCAGTACAGTTTGTTCTTTATATGAAAATCCAGGCACGTCTACAACTGCAGCATCACCGCCTTTTCACTGCTGTGTGTAAGTTGCTTGTGTTGCTCTCAGAAAATGTTTTCATTACAAGAAGGTATGTTGGCACCTGGGATTAGGATTGATCCGAGCATCCTTGATGGATTGGTGTGGGCTAAGTAAGGTGCTCTCCATTTTGGACCCTTTGTTTGTTTACTCTTGGTACTCCCTGAAACATCTCCCCATTGAGCTCAATTAAAACACTTTACTGTTTCTTAATGCACAGCATTTTGAGGAAGAGTGAGCAAGTGCTGCTGTTGGTTTAACTGCATTTGAACTTTAGTATTCACCTTGGTCATGTGGGAGTCTGTCCTGTTCCTTTCAGATCCATGATCACCCTCATCTCTGTAGAGATATTGTATAAAACATTACACGATATCATGCAAAATGTGTTTGGAGACCCTCAAAGGAAAGCTATGACAAAGCGTATATTTGTAAATACATAGTTTCTCTTATGCAATTTTATTATCTGTCTATAAAATATATATACAATGCATACGTATCATGTTAAAAATAAATATATACTAATTTATCAAAAATACATTTTTGTTCCATTTCTGCAAATATTCAGTATTACAGTAAAGGCTTTTGTTGTGGATTGGGGCCAATTAGTATCTTTTTGTATTATAAGCTCTTTTGTCTTCCAGCTGCTGAGCTTAATGTTTTATTAGCTCCAACTGATAAAACTCTCCGCCACCCTCCACCACTTTTCCACACAGCTGCTGTCTAAAAGGCAGGAGTCACCTAAGAACTTCTGGAGGTGGCATGACCCAAAACTAAAAATGAAATTTGTTGTGCACCGTAGAAGATGAGCAGGAAAGGTCAGAGTCTTTTCAGGCATCCGTATGCTGTTACTCAGCAGCCTGTCTGACACTCTGCTCTGCAGACTCTGTGGCCTGTCCACAATGTCTCATTCAAAACAACCCTAAGCTTCTTCCTACAATATGAGAGGCCAGATGGTCTGAATTCAACAGAGAACTCAAAGTATATTCATACCATGTTTACTAGCATCTTTGTTGAAATTTAGTATACAAGTCAAGGATCTAATATATACATTTTAAATGCAACGCTCTTGAGAATACAGTCTTGCAGTCATTGAGTTATACATCATACAAAATACACACAATACACAATACACAATATACAACACCACTATAGATGATCATTATTAGTTGGCATAGTAAAAACATCATGTTAGCCATTAAATAAAGAAAGGAATATATTGACTCCTAAAACAACTGGTTCATTTTTAATGTTACTTTACTCAAATTCACCAACTTTTATTGAATATTCTACTTATAGTGGATGTGAAGTTAAACCCTTGAGAGGTGCAGTGGAGCTCTGACTAAAACGCTGACTGAAGAGAGCTTTGGGGGCAAAGGGAAAGCAAGCAGAGGAAATGTGTTTTGGATTACTCGTGTTTTTATAGCCACTCCCCACTTAAAAAAAAAAAGTGAAAAACATAATCAGAATTCATCATAGTGACCACAAATTAGAATCTCAGAATTAGATTAAAGACTGCAATAGAGGTGAAGTAGAATAACGGAGGAATTGGCTGTGTTTGATGTGTTTACTGCCCATCAAATGATCTGATATGTTTTGACTAAAAGATAAAAACCATGACTGGTAGTGCAGGCTGTCAGATCACATGCAGTTTTAAAGTAATTATATAGATTACTTTATAGATTACTGTGGACAGAATAAAGATTCAACACAAAATACATGGTGATCAATATATATCCAACCTACAACTGCTGGTGATGCTTCCACAAATGACTGAATAATGAATTGTGTAAATATGTGCATTATGTCAATATTTTAGACCCTCAGTAGATATATACAGCATGTAGATGTACAGTGCATTTATATAGTGTGTGTGCAGTATGTGGAACATGCATTTGGCACATTTGCACATTTGTTAAAGGAATTATCTTTGGACAAATGAAAAGGGTGGAAAATGCTAATTACATCTCTTGAGCTTCATTTCCACCAAGAATCACACAAACATCAGAGGCACACTCATTTCCTTGCATACCATCATGTAAACTGTACTTTTAACAGGGAAAATGTGTGGGCCCAGTGGAGACTACCTTTGGTTGAATATTTGAATTTCAAATTGATCTGAGAATAGTTTTAAAAGAGGTTTCAGCCAATGATATTTATCAGTTATCGTGGCAATTATGCAGATGACGGTCATTATTTTGACAGGCTTTGTGTTTTTTGTTTTTCTTTTCTTTTTTTATTGTTCCTTACCTCCACTTTGCTTTTCCTTTCTTCTGTCTTGCTCACTCTTCTTTTCTGCCTCTTTGACCACCCTTCACTTCCGTTCTCGAGCTTTGTCTTCTTTTTCTGATTCGACTCCCACCTGCCCTTCATCTCCTCTCATGAGAGGCTGCTGCCTGGCCTCAAAGGGAGCACTAGAAAGGATCCATCAGCCAGACTTGTATTCTCTCGAGGATGCATCCAGCGTGTTGCTCTGTTCTGCACTGCTCACTATCATATCTATCCAACCCCAGATAGCCTTTACTGTAGATCACAGGACCTGTTTTCAAATTTGCTGCAAAGCTTCATGGAGCTGTAATTCTATGCCTTGTTGGACACCAACCACCGTACCCCTCACACATTTCCCCAAGCTATATATAATGTATTTGCTCTTGGTGTGAGGCCGATCTTTATACTCACAGGCTGTGTTTATAATACTGTATATCATTATGCTCTGTTGTATACAGTGATGGATTGGTGGTATATGTATGTATATATGTTTTGTAGTGGAGGATGAAAGGGTCACAGGGAAAACCTACAGCAGATTTAAAGCATGGAGAATTAATCTGCCAGATGTATCTTGTGGGTTTTTTGAGCGGCAGCTGGAGACTGTGCTATGGCTCTGTGAGCCTCCATGCTGGACCAAAACAAAGCCTCATTCATCCCCAAATAACAACATCTGGGCATGCTTAACAGCATGGATAAATAAACAAGCCCTATGGACACTAAATCCCCCGCACTCAATCACTCTCACTCCCTCTCCACCCGTTCCCCCTTGCCATTCTGAAGGCTGTAGGTTGTTGGTGTGGGACTGGCACATCAGCACTGATAGTGTGCATCCAATTAATTAGCCAACGTTATCTCATTAGTAATAGCCGGCAGACTAAAACAAGAATACTCCCTTATAGTTGCAAACAACCTCTGGTCAGAAATAAGGATGATTCTCTCCTCCCCTGTAACCTCTGTGATCTGTTGAATCTGAGTGGGAGGACTGAAAGAGAGACATGTGAATGCTGTTTGGTCAAAGTGTCCATCGTTAAGGCGCTATTGCTCATGGCTCACATTTATTCAACGGCTTCGGCAGAATTAAACATATCGGCCCCCAGCACATCCTAATGACTCCGTATCAGGAGGCAATCTAATGGTTTCTTTGTCTTTAAGTTATCTGTCTTTGTGGACATCTGCAACATTTGCACAGCGCTGTAAGCAAAAGTCAGCACCATCTGACACAGTTCTGAATCCCTTGCATTCCTCAACACCTGTGCCTCAATGTTATTTAAAGCACTCAGGGGCTCTGCACCAAACATCAGCCACCGGCTATTTGCTTGTGTGTGTGTGTGTGCTTGTGTGTGTGTGCAGGGTGGAATTTCACTTCTTGAGCATAGTAACCATGAGCAACGAGCTTTGCACAGACAAAGTAGCACTAAACAACGTGGAAGCCATTTCATATGAATGAAGGGAAAATGATGTTACATATACTGGTTTATATGTGTAGAAGAGCTGTGACTTTGAAAAAATAAAAGAGCTGAATATGCATGCTGATGCTGTTAAACTGTCGATTCTTTGACAGTGGACATGAATACAAATAAGGTGAGGCTGGTGTCTCACCTTTACTTTGAAAGAATTTTTATTTTAGCAATAATCATTTTTGCTTTCTTTTTCACACCAGTACTGACATACTCATATAGAAAAAACTGCAAAGAAATGGCTTGTTAAAGATCAGTATTCTCTAAATACTGGATATATTGATTTACATATAACTGCAAAAGTTTTTCACTTTACCTTACTTTTCTATACATCAAGATAAATCAACAATTCAAAGTATCTATTAGAAATGATTGAGTGACATAATGATAACAAAACAACAACAAAAACTTCAAATTTAAAATACACATAAAGTGTAAATTCATGTTTTTGCCATCAAATATTTGGAGTACATGCCCAGCGGCCTCTTATCTGCAGTTGTAGTGTCATGGCTTGCTGGTGCTTATCATCTGGCTACAGCTCTTCAAGGTTTCAGGAATAGCAGGATGTCACTTGACACCCTCTGGACTTTTCCAAGTCACACAGTTTTCAGCCATGACAGATTCTTGATTACTTTATTTGCATGTACATGTTAGTGCGTGTGCAACGGCGGATGAGAACAGTATATGATCAAAATATGAAATTCAGTGTCACTGACAATATGCTCAATCACCAACCCATTCGTGGTGGTGATGCACAACATGAGATGTCATTCTGATTACAGAGTGGGAAGTCAGAATGTAATGAGGCGAACAAGCTTATTCCTCGGCAAGAGATAATCAGAAGAAGCCAGCAACTAATAAGCCTTGATGGTCAATGTCTGTCAAGTTAAGTCAGATTAAATCACAGAGCTCTATTAATAGTCAAGATCATCATGCAGAGCTATGCAGGAGAAAGGGATGAAAATAAGCATGTGTCTGTGTGTATATTGATTACGTGCATATGAAAACACTGGATAATAGTAGGTCAGGCCACGAGAATTAATTCAGTGACACTGCAAAAAAAGTAAACAAAGCAACAACAGTGGCTAACAAGGTGGGTGTTTAGACAGGTTACAAGCTGTGCTTAATAAACAGGTACTGAATCTGGACTCATCCTTATAAATGTGAGAAAGTCTGTTTCAGACATAGAAGGGCTGATGTGAGGAGGTTTCTTACGGTGTCCTGTTCAATTAAATGGACCAACATATTCCTGCACACTGGTAATGGTTGGACTCCATCTGTATATGTATCAATAGGGAGCCAGTAAAGAGAGACTGAGGCACAAGTAACTTGTTGTGTGCTGTTTTCGTTTGCTTGAATTATTTGGTCTGCTGAGTTGGGATTTTGAATAGGCAAGATTTTTTTTTTTTGTGTGTGTGTGTGTGAAGTGTGAAGTTTGGCTCCTGGAGAGTGGTATAGCATAGTACTTTATTATGAAGGGAACAGAAGAATTGTCTGTTTCTTTTTCTTGGTTGGTAAAGGAGAGGAGATAACCTCATTCTTGAGCTGTTGCTAAGAAGTGAATGTGCAGTTTTACTGTGAACAGTGCTCCTATGAGAAATTTCAAGAAAAGAAGGTCCTGAACTGGATTTTGACTGTACAAAAACATCCTTTTTATTTTTGTTATACCTTAAAAGTATTTTATTGGATAATTTTCAGGTCAAGTTTACGTTTGCACTGCTACCACTTGCTATACTTGACTATTAATTTTCAGCCATTTATGTAGTGACTTTTCTGCTCACTTACCTAGTTTTTGAGCATTAGTAATTGTTCAATTTTTGTAACTCACTGAGGTTGGCAGCTTTGGTCCATCGGTTGCACTGGGGTAGGAGCCTATCCCAGAACACATTCAGTGAGGGGTGTGGTGAACCCTGGATAAGTGGCCAGTCAGTTACAGGGCTGATACATAGAGGGACAACAAATGAACCCAACCTGCATGTCTCTGGACTGTGGGAGGAACCCAAAGAAAACCTAGAGCAGAACATGCAAACTCTACAGAGAAGGCCTTTGCTATGAGGTGGCAGTGCATACATGGATTTGTATTTTTAATTATCTAAGCTACTCCACAATCTTCCAAGAGGTCCTATGGCCACCACAAAAGTAATCCCCTGAGGTACAAGTATTCCTGTTTGGGAATTGTAGTTGTAAATATATTTTTTAAAACCTACCAGCTTTATACCTTAAGTGGTCTTTTAACCAGTCTTTGTCTCTGCATTGTCTCAAACACCAGGCATGCACAGATTAGAAGAGAAAATGGCTGATTCAAATTATCCTCTGCTGCCCACTTGGGCCTCTGATTGTGCCAATCTAAATGGTCATGTTTATTACACCAGGGGAATAGAAAAGCACAAAGTGCCCTTGATTAATGACTGGCTCTACTTTTGTTACATAAAAAATGAAATACAGACATTACAGTCACCTAATTCTGCTGCAATCAATACAGAAACAGCTAATGTCATGTACAGATATGCCATGATTCACACATCAGTCAAGGTTTTTGTAGCCTTAATTATATTACATTTCAAGCTCCCCATGATTAAAAAGTTGGAAGAACTGACATCACCATTATCATGCCTTCATTATAATCATTTGCCTAACAATACAGAAAAGCAAAAAGTCACATCACTGGCAGGTCAGTAAATAGTTCCCCTGCTCAACGCTGCACAACATGTATATGTGCGCGGTCCTTTCCCTTTCTTCCATCTCTTCCTTAACAGCTTCCCAGATGTCTACTCACCCGTCTACAATCTCATTTGAGGAATTCATCTTGCTGTCTCCCGGGTACCATGTATTATTGCTCTCTGTGGTTCTTCTTGCAACTATGATAATGTGTGTCTTGGTTAGACTCCTCACATGCCAATTATGGGTGCCTGTTATTGTGATGGACTCCACATTCATGCAGAAGAGTGACTGACTCCCTCTTCAGGCCCCAGCTTTCTTCACATTATATATCAGAATGTGCTGTCAAAGCCAGAACGCCCTGTTCAGGCAGCAAGGCTTAGTGGGATATGAGGACATGCTCTTATTCAGCTAGAATAACATTAATTCCTATTGTCTTACACATGAATGGCCCACAAAGACCCTGTCATAAAAAACAGTCAAACAGTAAAATAACATTTTTTGTTTTCTTTTTTTTCCCCAGTTCATAATTGGATTTGCGTTTGGGTCAGAAGACACCATGAAGCACAGGGTCAAGAAATAATTGCTCTCCTCATGACAGCACCTTGCAAGAGTTATGATGACAATATTGACACTAAGAAAATATCTAAGTGTATTTTGTCAAAGTTTAAACAAAATATATAAATATTAACTGCTAACCCATATTGAGTTGCATGAACTTTTTGGCCTGCAGATTTTCTATGCAAAGGGTGGCCACAATGAAAGAAAATAGGTTGTACAATGCAATGCAGTCCAACACAGCAGCCCTGCAATTACAATCACCCTTTTAAGCTTATAATGTTTGTCTTTTGTCGAGACTGCATCAGAGGAATGTTGAACCAACTCTATTAAAAGCTATGAGGTCAGTTAATAATTTGAATATTGCAAAATAGACAATAAATCATGAGGTTTGTTTACAATAAGAAAATGTGTGCCTTATACCTAAAAAATCACTTTCCTAATCAAAGTGTAGTGTTTTATGATTGTTCAAAGACAGACCGATCAAACAGTATTATTATCTGACACTGGAGCTAGCATTAAAGTCTTTTATTTGAGTATAATTTATTCTTATTATAACATTTCTTATGGAGTAGTGTGGCAAATCGGCAAATTTAGTCAAGTAGTTTGCTGTATTTATTGGGTTTGTTAGATTGACAGTGCAAATGTTTTCCAACTAGAACACTAACAGTTCACATTAAGTCTCTATATTATTATCAAAAACAGAATTGAATGGAGCTTTACTAGCCATTTATTCATGTTTATCATTTTGATATCAATAAAAAACATCAAATTTCAAAATAATATCTGATTAAACCTGGAAGAAACCTACTGTCTGTAGACTGAGTATAAACTGGCAACACATTTCTCCAATGCTTTCTGCTGCTCCTGTAGTAAGTTAAGTTTCTCAAATTGTCTAAGTGATGAATTAATTAGAAGAAAAACAGGTCTAGACAGGAGTTTGAAGAAAGCTCTTTGAACTATTACAAAACCTACCCACCAGCCAATTAGGTTTTTGTGAAGCAAAGGGACAAATTAGGACAAATAGTTATCATTTTCTCTTTTAGGACAAAAACAGATGAATTCATTACCCCCTTTGAAGCTTGATATACAAACACAGACAGATTTGGCTTCCTTAAAAAATTAAAAAATAATTAAAAAAAACAACTCAGAGGAGAAGAATTCTTCCAATGGCAGAACTGCGTTATATTTCATGCACCTTGATTTGTTTGATCTGTTAGGTCTGAATGGTGAGCCATTAGAGGAGTAGCCAGATGACAGGAATGAGTTGGAGAGGAATGGAGTTAGGATAATTTCTACTGTACAGAAGAGGGGAACATGCATCATTAAACTCAAGAAACTGTTAGCTTGTGCCGTTGTGACCTGCAGGGGATGGAGGGACCCTCCTATAGATTAGGTCGGTCAAAGTCATGTTTCAATTTCCAGTGTCTGAAAATCATATTCACTTGTTTACAAGCAACTATTTATGGGAAATAGAGTTTAAAGAAATCTGTCAAAACAGTCTCTTCTTTAAAAGTTTTAGATCCAGTGATAAAAGAAGAGAGACATGATGTAAGTTAGCTTGTTTGGGTAACCTAATTAATGAGTGAATATCAGCCAATGTAACTGCGATCTCTTATGAGGCTGTGGTGCAAATCAGTCTGTTTACAGTTTATTATGTGGGCACTGTATATTTCTCTACGGACTCAAATGACAGTGCTCAAAGCGAGCTCATTCATCCTTTCATCCTCCTCAAGATCTATAACCCCCTCCCCACGCATTCCAGCTCCCGAAAGCACAGCTCATTCATTTTTCAGACCGCTGGTTGGTCCACTGAATTCAGCTCTCTCAACTCACATGACCTATACCTCATATGTGAGCTAGCGAGCCTCAGTGATTACAGGAAACCAGCCACTGCCGCTTCAGAATTTGGGAGTTCTTGCTAAAGGGGTTCTAAAAATCCAGAGACAATGGTGTACAGTTTCATTTTGAATCCACTGTGGGTGCTTTGATTTCAACCCTGTGTCCTAGAAATTCTATTTATTTACTACTACTACATTGTGAAGTGACGCTGCATGAAGTTACGTTTAGACATCAAAAATACTTTGGTTACAGTTGGGGAAAGATTGTGGCCACTTAAGGCCACTATGTGTATGAGGTACAACTTTATAATATAGGGTAGGTCCCTGATTTACACCCAGAGCAGCCTGAATCCTCCTTGACACGGATTCCACAAGGTGCAGAATCTGGTCCATGTCGACACAATAGCGGAGTGCAGTTGTTGCACATTTGTCAGCTGCACATTCATGTCGCAAATTTCCTGTTCCGCTAAATCCCAAAGGTGTTACACTGAACTGATTGTCGCGTTGTTGGAACCAGCTGGAAGTGACCTGTTCTTTGTGACATGGCAGGTTGTCCTGCGGGAAGTAATTAGAAAATGAGTAGAATGTGGTCATAAAGGGATGCTTGTGATTACGTGCGCGGAGAAAATATTCGCTATGCCGTTAGACCTCCGCCATTAGGCCGAACCTTTGACACAAGGCAGGATGGGTCCATGGAGTCATGTTGTGTTCCCCAAATTATAACTATCATCTGCATTTGGTATCAGAGTTCATCAAACCAGACGACGTGTTTCAAATCTTCCACTGTCGAGTTGTAGTAAGCCTGTGCCCACTGTAGCCTCAGTTTCCTGTTCTTAGCTAACAGGAATGGAACCCGGTGTGGTCTTTTGCTGCTGTAGCCCATCTACTCGTTAGAATGCTTGGTTATTTGAGTTAGTGTTGCCTCCCTGTCAGCTTGAACCAGTGTGGCCATTCTCCTCTGACCCTTCTCATTAAGAAGGCTGTTTTGCCCACAGAACTGCCGCTCACTGGATGTTGTTTTTCGCACCATGCTCTGTAAACTCTAGAGACGGTTGTGCATGAAAATCCCAGGAGATCAGATGTTTCTGAGATACTCAACACACCTCGTCTCGCACCAACAATCACTTCACAGTCAAAGTCTCTTGGATCGTATTTCCTCCCCATTACAATGTTCTGAAGACCAACTGAACCTCTCAACCATGTTTGTGTGTTTTTTTTTTTTTAATGAAAAAAATGCTGCCATATTGTATGCTGATTAAATATTTCAAGAAATGGGAAATGTACACGTGTGCATAATAAAGTGGGGAAAATAAAGTATATACATCCTGACACATACCCAACCAAGACCTCAATCTTCCCCTTGTGCTGAAACACAACATTATTAATACTTAAGCTGCCTCGACTTATACTGTATTGCAAGATCAGAAGTGGTCACAATGCAATGTTTATATTAACATTTCTTGGGGATGGGTTTGTTTATTTTCGGTATAGAGAAAAGAATGTGTTGGCGGATGTCATCTGAGTAATACTATCCAGCATATGCAATGTCCGGTATTCACTGTATCACTGTAAAAAGTTCAATGTTTTTTATGACATTTTTGGCTTTGTAACTTTTTTCATTTTAACTTCAGAAGACCCAACTCAGATGTACTCTATAGGTACATAGCATTAATATTGCCTGGTAGACGTGAGGGCAACTCCTATTCTATGTAATCCTATAACAGAGGTAATGATCCATGATCCAAATATATTTTTTTCACCTGTATTTTTTTTTCTTTCTTCTCCTTTAGATGGCCCACTTGGACCTCGTGGCCTAGTGGAAGCTACAGAGATGTGCACACAAGAATGCCTAGTCCTTGGACATTCAGATAACTGCTGGATGCCCCCGACATTAGGATCATACCAGCAGCCAAAGTCACCCGTGTCAAGCTTTGGGTCTCAGAGGGAGTGGGGTCCCAAGGACAAACTTCTCAATGGACATACTCTGACGAGAACCTGGAAAAATGAGAGCGGGCGGTCAGAGCATTTTGGTGACAGGAAGCAGTTTGGGAGCGGAGAGGGACACTTCACCAGCAGTGGCATGGCTGATATTCCACTGGTGAGTCTGAAGTCCTGCCAGCCAACCTCCTGCCCAGACAGCCCGAAGGACCAGCAGCTATAAAACGGACTTGGCTTCTGTACTGTGAGACGGCCTTACATCCGGTCACAGTAAACTGACAAAGGGACTCACCTGAGCTTCTCTTCTGTTTTGTTGCTTTCTTTCGTGTTTCATCTCTCCCCACTTCAGTTGACGCTTCTGCAGTGTGATAGCCACATGTACTATGTAGGCCACAAAACTATAGTGCTTATGCTGTGTTCTCTAATTCTACAATTCAACTTTACTATGGCTCTAGAGGAAACCTTTGTTTTGTTTTTTTTTTTGTTTTTTATGATCCTCCATGGATTTCTTCACGTAACATTTTCTGTCCACTTCATGTGTGATTTGGACAAGTGGAGGAAGGACATGAGTAAAATGGAGAAAATGAAACAAATTACAGGACAAAAAAAGAAAAAAAAAACATGGCTGACCAGTATATACAAATATTTGTGGTGTGGTTGTTATTGAGTTGTTCAGGACTATATTAATCGACACAATCAAAGAAAATGGAATTACATTTCAGAAAGTGTTGATCTAATAACACTGTTAGTGGACACTTGTTTATTCTGTCATTGTCTGTGTGTTTGTAAATAAGACTTATTAACCACTATCATGTACCCGTAATAACCACAGTGACTAGGACAGTTCTTGGCTGTTGTCATCATAATGGCTTGTCATCAGGATTTGGGAGTTCGACCGGACAAAGATCTATAATGTGGCGTACTGTACAACGAGAAAACATTTACCTAATTATTTCAAAAAACCCTATGGTTGATTTCAAAATTTTCATCCCGTATTATAATCAGTGTTGCCCATATTTCATAATAATTTTCTTCAAGTACTGCAAAACCACAGGCAAACCTTTTTTTAAAAAAAAAAACAAAAAACATTTTGTATGAAGGATGTCAGTGCTCAATATGTGCATTATAAAAATGAAAAGCTCTGAAAGCTCTCCTCTATAAACTGATTTTGAAAGTGTTCAGTACAATTAAATAGCAATATATTTGTAAATGGCTAAATGTTTTATCTAACGTTGATCTTATTACTGTATAGATTTTATTCAAATTGTGATTTAACTGAGCTCAATCCCTCAGTAGTACCTGCAATTTATCGACATATGTATATATATTATTTCCACACAGACTATTATTTTCCATACATAAGAAAACACAGGTTAAGATTACACTTTAATCACTGTGCCTTCATGATGTTTCTTCAAACACTGAATTGTGCTTATTCAAATAACGAGAACATGTTGGCTACAGAGAATGTCCTGCCTGATAATCAAATGCCTTACGCATTGAATGTTTGCCAAATTTAGAGACATAATCACACAGATATTAAAGTACAAAATCAAGTCGTTGGTACTGAAGAAAAACACAAAGGCATGTGCAGATAGTGGGCCAACCGTGAAAGATCATTTGTCATTCTACTGTCTGAAAAGGTTTGTTTTATTCCACAGCATGGAAGGCAAATTACACAATAGAATAGCATGCTAAAAGATATAGCTTTTAAAAATTAACTTGATCATTTTTGTGTCATTTTATTTTGTTGGAATAGAGTTGATTTGTGCATTAAGGAGACATTCAGTTTGTAAAGCACTTTCATATTTATGTCACAATATAAAGAAGTTAAGTGGGATGGAGTGATTTGCTTATCGCAGTATGTTTGTCAGTCGTGAGGGTGTTTGACATCACAGATACTGAAACAGTTAATCCTTGTTACTACTCTACAGGTATACAGCTACTGCAATAAATGTTTTAATTATGTGTATGCTTAATTTGTGTACAGGATGATCACCTCAGGAGTTGCGTGTCTGTTTTGTGTTCTGCCCACATGAACCGATTTTACTAAATAATTTGGTGCAAAACCTTATTGTCAAATAAGCCAGTGATTTATTTCTGGGGCACAGCATGTTTGTGAAGTACAATTAAGCTTTTCCACATTTTGGAAGTGATTTTCAGATCTGTCTTATAAGAAAGTGATAGCCACTGAATTAGACCCACATCCTTCACCATCACATGAACATTTACTTCATACCGTGCCTTGAGAATGAGAACTATGCCAAATTGGAGTATATTAACCACAAACGATGTGGTAAAAGTATCTTTTATATGGGTATGTCTTCTTGAACATTCTGGCCAGTTTACATTTTGTGTGCTTAGTAAGAGCATACGTCTCCCTAAAACCCTCCACTACAATAACTAAAGGAGGCTATTGTGAGAAGGTGGGAAGGGGGTTGCCATGGTAAAGCAGAGAGTGGAGCTATCCAAAGAAAGCTCTGAATGTACTGGGCTTTCTTTCAGCACCTATTATGTGATCTTAAGATTTGATTGGATGCTTGAATTATACGGTTTTTAGGTAGAAGGTTTAGAGGTGGTAGATGCTGCTGAGGGGAGACTGAGACCCAGAGGATCCTTGTGAGGTGGGGGGGGGTCCTCTTCAACTATTACCTACAATGTAGGAGGTAATAGTTGAAGAGCTTCACTTGAAAAGATTATTATATCACCATTTTCCTCCTTAAAGCCCCTAACTGTGTCCAAACCATTCACTATTCACTACTATACTGAGCACTTGAGCGAGATTATAGACCCTTCATTTTTCTTTTTTAATTATAGTCATTTTTTGTAGGTGTAGAATTACATGACTCTTAATATAAAATGTGGTGCATTGCATCTTGGGAATGCTGGTAGATCTACATTTCTTTCATTCCATCGTGGATTTTTTTTTTTTTTTAATTTGATGGAACTTGTAAAATTTTCTCGTAAGTGTAGTGTGTCACAAGTTTAAGTATAGCGTATAGTGGCAAAAATGTATATTGTTCTACTCTATAGTGGCAAAAACACTTAAATAAAATAGCAAATATAATGCACTATGCAGCAAATAGGGTGCCTAACATTTCAACTGGCATTTTCAAGTATTGTTTATTAAGGTTTAACACTCAAATACTCACTATGTAGCACTACGTGTGGTTTAATCAGAGTTGACTGACAGTGACCAAACAACCCACTGACTGCCATCACATTCTGATTCAAATATTGCTAAATCCTGATTGGTGCATGAAGATACATGACTTAATTTCTTTCCCAATGGAAGCCTGTTTATTTCACCTGAGTTTTCTCAATGAGAAGAAAAAGTTGAAAACCAGAAAACTCAGTCAGAACAGCAACATTGCACCATCATATTACTCATTGTAATCGGCTGATTGAGAGAATAACTTTTCCAAGTCTTAAAATGAATGTGTGTTATCATCTAACCTGGTGCACTGAAAGCCTGACGGTGTGTGGTCAGTCCAGCTGGCACTAATGCATGTGGACTTCACATAGCAAAGGTTCAGTCATGATGATAAATTAACAATCAGCACATGGTTTCATCTGCCCAGTGTTCAACATCATTCTTCCACAGATGTTTGGATAACATGTTGTGTTGTGCTCATCTACTCACAGGCAATCAGCAGAGAATTTGCATGCTACCACTGGCCAGTAATGAAGGGCCAGACACCCAGCATAACTGGCAAAGCAATTATATTTTCTTTATTCTTTTAGGTTTCTCTTTCTCACTGTAACCTCATTTGATATATTTATCAGCTGTCGCCCAATGGACCTGCTTAAATTCTTATTTGCCATGCTAGCTATCGACTTGGGCAAGAATAGTTTCTGAGAAGCTTCAAAGCTAATTGCCTTGGAAGTGTGAGAGGAAGTAAATTAGTGTCACGCCACAACCAAGAAAAAAAGGTTCCCAATCGCATTTCCTTTTTATATGGCTTTGAGAATATTTTTCTCAGGGAAGCTTCCATGCACAAAGTGGAACCGAGTGAATGTTCAGCGGGGAATCAGTCACAGAGAAGGCATACACTTCAGACAGAAGAAGAGACAATTCTCCACAAAGATACAGTAGACAGAAACAGCACCATCTACATATTTTGAAGGCCATATTTGAAGATAATAAGAGCACAAATTAATGTTAGTCTGATGCAAGACTTCAGTAAGGTTCATTTCGCTTAATGAATGCAGGAGACTTCAGTGTGGATCTCGACCAGTCTGACGGACCCTGTGGCCTGGTGAGCCTAAGCATCTTCAGCCAGGAGGGATTCCTGTTTGGCTCACTGGAAGAGGAGCTCTGTGGGAGGCCAAGATCTAAAACCGATTACAGTGGAGTTTTAAAAAGGCTGAGTTTCTCTGTAGATCGCAGTCAGAAGAAGGTAAGAGTTGTGCTGCCTGAAGCTAAATAACCCAAGCTGTCTTCCTTGACCAGATAGTTCTCCCCTGCACTCGCATACAGTAGTAGGTATCTGCGCTACTATACTGTATGACACATGTGTCTAAGTTAGGCACTGAAATTTGTAGGGTTTTGAAATGATCCAAGGCAATTTACAGAGATTCAAATATAGATTGTTTTGCAACATATAAGCTACAGCTGCTTTTCACAAGAATAGCTGAATGATTTAAGCCCGCATTAAGCCAAACCTTAAGAATTGTATTAATTTTATAATGCTCTCATGTTACAAGTTGTATTTTACTGTGTTGTACTGCCTTGATCATTCAACAGAAGTGAATTTCACATATAAACCCATAAAAACATGGAGGCTGAAAAAAAAGATCAATGGACCAATGACTTTGAGTTGCATGTATTAAAGAAATATATCAGCAAATTAAAAGTCCTTCATTTGTAGCCAAAGCCAGTCTCAGTCTGTAAAATATGGAGAGCACAGAAATGCATTATAGCTCTACCCAAACTGTATGCCTCTTCTGGATGAACCACATTAGCATTTTCCGCTGTCTCATGAAATCAGAATAAAACAGGAATGGTTTGTTCTGGCCTTTAACAACAGATGAATGTGCAGTACCATGGAAATCAGTTTAAAAATGGAAAATGAGAGTTGCAGTAATGTTCTTTAGATGTGGGCGCATTGTCTTGTACAGAACTGACAGCACAACCTTTACAGATGTCTGAGTGCACACAAAGTAAGCCCCCCAGACACTGTCACGGGTGACACTAAGGCCTATGCATCTTCGTCCAAAACACTGAACTTAATGTTCTCCATTTAAATAAACAGCAGGACAATATATTAATATTACACGCCATGAGGAAGAGGAGACTGACCAAATGTAACATGAAGGTCAGCAGAGAAGATGATGAGGGAACATGAACTGTCATGCAATACCCACAGCAATAACTATGACAGATTAAGAGTCTGTCAGGAGAAATTGTACCTTGGCTGGCTCCTCTTACTATGACCTTATACCACAAATCTGAATCATTTGAGTTATTACATTCCCGGAGGTCACTGTGAAATACTGTAGGTCAAAACAGTTGAGTGAATACTGAGGGCCTCTTAAGGAAAAGATTCAACAACCACTGTTTGCATCATAAAAACTGATAAACAAGACCAAGCATTTCCAGACATGCTAGTAGCACTGTGAGGCTGAACTTAGGCACATTGGTGCTTTAAGCTAAACGCTGACATCATCATCTTAACATGCTCAAAATGACAGGGCTAACGTGATGTAAATGAGGTGTAATGTTTACAATGTTTATCATCTCTGATTAACGCGATAGCGTGCTAACACACCACTAAACACAAAGGGCAACTGAGGCTGTCGGAATTGCCATTAGGAATAGATAAAAATAAAATGGTGATCCGACGATGGCGTTGGATGAAAAGTACTACTCATCCTAAGGGGGACGTGGATGTGTGAACCGAGTTTCATCCTTCCTTTCAAGAGTTGTCGAGACATTTCACCAAAAAACTATAAATGTCAACTTGCTGGTCGTGCAAGGATAAAAGGCAGAAAACCACCAAGGTCACTAGAGGGATTCATCTTATGTAAAATTCCTGGCAACAGATCTAATAGTCATTGAGACACGTCTGCTAACACGGCAAAAATCATTTGGATGCATCATGTTTAGAAATTGTGCTAAATCACATGTGAGATAACAAATGTACCAAATTTTGTTTCAAGCCTGAGACTATTTCATAAACTTTGATTAAAGTAATCCATATCTGTTTAAAGTGGGCGGTAAATACCTCCAGTGATTACATTTGAGAAGATCATTTGCAAAAACAGATAAATAGCATTCTTAAAATGAATAAACCGACCTCAGCCTGATTGATATTCCCTTGAGTACACAAAAAAGCATGATTGAGGAAAATAAATGAAAATGACAGATGAACCTTTCATTTTCTCCCAAATGAGGGCCATGACGTTATTTCGATAAACACAGACTCTGTCACAGGAGGGCTCGAGAGATACACATCCTCCAGTTCCCCTTGTCCATTAAATGGTTTTGTAATCAGGCAGTTCATACAAGAGGACCACAGATTCAGGGTTGGATACAATGTGGTATCTGCTCGTTGACCATTTTAGTTTTTCTATAATTACTCTATAATCTACCTACAATTATTTAAAAATAACTGTTTTGTCTTTGTTTTATTTATTTATTTGTAATTTATTATATTTTCTATGTTATGTGTGTTTTTTATTTATTTATTTATTATATGTGAAATGTATAAATGTTAAATCAGCGGGTTAGACTTGTCACAACCACTACAACTGCTAAGTGCTGCTACTGCGGTTGTTAACTCTTAATCTTGTTGAAATGTCAGTTAATTGTACTTGAAATTAATTAAAATGAAACACATTAATACTTTCCTGATTTCTACAAAGTTGTGTTCAGAAAAATATTGTTGTTCAGGTCAAAACAACAGTTTAGTTCAAGTTAGGAGACAAAATCAAGAAACTAAAAGTGGGAAAAGTGAAGCAAACAGCGGTGCATCTCATGTGTCAAGGTCCAAAGTTTTGTTACTGTCTTCTGTATCTGCCGATACTGAAGACACCCAGCTGGCCAATAGTTGAGAGAAGCCAAGAGTGCTATAGACACAACAACAGAGACCCCGGGCAGACTCTGCCTGGATATGTGAGTAGCTGCTTCTGTATATGATGGGCAGAATAATGGGGCATTGTGGGTCGGACATTGTTGTTTCTATGTTGTCCTCAAGATGTCCTCTACAGTTGACAGATGGAGAAAACATCTGGACTTCCTGGAGTTTTAATGGCTGCGTTTTAGTGGGCTTGTTCAAATGGGTTGTGAACTATATTTTAGCTTCTCATTAGATAATTATTTTTTTTCTCATGAGGTATAATTTAAATTATTTTGATTTTTTTTTATTTTACTTTGATTCACTGCTTTTTTTCAACCTTTTCAACCTTCAATCTTTTTTTTAATCATTCGTTGTCAGGAATATTTGTAACTTACTGACAGACTACACTTTCACTGTGTGCTATGCTGCTCCAAAACCTGTGCTAACTTGGAGACCTTGGACTCCTATTTATTAATTTAATCTCAACATCAGATCAACCGTTTTATGTACCTGTAGTTCCTTTGATAAAATTAGGCCATTGCTTTACTTACGGGTGGTGAGGATTCGGCATCCATTAAATTCAGGGAATAAGTTAAATTGAATTAATAAATTCAACTAAAGCCTACCTACTGACAAAAGTCACTTTGAAAACATATGGATAAATGCTGGTTAAATTGTGTTTTTTTTTCTATTGTTGTTGCCAAAACAAAGCTTGCCCTGTCATTTGAAGACGCCGGGAAAATTATTCATGCTGTTGTATCGTCACGCCTGGACTACTGCAATGCTTGTGCAAAAGCCTCAGCCAAGTTTCCATGGCTCATTTCCAGTTCATCCAAACCGGTTGCTCATCTTCCAACAGCAAATACATCTTCTACCACTGTGACATTATTGTCTTTATACTGACTACCATCAAGATTGTTCATCACCTTTGAAGTTATTTGAACTGTGTATAAATTGCAGCGGTCATGATCCCGATTATTAGGTACGTCTGAATTATTGCAGCAGTTTAATACTGAGAGAAATCTTGCATCACAAACATCTAAAGACAAATTATTTTGGTCATTACACAGACAATAGGCTAAGGGGTAACTGCTTTCTTGTCGTTATTACATAGATTTCTTTTTTCTTGCCTTGTGTCAGATATTTCTTGCTATATTTCACTGTTCTTGCTGCTTATGTTTTTGCATTTTACTGTTGTTGCACTGGTACTAAACTGGTATTGGTGCAACTAGTTAATAGGTCACGTCATCAATGTGCATTTCTATGTGATGTTCAAATGCAAAGTAATACATTTATTAATTTATTTGCACAACACAGCACGTGACTTATTCTTACCCATTCTTGCAGCAATTGCTTTTAGATTGGACATTACTTCCACTGCTACATCGAGAAAGAAAAATGTATTAAAATCAAACAATTCATGAAACTGCTGATGCAAAGGCTTGGCTGTTTCATCAAGAGTTAATGCCTTGCTGAGGATCAATGATCACTCCATGTTTTGGGGAGAGCCATTCCCTGGACCCGCAGGCCATTTAGAGAAAGATCTGATGGCTTCGGTCTGTCTTGGCTCTTCCAGAAATCTGATCCACATGGGCACAACAGACACATCTGTATGGATCGCTCCCCCAAAGCCAATCAAGGAACAAACACTCTGCCAATATTCCCTCCAGATGAGGCCTGAGCTCTGAAAAGCGGGTGGAGATGAAAGAGAGGGAGCCAAAGAGGCATTGTTGATTAACCTCTGTAGTCTGTAGTAAATCTGTACACAAGAAAGGAGAAACGCAGGCAGACCCACAAGACTCATACCTGTCCACCGAGGCAATCTTGAAAGGATTCTTGTCAACACCAGCTGTCTTTAAATACAGTGTGCTGGAAAAGGTTGCAGACCAGTTTGTTTCTCACTTGTTATTGCCTTCTCTGTGGTGCCTTGTAATGACTGAGACACTGCTCTCAGTCACTTGAAGCAGTCAAGAGCAATGTGTTGGTTGCTGGTTTGATCAGTCTTACCTTACTGGAACAAAGCTAACAACAGACATAGATATATGTCTATATATAATGCTATATATATAATGCTATAATGCTAAATATAAAAGAATAATTACTTTTTGAGATACCAAAATCATTTTTTCTTCTATGTTAAATTGCATATCAAAATCATAATTGGATTTATGTTGTTTTGGTTGGTTGTGTTTTTTTTTTTTTTATTTCTGTTTACCTTTTATGTCTGGCATATGTACATATGCATTACTAATATCTATGGTGCAATCATAACAACCAATCAGAGCCAGGAGCAGTACCTGAAAAAGTGTCAATCAAAGCAGATACAATGACACAATAATTTATCCCTCTTTTGCCAACATCTTACGCGACAAGGACAAGTAAACAGAAGAAGACTGGTGAGGAAATGCAAGCTAAAAAGAGACAATTTTAACTCCGATTCATTTTATTAATGAATGAATACAACAATCAAATAAATACCTAACCTACATGTCTTTGGATTGTGGGTGGAAGGCTGGAGTACCCGGAGAGAACACAGGGAGAACATGCAAACTGCACACAGAAGTTGGATTAAATAAGTCAAAAGAGTAAAACGGGCCAGAGCTTTCTGAGAAAGAACACAAAAACCATTCTTATTAAACAGGGTATGGACGTTAAACTAGAGAGCCACAAAGAAAATGATTTACTCCTGTCAAAGATCTTGATTGATTCCAGTTAAACTGCAGTAAATCACTAAAACAGACCCTTGAACATTGACAATAACTGAATTAATAAAAAAAATACATATCTATCCTCGTAGCAGAGAATGTTGCATCTAACTTGCAGTAAAAGCTTCAAGTGCACAATACTGTTTGTTTTTTATAATCTTTGCTTTTATGCAGCTCCAGTACAATGCTCTTAAATGATGTCTTTCCAATTTGGCCCATGTTCATGAAAAAGTGAAATAGCAAATAAAAAAAAGTAAATAAAATTGCTTTTCAAAGCGAATGACCTAAGAGTTAGAAGACAGATCGATGACGAAGGGTGTCATAATACATGAATAAAAGAATGAATAAAAGATTTTGAATGCACTGTTTGTGGTATTGAAAAAGCTCGGCCATCTAAAATACATTCTTATTGAAACTTGAAATTATAATGATAAAATTATGAAATAGTAATCTCACTATCTCAATAGTGTTTTATCTACAGACAGAGAGCAACCTACAAATTGTTGTTGTAACTGCACTACTGAATCTGAGAATATTTCATTACTAGTAGAATTATTCTATTACCAGGTACTTTGATGGTATACAGGTAGTCCTTTATGAGCCATTTAGCTCTAATCAAGATCAGTCCCTATAATTGAAACCAAAATTTCATTTCTTACCACCTACCGACTTTTGAAATGCTTCCTGTCAAGTCACCTTTTGACTGAATTAAAATGGAATTAGCTGTAATTGTGCTGGCTTTGGGGATTATTTTACTCAACGTAAGGTCCTTTGAACACCTGAAAGACAGGACCGAGATAAGCGATTTCCATTTAAATTTTAATGAAAAGACTGCAGTTGAGCATTACCAGAAATAAGAGCTTTTAGTCATTCACATGCTAATAATTGGACAAGGAATTTGCAGCGACTTTCTCAGTGACGTTCGATTGGGAGAAGATTGATAAATTGAGATTCAATACATGTGGAAGCCGCAGCACTGAATCATGGGATTGAGTATGATTGAGTGTGTCTGTATGTGCTCTCATGTGTATACATGTACTGTGCATGCATTGTCTGAGCATGTGTGCGTGAGTAAAACACAATTCAGGTATTGCAATATAGTTTATTTGGCACCTACTGTTATGCTGTAGTTACATGAATTAAACAGAGGTTTTCCTGTTCAGATGACAGGAAGTAATGATTTTTATTACATAATGATTCATGTCTTATTTCCATTACTTGTGAATTAGAACCACTTACAGACCTGTACCGCTCAACTTTACATTTGTATATCTATTTGTACATAGACACTGTATGTTGTCGTTCTTCGTTGTTTTTCACATATACTTATAAATGCATCTATATTTTTTCCACCAACTTACATGTACATAGTAGCTAAATGTTCTTAGCTGAGCTTTTTTTTTATTTCTGTATGTCTATTTCATCTTCCTGAAAAAAAAAAAAAGTTCTCTGAAATGTGCGTAATATTGAAAGATGGGTTAAAATTTAAATAAAGCTGATTCTGATATAACACTGCTCAGGTTTTCTGATTTTAACATGTAATCCCACTATTCTTGCCCACAAAAGACCCAAAGATAAACTGGTTTCAGTGTTAATGTTGTAAGTCTCAGTACAATTTTACCATGAAAAATGTATTTACTCAAGACTTCTCACAATTTTTTTCAGCAGATTTATACTTTGACATTGTATGCAACTGTGTTGCAGCGGCGATGGAACTTTCACATACTTTGCCAGTGAATATTTATTTTAATGTAGACTGCAGAGCTTGAAGAATTATGAGTAATCTTCTTTTATAAACAACCTTTAAATTTAAAGGCAACAGGGGGGATTGCAGGGAAACTATTTTACTGACAGATGGTGAGTAGTTGACAGTGGCTTTATTGGTGACCGTTTAGGGACTCGTTCAGAGTCTCCAAAAACTAGCTTTAAAGCCTCTGCTTTAGACTGTAAATCTCCTGCATTCAGCCTTTCATACACAACACAGTAGGAAAGTGGAACATGCAGGGACTTGATTAGGAGCCTGATCATCCATGTAATATTGTGTGCACCAGAGACACATTATCTGAACATCTGGTTTATTTTTTGTTTTTGTCAGTCCTCAAAGGACATTTAATTTGAGAAGATTTTATTTATTTATTTAATTTTTTTTTAACGTAGGCCACTGTAAAAAGAACAATTTTAAATGAGAAGAATTCAGATATTGTTTCAGTTTTCAAAATTACACAGAAGAATAAATCTTTAAAGGACAGGGAGAAAATTAAAACTCAAAATTAGATTGACATTGATTTTCATAAATTGAGAGATCATTATTATTCAAATAAGTCAAGGTTTGTCCTCAGTTGCTGTTTAAACAGGAATGGGTTTACAAAGTTCAAATGAACTATGTCCCTTCTTCACATCTATTCATTAACATTATTAAGGTATAACTCATTAATACTTACTCCTCTTCCTTTTATCCTATCTTTACACTTCACCTCCGAGGAGAACCAATGAGCATGAGTCATTTTCTGTGCAGCATCAGCATCAGCATCCTAATGGTATGCGCAGAACAGAAAGGGCTTTTCCTGACCTTGTGCTTCGTTTGTAATCTCCTTTGTGGAAATTACACTCACTTTATGAATATATTGTAATTAGGCATATGTATTCTAACGGGCAGTAAGATATAGTTTCTGCCTAATCTCTCATTTATATGCAAAGGAGCACCAGTTAAAGAGCTTAGACTTTCTTCCGTCTTACTGATTCCTTTTTCCTCTAATCAAGTTACTTTTTTATTTCTCTTTTCTCAGGCTGCTGTTTCATTTGCCTTTTTGTGGTCAAAGAACAGTAGTCCATTATCAACTCTTTCGAGGCTGTGTGAGAAGAGTGTCGATGGTCTAATGTTACAGAAGGAAGTCTAAGGGCATGTAAGGAATTATGACCAAACACAGGTGTCTTTTTTTGGCATGTTAAAGAAGTCAGAAAGTGCGAGAATGAGCTTGAGGAAGACATCGCTATTGATAAAGATAAATGTAGACCTAATATAAAGATTCAAAATAAGGTGTAATCTTTTGTTAATTTTGTTTATTTTTCAGGTTAACAGAAAGTCATACATATACATGAATGTATAAACAGATGCCTATACTTTCAATATTTATTTTAATTTTATGCTAATGTAGCCCAAAGAAAGCATTTTCTCTTTTCAGAGAGAACTACACTGAGCATCTACAATAATGTAAAAGGTTAGAGTTATTTAACATTTTCATATTCAAGTTCAAATCAGAATTCACTGTGAGTGCCCCAAGGGCAGCGATCCAGTAGACATCTTGCTTTGATCAAAAACCACATTAAGGATAAAACAAGCATAGATGGCATAAAAAGGAGAAATGATTATAAAACTAAGACAGGAGACCCAAGTATGTATTTTAATTTTTAAAGAATTCGTGAATAAGTCCAAACGAGTTTACTTAATCGACTGGTAACCTTAAAAGGACTTCTAAAACAATTTCTGATAGTGCAAATAGAAATATCTTATCTTATAGTAGGGAAAATGATGATGACCACTTGGGGTGGCGGTATAGCTAAAAACAAAGTCAAGTAGTTATTACACAAATGGACAAAGGAAGCAAGTTGACGTGAGCATATAATGTCAAATTAGGCTATCAGTTGGGTCTTGATTAGAAGCACAAAAATAAAGTGGCATCAACTAGGTTTGTTTAGCTGCTAAAAGCCTGACCTGTTCCTTGGAATAACATTTCTATTTCTAAGAGACAAACAGACAAACAGATTCACCGATTTATTTCAAATTCATAATTCTAGAGAGGCCATCCAATGCCCATCCATGAAATACATATCCTTAAAAGGAGGAAAGAGAATGGCCCACCTGTTTCCATAAATAACTTGGTGGAAAGCCTTCAGCCATTGGAAATTAAGCTCCCAACAAGTTCATTTACTCCCAGACGTGTTCAATTGATTTTGCACCTCAACTTCAAAGGGGTAGCAGTCAGTCTCTGTGGGGCATTGCAGGAGAGGCAGAGGCCTCGGCTGGCTGGTTTTACAGAACTGATCAAATTCCCACCTATCGGCTACACCAACTATCCCTCCAACCACAATTAGTATTCATGGAAATGCTATTGATTTATTATACTATCGGGTGGCTACTTGAGGCATAGAAAATGAAATAATTAAATTCATCCTTTTATATCTTTCTACCACAAGTACTGATGAAAAATGTGCAAACTGTCTAGCCTCAGGCGCTATTTACACTGGTAAAACATCAAGCAACGTATTAGCTCATTGCTAGATAGATCCTTGCAATTAACATTTTAAAATCCCATTTAAGTTGCTGTTTACACTACTCCTGAGAATGTTAACGAGTGGCGGGTTCAGACACTTCTATTAGCCTCACTCCCCAAGGGTAATCCCCTGTCAGAAGACAGTTTTTGCATGTATTTCTGAGACAATATTAAATTTGAGATATATCAGTGATAAGATGAGCTACAATGTGTCTGCGTTGCAAGAATCCCCTTGTTGGCTATATGGAAATATTTGAGATTTGAGAAGGTATTGATTACTCAAAGGTGTGTGAAAGAGCAAACCTCAAGCACTCACTCATAGAGGAGCAGGGGTACATGAAGCTTTGATTTATAAGTAAAAATGACTGCTTTCAACTATGATAAGCTTTTATCAGGGTTTCAAATGAAAATAATAGCTGGCCTGACCCTTTAATACATTTACTCAGGGGTGTGTCCTAATTGGGTAAATGGGACAGTGTGTAAGTCGACTATGAATATCATTCAAAGATCACTTCCAAAAGATGTCATAAACGTTTCTCTGGTTCTCTGGAGGAGTTTGCGCAAACAGTTTCCATTCCTTAGATGGCTTGGCCCATTCAAAACCTTCAGTTCTTGATAAACAATCATTTTACTCCTCTATATCCATCAGGTAGTACACATTTTGCTCTTTTATTCATATTTTTGTTCAAAGAGTTTATTCTTTAAGTCTCCTTTTCTGTAATGGTCAAATGCAAGCCATGTAACTACCAAAGTATTTTTATTACAACTTCACATATTCATATTCCTGCTGTGACTCAAATTTGCTCTTCAAAAATGGCAGCAGCTGGGTGTCATCAGCATAGAAACTAGGTTAAGGGACATAGCAATAAGCCATGTGACCACAGAGAAGCAGCTTCTGACATCACAGTTGTGATGTGAATGTGACATGTGTATATTGTGCTCTCTACAGGCTTTATAATAGAGACCAACCAGCAAACAATCAAGGAATTTTCCACAGCATACAGCAGCAGTAGAGATTTTGAAGCTTATCACAGTTGTTGGATGAATCCCTTTTTTTGACTGCCCAACCAATCATTTTCTATACTTTCTAACATAAATAAAATAATAACTGGTGTACAATAAATGATTAAAAAAGTGGTCCAAATATACCTCATGCACTGACAGTTTAAAAGGATTTCACCGTACATGTCAGGTCTTTTGTGTTAGATGATGACATTTTTGATTGGCCTAGCGTGTCCTTACAAGAGCATGAAAAATGTACTGAGACAAAAACACAGTATAGTAAATGAAGTGTTCAAACCTATTGTATAATTTAATTCATATCCCAAAAACGGTTAATAGCACTACTGAGTACAAAGAAACTTTCAGGCTCAGTACACTGCTTGAGCAGAAATTCTGTAGCAACAAGAGATAATTAGGTAAAGAGGTTAGAAGTTGAAATTTATTGATTCAATTTCTGGGGAAGTTTGTCTTATAAAGTCAGTTTTTAGTTCAAGGTCAGAACTGAAGTGTTGTGGAGGTGAGATGCATGGGTGGTGGAAGATTCTCCGTATGATAAAACATGTTCTAATTATTGAAGACTGTAATTCTCCCAAGGTCCTTCATTTTTTGTGTGCCCCACTCATTTGACATAGATTCAGAGAATTAAGTACAAAACACTTTGCATGAGTTGATGACACTTTGACTCAAGAATGTTATTGCTGGAAAAAATGACAGGCTTGTGGCAGGAGCTTTTCTCTACTGTGTTTTTCTGCAGTGTTTTCTTGTGTGAGAGATGGCCAATTAAATACATGACATATTCAGAGGATCGTGATGCAGCTTTATTTTTAATTATGGTTGCAGTTAGTGTGAGAAATCCATGGTCTCTAACTATATGATACTTAACGTCTTTTCAAATTAAATACATTTGGAATAGCCTGTTTTTTAATATGTATATCTGGGGACAGTTCTCTAAATGAAATCAGAACTTAAACCTCAATTTGTCATCATCTATAACTCGCCGCAGGCTCATGTTGCTGTTTGGCATACCTTTTGGGAGGCTGAACCAAATTTTTTGCGCCGTGTTTTATGAAAGCGGCTCCAGATATCATGAAATTAGTAAGTTGATAATATTATGAATAATTCATATACTTAAGCTCTAGCTCTCTCGTGGCACTCCGGATTAATCACAGAATCAGCTCTGAAAACACACAAAGAAAAACAAACAAACATACAAATTACTGAGAGAGAAAAGGACTGAGACAAGGGGAGCATCGGGAGTAGGTCTTGGTAAGACCTTCTTTGATCAGAAAGAGTCACTTCCCCTCCATTCAGCCACTTCACACACCCTGATGGAGGTTGTGGTCTAATAATTTGCTACTGGGGAAAGCATCCCGTCCCCCGTGGTGTTGACTGAAAGCTCTTGGTGCTGGAGGGAGTCCCTGGAAGGCATTGAAAAAGGGCTGTCAAGAGGCAGTGTGGAATATGATGAAATTACTATTGGCCCATTTGAGGCAGGTCTTATGTAGTCGTGCATGTTTGAGGTGCTCCAGTTCACATTTGGAGTGCTCAGTGTGCACACCGGATCATCAGTTTGCTTTTCTATGTGAACAGTATGTGCAGAATCTGCACTTTTTGATCATTCATACGTTCCTTCCTTGATATTTTTAACCCTTAATTATACAATCCATTTTCAATCATAATTTTGTCATGTTTCATTAAAAATGAAACAAAATGAAATACTAAAAACTCTGAAGACTGAATATGTTGGAGTACAGATCCAATAATGGCAAACTCAAACAGTTTAATGTGGCGAAAAGATCAATAAGTCATCATACCTAAAAGGCAAACCCATATGAAAGTTGCAAAAAAGATCAATAGGAGGATTTTCTAATCTCTTGCCACTATGGTCATGAAATTATATGATTTTTTTAAGAAAACAAAATGAATTGTTAAGGTTAGAAAAAAAGATTTCCATTATGCTTTACAGTAAAGAAACTCACACTGACTGTTTTTAGGAGGTGGAACACAGAACCTGGTGCAGTGTCTTCACTTAGACATGTACAGAGGTTGTTTTCAGTTTATTTTAAGAGAGGTGCAGATCCTTCAACTTAATGACCTTGTAATAGGTGACTTGTATACACTTTTTGTCATATTTACTAAAAACAGTCACTATGTCCTGACAGTAGTACATTAGACTGTGGGAAACCTGTGCTTCTAGCTCAAGCTACTACTCTGAATGTAATTTCCGAGAATACCAATCAAAACAACCAATCAGAGCCTGGAGGAGTATCACACAGATGCTGTGGGGAACTTTGGAGGTAAGCTGGACCGTTGCAGAGAGAGAGAGGGGGAGGGACCTGGAAATTGTACTCGGTCAAATTTTCAAGCTTAGTCCACTAATTGCAAAAAAAAAAAAAAAAAAAAAAAAAAATCTATCTGAAAGAGAAAATAACAATAAGCATACATGTTTGTAAACCAACTAAACTCAAAATTTAACAATAAATCATAAACGAATAGTGAGCATGTTCCTGTGTGATCAATTACTCTCATTTTTTTTGTTGATGGCAGACTGGGAAAGTCACCTGCATAAAAAAATCGGTTCCTCGAATGCATTTGTGCATTGGAGTATCTGCAGGTCATTTTCATTAGAAACTGTCCCACACTGTGAGGCGCTGTAGTGGAAAATACCCACCGGACTGACTGACCTCTGCCTGGCCCGAACACCATGACGGCCAGGCTGTTCCAGCGCTAATATATTTTGCTGTTTTGGTGTTTGGGAACACATAAGGCAGGCAACGGGCATTTACATTATGTAAGTGGTTTTTCCTGGCTGACTTGACAGTTTGTAATAGTGTTTCTTTTCTGTACCTTTTATGAATAATTAAGCCCCAGTTAAAGGTTAAAATGCACTTTTACAAGATAATAAATTCTCTCCAAGGTGGCCATGCTCTAGGTGTGTTCTTTTTGTGGCCTTAACCATCCTCTGTTAATTTTTAACCTGTAGTAATACTATCAATTGACATTTTGTCAATTCTATTACCATGTATTTTCTCTAGTCAAATTTAGAATATTGCATATTTATTATTTGCTTTGTTTATTCATGAGTCTCCTTTCCAGCTTTATATTATCACATATATTTATGAGTGAGTGAAGTGTCCCTGATTGTGTGTTGAATTTTTATTAGTCAAAGTGTGGTAGCACTTTGCTTTGACCTTTAACAGGCTCTATAGGCTTGAGCACTCTTTCACTGAGCCACATCACAAAATTTGCATTTACATGAGCAGCCAATTATGTTCCATGATCAGTTTGTGCAAAATATGAGGAGTTAAAGCGCCCAAGGCCAGCATTTCACTGTGCCTTTGGTTACTTCAGTGATTTGAGGTTAAACATTTTTAAATTTAAATTCCAATATCCATTATGTACATCTACCTAGCATGAACAGAAACAATACCTGGAAATAAGTTGTTGCAAAATATTCTTGTCTTATCAAAGTGATGAAACTCCATGAATGAATGTCCCCATGCAGTGCAGTTCTATGCAGGGACCTTGAATAACCCGTGCAAGTGGCTAGCGCAAGGATAAGGACAGGGATCCTCAGCTGGCTTCCTATCCACAAACATGGCCAATTATATTCTGTGGAAAGCAAAATGATATAGATACAATGATGTACAAGGATAAACTCCTTGAGATGAATCATCTCATTTTTCAAGGGGGTTCTTAAGATCAAGCAGGTACAGCTGACAGGACTCAAACGGTAATTCACAGTAACTTCAACATAAACTTAACCATTTGAAGGTAGTTAGTATATTTAAATAAATTAATTGAGATTTTTATATTTCTTACAAAAAAGGTAGTTCAACT
Organism: Scortum barcoo; assembly: GCA_023238725.1. Taxonomy (NCBI): domain Eukaryota; kingdom Metazoa; phylum Chordata; class Actinopteri; order Centrarchiformes; family Terapontidae; genus Scortum; species Scortum barcoo. Next base: position 11,596,275 of record CM041531.1, read on the forward strand.
ACTGGAGGCACACAACACTGTATTGAAATGTGACAGAATAATCTCAAGGTGACAAATAACAAGTAACAAAAAATGTCATATTTATAATCATATTTAACAACATAAATAAATAAATATAAAATGTAGAAAAAACACAGAATTAGAATAATGGCAGAAACAGCAATGCTAAAACATTCTGCAAAAGTTGTTTTACTGATTCAGGAATTCATAAAGTGTAATACAAGACAACTTTGCAGCATGGATGAAGCTCTGTTCAGGCTCACTTCTGGAGCATGTTTTTTTCAGTCCACAGTGAGATCTCAGAGAGATGCTTTCCAGACTAGATAAATGCCTGTCAGTTCATTCGCCGATAATGTTCATCTGCTCCGCACTCTGGTGATTGAAGACGTTGCAGGAAACAATTTCCTGGAAACAGTCAAGTGAGATCATTTGACTCGTAGACGACCGTGGCCTTGTTAGGAGTCTGCTTGGCATTATTGAGGCTTTTACCGAGATGGCCGACAGGAAATGAGGTTGATTGTTCGAGTTTCCTCACTATTGCAACATCGAGACTCTTACTTGGAAATGACTGCATGGAAATTCAAACTGAGGCAAACCAAACCACTCTGAGTTGACAGTTTTTGCTTTATTTCATTTTATATTACATTAAATCTCATCAGTAACTGTACTGTAATAATGAAGTGCTTTAGATATTTGACAGTTTTAGGGGAGAGTTCAGGAATTTAAAGCCAAATTAGACAAGACTTTTATGTTCTGGCTTGATTGCGTTCACTGTTTTATCTCAGTATTTTTGTGTAATTTAGTGAGCATATTTAGAATAAAACCGAACAAAAATTTGCATCCTTGTAACAATCTGCACCACAGACATAAAATCACACACATTCAGACAGTCTCAAAGTGACAAAGGTTATTTAATCATCAGCCTTGCAAAATCTGAAATGAATGGTGTGAATAAGTAAAGTGTTCAGAGTTTCAATATAGACAGCTGTGCTTACAAAATGTTCGGAAAAATTCTCAGTATTTTTCTTTACAGAGTCGGTATTAAATGAAATCCTCTGAGTTCATACAAATATTCGGAAGCAGATGGTCTGACGCTAATCTGGATTTCATGTTAATGCCTCAAGTCACTAAGCAACGTATACAACAGAGAGTTTTCATGACAAGTTAAAGGAAATGTGCGGGTGTCATTTAAGATACTGATGCACTGCTCCCCTCTCTCTTATTCTCCGCGCTCTCCGTCTGTCTCTCTACCTCCATCACTCCCTTTTTTCTCTCTCTCTCTCTCTAAATCAACTTCCACTGTCCTGAAATATGAGTTACCCTGAGGAGAAGGATAATTATTAACAATTAATATTCATAATGATGTCTCCGTCCCTGGACAGCCTTCACAGAGACTCAGTCAAATGGATTTAGAATTCAATTTTTATTTTACATAATCCAATCAAAAATGTGGATGCATCCTCAAACACATCAGTCCCCTGGTGCTTCCAACGCCGAGTCTGCTATTCTTACAATTTGACATCCATTTGGCTTATTATCTTATATCCTGTGCTATGTATTAAAAGAGAAGCAAGGAGGAGAGTGTTCAATCTGCAGATGAAGTGTATTAAAAAATCGTCACCATTGGAATGTACCTTTTAGGGGAGGTGTTCACCTTTTGGGGGACTTTTTTTTTTTTTTTTTAGTTTAAGATATGGAAGTGAAGGTGTAGCAAGCTAAATCACTGCTGTTAGTAAGTAGGCCATATTTACCTTAAAGTACATAAAAAGGTGCAGTTTGCATGCTGGGCTCAACTATCAGAGACTGGCACTACTTCCAAAACACACTGCAGTTCACTTACTCCAACTTAAACAAGGACTTAAAGTGAAAATTTTATATTGTGAGGAAGTTGAAGTGCAGATTAATGAGATACCGGCACACACAGACAGTTTGGAAAGTAAAGAATATAGTTGGCATTAATACAGCTGACTAATCTCCCAAGACAAAAACAGCCTAATGCACAGGTGTAGATGTTTCATCAAAAGAATGCAATCAGCATGGTGCATTAGTGGTTCATTAAATGTCCCCTCTTTGTTTGATGATTTAAATCGTCAGACATTTTGTGCATTTACTTTTTGGCTACATCACCCTTTTTCTTCATTAGAAGCCGTATTTTTGTTTTGTTTTGAAGTAATTTACTGAGGCTGCCCGACGCGCTCCCAGCGTCGTGCACGCCCTTTGTCTGCTGGCACTGAAAATTCTCTAGAATTCAGACGTATTTGCTCGTCAGACCATTTCAACCAGCTCTTAATGCAACCGTGTTAATTTGCACCTGCTCTTTAACAAGCGAGCAACATTTTCACAAAAATCTGAGGAGCAATTTACTGATCATACACACTATACACAACACAAGAAGGGCAAAGTAATTTCCCAAGCCGGTGTGTCTGTCTGAGAAATGTCATGCATTTTTCATGAAAGCTTAGTAAACCTGACCCCTTAGTGTCAACCGTTAATGTATAACTAAGTTGTCACCTGTGTGTGAAAATCTTTAATTCACTGTCAGTCTGAAACCTATTCCTGGGATTGCTGCTGAACTAACAGCATCAGATGCATACCATTAAATTCCCAGCGTTTCCTGTTTAAGTGCACCTGGAGACCTTCGCCACACCTCCCTCAGTCTCTGTCATCATGTTTCCTGTCACTCCTGGTCAAAACTGTCCGATGACGACAAAAGGCTGCACAAACACGATCAAATGCATTGCTGATGACAGCTGTTACTGTAAATTTAAACATGAGATTTGGAGAAAAATACTAATTATTCACTGGGGAGGGGATTTTCTCACTGCTATTTATGTTTAGCTATACTATTATAACCACAATATAATTTGGTAGTATCTTAGCTGTGTTGTAGAACTATTTTTTCCCGTGTCAGCAGCAGAACAATGACATTGCCCCACAACTAAGAAATCACCAATAATAATCTATTTGTAGTAGATGCAACATCACTGAGGTTTGTAAAGATATTCATCTTCTTTAAACCTTTGTTCTCTTAACCTCATGACTTGTTTCATTTCCTGTGTGCACTTCTTGTGCTACTTTGAAAAACAAAATGTTTATTTTATCAAAGTCTTAGTCGCTGCTGCTTAATCCTCCCTCTCTGTCTCTCTCTTCCCTCTCCCTCGCTCCTCTCTTTGGGGTTGATTAGACAGGAGAGGGCAAAGTTTGAATATTCAGCATGCCTCTGCTGTGTTTTGCATCAAACTTTTATCAAGACATAATTGTGATAAATGATGCATGTAATCAAGCATTAAATAATGCCGGAATATGCAACCTCCAAAGTTAAACTGTGACCAGCATGTCTGTGTCCTTCGTCCCCAGTGGATAGGTACCATCTGGCTGCAGCCATTACCACTGACCTGAGTGCCAGACTCCTTAGTGTGCAAGGAAGCTCAACATCGACCGGTCAAGCCCCTGCACACCTGACCACATGGATGCAACCTTGCCAGAAGTGTTAGGGGACAAATTACAGATTCAGGATGGCCACATATCCTAAAGGTTACACTCAAGTGTATGTAAGGCCTCATCCATATGTACAGTATCGTGTCCCATGTTGAAACTGTCACTCCATTTTTTTTTTCTGTTTTTATTTATTTATTCTTAATACATGGTGACCTTCTGGATTGAAAACTTTATCTTTGAAATCATACTTTTTCAGTGCAATCACTGACAGTGCATAAGAAACTGTGATTTAAAAGTATTTTAACACTGTAAAAGTCTTTTTTTTTACTTATTAACACACAGAATAAGTTAAATCTCTATCTCCATTGGTTTGTTGTTTTTTTTTTCTGAATTTCTGCTTTATTGGACACAGTTGTTTGATGGTGTAGATGCAGACAGGAGAGAGAGAGACTTACAACATGCGACAAGGCTCTCCAGTCGGAGTTGAACTGGGGTTGACGAAGCTATGCGGTTACATCCGTCTGTAATTATTAATCACATTCCACGCACAGTCTGACTTAATGGTTTAACTCTGACCTGCAGAGCTAACATCAGCAAATTGTCCGGCTAAACTTTTGGCTTGATTACCATCTCCGTCCTCGTCAGACTTCATAGTAGCGATAATGACTGAATCCAAGCTGTAATGCAACAGAACAAACCTTTTAGTTACGATGTGCTAATCCGACGCATGAACCTGGATGCACACATAAACAAGGTCTCAGCAGAATCGTGTCCCTTGGTGCTCATCTCTGTGACAGCGTGCCACTTAGTTGGTCCTTGTGGTCGACGTGACATCATTTCAGTCAGCTGTAGGTCACGCATAATAATAAGGGGGTTCTTCTTATCTGGTTATCACTTTGAACAATTCCATTTTTTTTTTTTTTTTTTACAGTTTATATGACATGTTATGGTTTTGATTGGCATATAAATATAGCTTTTTTTTCTAAATATCCACAGAAAGGTTAATAAATTCCGGTTTAAGCTACAGTACATATTAGCAGCTAAACTTTCTTATGAGAAAGGTCACACGATTTGGCTCCAGAATATATTTTAGACTTTGTCAGTCTTAAGGCAAGATATCATTAGATATTAGCCTTATGTCGACCCTGTGCTTTATTCAGGGCCGTTTTAATGGATTCACAGTATACAGAGGAGCCAGACTGGTGGTCAGAATCTCTAAACAAGTCAGAGAAGCCTCAAAATGAAAAATAGTTTTTTGTACTATTATTTAAGTAGTATACTGTTCAACCAATAGTGGTAGTGGAGTGGACTTCACAGTAACATAAAGTTGTCACTCACTTGTGTGGTCAATAAACAATTTCCACCCTGGACTCTCCTCGTCTTCTCAGTCATGCCTGTCTCACACTCCCTCTTTAACTCTCTCACCTGTCTCTCTTCAAAGTGAGATTTTGATTACTGCGAACTGTGAGTGTCATTATAGATAGGGCATGTGTAAAGCCGAAACTGAGGGCAGGTGTGGATGTGTTTTTTTTTTTTCAATGTTATTTCTTTTTCTTATTTTCTTCCAACTCTAACCCTCTTATTTAAGTCACTTGCAGGCATCACTGTTTGCCTGTCTTACGGTTAAACACAACGCAGCCGGTGGACCATTGGTTGAATTGTACTCTGTTCCCGGTGAAATTATGTTTGGTCAAAGCGAAATGAAGCGTGCAAGGTTGTTTTAATTCTCAAATAGGTCTTGACTATATTGTCAGCATTGATTAATGTAAGTTACTCCTTCCCTTTGCTTGTTCAGCTCATTCGCGGCTACCAGACAGCATGCAAATTGCAGATGAGACAGTGCCGTTACCAAAAACAAAGATCAATCTAGTCAAGTCAACAAGATGGAATTGAAATGGGGCTGTTGAAGCTGCACGTTATCAGTCTTAGACTCTGTAATTATTATCACAGTCCACAGTCTGACTTCGTGGTGTAACTTTGACCCGCAGAGCAAACATTATAAAACTGTCTGGCTAAACTTTCGGCTTGATGACAATCTCTTGCCTCATCAGAGAGTTCACTGTTGCGATGACGGCCAGATCCAAAGTTGTAATGCGACAGAACAATCCTTTTATTTATGATGAGCCAATCTGACTCATGGACCTGGGTGCCCACATAAACACACAGGCACGTACTCTGTGTGCCTTTTCTAATCTGTCTGCTCAGTGACCAACAGTAATGAAGCTTTATGGCAAAAGTTCATCCAGGAAGGCCGCATCACCCCAGCACTCCTCACACAGGCCTATTATTACTTCCAAATCATTTAACCAATTGGTTTCTTTCAATCTTTTCCTGTGGCTACTCCCAAATAAACCTCTCTGTGAAATATTTACAAACCGTAAATGCTCATCACGGTCTGAATCATAATCATAATCTGCTATATTGGCTGAGTGTGCACATACTCTGCCTTTTCATTGCTCTCAGTACAATTTACAAGAACAATGATAGAAATAGAAATACAGTTAAAGTAAAGTACAACAAAGCTGAACACAAATAGATAATCATTAATATTTAACTACAATGGACCATAAACATATTTGAAAAAATAGATGTGCATATAAATATACATAAAAAACAACAAGGAACAACAACATACTATATCTGTTTACAAATGATTGTACACAATATGCAATATACAATACAGCCAGAGTGCAAAGAGTGCTCAAACAAATATTTAATGATTTATATAATGGCTTACTTTATAAACAAGAAGTAGGTGGATGCGTACATTATATGCATATTTACACGTCTCTGTATGGTATTTACATAGTGCTTGGATTAATATTTAATCATGGTGAATGTAATATGTAGTAAAAAAGTACCAGAGAGCACAAAAAAAGAGGCTACAAGCCTTACAACAACACTGAACTGACATAATGATTCTTTTTTTTCCAGCGAGATAAAATCCATCCTACTATCAGTCAACAAAACAGCTCAGCCAAATAGATTTTAAGTAATTTCTTTAGAAAACAAGAAACCTGGTGGAAAATATTTTGCATGCATGTGTGTTGTAAGTGGAGGGGACTTTATGGGGGTAAGACAATAGACCTGAAGATAGATTGTTGGGTGGGCACCTTGATGGAGAGTTTTCTTGTCTTTTCTCGCTCATACGGTAAATAATTATACGGAAATGTTCTCCAGGTACGATGTGATGTCACGTTTCTCAGCAACCTAAATTTCCCTGGAAAAAAATAACAAAACAAACAGCTGAAAGACACTGTAAAGGAGCTCAGTCACAAGTCAGGTGAAGTGGAGTGAAGTGGAGTGAATAGCTGGTAAAAAAAAGCCCAAGGTTGAAATAATTAAACAACCCTAAGACTAATTAACTTAAAACACACTCAAACTGTAGTAGCAGCATCTAGCCACGACCACTGAATGTTTTATTAGTAACCACGGGCATTAAGTGGATGTATCTTGAAATCATTGTTTCACAGTTTCTTTAACATTTTTTTTTTATTGAGTGCTGTTTACCTTGGCAGAGAGGAGCAGACTGATTGACTGTCCACACAGTATTTCTTTCTTCAGAACTCACATGCACACAAATTCAGACATACAGATGGATTTCTTTATGACACAATATGCTGGATTTTCTAATTTCTAATTTCTAATTATTTCATATCTTGCTTTTACTAATTAAACACACAAAGTAGAAACGTGGTCACATTTTACAATTCTTTGCATAACTAAATGTGTCACAGAAGTGTTTTTTTTTACTGACATTAACATTTGGATCTGATGTTATTTGGGGCAAGGGTTTGTCTAAGATAAAGTTCACATGCATTGTAAACACTTAACCTGCAACCTGCAACAGGACATGATGTTTCCTTTCCTGCCTGATAGATTTGATCAGTATCAGAACCGCATGCTGTCTTGTTTAAATGTCCATTGAATTATTGGTCTACTCTGGAGAAAGAGAAAGAAAATAAAAATGTATACTCTTAGATCTAAGATGTAATCAATTGTTGCTTTAAATAAAACGTATGGGTATGACAAGGCTATCAGTATCCCCCAGTTACCCATTTGTTTGCACATCAGATGGTCTTAAAAATGATAAGCTTGGATTCAGCTTATGTTCTTGGGGCTAGCAGTAAGTTACTATTTTAAATGTGTGATTTTTTTGAGTGAGATATTTGTATTGAAAACTGCTTTATCCAGGTCAGTCAGCATGTAAGATCTCTCAAATCATCTCAGGCTGAGGAAACTCCACCGAGACACCCTTAACAACCAATCAGTTAACACTGGATATTTTGTGACTGTGACACGAGTCTGGTAAGCCTGTACTCTTCCCTAACACGACCATTATGTTAATTTTATTCTAAGGATTTGGTGTAAAAGAACGCTTTTGACAGGAAGAAGATCTCCATTTCAGCAATTTGTTGCTGAGAATGTGAGTGCTCAGACAATTTTCAAGTACTGGAAAGTGCAGCGTGGAGAACAATAAGACAAAGCTGCAGAATGTGGTGTGGAAAAAAAAAGACTCAAAATGAGAAGCAACCCGAGTACTGTTCTGTGAATATTTTCTGAGGAAAACTCACATTCACATTATCAAGGATAGCGTTCAACTACTTTTTTTTTTTCTCTTACAGTCCACTCATGTCGGCGTGTCTGTCGAGTACACAGCTACTCTTCCTCCTGCAGAGTTAAAGGAAATACAAAGACCATGCAATGTCCAAGAGAACAGTTCACCTGATGGTGCATCATTTCAATCACACAAATGTAGTATATATTTACAACTATTAGCATAAAAGCAATAGGTTATGTAAGATGGTGTTTTATTGTCTTGTTGTGTGTGTGTGTGTGTGTGTGTATGTGTGTGTGTGTGTGTGTGTAGCCAAGCCACACATCTTTTGTGGTTTAGTTTGAGGGACTTGTGGCTTTACATATACTGCACAACAGCTTTAACAATATAATTTCTTGGAATAAGTAAAATTAACTCAAGTATGCACCCCGTGTCTCCACAGAGAGACTGAGTCGTTCGATCTGCCAAGAGGAGACCATCTTTCTTAAAGGATCTTTGGCACCCGCAGCACAGATCTTTGAAGGTGCTGGCTTATATCCATCACAAACAGCTTTCACTGATCCCTGGTATTCAATTACAGTTACTGCCCATTGTGTGAGGATTGAAATGTAAATGAAAATTAGTCAATATTTGTGCAGCACCTGTAACTAGAGTTCAGTATTTTTTTCTTTGTTAATATATGGCAACTCATTTCAGATGCATAAAGGATCCTCAGTGCATCCCTGACATTACAGTCATTTGGACTTGGCATATGTGTTAAAGACTAATTAGTGAGGAAAACACTGTCAAGATGCCATATGGTGGGAAAGACAAAGCAGCTTGCAGAGGTCTGGTTCTACCCAGTACACTTAAGAAATTTAAATGCTGGGAAGACAGTCTGTGTCTCGTATCAAGGTACACCGTATGTAAATGAGGTCAAGTATTATCAAAATTCAGACATTTTTGTTTCACAGTCACACAGAAGGAGAGAGAGGAGTGGGGTATCTCGGTGGGCTTGGTGCGAATATCTCCATTATTGTCAAGTTTAAAACACATTTATTTTAAGCACCATCTACCATACATTAGAGCGAAAAAAAATACCAATTGGCACGCTCAGTAATCTGAACCATCAAAGCACACAGTCATTTCTCAGAACCGTTCTATAGATGAGAGGGCACTGCACTGGGTCAGATGGATCTCAGGAGATTATGCTAATGTTGAAAGAAGGAACAGCGAGTCTTGTCCGCAGTCAGCTGAGACAAATCCTTGTGCGATGCCACATTATATAACCGTTCTTACCTCTTTGACTTTTTTTTTCCATGATTGTCTAGTAAGAACATTGACAGAAGTAAGAGGAAAATGGGGTTGAGATCTGAAAAAGGACAGAGATGTAAGCACAAAGATGTTTACATCACTTTCCTAAAAGGGAAAGGATTGTGATTGGGAGAATTTTAAATTGACATGAGAGAAATGTGAGAACGTTTGCCACCATGTGAGCCAACTATTAGCTTATTTTAAAATCAATTACTTTTTGGATGTTCTATAGTAATAATGTCAGTGGATTAATAATATGTGATATCTTTGTAATACAGCAATCTCAAATGCAGAGCTGACACAGTGACCTGGCAGTGGACAGCTAAGGCTCCAAGACTACTTTTTTTTGTTGACTTCTATGACATGACCGTTGACATCCAGCCAAACAAAGGCTTGAACTCCTGATCTCCTGTCACTTCTGGCTGGGATATCTAATTAATCAGAGTTGGTCATTTTAGTCATTACACTTATTCTGCATGTGGAGTGCACTCTATTTTGAGTGCAGGTTTAATTAAAAGTGTAATTTTAGTATTAGGTCATTAATGTTCGGAAATCATTTTCATCAATTGTAACTCCTTTTTAAAAAAAAAAGAAACATCCATTTAAAACTACGTGATTAGTGGTAAAGTTAGAGGTATGAGCTTCACTTTTTGCTAAATCTGGCTGTTTTCATATGGCACAGATTGATAATATGTTATCAGTATTATTAACATATTAATAATGAACATAAAGTTCCAATTATGTGTAAGTTATATTAATGTTGACCATCTCATAAATCACACAGTTTGTTTCTAAAAACTGAATGTGCCTTTGGCAGCAACTTCTTTCAGATTGGTGCACAATTAATATCATATGGTATCAAGAATTTTGAATTATATTCCTCGATACAATCGAGCCTTTTAAATAAACCAGTCTATGAAAATCCACAGACAATGTAACTCATACAACTGAGAAAATAAAAATTCAATTAGTTTTTATTGATAGAACGGTAAAAGTTAATATTTCTTTCAATTAATGGCTGCTTATTGTAGTTTGACATAGCTTTGACAGCATTTATGACCTTTCAAAATTAAACAAAAAAAGAAAATGACATGGGAGGAGCCACTATCTGTCTCCTCACCCCCACCTCCATCTCTAGTGTGCTGCTGGTCAGAAAGAAAGGGAAGACAAGAGTCGAGGGTAGAAAAGCATCGTGCTGAGGGCTGAGCAAATGACATGGATGTAGAGGGGACCCCCTGCCAGTGTGGACTACAGTGATGACAGGAGACATGAGAGAGGACCAGCAGGCCTTTCAAGTTCTGAAGTGAGAGTTGATGCAGCTACGTGCTGTGGGCAATTGTACCATCTTGGAATTTCAGCTGGGCTGCACTCCCTCGTTCACATTCAGAGGACAGAGGGTGCACACATATCTGCAAGAACTGCTTAGTTTGCCTTTGGAAATCTGCTATACCATCATGATTTCTCCTCTAAAACTCTAGCTCAAGCCTTCCTACTCTTGAGTTAAAGGCCCTACAGGGCGTCCTTTGATAAGACAGAGTGGTCCCTTCATAAACAACATATAAAAATACTCTCCATGTCCATAGAAGCCTTTAAAAATATATATATATATATAGCCTGAAACATTTCATTGCCTGGGGAATGGATAGTATATTTTCCAGTTAATGCAATGAGCTTCATGCTGTTCTTACTGTCTATTTTGGTGCATTTGGATGAAAGTATCTTGAAAATACGAATGTCAGTAAAGATGTCTCATCAGCCAGAGTGAGGTAGAACGTTTGCACCACACAGAGTCTCTCGCCATTACTCGAAGTCAAACACAAATCCACTTTTTTGCCACTTAGTTAAGAATACAGTTCAAGAGGCATCACTGTAACCTCATGGCCATAAGTAAGAGAAACATGATTATTACTTTGGCCCGGGTTTTGCCTATAATTCCTTCATGACAGTCCGTACATATCAGTGATTCAACTCAGGAATGTGTTTATACCAACTGAGAATATGACTAAATAGAAAATTTCACACACTTTCAGCTGCTCTCCGTCTTCTCTAAATGACCTTTTTTCCTGTGCGTGACATTAGACAAATGACCCCTTTTTAGGTATGTTAACACTGTAATTCAAACCATGCAGGGCTCTGCATGTTGTCGAGTTTTGTGAATAGTAGATTATGAAAATATATGAATAGTATGAATACTCACTGTCAACAGCATAGAAAGCTTCAGTCTTGGTAATTACATTCTGAACAGAAAATACAGGTCATCTTACAATCCAACATGGACACAACAGCTCCATTAATTATTATCTGAATGGTCACACTATAATTGTGAAGTGTTATAAACAACTGCATGATCAAGTCAAAGCACGCACTGCAAACATTTAAGAAATGTGTACATTTAATTACTGTGGAACAAGCAGCTGCCTGCTAAAAAGGCCCGGAAGCATATCCATTCAAAGGTAAATTAAACCTCATCACCATATGCTATACCAACAATAGCTTGTCAAATAAATAGAAGAGCCATTGTCTGATGTGAGCTCTGAGGTGTAATGACTTGATCTGTGTTTTAACATTCAAACAGATGCCAAAAATGAGAAGTACAGCCCTGCAATTTTTGTCCCTGTGTCATTATAAACTATATTTAAACATGCTAAATCTCATTTAGGTCAGTTGTGACCAGCAAAATTTGGTGGATATTCACTGTTAACATTGGATCTGAATCTAATCATGGAAACCACTAATTTACATATTTATATTTTAATTAATAAACAAACAAGCTCCTGTTAATTCAGCCTATGAATGTACTGAATGCTGGACACATGCTTACTTTATAAAGCAGCTCTCCTTTTACAGACAAAAATACCTAAACTATAGTAATTTACACAGTTTTTACAGCTGTGTGTGCTATATCTTGCTGTTTCTTTGATGAATTCATTTTAAATGCATCCATTTTTAACTTATATACCATTATGTTATGCCTCCAGACAAATCATTTGTGGATGATGTCCTTTTCCAATCCCTCTACTTTTGTTTCTAGGGAACATTGCATTACTGTGAGGAATGAGAAAAAAGACCCTTTGTTGGCAGTGTTCAACAACGGGGAAAGACAAAACTCTTCAACGTTTGCTGTACTGAGAACAATGATTTGTTAGTAAAATGGAAGTAAACACATGCCATTCATCAGGGTACATGGAGCAGTGCTGTGTTTGCTAACCAAAATTATGACTAGAACCATAACCGGCCTACGTAACCAATGACATGACTCGGACGACACATGGTAATTCTGTATTCCAGCAAGAGGCCAGAAGGTCAGAAATGTGCTTGTTTACTTGTTTTGATCTTTTCATACGAATAAAGCTTAATTGAAAAGTTAACAAGAGCTGTACTTCTTTCTGAATACGTAAAGAAAATGCACTTATTCGCTTTATTGTCAAGAACTGGATGAAAGTACTGATTGCACTGTAATGTCGATATCTGAAGCTCACGAGCCTGGTATCCAGTCCAGTATAATTGTGATGTTGCCAGGCAGCCAGAAACAATTGCAGCATGAAACTTCTGGTAAAAATAACTAAAATAATTTCAAGAAACAACATGTTAATTACTAATCATGCTGAGATGCTGATAGACAGGGATTTGAAATTTGGATAGAGCCACACTAGATGTTTTCTTCTTGCTATACCAGCCTGAGGTAATGACCTCCAGGCTGAAGAATAGTGAGATAGTATCAGTGTAACTCACAGCAAGAAAGCATGTTTTAAAATAAATAAATATTTTTCCCTTAAAGGCATTGCAAATATCCCATAATCTCATCATGCATAAGCTCATAATAGTAGTAAGAGAAACATATTTTTGACAAGGCAACAGCACTGGCTTCTGTGAATGACAGTGACAGGTTTGGTTGGCTGTCTTTGATCAAATGGACGGTAAGGGTCTGCTCCCCAGTCGACCAAAGCTGTTTTCTTTGACCCCCCCCCCCTCAAACAAATGAGCAAGCATTAACATTATAGCTTTATCTCGTCTGCTAGCCTTACTTAAATGGGAGCACTAAGCTTTGAAAAGTGTCTTTTAATATTCATTAGCTATTGCAAACTAACATTTTCATTGCTGTTTTGTTGTTGTGGATATTTTTACGGCTACTGCAGGTTTTAACCAGCTATCTTTTCCTGCTCATTACCCTCTGCCTATTTAAGGCCCATGACTTTTTAAAACTTGAGTTACAGAGTTCATACGATCCAAAAGAGATTATATGAAAGCCTGGCTAATAGGTCTTCTCACATCCACATAATTTCCTGTGTGTTTACCATCACTTTCCATTTCTGTGGATAGTGGATGCTGCCTGTGTGGGAGATTGCAATTAGCACATAATGTTGGATGACAAGTTCTAAATATATGTTCTGCATCAACGTGTTTTTTTAACATTACCCTTTTAGTGTACTTTGAGACAAAATGCTGTGTACGCTTACTGTACAGCATATTGTGAAGTAATAATGAGCATCTCTGAACAGTCAGTGTTGCCATCTTCAGGAAAGAAACATAACTCACTCAAAAAAAGAGAAGCTGCTTCACTGCATATTCATTTTAATATTAGTGATCCCATTGCAATCATATGCATCTCAAAATATACTGCATTTAGCAGGGAGTGGTTATCACAGAAAAGTTCAAATTTAGGATGCATTGGCCCTCATTACAAATACTAATTCTACATGATGATGGAATACTTTTGCAAGATCAGGAAAAGTTACCTGCTCAAAAAAAGGTGCTTGATACAGTCTTTTCCTGAAAAAAACACTAAATCATTAAATGTATTAAAACACAAACAGAACATACCAATAACGTAAATACTGCATAACAACTGTTCATGATTGGCGCCTGCAGATGAATGCTTTTGGATCATAAATGTTGCACATTTAAAGTTGTAGTAGTAAATGTATGGATCCTTCAAATGAATGACATTGTAGTAAGTAACCTGTATAAAAATAATTTTCAGTCATATTTGCTAAAACAGTCTCTATGTCCTGACAGTAATGCACGAGACATAAAATCAGCCTCCCCTGGGTCCACCTTCTGCCTCTAAGGCCATTTGCAAGAATCCACCACACCCGAATTAAAACAACCAATCAGAGCCGCCAGCAGATGGAGGGTCAGTCCCTGCTCTGCACACACTTTGGGCACTGTTTTGGACAATGGTTGAGAAAGAACCACCAAAGAACCAAGAAATGACAAAACTGCCCATCCCTTCTGTGCAAACAACAGCTTACATGACAAGAACGAGGCAAGACCAATGAAGAAAAGAAAACTAAAACTGGGAGAGACTTTGGAAGTGAGCTCGAGTGCAGCAGAGAGAGGGAGAGCGGGGGTGGCCTGGAAGTTGTTCAAATTTTCAGGTTAAGTCCACTCGCCCGACTGCTGCTTTAATGATGAGAGTAACAAAAATGCAGATGCCAGATTCCATCTACAAAAACTGTGTGGAATTCAGCAGGAACTACTCTCTGGAAATTGAAAGTCGATAATTTTTTTTCTTCAGTGAAAGTCTCAAAAGCCAATTTTATTTCTCCTAATGTATGTCAAGGTGGCAATTTTGAAAATTACCATTCCATTAACAGAATATTACCAGTTAGAGAAGTGTGTGTTTGGGGGCAATTCCCCGTGATTGACAGCTCTCTCAGGCCTCAGCACTCAGCTGAGGAGGTCTGTTTGCTCCCTTCTCCTCAACTTTTCACAGACAAATTTGGATTTTATAGTTCCAACAAATAAGTAGCAGTTTTTAATAGTCTACGGCATCACTTGAGTAGCAAAATGTAACATGGTGCAAAAGGTATGAGTAAGAATCAGTGCTCTCTAGGTAATGAGATGTTCAATTATCATTATTATTATTACTATGTAAATCCTCGTATATCCTATGTGCATGTTCACATTTGTCATTTCAACAATTCAGCCACATATCTCAATAATTCTTTCATTTTTGTTTCTATTTAAAAGAGGAAGTTGTTGTTCCTTGAACTCAAACTTTCAGCCAGCTTTGTAAGTACTGTAAGTTACATGAAGTGGCACAAGGTAAACAGTATTGGAAGAACTACCTCTATTCAAATGTCCTAGCTAAATTATGGGCCTAAATTAGTGCCCTAATTAAATTATATATAAATATGTGAGCAGGTATTCATATTACTCTTTACTTAACAATAGTAATATTAAAAAAAGATTCGTAAAATATTTTCAGTTTCCATGATGATTATTAGTCATTGCATTCAACTGTGCTGTTCTAACGAATGACTCTAATTAAATGGAGCTAAATAAATTCAGATTATTATTATCTCTCATGGGGAAAAAAAAAAACAAATTCAGCAGAGTTCTGCACTTATGTTTTTTTCCCCGCTGTCGTGTGGGGCCAGCACAGATCTACATGTGTACAAAGAGACACATATCAGCATGTGTTCGATATGTTTTAAATCAATGTTTTACAGCTAGCTATAATACGACTGTAAGCAGATGTAGGTGTCAATGACTATGACTGCTCCTGTAGGTACTAGGTATAAGTGGGGGCTGATTTATTAACAGTTAATGAATGACAATATAGTAAAACACAGCTTTAGTATTAATAATAAACCCTTTTCGTTGGAGAGTTTTATTGTAGACATATACTACACATTAATCTACTTACAACTACATTACAGCATGTTTAAGAAAAGCATGTATTAAGGTTTATATACTGCTAATAAATGCTAAAAGGGAGGGGACTTTGCAGAAACCATGTGCAGACCGACAGCCCTTGTAATATACCTGACCTTAGAGTTATGACTGATGTGGAGGGATCAGACCTCATCTGTTTGATCTATTAATTAGGGCTCCGCTAGACTAGGCTTCAGTCAAAGTGAGCCGTTTCACTCCAGATAAAAGGCATAAAAGACTGGTGGAAAAAAATTAAAATGGGAGTTTTAAAGAAGACTGCGGAGAGAAGTATGTTTTTAGGCTTATTTACCAGTGCTAGGTCACTGCGTCATGTTTCCAAAGAAGCCGTCGCTGTTTGGAAATGAACATAATCTGAGCATAATTGAGTGAGGCACAAATCTCTCACTGAGGATTTTCGTTTAAATTAAAGATACGGTACTGTTTTATTTATTTTATTTTTGTCCTGTTATTCATCTGGCAATGTTTTTTAAGGCTCTTTTTTCAGCAGCAGTAACACAGGATGACTGGTTTGCTCCATACAAGGGAGTAGTGATTATTAGATGGGAGGGTTGTGACATATGCCTAAATGTTTTGATGTTGCCCAGTAAGAAAATTAACGAAACGATTTAGACTCAGGTCAAGTAATGTTGTAATGTTGAGTAGGACATACTGCATACATATGTATAATCAATTTAAATATATATTTTATTGTATTGTATCTGTAAAATTTTACGGTTTTATATTGATATATAGCACAAAATATTGAAAAATGCCAAGTAGGAATAACGCCTTAGTAAATAAATGGACCTAACTTAACTTCTTTGGCAGCTCAGTGATCCACTTTGATCTGAATGATTTTGACCTGATATGATTAATTTGAGTTGTAATGCCTACTATTAACGTGTGAATATTAAAATCTTCATATTCTAAGATGGAGCCAAAGTTGGGCTGAAAATAGCAGAGGCGAGAACATTTATATGCGGAAAGCCACACATTATAAAGACAAATTCAGGAGCAGACTAATTGAGGCAACGCAATTCGTCAATTAAGGCTAATTTATTTTCTGAGGCAGCGCTGTCTTCCTCTGATTCAAATATAGTTCTTTATGATAAATTCAATCAAATGGTACTTTGCGGTTAAACACGAGATATAATGCTCTCATAAAAAATTTAAAAGACAAGAAAATTGTCATTTAAACATTCATCTCAGTGACCAAATATGGTTACACAATTAAGTTAAGCTGTAAGTGATTAATGAGACTCAGTAAAGCAGCCGTTCCTTAGTGCAGGAGATACTGTAGGTCCTACATTGGCGCAAAAACACAATGCTAAACATGTAATGTCCTGGTTTAAGTTATTATTTTACTTACCATTTACTACTTTTCTTTGTGATGAACGCACATTTTTGTTATGAACCAGGCCTGCCAGTGTGCATGGAGAAATGGCAGCACTTAAATGACTTACTGGCATTAGAACAAAGCATCTCAGGTTTGGCAATCCAATGCTTTCACATCAGAGCTACATGCCAATGAGGCTTATAATATTTTTAAAGCTGTGTCTTGCAGTGACATGTGCAGAGTGAAATCTTATAGTTTTCACGAGCGACTGTCGGAGGCAGATATCAGATGTCAGAGGCAGCTGGCTGATTCATATTAGCTGTTTGTCATGGCTTAAAAAAATATTTACCGTACAGAAGAAGTGACCAAGAAGCTCCCGTTATAAAGCTGTGACACAACTTTAGAAGAAAAAAAAACGATCAAGATAGGCACATCTCAATGAAAAGGGAACAACAGGGACATAATTAATGTGCTGAATAAAGTCACACAGCCCACAAAATAAGCCTCTTATGAACTTATGTAAATGAACGTGTCTCTCCTGCAGAGGATAGAGACTGACATTCTTCATTTGTGTTAGTCGTTTTTCTTGGTTTATGGACATATTATAGGCTAAAAAATTCTTAGCCTTAATAACTCACATTAAATTTTTTTTTCAGTTTTCAAATATTCTCTAAAGTTGTAGAGCTTATCTGTAATGTTGAATAGCGGCTTCAAGAAAAGTACTGTGATCTTTGTTAATAAATTCAACGGGTTTCCGTTAAGAAGATTCAAGTTTTTTTTTAATTTACTTATTTATATACCGCACACAGTGAAGTGAAGAATAACTAATTATAGAGCCTTTGGTGGGGCTATAAAGTGAAATAAGAAAAACTCTTGTAGAGAGGAGAGGAAAAACAGTCTTGTGTGTTTGAAGAGAAAAAAAAAAGTCAGGGACGTGGCATGGAGCCAGAGATCCTGAATACTCCCAGTTGCGTATCAGCTTCCAAACCAGATCCCATTGGACAACAATGATCCGACCGCAGAATGGTAACAAATCTGCTCATCCGGGACTCTGTCATGGTGACCTATGGGCGAGGTGACCTGCAGAGTCAAGGGATCAAGGTCAAGAGAGGAAAGGAGGGGATCAGGTGGGAATAGGAGGAAAGCTAGCAGTGTGTCTGTGTGTGTCTGTTCGTGAGCATGTGCGTTTAGGAATAAAACCGGGGGATCCATCTTTTGTGTGATGTGTGGAAAGATTTGTGCAGCAGAATTAGTCAAGTGTTGTCAGGTTACGTGCGCTGTGGATTTACTGTGCTGATGTTCAACACGTCATCTCATTTGAAGTCAAATACCGAGAGCGCACGCATGGATTGTTTACAACAATTTACTAGCTCGTGAGCCACAGTACAATGGGCTTACAAATGTCACACAGCGGTGGTTAAATAACTTGGACTTTAATGCTGTTCCATCATTAACACTTCATATCATTTACTCCAGACCACTGGCTGAGACTAAGTTGACAGCGAAGACAGACAAAAGGAAGGGATAATGATTTGCCCAATCGTGATCAAAATTGCTCAAAAGGTTGTTATAGTTCCTTATATTGTCTCAAAGAATTGCAGCTTGTAAATGCTTATTGTTTACACATACTCACATACTACTGATATTGAATTCGCAGCTGTTGCCTGATTTAAAAACAGCAGGGAAAAAAAAAGTGTCATAATGGTTATATGGCTGTTTTATCACAAACTTTTGCTTGTTTATGAAACTCTGCTACAGCAGGTGCTCATCATCATAATCATTTTTCTCTATGTTCCCCATCAGTGCCTGAAAAAACAAAGAACAAAGTTTCTTGCTTGATTTTACGTATCTTTATTGCAAATAAATATTGTGCTAAGCAGTCACAATTAAAAAAAAAGAAAAATAATAATAATTCTGTGCCATGTACATCTATCTCCTGTGTCGTGTCTCACTTGACACACACGCAGAATTGACATTGGGCGTTATTGCACTGTTGCTCATAACACCACCTTACCAGTTTGCACCTTAAACGACACATAAATGCACCATTGCACCATTTAAAGGTGTAATTGAACTCACCTGAATGTTCATATGCACATAATAATCTATGAGGAGTAAAACACATACGATATGCAGTGTCCATAACTACAAAAGACATCTGGTACTTTTTCAGTTAAGGAGTAACATACCATGTGTTTGCCTGCTGTTCACGCTGAACAATTCTGGCCAAAATTTAGTCAAACACTTCACAAACAAGCTTCATAAGACTCTGCTTGCTTAAGGTGTGTGTGTGTGTGTGTGTGTGTGTGTGTGCCTGTATGCGTTCCTGTGTTGCTCTTCTTACCGCTCACTTCCCCTGCAGATGACAAATGGGATCTGGGGCCTTGAATCATTGAATGACAAGACCAATCAGAAAGAAAATACAGCAATCACAACAATGCCTTTCTCATTAGCAGCGATAGTGTCACTGCAGGCAGCATCAAAGCAGCCAGAACGTTTGGGACAAAGAGTCAGTCAGTCTTGTCAGGAACAGGAAAGCTTTAAATTAGCATTAGGATGACACATGAGATTATTTCTAGTGCTTTTTTTTCAAATTGTTATATTCCCTTTCCATTTTTGTTACTGAAGCCAAGAAAACATAGAAGAGCAGTTCTAAATATCTGTCACAAAGGCACAAAAGCTTCCAATTCGCTCTTCCTTCTGTGTGGATCCTCAAGATTGTATAAGGCTTCACCATTTTATCAGAGTCTGACATTTCCTATTGAACTGGTACAAATGGCATTTCCCCAGACAACTTGTTAACTTTTAAAGGTTGATAGATTCAATACACACCCGCCTCAAATAAGCAGTGGATCACTCTGAAAAACAGAGCTTCAAGATTAGCTGCTGTCAACTTGAGGATGAGATGTGCAAGTTTGAGTGAGCAAAATGTGAACACTATTTATAAGGTGACATGGAACATATTGATCTAGGAGCGTTTATTGGAAAGAAGAGCTTCATTTGTGGTTCTCTGCGTGGCCGCAGCGATCTTTGTCTCTGCGAGTGCAATCTGCACGGGCTTTGATATTAACGTTTCCTCGAGTGACTTTGATTTAAACAGCCAAAGACAGCCTACATTAGGGACTATATAAGAAACGGCGGGAGGTCAGAAAACAATTGCAAGTGTAAAGTTACATGCCGGAAGGACACTTTCGCTTCATTATATTGTTTAAATGATCAGCAATGAAATAATTTACCCTTCAAGAATACATTAACGATGATTACAGTTTTATGGTCATACAGAGAGCACTGTCATTAGGGAGCCATATTGAAAGTCGTTCTCCCTCAGGTTCCAAGGTCATCTCGTGCACATTACCAGGTGTGCGCACGGCGGATGCGAGCACAAAAATAATTGCAAACCCCCGAGGTCAGAGAGGGGTCAACTGAAGTCTGAAGTTTCCTAAAGCAAATTAAGACTGAGCAGATTCGCAAGGTAGACCATCCGCCTCTTTCAACTTTAGATTACAGTGCAGTGAAAAAAAAAAAAAAAAAAAATTAATCATTTACTGTCTTGCAAGTCTTATCTAAAAAGGGACCTACTCATAATCTTCCACTCTTTTCCCTGTAATGTTTTTGTACAGTCTGTTAATGTGACTCACTGTAAAGCTGAAGGTGAAAGTGTATGAATATAAAGTGTTGTATATTAAACAGTCATCGTGGTACAAATTAGATGATTAGATATGGTATGTTAAATAATGTTTTGTGACACTTTTATTTTTTAAAGATGACACTGCATTCTAACTATTTCATAAAGTGACTTAAGGAAGTGAGTAAATAGGAACCCAATTTGTTATTTTGTGCATATTCTAATACTGATACCAAATTGATCACTGATGTAACATTTTACAATGTTTTTTTATTATGGGGACATTAATTCCTAATACTGAAAATGAACCACACACAGAAGGATTAATAAGATGAAAAAGTGTTGTATGAATGACTAATTTTTGAGAAATGTCAAATACAACCTGGTAATTCTACAGCCACAACTGGCTAGGAGTGAAAGTTTTAAGCTTCATTGACTGGATGAATTAAAGTAAATATGAGGTAAATATTCCCCTTGAATGATTGATTAAGTGAGTGTTCAGCATTTTAAAGCCGGAACAGTAATTTTTAAGAGTGCATTTGAAAAGCTTGTGTTCATCCGCAAAGTACGCCGCACAGTGCCCATTGTTTAGCTATACACAGAAGAGGTACAGGAGCTTTAAACTACATTACAAAGTTTTTTCTTGATTACTTCCTTTAAAATCTTTTGCATCAATCATTCTAGCTATGAAGAAATCCTAAAAAGAAAAACATATTTCACAGCTGAAGTTAATATGAAGGACCTCAGCAGTGTGAATTGAACAAATCAAGTGGACATCTTCCAGATCTTCTTGATGTCACCCCCCCCCCCGGACTGTCTTTCCTCACTGAGCTGCAATGGGAGGATGATAACAAAGAGAGAGGGTTCTGTAGAAAAAAGGACTAAAACACACACTGCTGAAGCCTTGTATTAGCTCCAGATAAACTTTGGACATTGTGTACACAGAACAAACACCGTGGACCTTGTCCAGCACTACTTACACTGAAATTGATTTGGGCACCCATTGAGAAACCCATCCTTTAAGTGATTTTTTTACTCTAAAGGAGCAACTAGCCTTGGATACTAGCAACAGGAAACTCTACCATTGGTTTCTACCTTACAGTTGCACTAAACTATTAATTTAGGGAATGTATGATGGATTGAGGACAGAAATTATTCATCTGATTGTATGAAATTTTGCTTTTTAGTGGCTGCACAAGACAAGAGAAGTACAACCTACAGCCGTGTGACAACAGGTAAACAATCCAAATGTGTTGACACTTTTACATATTAAATCTTTCTTTATTTTAGTTGAACATTTATTTTGACATGAGCACTTACAATTTGTGTAACAAATCCATTATTATCTGCCAATATCTGTCTGTAAGAAAACATAACTGAATAGATACACTAAAAACAGGCAAATATAGGAACAGAGAACAAAAAAAAATCAATAAAAGTAGCATTTTTGTCCAGATTAGACTGCCATAATGTTAGAGAAAGTAGAGGCAAAAATGATGTTGTTTACTAGATTCAAGGGCACGCTGACAAATAAGGATAAAACGAAAGAACAGGATGACACCGACATTTAAGGCCTTCACTTCTTTCCATCACAGCGCTGTGCACTCATCACTATGATAACTGTGCTTTGCATCACTGCTGACGAGGCAATGGCACCCATGTGAGAGGAGGAAGACACGGAGGAGGAGAGGGATGGCGACAGACTGGCAGATATAATTCAGCCAACGAGCACATCATGGGGACAATTTGTGGCCAGGCCAGTCAACTTTTTTTTTTTTTTTAGAAGAAAATATTTCCTTGTGGTTTCTCTTCTTCTAATTTCACTTAACCAACTAACTGAGGCTGCTCATTTTTACAGGCCAGTTACATTCATGCCACTTTATTTCACCAAGAACATTTGTGCTCATTATTAAACTTCCAGCAAAATTCTAGAAGGAAATTAACAAGAGCTCAAGAGACTACAGAGGAAAAGAGGGGATTTTAAGGTGAAAGATGCAAGATAAATAAAAATGCTCACCTTAAACACTGCAGACTCACAGATGTTCAGTAGAACCATATACTCACCAAACTAAACGGTCGAGACAGAGAAAGAATCGCTTATCAAAAAGGGCAGCTTTATTGTTACCTGAATAGAAGTGACAGCTGTGTTAGCTGATGATAGCTTTTTAAATAGTGGTAAGAAGCAACATCTTTCCATACGAAACAATACATGAATGAATACATGAAAATCAACAGTGTAAAGTTTTCTAAATAATGTATTTACAGTTGCTAATGAACTCATGCAATGTAAATATAGAATATTTTCTACCAGCATATTTTAGGATTTTAGATATGACGGGGTTTTGGGTCATCTCAGCCCTAAAATCTTTTGGGCCAACCATTCACCCTTCTTTTGAAATATGCAAAACTGTGTTGAAGTTTGACTCTTACCATGAAGAAGTAGTTTCTTTCTATTTTTCATAACAGACATCCAAAAGAGCTGTTTTATGCTTTCACAACGGTACTGGTAGGGCAATCAAAAGGTGCGCATTTCCCGCGGCTGGGCAAGAAGGCTCTATTAACTTCTCAGTATGCACTGCCACCCACACAAAGATAAAAGCAGAGAAAAACCATGCTGGGATTTGCAATAATCCAACAGCAGGTAAACATACAGTAGCGAGGATAACTTCCATGCGTCTTTTTTCAAGACAATGTGGTTTCACCATTAACCGTTGCCAGCGGCACAGTATTTCTTAAAAGCTGAACAAGTGACATTTTAACCCTGAGTAACACAACAAAAGTGGCGGCTGCAAAGGGCAATAGCCACTTAAGAACTGTTACTTTCACTCAAACTGGCTTTGAATTTTAAAACTTTTTTTTTTTTTACATTTTTTTAATTATTTATCTTAATGTAACAGTAAAACAACCATATCTTATGAAGAAAGCATCACACATGGGGAAAAAAACAACAAAAACTAATTCTCAAATCAACACAAAGCTAACAACAGCTAACATTTTACTTTTTGCTACCTATGAATATGCCCTCAAAATTTTATCTTTACTACTGTGCATGTTGCTGGAATGGCCTTTAGATTAGATTTATTACCAAAATATATTTGCAGGGGTTTAATTGCTTTAACAGATGGTTGTCTGTGATGTCTTTAAGATGGCAATTTATTATACGTGCACAGAACTAGAAAAGCAGTAAGTGATTTAGCAAAAACCTTACTATCCATGTACACAAAACAGTGTTTGGTATTGTGATGGCAATGTTTCAATTGAGCCCATACATTTCTAAATGATGCAGTAAAGGTTCACAAAAGGGTGAGGATACAATAAGTGAATGGACTGATAAACAATGCTTAGAAACGGGGAGATAGAATATGTTATTACAGGGGTCTTATGGTAATTGTTATGTTCACAAAGACATGATCTAAACCTACAATATTAGTACAAAAAGCTGTGACCCCCCTTTGATAAACTCAACTGCAATGGTAACCTGACACAGAAAAGTATAATCCATAAAATAAAAATGGATGGGATGGATGTGTAAGTATAAAACAATCTTTGAACATGACTACATTTTCATCACCAGGCAAATAATAAATGTAGAACCGGAAATGAGGCCTCCTATCCGTGCAGCTTTTGTGGTGTCAGAAATGTAACCAGTGTTACTGTGAGGTCAGTCAATGATGCCACAAAAAAGTGTGGCCATATATAAAATAAGCTTTTGGTTAGTTTTTAGTGTAATACAAAGTTGGACACCTGCTCATCTTATTCTTACTCAGCATAGTCATCTAAAGTCCCTGACAAAAACTTGGTTAAAGCAGGTGTCGTGTATGGGCAGAAAATACTGTCACTGAGAAACTGAATTTGAATCATTTATAGATGAATTTAAATTGATCAACTTGAATAATTTCGTTCAAAAAATCTAATCTAATCTAAATCACACAATTTGAGTTTGTATTGTTTAACTTGAATAACTGCATCGAAAAACTAAACAGGATTATTTAAAATGGAATTTATTAGTTTGGAGCTGAATTATATGAATCTGAAACTGAATGTAAGAATGTTTAAAGTAATTACAATTATTTCAGCTTCTATGTGCTTCCACGTACATTTCTCACAATTCAAATTCAGTATTTGCCATTCAGATTCTGCTTACTGAGACATGACCAGGTGTTGAAGAAGAGCAATCGAGTGCAGATTCACAAAACTCCTTTTCACATATGGTAACCATGGACACATACAGAAAGAAATCATTAACTCATACCTTACCTGTAAATCAATCCTTTGGTCATGCATCGACATGCTGGTGTTCCAGTCAGGGGAATTTCAAATTTCACATTATGCTATTCAGATTCAGTTTTTGTTAAATGCAATTACTAAATTAATTACCACATTATACACTGGCCAACTGTGCAGTTTACCACAAAAAGGTGCAGAAGTCATGAGATAAGCTTCACATACAGATACATGCAGGGCTATAAATTAGATTAAGCTTTTCGGTTCTTTTCAGTTTTGCTCAGATGTTTCAATAATATGCTCACAGTCACATGTGAAACTTATTCATCTGAAAATAACTTGACTGGCCTATTGTTTGTGTTTCTCAGTCAGCCCACTAGTGTTATTATTGCCTGTCACACAGTGGGTTGCAATACACAGAGGCATGTATTTTGCCTTCAACGGGAATAGACTAATTATTTTGATCACCAATTTAGCATTCCTGGGGCCAATTTTTCACTCTTTTTTTTATCCCAGCAGTTCTGCTCCTCTGCTCTGCTGATACACAGCTGGGAGTGAATTAAGAATCCATGTCCTCTGAGCATCTGTTTAGTACAGCAGATAATGTTTGTCCCCCCCAGGTCTAGAGTACCAGCATGCTGTGCAGGAGCTATTCTTCATGAAACACAACTAAGACAGAAACAGAGGAAGGAGCCGTCTACCCAGAGATGCAATACATTAGATTTTCTCACACAATGAAAACAGACATGTTTCTAGAGATGCTCATTTATGGATATATCAACAACTGAAATAAACGTTATTTCCTTTGTGCCTCTCATCTTCAGGATTTTTATATACACTCAGCTGCCGGTTGGTTTGTCCGTTACAACACCTTCAAAAACCTCAGTGGTCATGATAGATCATGGAGATACAGAGAGCTAATAACTGTGCTTGTTTTAGGTCACTTGGTAAGGCAGTGGGGTTTCACACACCAGGCCTGGATCTAGACAACAGGGAAAGACTTTCTTTGGGAGCCCTCCTTAATTTACCTGGAGCACAATCTATGAAACAAAACTACAGGGAGGAAAATAATTCTTTTTCCCTGATTGTTTGTGTGTGTGTGTGTGTGCATGTGTGTGCGTGTGTGTGTGAGAGAGAGAGAGAGAGAGAGAGAGAGAGAGAGAGAGATTCACTTTTCTATCCAAAAAGATGACAACAGCACTGTTCGCTCTAGACACAGATTTCACACTCCCGTAGCCAATGATCTCACCCACCACTAAACTGCACTCCTCCACTGAACAGCTGACCGGCGGGGTTAGCTTAGTCGCATGCCGGCGAATCGGTTTGTCCAATCCGGAGTTTCCACCTGCAGCCGTGCTGAGCGGCTTCACTGGCAATCGCCTCCAGACAACAAATCCAACTTTTTGTGACACAACGGCGGCAAAGCAAAAACACTTAAACAGACACAGCTATGGAAAAACGAAACGAGAAAAAAAGAGCCAGAAGACTCACACCCTCACACATTAAGATGGTCTCTCATTATGCTGACTCCCAACATGCACTCAGAGAGGGAGAAAGAGAGAAGTGAGAGGCTACAATGGCTGTAATTTAATCTCGGGTCAGAGTAAGATTAGTGAAGCATTGTGGTTTGGGTTCAAATGACAATTTTGTTCTGGTAAAGGAACCTTCATTACTATAATTACAGTAGTACACACATGGTTAAGGTTATGGAACCAAGTCATGGCTGCAGTTGAAAACAGGAACTGAACACTGGTCTCTTTGCGTTTTGTTGGTCACAATCGCAATAGCCTCTAGATAACTGATGCTGTCTCTACGCTCTAACCTATCCATGGTCATGAGCTGGGGGCTTGCAGCTTTGAGAATCACACTGTAGATGCAGGTGGCTTCTTGAGGCTGGGCTTTCCCTGAGAGAAAGGGGTAGAAGAGCAGGAATCCACAGGGAGCTTGGAGCAGAACCACCAACTCTCGACATTAACAGGAGCCAGTTAAGGTGGACTGGCCACCGATGCCACTGAGATGTCTACGAAAGTGCAGCAGGAAGGAGACCTCGGGGCAGATCCAGAGTGAAGATGCTGGAGGGATTAAACTTCCTACATAGTTCAGGACCACCTTGGATGTGCCACAGTAGACAGTGTTGTTGTGGAGAGGAACATCTGGGCCACTGCCACTCAGAACAAGAGAAAATTAGTGAACAGAATAGATACTTAACCTCTTACATATTCAACTTATTTAATAATCTTATGATCAAATTAGATATTAGACATTTCATTTTTTTATGACCATTACATAACCATAAGACCATACATAACATACCATTCAGTATGTTCCTCTGAAAGAGGCTATGCTCCTTTTGTAGGAGCTATATTTATTTTTGCATTTGAAGTGCATTGTATTTTCATCTTCTGGTTTACTATGCAAAATATGCCCTGATAGCTCAACAGAATGTCTGGGGCAGGAAACCAAGAGCTTGGCTTAGGCTAACTCCATTTAATGCATCTTGATTGCAATGGCCAGAAGAACAACTCATAGACCTTTCCTTATCTGTGTACAGTTTGTGCCTCTGTGCCCTTCATATCCCAAACTTAACAACTAATAATACTGTAATGAAGCCTTGTTTAAATTAGCATTACATTAGCATCTAAGCTTCCACTCAACTGAGAAAATGTCCCCCAGACAGCCCGCCTTTGTTTAGTATTAACCATGGATTACACTTTTGCCCTCCCATCTGGTCTTTTACTAAAGCCTTGTAATGAGAAACTGTGTGTATCATTGTGTGGGATGTCCAGGCTCATTCATGGAGAGTTGTGTGCCTATGCACCCGTGCCCGCTGATGTATTTGTGCTTGGCTATCTTGAATCACCAGTTTTATTTTAAGCACTGTATGATGGTACAGTGCTGAATGATGTGTCTTTTTTTTAAGCTCTGTGGTATCCTGTGGATGGCAATCTGTAACATGAGATGAGAGTGTAGCGGCTACCTGCGAGAGAGGCTCTCTTTTGTGTTTCCTCTAATCCGTCTTCCTCTCTTCTTTACAACACGGGGTAAATTAAAACCGCTACAGATAAGTGGACTGCCCGCTGTCCTATAACAGAAAGACAGAAAACAAAAGTGTTCTGCATAAAAGGGATTTATTTTCACAAGAATATGCTGGCACCCCCTTAAAACAGTGTTCAGTAGATTTTTTTTGTGCATTTTTGAATTGTGTACCTGTTTTCTTTATGTCTGACAATGATGTCGAGAATAAGGCGACTAAACAAGCAGGAATGAGGATGAGGGGCTGATTTAGAGGAAATCTGTTGATAATGAATTCCCAAAAAGCCTCCATAATTTTACTGCTCAATTGGCCTTGCAGCAGCTTGGGTTGTAGCATTTACTGGATCCACCAGATGGAGACCTAATGAGCCTTTTTTCAAGAGCAATACACAGATGGAGACAATATACTGTATGTATTCACACTAGCATGTACTCATATCGACAGATGAAAACGTGACTTCTCTGATTGCGCTCGTCCACCCACAAACCTCAGCAAGGAAAACTTTTGTGAGTTTAAACTGTTTGCCAGTGTTTATCAAAAGAATGGACTTGATGTTAGTCACTCCAGTGATATTGATTCTCCCCATAATCAAATTAGCAAGACAGTACGATATTGGATTTTGGAAATCGATGTGATTGGATGAAGCAATGTTTTAACTAACTGCAGTTATTTGGAAAACACACAAATTGCCAGAAGACTTACCTGAAGGGGACTTGTATGCTTGGCACCAATTAGCCAAAATGGGCAATGCAGACAGGCTGTTGTGACAGCGAACGTTTCTTACATCAGAATTTGTGTTAGCTGAATAAAATCTGCTTCCTTGGTTGTGTATATTTTTGTGTTGCTACTGCACAGCAAGGCAATCATCAGGAAATTTAAAACTCTATGAAGACTGTTTCAACATTACTACTGACCATGCCAAATGACTGAGAGGCAACATCCAGCAGCTGTATAATGCTCCTTAAAGATACCTTTTACAAAAAAAAAATGCTTAAAAGCATCTAGCATGCCAAAAAAGATCATCCATGATGATAGCCATGTTGCTTTATGTCAAACTCTATAACACCAGTTTATAAAAAACAGTGTTTGTTAGAAAGTGGTTGTTCGCTAATATTTTAGCTATATGATCTGAAACTCTTTCACAGTCCCTGGTTGAAAGCTTCAAGTTTGTTTCACCTCTGTGCCCACTCAACATCACAGATGGGTGTGGCTGGGTGATGTCACAGCGTGCTGATACACCTTGGAGTACACGTCGAGATCACTGCGGCACGATGAGATGCAAACTCACTGGAGTCAAGTCAAAAGTTTTTGAGTTGCAGTTAAGTTTCTTTTTAAGAAGCCAATTATATATTGGGGTTGATTTTCTGTATTTTTTTTCTGGAGTGTGTCTACCCCCGTTGTTCAGCTTCAACATGTTGACAAATTTTGGAAATAATTACACTTGTGGTTGGAAATCCAAAGATTTTAAACTAAGGGGAAGGGCTGCAACAAATGCTTCTTGTGATTATTGATTATTCTGCCAATTAGTCATTAATACTTTTAGCTAAAAAGTGTATGGATTCATGAAATCAAGATGAAATCATCAAATGGCTTGTTTTGTCTGAATACCAGTTTCAAACTAAAGCTTTATAGTAAAAAAAGAAGCAAACTCTCACATTTCAGAATTGTTGACTGATTAATTTTCTGTCAAATAAACTTATTCATTGTTACATGCTTGTGTGAATTCTATGACAAACTGTCACTTTAAAGAGTAGTTGTGGTTCACCCGGAAGTCAGATAAGATTTCCTTTCTATTGTTGATATTTCTAATACGTTATCTGTAGTTAAAAGCAACACATATGCCTCCTGATACATACTGTATTAATATATTTTGGTTTATTAGTCATTTTCTGCATAATTTCACTGTGCTGTGTTATAACAACACAGCAATTAGAACAAACTGAGAAGGGAGACCTACCTCATGTAATATGCGCTCCCTCCAAACTCATGGCACTCGTATTCATGTTAACAACATGCTTTTGCACACCTTTTGTAAGTACTAAAGTGAATGCTTGACTGAGATCTGCAAAACAGCCACTTGGCAAACTACTAAAGAATATTTCAGTGTATATTATCATAGCTGTAATGTGTAAGGTATGTGCAGTTTGGTAGCACTTTGCTGTTTGGTATAACAAACTGTTAAAAAGCGTTGGCTGTTTACAGGCTTTTTTTTTTTTTTTGTAAATAAATGCTTTTCCGACACTTGTTTTTTCCACTGGAAATACAAGCGTTAATGAGGAGACCACCTCTGTCTGCATAAATAGAACCTATCCTCATTAGTGAGATAAGGGAAGAGCTGTTTGCGCATCTTGAATCATTTGATTCTCAACTATCTTACCTCCTTTATACTGTGTATCATTGCGTTTTTTTTTTTACATATCTCATGTATGCTTTAAGACAGATGCATATATCTGCATGCTACCGAGGCTCTTCACTCAGCTTCATTAGCAGTAACAGTCTCTAACAGGGCTAACTTCACACATTCACAGCGCAGCGTGGCAGGGCTGGGATGAATGACACATGAAACAAGCTTTTCCTTACTGCACTGCACTGACAAAAAACACTGCTGACAGGAAGTCAGACGAACACAATACTGTTTGTACAGCTTAGTGAAATTGATACACACTTTTTAAAACCTCCCTTGACATGGGATAATCCAGGAGCAAGTAAGAGCACAGACATTAAGTAAGTGTGAATATCCCGCAATGTGTGATAGCAGCATTTAAAGATGGTTCATGTGGGTAAACTTTCAAATGTGTCTCTTAAAAAAAAAAACTGTTTGCTTGATATGTGTGCATGGTATGTGTTATGATGATCTATCTAGGTCAGCGAAAGTTATCTTTTATTCAAAAGTTTCCAATCATGCAATTCTTCTGCAATTATATGTAATCAGTAAAATAGTCACTGCTGATTATTTTCAGTATATTGTTATTCTCTATTCTATGCATTAATTTAAGTTAGTTGCAATCACTGTCTTGTTTTTTTTTATTCTTATAATCATAGGTATTACTACTGACCAGAGCTCTTGAAATGTACGCCAAGCAGACAATGACAATGAAAATGAACTTTATGGATGTTCATTTTTGTTTTTCTCTTTTGTTTCTGCTGCTCCTTGCATAAGACGGGATATATGAGGTATTTGCTTCAACTACGATGAGTTGGTAACAGATTTATGAATCTGGATCTCTATTTCCTAAATGTCCCATATCTGATTTATTTCCATGTGTAACTGGCTGCAGTAACCCGACTGATATATGAAAATGATGGGAACAAGGAGGAGGTGAAGAATACCATGATACAAAGCAGAGTGATACTCTCTCTGCCAAGGCCTGGGTTGATAAAAAAACAGCATATTTTAACATCAGCGATGACGGAGAAAGAGCAAAAATACTAATAAAGAGGAGACACCAACATTTGTCACCCTCAATCATCATTGGCAAAGTGGGATTGTGTTAAAAAAGTAAAATGAGCAACATTTAGAGATAGATTTGGAGATAATACACTTTCTCCCTGAACAATCAACAGCCTTCTCTTAGGCTGCATAATTCATATCTACACGTTTCAGTGCAGTTATTACAGTTATGCCACTGCCCTGAAAGATCACACTGTTTTCCTATAATGAAATTTCCATTCACCTCTTGGACTATTCATTTTCATGTTCAATTGGACTAACCCAGCATCTACTGGCTGATGATGTGTGGGTGAGTTTCCTTTTATTCAAGCATATCATCACATGCAACAGCGGCTGACTTGATCCTGCACCACAAGATCAAATCTGTATGATTAGATATAGTGTATGGAGCAGAAAACTGAGTGGGAGATTGAATATGAGCACAAACCTCAACATTACCTTGGGGACTACTTGCATTCTCAC
Organism: Scortum barcoo; assembly: GCA_023238725.1. Taxonomy (NCBI): domain Eukaryota; kingdom Metazoa; phylum Chordata; class Actinopteri; order Centrarchiformes; family Terapontidae; genus Scortum; species Scortum barcoo. Next base: position 11,628,356 of record CM041531.1, read on the forward strand.
TCAAAATAATAAAATAAACACATCCATTTTTTTACTGCACACTTAAATTGATTATTTTTTATGCAGCTATTTGAAAAAAAACAAACAAACAAAAAAAAACAGTAACACCAGAGTAACTCATAAAACCATTCTGCAGACCTCTGACATTGGAAGCATTCATAGATTCTGTTACCCTGTGCTACTCTTAATGCAAATGGATCTTACAGATTACAGAGACTAAATTACTGTGCAAGTGTTTTAGAGAATTGATATCAGTTATGTTTAACACTGCAGATGGGTTAGCCAAAGACAGAGCTTGTTATAAACCTCTTTGCCTGAGGTGAAGGTTTATAATCAGAGTGTAATCTGATCACAGTGCACAGTATTTTATGGTAATCTTGAAGTCCTATCGATATTCAAAGTAAACAAAACTGTTCATTTTGTATATTGGCTGTGCCATGTATGGAGTTTGAAGAAATGTAATCCTTTGTTTCAGAGCTGCATTGTCTACATTTTTCCAAAATACTTTTGGTAGCATGTGTGAAATGTTGGCAGCTACCTTGTCTTTTAAAAAAAATGCTTTGACACATTTCCTCTGGCTTATTTGCAGATTCTTTGGTCAGTCAGTGACCTTCAATGGGACCAGTTAGTTTAACTGCCCGTTATCTTTTATACTGCAGAGGACAAAAAACATTAGCGAATCCATCCAACACACAGCGCACTGGAGGAGCATGAAAATTCAACCCTTAAGAACCAAAGAGTCATGTTAAACTCATCTTTCTCTGAGAGATTATATAAACCAAAATGCATCCAAATGCTTCATTAGAGATGGGGGCTAATTCACACTTGAATCAACTGCAGTATAATGTACTAATGTGGGCAGCTCAGGTCCATGCAAAAACTATTTAACAACTCAGTAGCTGAGAAGATTTTCTATGCAACTATTGGCCACACACACTGGGGAAAAAAAGCTCAACCTGCAGGCCAGATATGAGCAGCTGAGAGTGCATTGAGGTGGTCTGTTCGTTTTGAGTGAGTCTTGTGTGATGCACAAAAGAATGAGATGTGCTTATACAGTGTGTGTATGTGTGTGTGGGGGACACCTTATTTGGCATTTTTAAAGATAATGTGCATCTATGACTAAGGTAAACCAGCCCTGGATAATATAAAGAGTTGCAGGTTTTTCTTGTGGCAAACACAAAACGGAGTTTTGCTCTTTTTCAAGGACATTGAATGGTGGTAAAAAAAAAAAAGAAAAAGAAAATGGAAAGGTGTATCATTTCATGTTAACAGCTGAATGCAATATAATGACTTTCACATAAATCCATTAAGTTTTGCTCTGAGGTATTTTATCCGATTTCACAGACCCGACAGCTGAGTGTCATGAGAAACCATGTTCAGTAAATATCTCAGCTTAGACTTTGCTCAAGCATTTAAACATTTCCAACACATTTAAGAGAGGCACAGGAGAGAGTAATTACATGATGCCACTGAGGATCTGGGAAACAATTCATTTCATACCTGACGACCAAACAGAAAAAGCCATTACATTTTACCCCAGTACAGCCCAGTGCCAAATGAAATGCATGTGCTCATATTGTATGGAAGACAGAAGCAAAGGTAAGAAATAATAATAGGAACAAAAAAATTTATCAATATCTCAAACCGCTGCCTAGCACTGCCGCATCAAACTTTTGATGATCCCTTACATTTAAGTTTATCCAATACCTTAGTTTATGACCTACAGAACTGATGGAATTCCCATCATCCTCAGTTTTATGTTGTTTTAAGTGATAAAAAGCAAATATCAGCTAAGATGCTAAACTAAGATAATGAAAATGGTAGAGATTATATCCCAATAACATCAGACTGTTAGCATTGTTATTGTGAGTGTTGTTCAGACAAATTGCTGTACATAAGTAAGTACAGCCTCAAAGAGCAACTAGTATAGTCGTAGATACTTAATCTTGTGTAATTATTATTTATACCTCAATTAACTAAAAGAATTTCTTTCCTACAACCACAGGAATGTGTGGAGAAATCACAAGTGGGGATGATTATGTATTCATTAATTTTTTTTTTCACAATTCACACAATTACGAGGGTTGATTTTTGCATGAAATCTGCTTCTAAACAGCAGGTGTAAATGTGAAGGGGTCTGAAAATATGCAATATGAAGATGAGCTCTTCAAACAATGGATACAGTAACTGCATAATTACTCCTCTGGAAGGAATAAAAGACAACCTTGAACCTCCCACACATTATTCCCGTTCCAACCCAGCAATAGACAAGCTTTTTCGCATCTCGCATCTGGATAATTTCAATCGACAGATGCTGCTTCAGATGGACTATCACAGTCAGAGTTTTGTTGTGCCCTATGTATGCTGGATGCATTATCCCCGCTCACTAACAGACACATTTATTTGCTCTCAAGCAGTGAAAATATTCAACATTTAATAAAAAAAAATCCATTCAGTACAATAAAGACTTTTTGGACATAGCCAACTGCCCTCTGGTTATTGGCATCATACTGTTCTTTATATTAATCTTTAATTGATTATTGATGTGACACACAAAGTCTCATACATTGTGGATTAGTATCCCGAGAACATTTCACATCATGTCTATTGAACTGTACAAATCAGAAATGTTCTACATGGTGCATTTATTTTTAGTAATGAAAAGTATATCACTTTTTGTTGTTTGAAAGTCAGTAGTGTTCATGGATCATGACTGTGGTCATCAGTCCAACAGCTAGCCAGAAAAGCTACAGCTGGGTGGACATCAGTGCCACTGTTGCACACTTAAGTCTCCTTGCAACGATATTCACATGCTTCAATCATATTTTTATTCTGCACTACACAAAAAAAAGTTTAAATGCTGGTCTGGGCTGTGTTCTCCACAACTTATCCATCAGACAGGGGACGCCCCAGGGTCTGACGTGGGCCCATGAGAGGGAGATGTGTTGGACTATAAATTACTCAACTTAACAGACAGAGGATAGAACATTTGACATTTCTCATATGAAACTCACCTTTGAGCATCTGTTTTTGTTTGTTAAACTCCTCATTTAAATAATAATTAGTTCTGACTATTTGACTGTTGTCTGATGAATATGAATGATCAGAAATGACAATTATTAAATTCTCAATGAATGTAAAACTGTGAAATAAAAGTTGTTTTTTCCCCCCTCCCCACTGCCTCACTCTTTCTAACACTCCTATGGCTGGTGGACTTTGGGTTCACCATAAAGGTACCACGGCTGAGTTTTTGGATTGCTCCCTGGGTTCACGGATGGATTCAGTGGATTCTGAAAAGGATTGACCCACTAAGGTGATGAGGTGGTTGCTGATCCTGTAGCTGGTGTGTCACACAGGTCAATGCCTGTGTTAGCGCTGTGACTGCTCACACGTGTTGTTTTGCTGTTCCAAGTGGCCCACTCGCACAGTTGAGATGTGAAGTCGCAGTCATATGGGCTCAGAAACTGTTCCGTGCTGTCTACCAAATGTGAAAAAAAAAAAAAAATATATATATATATATATATATATATGATTAATTGTGTGTACAGAGCAAGGAGATGGGAAGACAAACATATGAGGTGTGTAGAAAACAACAGGTACATGTATCGACCATGTCATGTGTCAAAATGCAGATCACTGATTTATGTGTTGTTCAGGGCCTTGACTGAATGCTGGTAAAAAAATTAAATAAATGTTGTTGGCTTTCATTTTTACTGTTCCAAGGCAGCAGTTCACACATTACTTTATTGGGTTTTTGTTTCTTTATCTGCCAACAGGGAAATGCCAGACAGTGCTGCTAGAAAATCCCAGCAGAGAGTCCAGTAGAGGATGTGAATGTTTTTTTTTTTTTTTTAATGTTCTTCAACTGAACATCTGATGGCAACAAACAAGAATAATAACTTAAAGTAACTTAAAAAACATTACCAGCACTCACACCTACCCACATACACACCTTCCCACCAAACACAGCAACACCTATACTAATTATGTAAAAGGTACAGTGCTACAGTAGCAGCAAGCAGTGGTAATACTGAGATCTTGTACATGCGGACCAAACCACATTCCCCAAGAATTTATAAATGTCAAGTATATAGTTATTTATTAACTAAATACTCCATCCACTGCTATGCATTTTAACTTTTCTGCTGCCTGTTTGCTTAGTTGACTGACTAGACTAGATAAAGATGAATTTTTCTCCACTTTTCTCAGTTATGTTGCTCTTTTAGGACATTCTAACCTTGCTGGTTTCGCCCACAAGCAAAAATGTGCCTTTTTAGAATTTATTTAGCAGATGCAAGGCAACATTATTATTCATTTGACGTCGTGGGGCAAATGTCATTCCAGCGTTCTCTCTCCTTTGAGCTGTTTCCGTCTCCTCCTTGGACAAATACCTGGCTCTTTAGCTGCTAAATGTTTCATTATGTTCACCAGTTACCTTAACTTTGTATGTCTTAAGCCTTTGTATGCACTGGATGCCAGTGTTTGGCACTGATGAGTGTACAGTTGTTTTGATTTTTTTTTTTTTTGTTTGTTTGTTTGTTTTTTTACTTGTCTTGAGTCTCTACACTTTGTAGGTTAGCGATGATGTGTATGTATAAGGCGTGTATGTCCCGAGCTCCAGAAACAGCACATCTCTGTCGTTCTCGCTCCTCAACAATATCTGGCCATCTGAGGCCTCTGTGACAAACACTCACCTTGAGTGCTGAATCACACATCCCTGGGGCTGGCCGACTCTGCCTGATGAATTTTCTTGGGAGAGAAAGGAGGGGTTATCTCGGAGGTCACCCTAATGTGAGCGACATTCATCAAACCTCGCTCCAGAGGAAGCGACTGAAATTGGAAAACGGAAAAGGTAGTGATTCTTGGGGGGTTGCGGGCTAGCGGGGGCATAAAATCAGGGAGAGGAGAGGAAAACAAACAAACAGCTTTAACGTAGAGTCGGATAATAGCTAATGGATTGGAGATATGGCAAGTGGGCAGTGCATGTTTACATGCTGTAAACTGCAGTCAGCTCATTCATCACAGTTGCCTTAATATTTCAATCTAGCAGCATTTGCTTTCAATTTGGTAGCAATCACTGCACCTTCATTTACAAAGGAACATTACACATCAAACACTCTGAAGTGAATTGGTGTGTTCATTTAGAATCATGCATGTATGCACATGTGTAACTGCGCAGATGTATTCATACATTATACATTTCTTAAACGTATTTCTTCATGTCATCACTCACCTTGTGAAGCGTTTTTCACATTTGGCATCAAATCTTTCGGTTCAGTGTAATTTCTTCTTCTTCTTTTTTAGCATTCAGTGTATGCATTCCTTTTTCAACTTTTCAAATGAAAATGTGTCCTCTCACCTTCAGCACATAATTTGACAGTTAGACTGAAGCTGTGCTCTACATGTGTAATTTCTATGTGCTGGCATGGTTGAGTAATGAATTTCCTGGCAGAGGCACAGCAAAGTTGCTCAGTGTTTGCACTGTTTCCACAGTGCTAGTGTTTGAGTGTGTGTGTGTTTGAGTGTGTGTGTGTATGTGTGTGTGTGTGTTTGAGTTTTATTTTGTTGTGTTTTATTTTGTTTGGTTGCCACATTCCAGAAAAGTGCAAGTCAAAGGGGACAGGAGACTCCATGGACATAAATGTGAGTGTGAATGATTCTTTATCTGTTTGTTCTGCGACGGGTGGCTCTGTTCAGGGTTTTCATTGGCTCACACCCAAGTTGCAATCCTAAAAGGCAAATACAGTGACTGAATCAGAACAAATGAAAAGAAAAACAAATTCATTCAGTTATGTGTGCCACTAATAGTAATAATTTTGGATAGTAATTATCTCTTGGTTACTTCTCCTGTTTATGTATGTGCACACTTATGAGGGTCTGCTCACACGTCTGCTCACGTGTGTGTTTAGATGGCATCTGAGCTTCTTTTCTCACATGAGGATTACTAACATGAGACACTGTACCCATTCTCAAGCTGTACTGCAGTTTTTAGACACTTTTTTTTTTTTAATGAGCATCATTACTACTAAGTTATTGCACATTAATGTAATACATACAATCCCACACACCAGTAAAGCATACCATGGGAAGACTGACAGTAGCATAAGAAAAAGCATGGCTGCCAAGAGAATTCACTAAGCCTAACCCAAGTTTATCAAACTTGATGTTTTTCATCTTCGCACCAAATTCACTACATTTGCATCCTGTGTAACATTCCTAAGGGTTGTAGACTTTGACAGCTCAATCATGGGCAGCTTCAAGTGAAAGAAAAAAAAGACAGAAAAACTGAAAAACAAAATGCATTGGATTTATGTGACAGAAGTGGAAGAGCGACATCTGGAAGGAACAAAATGTAATTTATGCAGGGTTTGCGGATAACATGGCTCTTTTGACCAAATGGAGTGATGACCGTGTTGCCTCAGGGGAGTGAGCGCTAAGCACGAGAGCACAGGTGGGAGTTTAGGGCTGAAACTGAGCTTGCAGGAATTTAGGTAGAATTTCTGCCCTGTTCACAAAGCAGCTTACTTTAGAGAAGAAGAGCAGAAGAGGGGAGCTGTAGCTGGTTATCCTTCCCAATCCTGCACGTGGTGTGCCGTGTTTATATTAGTTTGGGGAACCTTGCAGTCATAAATGATATTTGAAATATTTCTCATATCACTGTAGTAACAATTCATCACTCTAATAAAAGCTGTGTGTACATAGGGACTCAGGTCTCAGTCTGCATGAAAATGAATGAATTACTAGTGAACTAATAACTGTACAACAGCCGATAATCTTTTCAGATAGTCATCACTATTCTGAAGGTATGGCATTCAGTAGTATTGGTGTGATTCTTATCTGATGTAGAGGGTGCGGATTTCAAATCTATCTCTTATTTACCATGTTGTGTTTGTTTGTTGTTTGGTTTTGCGCCTGTTTGTTTTTTCTTTAAAAATGGGGGTCATATAAGATACTTGAATATTGGAATATCATTATATATCCTTATTTTTAAATAGCTAAATTATTTTTCCATAAACGTATTAAAAAAAAAAAAAGTTTTTTATCTCCCGGTCATAGTTTAGTTACAACACCTGAGTTTAGTTATTCAATAGTGTGTTGTATCCTCCATATTTCCCCTCTACATATTTCTGGTGTTCTATACACACAGCACGGTACCGGATGATCTTTTCATGGGACAGTACATGTGAGAACTAACTCACTTTAGCAAAAGTAATGCTGTGTTGGAGTCAGATAATCCCTCTCCTTTATGTGATGTCACTGACTGCAACATTAAAATAAAAAAATAAAAATAGCCTCCTTTCTGGGGCTATGATTCAAATAAGGATTTTTCTCTCTGTGTTTCTTTTCATGGAGGCTGGTAAAACTTTCACATGTTAGTCTTTGTAACGTTGACTAAAAACCCCTGTTAGTTAAAGGATTGTTGGATCCCATTTCTCAAGAATCAGTGTTTATATTCACACAATTTGAAGAGATTCTCTACACAATATTTTTAGATTGCTTTGCATGATGTGACAGTACCTGTGGTTTTGGATGGCCAGTGCTTCCCTCTTTCACATCCTCTCTGATTGCCTGGCCCCTCCCACCTCATTCTGGGACTGATTTTACCTGCCTGGTTGGTTCAAAGATGTCTCTCTCTCTCTCTCTCTCTCTCTATGCTTTCAGGCACCAGACTTGCTTTTGTTTGTTCAGTTTTACCTTTGTTTATGCCACAGTTAGTCCCAGGTTAGCTCCTACAGTTTCTTAGCACTTGGCGCCCACACATCACCACTGATTGTTCACTTCACATATTATAGTTTGCTTATGTGCTTATGTGTTTGCTGATTTGTGTTACTGAGAGGGTCTTCTTTGTTATGCTCAGGGAATCTGTTGGCAATTGAAAATATCTCTTTATAGATTAAAATAAATACATGTCTTTAAATACAGTTATCTAGAAATAAAAAGATTTTTTCCCCATTCTAAAAACCTTTCTGTGTTTAAAGTGACATAAAACTTTATATATCAGATATGTTCTGACTTCTGACCATGTGGATGGATTGTTAGAGGGGCGGGGGGGTTGGTGGGTAGACAGAACCAGGGTACGATTAAAAACCATGTTCAGCTGAGGCTTAAAAGAGCAGCCCTGTTGGCTAAACATCCCTCTCTCATGTTTTTCCAAAGACAGTTCCTTTGGGGCTAAATGTGGGAAGTAGGTCATCCCTTTTTGGAGCGGCCATTTTCTGTTGGTACAACATTAATATTTGATGTACATAAAGTCCCGTATGGGTAGAAGGATAGATCAACTAGAGGGGGGGGGGTTGTAAAGAATATGTAAACACAGTAAAGAACAGCAGCCATCAACACTATCACACACATACTATTTACGTCATCACATTACAGAAGAGTGGCAGTCGATGCAAATGATGAAGATAAATAATTTATTTCTGGTTTAACTGAGTACATATATGTCCAATGGGAAGATAATTAGATATTGGGAAATGTTTACAAAAAATTAGTCAGTGTCCTTCAGTATGAGCCCACTTAAAGTTATGTGTACAACTTCAAAATTTGGAAGTACAAACTTACAAAAACATAAAGGCAGCTGGGCTTCACTGCCAAGTCAGTGCAAGAAAAGCAATACAGGAACTTTTCAGTGCAGTGAAAAATTAAAACAGGGTGCAAAGGCTTGTGTACCCCTTGTGAAATCAAAGCTTGTGTTTGGAAGTAATCTTATGCTGCTTGGCTCTCATACCCCTATTTTTAGCCAAAAACAGAGAAAAGATGTGAGTGGGTATCAAAAACGTACTAAATGAACTGTCACTGTGACTAAACCTCACTGTTCCTGGTCACCATGGAGAGCTAATTTACTGTCAGACCTTTTCAGTATATTAGGAGTCGTATTTTCTCCTACTGCATCCATTAAGAGCAAAAGTAAATGTAAAATAATGTTAACAGTGTAACACTGATAATAAAGGCCAGAGAGTGATAGGAGTCTTTCAGGATGTTATATCACATGACATACGGTATCTAACATTCAAGAAGAAAGATGTGCATCGATTTCCACAGCTATGACTGTCTCCCACTGAGAACATGCATTTGCATGTAGAATCCAGCAAACACTGTGCATAAAAAATTATTAATCTCACACACCAGTATTTTTTACAGTATAAACTAAACTAGTGAGGATCATTTTAAACGTGGTAGCAATTATTGTACGTCTATTAAAGTCGACTAGATCAGTTGCAGTATTTTCTTTTCACTCAGTTTGTATTAGCCTCTATCACATTTGACATTAACATCAATATAGAGAGATAACTTATGTGCTATTATGTACACTCAATAAGGATTGATTTAGCTATTCTATTTGAATATGTTAGAGGAAAGCCTTTAACAATGACCTGGAAAACACTGTTACTCTGTTACGCTGTTACTCCTGGATTTCCTCCCCTCTGTTGTTTTGCGATTTTGGTGAACTGAATCAAATGGAAGCACTGTTATATTTTTTTTTATTACAGCATGCAGTACATACAATAAAATAAAAACAAATTTACTACCACTAAAAAGATTGCGAGTTGTAAACTGATTCTAAAATTTTAAGATTCATTTTTAGTTTCACAAAAGTATATTTATTGGACAGTCGAATACACTGATGAAATATAACAGTAAAATAAACGTACTTACTAAAAACCCACAGGTCAATAAAGCTTGTGCATGGGAAGGGCTGGCTGTGTTATTTTTGTTTTTGTGTCTGCGTTTCCCCCAAATCAAAGAACAAAGACGATCAGTGTGGTAGTGTTCTCGTACAGCTGTACCCTACAAGAACAAGCTTATCACCATGGGCCAGATGGTCAATGTTCCATAAAGAAAGTGAGAAAATCTTAGTTAAAAAAATGTGAAAAAAAAAAACCATGAGAAAAAAAGTGTCATTTCAACCTCACACTGTAATAAGATAATAATTGGATAATAATGTATGTGAGATTATCAAGACCCACTTCTGTGTAGTCAATAGACTTGCAGTGTAGTACATTAGTGTGTAATGTATAAGCAGTTTTATGTATAGCACGTCATCCCCTCTCCCCTCCTGGTGAGCTGATACACCAAGATGTCTCACTGAATAATAATGAAGTGCTGAGCCTGCCTCCACAGCCCCCCACTGGCAGGAAGCCTAAAGGGACATTTCCGGATGTACGTTCAAAAATGGATCTCTGCTCATTTGATGTATTTACCACAGGCTGTGTATATGAATGCTGCGGGTTACTTCAGCTTTATAGAATGAATGTAAAGTCCTCATTTAGCGCAGGATTTCTGCATTAGATGACATACACTAATCTAGAGTAGTCGACTTTGTGATTTGTAAAAACTTACTTAATTACTTACTTACTTAATTACTGTTGAGTCGCTCAAAGGTGAAGTTTGGTGCTTTGAATGCCACACATCAAATGACACTAAGATTCACTTCGCTGGTGTGATGAGAGGAAATGCCTGATATACAGAACTCCAGGTAAAATAACACAAAAAAAATACAATATGGCAGTAGAAATACACAACACCAGTAAACTGCTGTGCACTGTTTTCAACAAGTTTATACAAAACCTTTACATTCTTCAGCACTTACAGCAGTGCAGCAGCAGTTGTCTGCCCTACAGTGTGTGTTAATGTTAAATTAAAGATAGTTCATGATCCATAGTTAATGTCATTCAATTAACAGCAATTAAGTATCAACAGTTGCTGTATTTTAAGCACTTGGCTTGCATCTGTTTTTCATTAATGTACTTATTTGTTAGTTTTTATTGCATAAAGGCAATTTAAAAAGATGATCTGCAAAATGCAACAGCAAGAGGAATTCCAGATCAGATCAGAGTTATTTTTCGCGTGACATAAATAACGGCAGGCTCAAAGTGCATATGGGATATTGTTATTCCTCAAATGGGGAAATGCGGCACACAGATGGCAGTTTTGTCCTCCCCATTCTTATTCCCCCCTGAGAATCGAAACTTGTGAAGCTAGCAGGTTGAGACAGGAGGCAGCTGCTGGAGGGAGATAGCATGACCTCAGGTTCACAGCTGTGGTATAAATCCTGACCTCTCCTGGAGCAGCATGGATGGAGGGTCACAGTGTGCCTGGGTCATCATCACAGAGAGATGTCAAGGGCCAAGAGGGACACTTACCCTAATACCCTCCCACTCCCCTTCCACCCTGTAGGTGCTCCTTGGATTGATTTTACGTTTGAGGTGAAAGCAGTATGATGTGTTCAATTCAAGCCCACTTCTGGCAGGCTGACTGTGGAATAGGTATGCCATGTTAAATTCCAGTCCATTTAAAAAAAAAAAAACACAAGATCATTGGAATTCTAACCTTGTTTTCCATCCCAATGAGGAGGCAAGTTTAATGCTCATCAGAACAACAGCTAGATATGACAACAAGATATGTACTGTTTTACAGATTTTTTAAAGTAGAGCAAGGCAAAATAAAATGTTTTGCAACACTCATATGAAGCTATAGTGGTTTCTGGTGATGGCTGTGAAATGGGTGCAATGTAGATTATCTGATTTTGTTTTCTCTATTTATGGATGTTTAGTTCAGTCAGTCTATGGTATACCACTCATTGTTGAAATCTTCATAAAAAATATGACAGAAAGAATACCAACAAAAATATAGCTGTGGAGTGTATATAACAAGGGTTCATAAAGGTGCTGAAGAGGGAAATGCTATTTATTTGCAAGACTTGAAATAGCTTTATTCACATACTTGAAAATGACTTGCAGTCAGGTAAACAATATTTTCCTGTTTTCTATTACACTGGAGTCATATTTACTATTTGTCAGGGGTTTACCTATAGTATAGACATTGGGGGAGGTCTAATTGAGAGCCCTACCTTAAAATTCCTTATTTAAGTGTATGATAATTTTATGGAAATTCACACATTTATAACACATATTTAGTTTTGAGGATGAAACTGACCATTTGAATTCACATTTAATGAACAGAAATAGTCTGAGATTGCTCTTAATTTTGTTTTGGTCAGTTGCTTGTTATTATTTTAGCAGAGGAACAATGATTTCTGTGGTCATTTAGATTTTAACACTGAATTTATTACCAGTTTTATTCACTGCAGACGTGTAGGCCTAGGTTCAAACTAATGTTATCAAGCTGTTTGATCTCGCACTCGTGTTTCTCATCCGATCATCTGTATCTCCAGGATCATGCCTCTGACGGCTCACTGCTTTCAGCACGCCTCTCCTTCTCTTTGTCTCTCTGTGCTGCCTACATTGTGACCAGATACCATTATTCTACCAGAAGAACAATGACTGGCCCCGATGATAATTTTAATTTAATACGTTGAATGTTTTCTTTTTACTTTGAGGTTTATGTAGTAATATTGAAAGTGAATGAAGAACAATGTAAAATGTATGGTGGTTACAGTTACAACAGTCTTATGTACAGAGCTAACGTTACCTCAGACATCTAGCCACTTACTGTCAGAGGTGTAGTGCAATTTGTTTTGTTACATATATTATTCAAGGATGTCACACATTTATGTTTTCAGATTCTGACAGATTGGTATTTTCTCAGTATAAGAGAGCACACTCCCCAACCTCTGACCCCAAACCACCACCAATACCATATGCAGATGATTATAAATTACTGGCCAAGACACTTTTTAACCCTGACCAAGCCTGTCGAGGCCTCTGTGCGGACCTTGCATGTCTTCCCCACAGCACCGGGCTCATTCTCAGCACAGTGCGTTTGAGTTTGTATGATCTTGTATTTCAATCAATGGCAGTGTGTATTTAGGCTGGTAATACACAGAAGTCATGAGTGGGTGGGAGAAAGAGACGAGCGAGGAGGAGCTGTTCTCGGACTCACAGTGGGAAGCGTATTTCCTGGAAACAGTTCGTACCGCTGCCGACCCCATATGCCTGAATGTCAAGTATGATTAAATGGAAAGGTTTGGTTGTACTATTTTGCCTTACAGATGCTCTATACCCTAGGTGGAGTACTGACAATTAGTCTAACAGCAGCTTTGACTCTGATGTAGTAGTAAGTAGGTTGCAGTCAGTCAATCTTCCATTCCTCCCACTCAGCCACCTTGTGTTTAGAGTTCTTGGGCATGAGAAACTTTAACCTTTTATTTTGTACTAGATTCAAAGATTTTTGGGCAATTTTTGCCTTCATTTGATGGATGGCAGTGGAGAGCTAACGGCAAATGAAGGGTGGTGGAATGCAACTAAGGTCCCTCACTGGACCGCAAATAAAATGTCGAGACACTATAAAATTAAAGTTACAATATTGTCTCCCTCTTCGGCTATTCCAAAGTAAATTGAAGGATTTTTCTTTTAAAATTATTACGATGCTTATCAGGTAGTGTTTCCTCGTTTTTACTTTTGAAAGGTACTGTGCATTCAGGCCCTTTGATATGTATTGCAGTGGTGTTTTGCATTACTGTGCAATAGTGAGCATAACAACAACAAAGAACATTCTTTGTATCTGACACTGAGAAGAATGCTCTCAAATAGCCAACCAGGTCTCTATTGCTGGAAATAATGACAATACATTCTTCCAGAAGAAATTGTGATTTCAAAAACATTGTAAAGTGTTGCATATGGAGGACAAAACTGGGTACACTCACACACACACACCAAATGAATCGGTCCATATTTTCTGATGCATGCTGCATGGTAAATATCTGGAAAGACGCAATCAATCGAGTTCCCAAAAATTTAAATACTATTTATGTGAGATGACAAAACTGCAACCAGTGATGTGAAGTGTTGTCTCCAAAAAGGGAAATAAGATATAAGAATTTTACATTTTTCATTTTTTACATTTTTTAAAATTTTCTTTGCATGTGAAACATGACTGAACTGCATCCCGTTGTGAAGGTGAAGGTGTATAGAAAATAATCGATAAAATTGTGAAAAATATTTACATATATAGTATATACTGATACTTTGGTTACTTTAATGTTACATTTTTTAAGCTACTGCTCCAAAGAAATGGGGAAAGAGCTGTCTTTAATAATTCAGTATAAGAGCTGCTTCAGGCGGATTGCAGCCCAGTAACCCTGAATACGTCTCTGGGCTATACACCCATTTATCAATTACTGTGGAGCTTTTCAGGGGTCTAACATTAACCTCTAAGAATAATTGCACTCATCCATGAGAATCCTTGTTTCTCATTTAGAACATTAAAACTGCCCATCCACTTTAGTTCTTTGGGATTGTAGAGAAGCTATTTTAGCTACATTAATAAAATGAAAATGACCTTACCATCAGATAAAAAACTATTTACATTTGGTTATTTAGAGGTGGACACACTGGAATTAATATATATGTTTGGACTGTGCAATGTTCATAAGTCTTATTAATAATATTCATATTCTACATGAGAGGGCATAGACATGGGGTGCTAAAGGGGCTTTGGTATAAACTTCTGAAGTGATATGCTCTGCAAAATCTTTGATGTGCTTACTGTCATGAGTGGATGTTAATCCCTCCCCATCTCCCTGCTGAATTAAATATTTTGATTTAAATAACACAGAAACTGGTAATATTGTCCAAAGGTGACACTTATCATGACACACACACACACACACAGCCCCATTATAAAACACATGGATAATCTCCAACAACTTCTCAAGTATTCATGCCTATGATATAAATGTGTTATGCATCAATCTATCAAATACTGCATAATAACATATATCATACAATTCAGCCTGGAAAACACCACAGCGTATGAACATAGGTAATCTCTTTTAAGTTAAATATTATCCTTTTAGAATGTACTTGTAGGAGGAAATGTCCCTTCCTTCAAAGTGTATTTGAATGAATGATGAATGAGGATGTTTGGGAAATGGCCAAAGAAAGAAGCAGGAAAAGCCAAAATGTCTTTCTGCATTGACAGCAACATTTTCCCTAAGAGGGCTTCTAGTGTGTTAACACTGACATCTCATTGGAGCTTGAAATTCAATTTAAGTTAAAATCCAGCACAGGAAGTCAGTGGTTGGACAAAACGGTCGTTTATCAATCAGCTTTGTCAGTGACATCCTTTCAGTGTGCGTGAGTAGCACAGTAAACCAAATGTTGCAGCAGTGTTTCCGACAGAAGCAGATTTTAAAGGACGATGAGAGTTTTCGCATGTTGATCCACACTTTGTTGCTCTTTTAGTGTACTGTTGTGTATGCTTTGCTAACCTCTGCGTTTCTTCCGCTCTCCTGGTGAAGGTTCTCTGTGACAGGTAAAAATAAGCGGCACAAATAACAGCAGCTGACTCCACTGAGAGAGACACATTGCAGTTTTAACCGTTCCCAGTGGAGGGCTGTACAAAGTGAAAGGAGTATTTCACTTTGACTGGATCAAAGCTGAACTACAAAAATATATAATTATCATCTATTTGGTTAACAAGTGATCTTTTTCTTGTTAACTTTCAAATAAGTTGTTGAGAAAACTGGTTTGAAGTAGACATTTTTCTGAATCTATATCATATATGAAACACATTTAATTTATTTGAGAAACACTGATAAGTTCCCATTTCAATAAGATATGTGGTTTTTGTACATTTCAAGTACCATACATTTTCGTGACATATATTTCTATATTTTTATCTTGAATTGTCATTATGTGTATTTTTTTTCTAATCCTTATATTTACTTTGGTCTTTTAACAAGACCTTATAAGTATACCACATTGCATTTCACTTGCCTATGTGACAAATACACCTCTGATAAAAAGTGAATTTAGCACATTTATATTATCAGAGATTGGTTGTCTAGCTTTATGGCAGATGTTAGAAAACGCTTATCTGGCTCATTGACTTTTCCTCACCACCCGTATGTCCTAGGTGGACGGATTAAACCCTTAAGCATGCCATATCCAATGGACACTGAGTGCTGTCATCCTCACCTCCATTTTTATCAGTGTTGATGGTTGGATCAGTGGTTATCTGTCCTTTGAAAATACAGCCACAACAGCTAACGCTGTAGTGACTGAGTAGCATTATGAACTTGTACGTAATGTATCATATAAATATAGTCACATTAAGGTTTGACTTCTTTATTGCCTTTCTGATACTGTGTCACTCTACATCTTAGAATATAACACGTTAAATCCTCAGCCAATTTGTAATTATCATGTTTTGTGTATCGAATGATATAACACAACTATATTCAGAGACAATTTATCAATTTGTCAATGGGACATCAAAAATGGGAAATACAGTAATTAATCCTGTCATGCATGATTTCAGTCAGTAAAGAAGACAGTGGAAGAGTCTGTGAGGCAGACTTGGTGGCGGCATGTTTATTCGATTACTTAAGTTATGTCTATTAAACCAACGTGGAAAAACAACCAGAGCATGTTAACAGAGCGTCATACAAGACAGGGCCAAGATTATAACGGTAATGAACCCAAATGTGCCGTGCCATTCTCGAAGGGCAAAGTGGAGCCATCACTGCACTTTGGGAGATTAATGTTGAGTTTACAGATGACCTTCGCTGCCGGGAAAGGACACTGCCTTGTGTGATGGGCCCAATTTTAGAAATATTGCTGATGTTCCTCTGTGTAATTCTGTTCACAAATCCACTTGTGTATAACCTATTATTTTGCGTGCTATCCATGTTGAGCTGACAGCAACTGCACAAATGGTGATTAATAATGCAGAACAATATTTAATAGTGCTCTGCATAATATTAATAATTAACCAAGCGTGTCACAATTAGACAAATTAGATAAGCTTAATGTTGCCAGATACTGTTCTTAGAGAGGGTGTTCCCATGTGTAAGGAAGTAAATAACTGACTTCAGCACAGGTTGGATACACACTGAAATACACATATTTCACCAAACAGATACAGGTGTAAATGAGCTTGAGAATGGATGAGTCCACATGAGCACTAGATACCACTCTTGACAGCCAGAAAAAGTAATAAATTCATTAACCTGTGTATTTTTATTGTCCACAAAACTCCTAAACTGACCAAAACCAGTAATGAGTTGATTGTACAACCTACTAAGTATCGCCATTGCTTGTGTAGCCGAGGCCTGATAGAGCTTATTTCTATGTGCCATAGACTTGCATTGTTGTCCAAAAACTATTCAAAACACATTATTAACCCTCCTAGTTGCACTGGTTGACATCCGTCTTGATTTCCATGAACATTGACACTGTAGTTTATTTTTTATTTAATCGCATATACACCTCCTGTCAATAGGAGGTTGAGAGCCACAAATATGCTGGGTGAGTAGGACAGCACTGAGAGTTGGACCAATGCACTGTGAGTTTTCGTCCTCTGATAATAGCTTGAGTGAATAATTTACCTTTTCCTTTTATTTCATATTTCAGCCTTGTCCTTTTCTCCCTCTATAGCTCTTCTCCCAACAAAAAAATGGAATGATTGGGGCTAACTGGCAAAAATGTACATACCTCAACTTAAAATAAGTAGCCTAATGCATTTGAATATTAAAGTAATCAAAAACTGGCTACTCCAACGGCCTTAAAGCAGCCTGCAACAGAAACAGCTTCATGTGACTGCAGTAAAAGAAGCCGGCACAGCAAACAGAGCAGTGTGGCAGAAAGATTAAATCATATATGGTGAATTTATAATGGTACTTCCAAGGCTTATTGTGCGTAGCATTGTACAGTGTATGTGTAGGAGTGACATTATCGACTACTTAATCCATCCTTTAGGTGTACAATATAACAAAGGCTGTTTAGAGGTGTGACCTTCTCAAATGGTGGAGGACAGTCCAAGATTTATGTCACAGTTGAGAGCTTCTGTTGGGAGCCCTGACAGACGGATAATCCTGTGGTTTAAACTTGGCAAATATTGATCCCATGGCCCTCAGTGGCAAGCCTCAAGACCTGAAATTGAGGGAAATGGATTACTCTGCAGAGTCAAAAAAAAAAAAAGAAGACAGATGAGGAAGAGCAAAATATACTATCCTGACCATCAAGCTAGATAACACATTGAGAGGAAACATAGACATTAATTCTCAGCCATCCCATTTGGAGCTATTGCATGCTCTTCTTTCAGTAAAGGATTGTCTTGTCGGTCTTAGCATTCATGGTTTAAATGCCAGTTCTCCTCATCCATCAAAGCAAGCATTCCCCTGGTTCTATTGACATTAACCTCAATAACGTTGCAACACATAATAAGGCTTTACAGAGAGTGATGTGATGGAGGAGGGTTTTTTGTGGGGTGCGGTGGTTTAGAAATCCTCTTCCCCTTGCCATCCTTAATACAAGGTGAACGAAATTTGGTGGCTAATTTTCAGGACACTACACCAACCAGCTACTACAGAGCAGCCTTGCCATGTCTGCAGACAGACTTTAAGAGTTGTGTGATGTTTAGGGGTTATAGTTCTCACTGTTTCTCGAGCAAAATTCAGCACAGTCTGTGCTTGTACACCTGGCAGAATTCTGACAAGTATCAACCAACTCAACCCCTCCTACCCTGTTATGTGTACACACACACACACAAAGTAGCTCAGTCATTTTCTAACTGCTGTGGGAAAATCAATGTATGAATAAAATATTTTGTTGAGTGATTTTCAACAATGGAGTGTACTACTGTACCGCTCCACTTTGGAGTTAAAAAAATAATTTTTTGAATTTCACCCTTCCGCCCAAACACCTAGAAGGTGCAAACACACTTGTTATGCATTAGTTCACTTCAGTTTGTCATTCAGATATTATAGTGACTGATTGTTGTGGGGTGCAAGACTGATTGGTATACTGAAATATGCTTCTCTGTCATCCCAAAGTAGAAAAAAAATGTGAATATATTTGTTAAGTAAATACAGAAACTGCTGTGACAACTTTTCTACCACTACCCCTACCTTATACTACAGCACAAACACACATGCAGTACAGTGTGCACATGAACGGAAGCAATCATTATGTGCAACAGACAAATAATTCAAACTAGCATTAATGAGGACATGCTCTCTCATACATTATTAAAAATGTGTAATGTGCTAATGTGTAATGTGATGTGTAATAAACACACCTACACAAACCCACAGAACATGCTTGGCAGCACTCTTTAGTCTTGCTGACACTGTAGAAGGACTTATCTTTATATAAATTCATGGTTCAGTTCAGTGGTTTCAGTTTTCAGGGGGAGTTAAATGTTGAATTTTATATTTTTGTTCTACATCGCAATTGAACTTGTTATAGGACATTCAAGCATATGATTTCAGTTCAACAGACATGGCATCTACATAATTCAGCGTTTTCAAAGGTATGTGCACATCCTCTGTTACATTTGAATAGAACATCATACCTGCAAGGTACATTGATATTCCTAAATATATAATACTATAATTGTCAAGACTTTGCTACATTTATCCCTCTGTGACAAAAATACAAACAGCAGTAGATCATATTCCCTCAAAGGTCAGGATCACCAGTGCTGCGCACTTTGAGCAGTTAGGGTTCAGTTTCTTGTTGAAGGGCACTTCAGTGTGTTGATGGAAACCATATTGCAATCCCTTCAAGGGAGTAGTTCACAAGCGACAATGCTTTTGGATGGGTGGATGTGCTTTGAGCACCAGCTGGATGCAGAGAGGGATTGGCTTTCTCTTGACATTGCCAGTTGGCACACCTGTCCAGGAATCAGTTTAATTGGCTTAGAGCAAGTTAAAGCGATCTTATCCAGTTATGTAGCGGGAGAGACTCAAAGGATAAAACAGAGACAGTAAGATCTTCAACATAAAAGCATGCCAGCAAAAAGGTTTGTTTTCTGAGCTATGGACTGTTGGTCTTTGTAGATTACTTTAAAAAGCTACTTGGATGAGAATTTGATATGTAGTAGTATTAAGTAAGTATTATATGTTACCACATAGATATATCCATGTTTGTGCAAGAAATCAAGTTATAAAGTTTATCAGGTTATAAAGCAAGACAATTTTTTCTAATTTTATTTCCATTAACCCGTTCATTCATAGCTTCATTTATTATTGGCAGGATACAGGGCATGAATCAAGGCCTTCGCTGTCAAAGAAATAATTATATTTACAGTAAATCAATCCATTATTATATTTCATTATATGTATATTTATTTAGCAGATGCATTTGTCCAAAGTGACTTACAGTAAGCGCAAGACATCAAAAATGGTAAATGCTTGACCTCCATGCAACATGCTTATGCTTGGTGTTACATTACATACAAGTTGATGTTCACATTTCAGGTTTTCAGCCTGTCGTGACTTCGATGGGGAATACATTTTACTACTGTTGGGGCAGTACAGAGAAGATCCTTGACATGAGCAATTCCATCCATCCATTTTCGTCATACTTTAAGAAAATCATACCATACTGATCTCAGAAGGGGCAGGTGGAACCCTCCATGCCAGATTCCTAGTCCATCACAGTTAATAAATCATAATTGTCAATAACACTGGAAACTGGGAAATGTACAACCCCATTCTACCTACCTACTGTATGGGCAACTTAAATGCTCTAACTCCCCTGGCCTGCTGTCTGTGAGAAGAAATCAAAGCGCCCAGTGGAACCCATGCAAGGAAACAGGATTATTCCATATACTGCAGAAATGACCAGGGCTGAGCCTGTTCATTTCCAGTGAATTTGATGATTAGGCAAAGCATTTTAACAGCCTAAGGTGCACTTATCAGAGGCAATCAGATAGTGGAAAGCTTTTCATAAAAGCCATTTTGTCAATCAGATATCGCCTTGGTTGTAAGGAAATTGAGTCTTGTTCTCAAGTTCCTTTTGAAACATTATATTACACACAACCTTTATTGAGTCCTCACATGTCAGATTGACAGCTGGGAAACTGTTAGAATTGTTAAATGCTCTGGAGTCGTGTGTGGCCACCACACCAGAGTTAAGCTGTGTACCTCAGCCTGTTTTAGACCGACATTTCTACAGCATTGTCTAGCTGGTATGTTGTATCGTTGTGGAAAAACATGTTTCTTGTGCAGTGTGTTCCAGGTTTCTCAGCTCATTAGGACTGGGGAAGTCTTTGCAGCTAACGTAATTGAAAATAGTAATATATAAATATGTAATGTTAGTCTCTATCTATTCTATATGTTTTGATTACTAGGCAAATGGTATTCTCAAAGACCTGCAGGCTACAATACAATTATATGAAGAATACATAGATCACTACTGAGACTCCGACCTTGTAAGAAACCTCTTAGCTGAATCTCAGGGCTGATATTTCACCCCAAAAATGTTTTCAGTTTACTCAATTTGATGGTGAGTTGTTGTCGTACACTTGCAGTCGGAAACACTACTTATTTCATATGTCCTCCATCTTTAGTTGCAGCACAGGCAGTAGCCTCCAGCCATTGCCCGCGGGGCAAATTTAAACAACTTTTGTGTAGTGTGGCTCCTTGCCCCACGTACATCTGCACAGGAGTGTTGCAACACACCACGTTAACAACAATAGCAGAAGCTCTTTTTCTACTATGTGAACATGGCTTTGCTCTGATATCTTTGTTCAGAATTTGGACCTGGATGCATAATGAGTGAAGCTGCTAAAAAAAATTAGCATTAATTTTACATTACATTTAAAGGGACATAAATATAGAATCTTCTTGAAAGGCTCAATTCATGAGTTGTATGACTTTAATAGAACACAGTGGAAGGACAAACTACTTTAAAAGGCAAGTTTTAGCACAGTTAATTTGCCACAATGCTTCTCAGCTGCTAGTGTAGTCCATTTTCAAAACGGCCCATAGAAGTTTTACATTCATGTCAATGCAAAGAGTCAAAGATGAATGTCCTAAACAGCTTAATCCTTTGGCCAGCAGCTTTAGCACAGAAGTTTTCAGATCATTGCTGTGTCTCATTCACAAATTGATAGAAAATAGTGCAATTTAAAATATGTTATACGTGGATTCATTTGCTTAATTTACAACAACTGATGACAGAATAGGTTTGTATTATAATTCAGTTTTCTCATGTCAAAGGCACAACTGGAACGTTGCTTCTTGTCGTCTGTGTAACGAGCATACTCTATTGTTGATTTCTGTTATGTTCTGTAGAATTTGTGAAATTCAAAAAGAGAGAACTGTCCTATATTCTGGAAACACACAGAACCATTTACAGTTTGGTCGCAGCCAAGCTAATCTTGGCAAAGCTAAAGCAAATACAAAACAACACTTCTGGGCAGTGTTCCTATCGACTCAGTAGCTTCATCCAAATGCAAGGAACAAGTGATTAGACAAGTGAGCCCAAATTGCTGAAAACCTCGCAACAATACACTAATAGTGCCTGACAGTGCAAACAAAAGGGACAGAATGCCTGAAATAATTAAATCACAGATGTGCTATAAACAAATAATGTTCCCTCTGATACACCAATAGTCTAAAATTGTTTTCTACATTCTGGCTACTGTAGAGGTACTATTATTTTAATTATGAGTATTTTGGTTTGGAGTCATGATTGTTGTGCCACCTACCCACTCATCAATATCACAAAGTCTGACAGTAAAATGTTCATTACAAAAAGGGACACATTGGTTTTCAGTATGGCAGTCAACATAACATGTTAACTTATAAAGGTTAACAGAGCTTTTATTATTAGTTTTTATTGGTTTTGATTTTCCTCTCCACCTCCATAATTCATCCTTTTGAGGCACTGTAGTGTCTGTGGGGGAAGTAAAGAACCACATTCAGTGCGTACTGTATTTGTGGGGTTATTAAATAGTCGTAGTCTCTGACATAGGATTAAAGAGATGGATGACACAGGTGCATTTTTAATAATTCATTTCAGTATAGACAAATAGTTGAATTTGCTACTGATATTGTGTTTGATTCCTATAAAGCTGCTGACTGAGTATTACAGATCAGAATCTTTATTTCAACATGAACATGAAGAGACAAGTGTTACATAATCGTTTTCTTTTTTTTAAGACTCAGTACAGTGTTTAGCAAACCTTAATTCCTCCCTTCAGTGCAGCTAAACACTTAAGTATAGGATATTAAATGTATTCTCTCATTTGTTTTCTTTACCCCTACATTTGATTACAGAATACATTCAGATTTCTAACAAACTTGCTTACCTTTTTGTCATACTTCCCTTTTACAAGACTTGACCTGACTGATTTTCCTATACTGTACATTTGTCTGTGAAAAAAAAGCTTGTTGAACTGTTGTGTGTTTAAATGCAATGGAGTGAACTGGTGGCTGTTGTCATTTCTAGTGGGAAAAAATAGTTGGAAAAGAATGGAAAGAGTATTCTGCATTAACCAACTAAAAAAGAAGAAGAAGTAGAGGGCAGCGTTTGTCACCTCGAGCCCACAGTGCAGGAAGAGATTTACCATTTCTAGCGATGCCTACTGAGCACACTTAGCTTGCCTACAGCAGACCACACTACACACCACACTGTTAACTAATGTGTATGTGGACAGTGAAGGAGAACCATATATAGAGGATATGCTGAGGAAGCACCTGAACCTTATTGCATTATAGAGACTAAAATATATATATCACAATGGGCCCCTGGAGCAATTCCTTTGTAACTTTCAGAGACAGCACAGACAGGTTTGCTTTCTTCCAGTGATGGTCATTTCTGATGCCTACCTGTGGTTTAAAGCTGTACATATTTGTACATATTTTAGGGAGTGTTGTTCATTGCCTTTAGGAGACAGTATTGATGCGCTCACTGTCCTCACTGTCATTTGTGTTCACCAGTGTCTACTGTTAACTCATATTTTGTTTCTTCTGTTGTTAATGAATGGTATGTCTTGATTAGAGTCTGCAAGGGTAAAAAAAAATTAATTTAATTTTGTCTAATACCAAGATAAAGCAACCCGCTGTCACTAAACAATGGATGGAAAAATACAAAAGGCTTATTTTCCACCTATCCATTTTCCACCTCTTCTCTGGGTCTTAGGGTAAAATTAGATTTACCAACCCATGGTTGTATGCCTCCACCAACCAGTCAAGGTGCAGTTTATACACACACACACACACACACACACACACACACACACACACACACATATATATATGCATATATATAGTGAAGACTTTGAGGCAATTCAAGTGTAATGGAAATGGAAATAATTATCACCATACTGACATGCATGATTCCAGTGAATTATTCCAGAGAGAAGCATTGCTGTCTTCACTTGGGCACTATTTCTACAGAGGAGAACAGATGACTTAATTTTGAGCTTTGTCACATGGTGCAATGACGAAGCTCAGTATCAATCAAATCAATGAGCTTGTGTCGGACTACTGGAGGAAATGGTTAGGGTGTTTCTGGTTGTCATCCAGGGAGAGGAAATGAAGAAGGTGGCCTCAAATAGGTACAGTAAGGTCCAAATCAATAAATAATTCCCAGACATCATGGTATCACAGTGAATTGTGATAATTTTGATTTTGTCACTATTTATTCTTGGCCAGAAACATTTTGTGTGAAGTCCCAGTGACTTCGCCCTTTGAGTATCACGTTTCAGGTAGTTCATCTTCATCCAAATTGATGTTCGTGCCAAATTTTGAGAAATTCACTCAAGGCATTCCTGACATATGATATGACCTGAAGCAACAATGACCTTGACCTTTGACTTTGACTTTGACTTTGAGAAACTCCCTCAAGACGTTCTCGAGATATGGAAAACCTGAATACATAATGCATCCATCCATGGCTATCGCAAGGCATAAAAAAGTGACCCAGACATGCTTTCTCCAAGCCACAACCTCTAGCACCTTGGGGTGGATCCCTGAGGCATTCCCGGGTTGAGTGGGAAATGTAAATCTCTAATGTACTCATGGTATACCTCGACTCTCCTTGTTGGATGTGCCTGGAATATTTCACAAAGATGTGTCCAGAAACATTTCAACTGATTCTGTTTAATTTGTAGGTACCAGCAATTCAACTGTACTCTGAGCAGCTTCATTAAATAAATGTTAGCTAGTTAGTTAGTCATATTCATTATTGCATTCTTTTGGTTACTACTCAGTACTTATGACCACAGCTACATGTACAACAACAGTCAACTACAAAGCCATATCACTGTGAACACAATAATATCTGTCTGTGGAGCCTAAATTAAATATGAAATAATTCTATAACTAAACCAGACTCTTCACAGATGTGTGACTATGTATGGTCAAAAACCAGGACGATAAGAGTTTTTTTGTTTTTTTTTTAATATTCAAACAGATCATTACAATATGTTAATAGATATAAATATAAAAAACAGACACTAAAGATGTAGTAATCTGTTTTAAGTAATTTACTTAGTTAATATGAATAATAATACTGAGCAACTCATGAAATGTGTTATTAGTTCATTATAAACTGGAGGTCTGATTATTCTTCACTGTGGCAGTGTTATCAGCGTTCCCTTACATGCATTTTACTAATGCTAATTCAGAAACCTTTTAAGAGAGTATGCAGAGTTTTGGCGATTTGCTCAAGGACACTGCTGCTTGTGGACATACACAGACTGTCACAGAGATTGTACCTGTGACCTGCTATTCAAGGGACAGTCTCTCTAACCAGCATCGTGCTGTTATGTGAGCAGAATTCATTTACAGCAGCGTTACTTTTTCAGCAGCAGTGCCCACTTAACATTAACTAAGGCCAATAAGTACAAATAAATTTCAATATGTGAAGCAATGTGGGAAAAAATATGCTGATGGAAATATTGAGAATAAAACTAAATTCACATTTCACTGCACAAACAAACTAATTCAGGGTTTAATTAAATTCTTCATTTGTTGACCTCACACAGTAAATCAGTCTCCTACTCTAGATCAGGTACTGCTATATAGAATTTATTTAAACACTGCTTCATTAAAGCAGCAATTCAGTGCCCGAACAAAAACATTTTGTCGAGGCTTTGACTCATCTACAGAAATGTAACATATTTCCACTATGTTGTCTTGGTTTCTGACAGCACGGCGCACACTGAGAGTGCATTATCTCTTTAAATTGTATTACATTTGCCAAATGAACCTAAAAGATTAAAAATATTGCCACCACCAGAGAAGATAGACTATTTACTTAAGCCATGTTATTATAATAGCCTATTGCAAACCTAGGGGAGATTAGTAGAAGACAGATATTTCAAAGCCTTTGTGCGCTGATATCTACAAATAAGCTAAGAAAGAAGCTGTCTTAGCAATGCAATACAAGTATTAGTCAGACCCAGCATATGCCCACATGCTTGGCCCTTGGCAGAGCGGCATCACTGGTTGTTGTCTGCTTAATTTTCTTCTGAGAGATTATTTGCACTCGCTTTGAGACCCAAACAAATGCTGGAATGCTCCAAGAGAGTATGTCACTAAGAGGGTAAATAAATAAATTGGAGAAAATCTTGACAGGTTATTACACCATGTGGGTTAAGAAGGAGAAAGTACCAGTAATCCATTATTTAAAGTTTGTTTTTGACTTCAAATTAACTGCTTTGAAAAGAAAGTCATTGCTTACAAGATTAAAAGAGTGCTGGCAAAACAAGCCATTTTTAAACTACAGCAATTTAAGTATACATCATGAATTTTACATGCAGTCATTTTCTCCATGTAGTTTTCCTGTAGTGCTGTTTTTTCAAGCAGTTTCTTTTATTCCATCCCATGAAACACAGTTCTAATAATAACAATGTTTAATCTATAGCACAATGTCATGTTATTGTTGAAATGATACAGTGCAATGCAAAAGACACAAATAAGAGGAAATGAGTAAATATAATATGATAACAATAATAATAATAATAATAATAAATGAAATGAGTAGGAAGAATGGTCTACAATGGGTAAAGAAGAGTGAGAACAAGAAAAAGTTTCTACTGCATAAATGACAAATGACAAATGACCTGGAGCTCTAATATAGAGCGAGAGCTGGTGAGAGCTTGAGCAATTCATTCGCTGAAATCACCCATCCCATTTCTGTAGAAAACTCCAAATGCTTGACAAAGCACAAAGTAATGTTTGTCTGCGTACTCGAAATCACTGAAAAATGCTTGAATGCTGATGTGGTTATTTTCATCGCTATGAAACCTATGAATTATGAATAAAAAGTGATGAAACCTAAAGTAACCGTCTGCTCCCCTGAGTCCAAATCTGTAAACGGCAAGATAATTTAAGGGGCTGGGACGGGGACGATGGGTGGACAAGTGTGTCTACTGTAGTACACATTCACACCTGGGTTGGTCACAGCCAGAGAAAACCACAAATGCTGTTATCTCTTAACTTAAATCCTCAAAACCAAGTGTCAAGTACTTCCATTTGACATCATTTTGCAGACACTCAGTGCAACAACAGTATTTTAAAAGTGTGAGGTATTCAGTTCTGGTTGCAGGCCTGTGCAGGGTTTGTGCAGGGCATGTTTACTAGGCTTACCAGTGCACAAATAACTGAACAAGCTGCTCTGCTCATGTACAGTACTAGCCTACTGTACTACCTGTTAGTAACTTCATTTTTAACACAATGATTGATTTTAGTCGAAAATCTATGAAAGCACCTCTGCATTTAGGCTGTCATAGGGTTAATGAACAATCACCTACAAACCCTGTGTTTCTATAGAATCCCTAATAATCCATCTACATTTAGTTGACTTTTTGACACTATCTGAAAACTTTTAACAATTTTGATTTATTCAAATGTATATTGTGTCTATGTCAGTTTTATTAGAAGAACAAGTAAGTATGTCTCCCACGCTGACATGTAGCTTAATGCAATGCCACTTTGCATTCACTGGACACACTGAGTGTCAGTGCAGAAAATAGTGTGACATTCATGTAAAAACAGTGAAGTCGGGGCATTGTGGTGAGTGGGAGTGCAATTCACTTGACTTTGACACCAAGAGGCCCAGGTTCACATTACATCTCCTAGTGGAAGTCAGCGTTGACTTTTTTCAGAAATGTAACCCTTACCATGCTATGTTATATCTCATTTTCTATCTTGATTTAGCACATAATTTGATATAGATTATCGTGGTTTCTAGCTGACGCATTCTACTGACTTTTTCACTAGTGCCACCACGAGGTTATATAGATCATATATTTATGTTTTCAAGTGAGATGAGATGCTCATCAGATGGATTGGCATGACATTTGGTACAGCCAGTTATGTTCCCTTGGGGATTTTTTTTGGAATTTTAATTACTTTGGTGACTTTGTGACGTCTGAACTTTGACTTAATGGTAGCGTTTGATTATTACATAAGTTTGCTAGTTTGTCCAGTACTTTGGTATTGGTATAATACCTGTGAAATAAATAACATATCCATCCGCCTCAGCTGCAGTTTGTGTAGTGTAGTATTAATTATCAAATGTTAGCATATGCAAAAATCCTGTAAGATAGTGAACATGTTAAACATTAAACCTGCTTACATCACTAGGTCGGCATTGTCATTGTGAGCATGTTAGCATTTCGTACTATTGTGGCCATAGACTCTCTTATTTCATTTCAGTTTTCACCTGTTCTTTTCTTTCTTTCTTTTTTTTTTAGTTTAATAATGTTATATAGGGATATTGGCTATGTGTAACCCACATTTTTAGACTGTAGGATACTGATCAAAATGATTTTTAGCTACAGCTGGGTATATATATATATATATATATATATATATATATATATATATATATATATATTTTTTTTTTTCTTTTTTTTTTCTTTAAACTTGTATCCTTGACCATTCTTCTTTGAGTAAATAATTTGCAGTAGCACGGATGCCTGCTTTACTATGGCTATAACATGTTTCAAGGAGTTTTGTACTTGTCAAAGTACATTTTAACTGACAAGCATGTGGGTTTTACCTGCAGCAGAACAGGGAAAATGGTCCACATCCCAGCAAAATGAAAATGCTCTTATAAAAGAAAAATGTTTAAATTCTTTTTTTTTAAATGCTTTGATTTATGACTCTAACAAAGGTATATAAAGCGCAAACAAGCCAGCAAGGCATGATCAATTACAACAACCATGCTGCACTGTTAAAGCAGTAATACTGACACAGAAACATCCACTGCTGACAGACCCACTGTCATCTTCAATTCTTTAAGTCATTTTCCATTTAATAATTTGTGACTTCTTCGGAAGGCAGCATAAAAATAATTATTTCCGTGGCTTAAAATGTCAGAGGAATGCACAGTCTGTCACTATAGGCGTGTTAGTGTTAATTTACATTTTGATATTATTATTAATGACTCAAAATCAGGATTGGCTGACAGTACCAATCAATGTTGCTGTGAGGTGGCAGTGGACATGGGCACCTAGTTAGTCAACAGAAATGTGCCTGTTTGCTATTTTATTAACTGGAAAATTTCAGTTTGGCAAAAGAAAAGCCTGTATCTATTTCAGTGTCAGAGTTATGTATTACTGATGTCAGAGCACTGGACCTCCATATAGGAATTATCATGGGTCCTGGGTTTTCTATTTCCTAAGCATCAAGAATTAGTTCAGCAGGGCAGATGAAGGCAGAACAGCCAGATACAATCTCCTGGAGGTGGAGCAGCAGAGCATGTAGAAATGATTATTTCAGGAAGTAGATATTTTATATCTCCCTCTGTTTGGGGAATATTAAAATAGTGTCAGAGTAAAATTGCACAGTGTTTCTCGGTTGTACAGTGTAACCTCCTATATTAGATTAACTTAGTAGTAGTTAATATGGTGAATATGAATGAATCATTTCAGCAGGTGGATGAGGTATACAAGCACAGGTTTTTGAGTGGGTGACACAGTCTGAACAATAAATCACACTGACACACCGTAAGCAGAGTTGTAGCCTAAAGGCACCTCTGTTGTGTTTCACTTGATCAGCGAGATTGAGATAAGAGAGAAATGTACAAGAAATCTGTCTGCATGGAGGTACGAGGGAAAGATGATGAGAATTATTAGTCACTCCGAAATTCAAGGAGAAATCACTGAAATTTTGTTTTTGTTTTTATTTTTCAGTCCATTTTGCACAACACAAGAAGTGAGCTGCTTACATTACAAATAAATGGCTACTTCATTTATCTCTCTATTCAAAGATATGACCAGTTTAGAAGTACAATTCAAAGGTTGAGTATTTCCAATATACTTAATATTATTCACCACCAAATAATATGATGATTTTTGTAGATTAACTATGGAACATTACATAAAATTAATATCTCCACTTTGACCGACTGCAGCATTTAAAGCTGTTAATACAGTAAATACAGTGCAAATAACGGTAGTGTAACAGAAATAGAAAAATACAATATATTCAATACCATGTAACCCTGGAGAGGCCATTCTGTGTAATGAGATCTTATTTTCAATTTTACCAATAATTATATTCAAATTTAGGAAATTCTAATTAGAGGATTCTTACTTGTAATAGTTTTACATCTTGCTGTTTATACTTTTACTTAAAAGCACCATATGGCGTTTTTAACTGGATATGAAACAGTCTCAGTTTAATAAAAATCCCTCTATATGACCTACATTAGCAAATGAGACCAGCAGTGAGCATGTTAGTTATTTCTATTAGTTTGTAATAGTTATTCTTAATGCCTGCCACCGGGTCTGATTTTTTTCATTAAATCAGGCCAATCAGTGTTTGGGTTTGCTCTGGCTGAATTTGAGTAGCTTCAGCTTCTCATTAAAGGGTAAAGGGAAGAAGTCTCTTTGCGGTGGGGAGGGAATCGTAGGAAACATATAACCTAACATTAGGTGAAACATTCCTGCCTTCGTCCATGAGGACAAAATCAACACAAAATGAGAATATTCCTTTGAGCTGCTTTGAGTAAATGACTTGAATAAGTCTTCCACCGCTGCAGCTAACGAAAACACACAAATATGGAACAAACTTTGACACCAAGATTTAATGCGCCAGTTCAGTCTATATCAAAAAGAAGTCAGCATTAGTTGTGTTTTTGCCCCAGCGAATACACCACAGAAAGTCACCAAGCTGAATAAAACGCCTGATCATCCGCCAGAAGTACAAAATTTGAGTGAATGCTACTTCAGTGGAGATTTTGTGCAAGCTATTCATCATTACTTTGCCTCGAATAATACACATAACAACCGAAGTCAGACAGGGTGGTCTCTATGGAGACAGATAAATGATTACATTCGCGAGATACAGATAGATGCTTGAGGAGGAATAGGGAGAGGAATAACGCCGCTTGCGACAGTTTAGGTTTCATTTTAAAGTAAAACAATGAGCAGATCACACCTTTTCGCTCAGAACACAATCACTCACAATGAAGGGCCCGACAATCCCACCCTCATTTAGAGAGCGATCAAAGCCCCTGTCTGAGTGAGCCGGCATATTGGTTCTTCAGTGTTGTTTTCAATTTCACCACTATGCAAATTTTTCCCTACATTTCGTTGGGAAGTAATGAGGAAAATAAGAAAGCTCTAACCCCAGATGAAAAGGAAATGGCTTTTGAAATGACACGCACGCACTCTTTTGTGGTAGTGTGCCCAAAAACAAACAGAAACAAACGCTGTCAGAAAATATTGGCTATAAACAAAACAAACTAATATTGGAACATACTTTTGGTAGTCCATTTGTGCAACCATGATAAAATGCATGCTGCATTCTATAATATTTTCAGAAAATATCCCCCCTGGTCAATGTCCCTTGGGCATCATCACATACAGCGTCAGTAACACATGCAAGGTGTTAATTTTCGAAGGTGCGAACAAAAAGGTTGGAGTTGTTTACAGACTAATTAGGGTAATAGTTTCAAGATTTAATTTTACAAGAGTAATTATTGGTTTAAATTTATACATACAAATGTACATAATTACGATATGTAATGATGTTGATAAATGCAGAAGGCCTAACAGTGAGCATGTCACTGTTTCATCTACCTTTTTTAAAAAAAAAAAGTAAGTCAGTAGACTGTAATTTACTACCTTGAATCAAGGAAAGCGAGCTTAGACTGTGTTAATTTATCACTTCTTAAAAGGCAGAGCTGACTCCAGTCTTGATGCCAGGGTTACATTCCATTACTTATGATGTACATCCTCAAAATCACATTGATGTGTCTGAAATTTACCACTGTGAAAGAGACAAAAACTTCTCTTGATGGATTATGTTAACAGATTACATGTACGGTATATTCCTTATACATCTCAGTGGGAAATGGAGCATATTGCAGCACATAATAGGTGTCAAAAAGACATATCAGTAGTGATTCTTTTCATCTTTAGGAATCTTTATGTTAATGCACAGAAATGTATATGCCGATTTTAAAGTTTAACTTAAACTAATAACTCGGTATTGTCCAGAATAATGAGTTAAGTGAGAATATTATTCCTCCAGTTGGCCAAAGGATGAGGAACACAGTAATGCATGGAGGCAGATCTTATATTGCTTCACTTGAGTGTCAAAACATATTGATTTGTAATGTGAACCTGGCAGAGAGTAAAAAACCACAAGCCATGGTCTCAAAGGGGATTTAGTTGTATTCCATAACAATCTATGAAGACGGCCTCCCTTATTAACCTTTATTTACACAGAGAAGCGTTTCTTCTGGGCAGCCGCTGCTGCAGAATTATACGATCTCCTCTCTAACCTTTAGGCTTCCATATGATCATGTCTGTGATTGGGAATACCCATACAGTTTTATTTTTATGTGCATCTGCCCATGCAGTTTTTAAATGGGATGGAAGTGATGTGTTGTTCATTGACCTATGTAAGATGAGGTTTATAGGGAGTAACTAAGCCAGTGAGTCACTATGGAGCAAAGCCAAGCTATGCCTTCCATAGCAGTGGTTTAGTTCAGGCATTTGCGGTGAGCCAAAAAAGGAGAGACTTAAACTGAGACAGTGAGAAACGTGTTCTCTGGATCACCTTAGAGATTGGCTGCTGAGTTTGATGTGCATGGTTATTAGTGAGTGTGAGGGTTAGAGCAGGCAGGAGGTAGAATGCAAATCTGCAGTAATCAATTATAGAAATAGACAAATCCATTTTTATGGGTTATTGAAAGAGAATGGCTTCTTGGAGACTGCTAAGGTGAAAAAATATGATTGTGATTTAATTTGCTTTGATGCAATTGGCAGTAAAAAGCACTGGATCTATAATAATACAGAGAGCACTGGCATATTTCATTGAATAAAAACACACAAAGAGTGGAAAGGTAAACATCATTACATTTAAATAGAGGTACACTGTAATTTCGGCAAATTCAATAGAGACATTTATGTGGCTGTTTTGCTTTCTCTGCGTCTGATACCACTTCTGTTGAGTGGGAGCTTAGTTTGAGACCATCTAATAAGAATTAATCTCATTCTCTCCTTGTCACACCTGTCTTGCAAAGGCCCATCTGCTGCCTAGAGACTTGTTTAATTGTTTTGCTGAGCCTCTGTCACATGTAGATGTGTTTGTGTTCAAGCTTACATGCATGTGTGAACCTCGTTGAAGGCTGCCAACAACTCTGCAAAAATAACAACAAATATACGGGGCTGCTCGAAATAGCAGAGACAAAATCAATAATCACCTTATATCACCCTTCAGTAAACCCGCAAAATATCAATCAGATTTTAGATGCACACTGTTAGATGAAGATTCGATGCTGCTGCTTGTGTGTGTCGTTTTTTTTTAGTGGAGATGTAGACTATTATATGTACATTAATATATTGAGCATTCCTGTGGAGAAAAGTGTATAGTATTCATTCTAATAAAAAAATGCTTTAGACATTCTTCAAATGCCCTTGAATAAAAAAGTAACATTCAATTAATATTTACCACATGACGTATTCAACACATGATATGAATACTAATATATTTTCAATTATTTTTACAACTTATCTTCGTCTGACATCGTCCGACTTTGTGAAAGCAGTGAGTCAGAAACCAGAAACCAACAATTTCTGTTTTCCCCCATTTTTAGACCTTTTTCCCAGCTATCTTGTCAGTCATGATAGCATTTTACTCACCATTTCCATTGTCAAGATAAGGAGACAAGAGGATTCTGCTTGGCAGAGCTTCATAACACAATCTGTTATACCCTAACATGAGTGATCATGCTCCATTGGGTTTGGCTCATTTACACCCCTGGTGATAGAAATGCCCTGTTGCTTCTTCTCTTCGTGAATCCATTCAGTGGAGATGTCTATGTCGAGGCATTGAATGAAGATATGTTAGTGACGCTGACCAACTTGGATGTCACTCATCAACAGTTTAACAGATCAGAAGATGACTCTATTGATAGGGTATCAGTAGTTTAAATCAAAATCGTCACGCTTCACAAGCATTTTAGTCGTGCCTTCTTATAGTGTGGTTGTCCCATTTTGTTCTCTGCTGTCCTCACTGCCTAGAACAGACAGTGAATACATCTGTATGCTGATATATCCAGAGCAAATTATGTGTCCAGGTTTAGTCATTGCAGGGAGAGGGATTACTTGTGATTTTCTTCCAAGGTCATCTTTTCCCTTCAGGTGAGCATCACCAGGGTATTATATCTAGGACAAGACTGATGAGCAAATAGTTTTTCTTGTTTGTTATTGCTTAGTGGGACAGAGACTGCTGTTAAACTGTAGATTCTGTATGACTGTTTCAATTGACAGAGCAGACTGTGAAGCGAAAACTTTCACCTTTCCTGTGCTCCACGAGAAACAAACGGATGAATGCAAAACAGACCTCATACATTTGGGTGATGAATTAAAACGGGCATCTCTTTTGCGCCGATAGCAAAGCAAGTGAAGGCAATTAACTAGAATCCAAAACTTTATAGATACCTTGCAACAAAAGAGTGGGTGTATTTTAACTGTAAAGCTTTGATGCATGCAATATATCAGGCTACTACAATAATGAATAAGAAATAGATAGCTGGCCTGCTGTTGATGAGATGCTAAAGTGGGTCATTGTTTGCCTACATTTCATTATTTATGGTATATTACTGCATACGAAGACTGTCATAGAGTGGGTGTGTAACTTTCATAACATTATTTGCTTCTGGGAAAAAAAAAAACCCAGAGTGCATTGTTCAGTACCACGCACCCCTTACATCCAACTGCCTTCCTGAAAAGAGGAATGATCCTCTGGAACTCTGTGAAAACAGGGTCCAGTGCCATTTATGGATGAAAATTCATGTGTCAAAGGTTTCAGTTTCTGACTACGTCCCCTGCAGGCACTTACTGCAGTCTGGCTAGGCTTGCCTCGTCTGTTCTGAAGAGAGATTGCTATGGAGGTGTTGTTTTCATGTCATGTACATATATAATTAAATAACTTCACTTGATAACTGAATGATAAAAATACATATAAATTGTACTTATTGCCTTAGTTATGGAAATACACCCGGGACATGCAGGGATGTGCATGCGCTTTCTTGCAACTAAGGGTAAACCTGTTCAGTTAGAGAGGACTGTGCTCACAGCCACATAAATGACTGGTTGCCATCTTCCTCTTGCATATTCTGACCTCTCTAACACAGTCAGTTTCTCTTTACCCCTCCGGAAGAAGGCTGAGTGCTATCAGAAAAGTGCAAAAAGTGCCAGGTTTCAAAATAACAGTAATTCTATCTTAGTGTGTAGGTGCTGTGATGAAAGAAGTCCTCATCCTAAGTGCCCTGGTACTGACTGGCATGGCCTTCCCTCCAGTGATTTGTGTATTTATTGCTGTACTTTGCACTGTGTTGCTATGGGTGATTTATTCTTTTGTTGGAGTGTTCTATGTGTTGCAAGTCCCCCAAAGAAAACTACTTTTTCTTCATTAATGTTAACCTTAAAATTAAGTTTTTGTCATTTCTTGGACTATGTTTGCTTATGTTGGCTTAACTCTTAAGTAACGTAAAGACAGTAAAGACAGTCTAATAATAACTAAAGTAAGTCTTTTCCCAGGGCATACATTCTGTTACAAATGTTCATAAAAATAGCAATCACTGACTAATGTTTAAAATTGGCCCAACACTGAGGCTAACAAAATAACTACTTCCTTGATGCTATAGTGTTACTTACATTAGATGTCCAAAAGATTAACTTTACATCCTTGTAAAGCATTTTTCCTACCTATATACACATTCATCCATCAACCTGATTGTCACAGTAATTCATTGTCAGACCACTATGTGCTTGCGCTATGTCTACCTCACGTAACCCTTTTAATAAGAAAACATATAAAACATGTCACTTAGCATTTTAACACAAGTACTCTCACATTACACATAACAGATGTATATATATTTTTAAAATTTTTCTCGTATAATCATTCACTTGTATGACGTGTCGAAACTTACCAATATATTTGTCAGTGTTAGAAGCTTCTACAGTTCTGCCTTACCTTCCAGAAGTCAGCGCCTCCCATTATCTGAAGCATTCATTAAAATTGCCTGCATACATAAACATATTGCTGTCTTAAATATTGCAATCCATCATGTTGAACAGCAAGTGCAGTGCAGTTTTCCTAATATGACTATCATGCAGCTAATTATTGTGTTTAATGGGGACTATAATCACTTTTTCCATTACTGCACACTGTTACTTCTGTTGGCAGTGAAAAAGCAAAGCTAAATTTAAAGCAGAGTGGAGAATCGATACATGCAATGATCTTTTCACATTTAATGCAAACAGAATGGGATTACTTCTAATGTGATTGTGGAGTTTTGTAGAAATTAAATGAGAAATTAAATGCTGAAAAAGCATGTGGTTGCTGTGGGAGTTGAGGGGGTGGATGCCAGGGTTTTCGTATGCATTTGCTTTCACAGGTTTATAAATCAGACATTGCACATTGCATGCTGTTACATTTGTGCATAGCCTCCCTTTAAGTGGTGAGTCTCCACAAAGTGAAAATACATGAACTTTCAGCTTTTTGGACCTATCCTCATACTCCAAACCCAGGTAGCAGCATGTTTCCTCAGGCACCCAAAGCTGTGGAGCACTCCACTCGGAAGGTGATAAGCAGTGTCTCTGCTGCAGCCAAACCTGCCTGTGCCTCACTGAAGCTGAAACCGAAATGTGAACACCTTCCTCTACCTTCCTTTCTATGCCCCCCCCCCCATAACATAATTATATCTGCTCTCTCTTCGTCTTTGCCCATTCCCATATACCCATACACATTTGTCTGAGAGCAAAACAATTAAAAACATTTTTGTCTGGCTGGAGATGAGGTTTGAACATTCTTTATGTCATGTCCATGGTGCTAGGGTGCTGAAATCACAATGGGTATCCATCTAAATTACTTCCTCATTCTGACACATCACAGAACTTCTCATTCATGGGGACAATGGTTATACTCAACATGCATACAACTATGCAGCCTTTGGCAGAAAGATAGAAACACCATCGCTAAGTGCACTTACAGCTGATTTTCTCACATTAGTTCTGATAGTGTCTGCATGGCATTTGAGAATTTTGAGTAATGGTATTATGAGAAATATGTCACAGGAATATTACCTCATTTTGGGAAATGTAGCATTTATCAGAACTACCAAAGAATCGCGACTTAAGTAATTGGTGCAGCAATGTAGTTTCACAATTAACCTAATAATTCCAGTTATTCCACTGACCGGTCAAAGATGCCTCTGACTCACAAATTAACTCTGGGAAAGAATCAACTTTAACTCAGATAATAAACCACACAATTTATTAAGGGCATCATATGTGTAAAGTGACTGAGAGTAAGGTACAAACATCAAGGACAATCACTCTAGGCTATAAAACATTTATTACTCCAGCTAGTACCACACTGACACAATGACAAAATACTACCACACATTAACACATATTAACCACACACAGTATTCTGTCACAGTGAAGGAAATATGAATGAATACAGTACCAGAGTTTGGCAGTGGAAGTACACAGCAGAAAAAACAAATCTAATACAGATAATAAAATTTGTTCACAGATTGTAAAAGCAGTTATGAATTTAGAATCACATTTGGTTATTGGGAAAGTTATTATTATTATTATTATTATTATTATTATTATTATTATTATTATTATTCCTAAAATTCACTCAGTTAGCAGTTTAGTTTAATTGTGAACCAGTAGATCGTGATGTGAGGTGCAGAGATGGTGGCTTTGCTAACATCAGGGTCATTTAACATCTTTGTGTACCACCACTTTAGAGGTGCTGGAAAGGCAGTGGCTGGCTTTAAGTTCTTTACAGCTCGGACCATTTTTTAGCCGTCAGATTGAAGGGGGTTTCTGAGGAGATTTCTTCTTCAAAGTTTAGTGGATTAGGCCTGGGAGATGTGCAGTGGCGCTCCTGGGCCTGGCTGGCCTCTGGTCGAACATCCTTGACACCTTAGGGTACGGCTCTAAATGGACTTTCTGTATTGCTGTTCATGGCTCTTCAGTAACTGAAGCAACATTACCCCACCAACACCAAACTGCCCATGTATTGTTTTAATTCAGGGCAGTTTTCGGTCCAATTGCCAGCTAAGAGGTGTGGGCTCAAATGTTTCATTGCAAAATGGAAATGAAAGAGGAAATAAATGGCAGAATAAAGGGGCAACCGGGAGTGACTTAGTCCCATCAAAGGCTGGTCTGTTTGACCAAGACAGTTAAGATTCAAATGGCCAGATAACAAACCCCTGCAGTGTTCTTGAGAGAAATTTTACTATTTATTTTCAAGTGTTATTGATTGATCATAATAGCTTAATACAAATCTCTGAACCTAACACTGAAAATAGTCAAATGTGATACTAATAGATAAATGTCATTTTAATTACAGACAGGAAACCATAGTGATGGATGTTATGTGCTAATCAGATCAAGTCAGTGGAACATCCTCTGATCTTAGACCCTTGATTTGGCTAAGGAAAAATAATTAATTTACCAAACCAAAAGGAACAAAAGAACAATGTCTTCAGTAAGTAAGTAACAACATTTACTGGGAATATTTGATGACCTGCAGGGAGATAAATCTGAAAAATATAAATGAATAAATAAAGTAAAAACAGTTTTTTCAAGATTAAAACTGTTGCCCATTATTTATTGACAGAACTCTTTATTAGTTTGATGTCATTTCTATTTTTGCAATGTTTCCTTTGTACATAATATTCACAATTCACAAATCAGTGCATGAAATGTGGCTACTGTCCTCATTTTTCTGATTTATCCACCAGATCTGCCAACAGTGTCAGGATGTCAGACTCACGCTCTGATTATAGATTACCCTTTTGTAACATGCTTGAATAAACCTTGTCTCCTTGTCTTCTCTTCATTTTCATGCAGTGGCAATGTCGCTTTTTTGTGCTTGTTCATGGACAGCATGGAGGGCGCTTTTGCTGTGAATGAATATGGTGGACCATTAAAAGGTTACAGTCATCAATTATGGTTAAGAGAAGGATGGTACATGGGAGGATGGAGTCTGAAATTCTGTTTTAAAGGGAAAGACTGTACAGCAGATGTCGGGGATTTAGGTCAGCCCAGATTAAGATAAATGGTTGCCTCTGAGAGCCGAATCAGTTTCTCAGTCCCAGCCAGAATGCCATTACAACATCTGAGCACACACACGTACACACCCACTCACACAAATAAAGCCTGTAGTCAACAAACATGTTTTGCAGTCATCATGTTGAGATTAATCTCTTAATTTTGTCTAGTAGTTAAAAAAAAAAAACAACAGTTGTGACTCTCTTTGTCTCTCTTTGCAAAGGTTCCTGAAATCTCTTAGCGGCTTGGTGCCTCACTTGGAGGAATTACAGTTAGATGTTTCCATATTTAACCCATGCTCCATTTCCAGCATAATCAGTATTTTACTGTACTGATTAACAAGCAATCACTTAACCATGTATTACTAATAAGCCTCTTAGTTTACTGTTATGTGTACGATGGTGCATGAGTCTTTGAGGAGATGTCAAAGGCAAATTTCCAAAGGTTTTCAAGGCTATGCTGTACAGTTACAGAGCTGACCCTCTGGAAACCAAAGGACTGTCAACAAGGCCCCCCGAGGCCCATTAAAAGCATGCAAACATGGATCACTCTCTATGGTATTTTTGCTGGAGCACAGCGGATGAAGGTCAGCGGATCAAAGGCTTTTGGCTGACATTCCTTGGTGCCTGATGAGCCCTCTTGGGTTTCATTGATTAGCCAATGAGAGGCTGGGGCAACGACATTGAACAGATAAAAACAAAGTGACTTGTCTTGCTTCAGATGTAGAAAACTTATTTTCCCTTCAGCTGGCCCTTGAGACATCTTGGATTCTCTTCGGCAACAAGACACTTAATCTGACTTTGAGTACTGTCAGTGATCCTCACATTCTTAAATGTGGTGACAAGTCCTCTGGCACACACTTGCACAAACTACTCTCCACATACAGACCACATGTATGTGTACTCTCAGCCGTGTCCTTTTCGTCATCAGTTGCAGATTATTATGAACTGGATCTTCAGGAAACTAGCAGATGTGATTACAAAAACCTTGTATGACATCATGCTCTACTGGCTGAATTAGTGCCTTTGAAGTACCCAACTATATCACTTACACTGCTCTCTGAGGCACCCAAATAGAATGTGTTTGATTGAATAGGGACAAATATGACCTCTTTCATAATCTCACAAGTGTTTTTAATTAAGTCATTAATTAGGGAGATATACTCAAGAGGTACAGCGGAGAGTGGATTTCTGATAATTGTGGATGAAATTAGAGAGTTTTTTTGTGTGTGACAAAAGGAAGTCAGAACAGTGTGGCTTTGGTGTATTTTTTTGTGAACAGCTAGTTGCATTGAAATGGGAATCTCCTTTTCAACAGAGACCTATGCACAAAAAAATAAACATACAGTTAAAGCACTGACAGATGCAACTAAGAAAAGCTGACAAGAATTATTGCATATACATTCATATACATTCACTGTCTTCATTTATCTGTCTTGCTATGTAGAAACAGGGGTCAAAAATGACATGCCAGAATGAAAGTCAGTATATGTTTTTATGATATATATATATATATATATAGCAATTTTGACTTAAAAAAGATGTTGAGGTGATTGGTCTTTTTTTTGTTCTGAACCTAAAGGGTTTGGGCAC
This sequence comes from Scortum barcoo, assembly GCA_023238725.1. Lineage (NCBI taxonomy): Eukaryota > Metazoa > Chordata > Actinopteri > Centrarchiformes > Terapontidae > Scortum > Scortum barcoo. The sequence continues at coordinate 11,669,200 of CM041531.1, forward strand.
AGACAGTAGGCTGGATACTCTTTGGTGACCTAGAGAATAGCATACATTTAGTTTTAAAATCACATCATCTGCATAAAAATGTATATTACAATTTGGTGTGGCAGAGATTACATTGTTTATATATATGGTGAACAAAACGAGGACTAAGAATTAACTAACCCCCTAACCCTAACTCTTATGGTACACCTATATTAACATGAAGAGGACTTTGACTAATGATTTGGAAACTACTGTCTGATATTCTACCTGAGACTCATATAACCACTGTATGGACTGCTGCATCCAGTCCTGCATTATTCTCCCAATAAAACACCATGATCAACTAAACTGAGTTGCTTTAGATAGTCTGGAAATGCAGCAGTGTTACTGTGTTAGTGCTATTTTCCAAGGCTTCAAAAATACTGTTAAGTACACATAATGAAGCCATTGTTGTGATTTGACTTGATCTATTGATGTGATATTATTTAATGGCAAACTATACAATTCAGTTTTTGGGGCAGAAGATACTGTGTAGCCCTACTGTCATTTTTTTGTAAATATCTTGGCTAATCATGTATTAAAAACACAAGTGTGTTTTGACAATTCTTGAATATGGTTAGAAAAATGGGTAATTGGACAGAAATCCCAAGTTACACACACAGCATAATTTTGTTGATGCCTATAATTCCAATAAGATTTGCATGCCGTAAAATTGGTAAACAACAAAGAAGACAGGCCCCTGGTAAACCTCTATATATGCAAGCATGGTTTCAAGATTTGTCAAATATAGAAAAAAATCAGCATTGTGTTCCTGCCATAGGACAGAAAGACACAGTAGATGGAATGAGAGAAATGGGAAGGCAAAAAAGACTTGTGGAAGTGGGGGGATGGAAAATGAGTGGAAACATTGCATTGTAACACAGCGGCATGTTAATGACTATGTGTTCCCAAGACTGCTGGCTTCTGCACTGAAACATGAAAATAAGCACTGGCTTTGACATCTGGGAATCACTGTTCTCAGAATGTATAATCCTCAAGTGAGATTAGCATCAAGGAAAGGATGCAAAACATTTTCACTGTGCGTAAGTGTGTGTGTGTGTGCACAATGCATTTTAGGGCCATGCTCACATCAACATTGGTCAAAATGAGGCTCTTGGGCATTGTTTGAGACACATAATGAGGATGAAGCACTGCACATCACTAGAAACTGAAGCCTGTCCTCAAAGTTTTCCAAGCCTTTGTAACTGGTTTATGCATATTTTTTAGTTGTAAAAATAAAATCTGTGAAGTTCTTGGACATTTTTAGTTGCCATACAAAGAAAGAAGCAGCATTCAGTTACTTTAAGATACTTTCTTAAAAGCTTGAGTAAATGAAGGTACAACAAATGGCTCCAAGTTTTCAAAGAGATTGTAAAACACATGCCAAAGTGGGTAGTGTGGCTCTTTACTGCATTGTTATCTGTCAAATTCATATTACATTGTAAACTTTATTATATCATATTAGACATATTAATTAGGATTAAACAAATCCTTCAGGACGTAAACTTTTTTTTTTCTTTTTTGGCTACTTTTTATTTATATGGACGAGCAATAATAGTTTAGAGCCAATTGTTTTAGACTCCCTTTTGTAAAATGTGGATGGTGTCCATCTGTGAAAACTTAGTCAGTATTTCAGTTGACTAAGTTCAGTTGGTTTCGCTTGACATGTAATGACATTAACTAATAACTGTCAAAACAAATAATGTAATTTCAGTTTATTACAGCTAAGTTAAACTTACTTTTTTTCCCATTCAAATTACTATTTGGTAATAGCTCTGAAGCTAAAAAAATTAAAAGAGGTTATATTACTGGCCTAATTCTTTGGCTATTGGGTGGGTTCTAGGCTCTGACAAGGTTGATTTTGTCGGTCAAATCTGGAAAAACATCACCGGCCACCTGACAAATGTAAGTCCAGGATTTCTTCTTCTTTTATCTCTGCTTTAGCAACTAGAGACTCTTTGTCAATTTTTGTGCATGTGCCTGCAGTTTAAGGGCAGAAACTTGGTGCAACTACCAAGCACAGTGTTTTGTCACTTCTCACAATCACTACTAAAATATCTAAAATGTACCATCCTGTATACGACCAGGTTCGTATTACTGAAAGTGACAAACATATCCGCCTTGCGTTTGGACAAAACCCACAGACTGAGTTGGCAACATAAAATCTAATAAAATTACAAGGAGATAGCCCTCTAAACAAGTTAGTCTATCAGTAGTATTATACTGATCCCTTTTAAGACATAGGCATCAAAGAATATGTCTCACCCTAAGTAAGAATGCTAGTTTCGTACTACATTACAGGAAGCTTTTGTGCAATATCAAATATAGCATGTTGCCAAAAATTTCAAATGAGATAATGGTGTGGACAAATGTAGATATTCTTTAAAGAAATGTGTTAAGTTACATTTTCTCAACAAAATGATAAGTCTTCACTCGGGTGACACATTGAAAATAACTCCCTACACTGTCAAAGCATTTTCAGTCAAGCTGATGGTTTTTGAGAGTTGAGAGTTGTTGAAACCTAACAGCCAACTTGTAGTGCAAGTGAAAATAATAACGAAGGGAAGGTGGAAGAAGCTGAAGAGAACGTGAAGAATAATCAGCCAATCTCACATTATCTCAGTTTGTAGCAGAAACTTCAATATGGCATGAGGGTCAATTTAATGAGCAGAAGCACTAACTCGCAGCTTGCCAGCTGCCTCCTTAAAACTATCATAGCTGTTCCTGCCACATTTGGATGGCAGAGGTGGAAGAAATTGATTTCTCCCTCACTATTACTGTCTATGGAAACGAGAAACTGCCAAGCTGCTAATATCTCCTGGTGTGCATTGAAACTTTTGTCACCGGTCAACCTATGGAGGGACAGAGCTGCCATGCTTCTCCCCAGTGTTTTGCGCCCCTGGCAATCAAGAGTGACACTGCTGTGACAAAGGTTAGTTTCTCAAAATAGATGGGTCAGGAGTGGATGCAAATACTCACACTATGTATAACATTGCTTCCCCTCAAATGACCAAACTTTAATTATTTATCACCATACTTGCTTATGTAAAAACAGAAGATCCAACAAAATGTTTAGCAGAAATTATGTGATAAATGGGCCTTTTTGGTAAAATGTTCACAGGATCAAAGGGATCTATTGAATGAACTAAAGGAACAAAATCAGAGTTATATTTATGTTTACAGTGGATGTAAGGAGCTGTGAGGATTAATTAAATTAAACTGATAAAGGATTAGAAAGAGGAAGGGGTATTCAATTTAAAAGGATGTGCATAGATGAGAATGAAGATTGGAAACATCAGAGTGACAAGACATCTCTCTTCAAAGTAGAGTTTTTTTTCTGGTTATTTTGCAGTTTTGACAGCAATTACATTTCTTATTTAAATTTTGTTTTACATTTTCCCATTATCTTGTCATTGGAAATTCACCTCCATAAATGTTAAACTGCCACTGATATTAGAAACTCCCATGGCCTAAACTACGTTCAGTCAGCTACAGTCAGCGCTGCAGTAGTCCCTGGGAAGAACAGAAGAAATAACAGTACGACAGGAGCAGGGGATTTTTGGATTGCTGAATAAATGGCACAAGCTCCAAAACTGTTCTTTCGGCAAGACACAGTCATCTATGTAAACAGGTGCCATGAGTTCCTGCAAAGGTTTCTGCAATTGAAAAAAAGGCAAAAACACAAGCATATCGCTTCTGCTGCTGGTCATTTCTTTTAGAGAGAGGTGATGGAAGCTTCTCGCTGCACCTCGCATTTTTCAGACCAGAACATTTTCAGTGACCCCCAGACCGCAAATGGTTTGCAAGAAACATGCTGAAGGATAGCTGTGCAATGACACACCTGACAGACCTGGTAACCTGAGTGGGTTTTATTAGCTGAGTGTCTAAGTGAGTACACGTTATATTTGCTGGTCAGCCTTACCAAGCAGCACTGGTTATGATATAATACAAATTTACTTGTTGTTTAGCTATATTTTTATTTGTACCACAACACAAAGGCTTTTTCTGACAAGGATTTACGTGCTGCATTATTGTTCTCTTGCTCATAGGTGCTCTGGAAGTCTCCTTTTGTGTTCTTTTTTGCTTCTACCAAAACCTTGTCCTTCCTCTTCATTGTATGTTTTATTTCAAGGGAAGCATGAGATCTAATAAATTATACAACTCCTTGTCAATGTCAGTGTTGTCCTTGAGGTAAAGTTTAATAGAAGGTTTCTTTGGGTACATAAACAGGTCACAGGATTGTACACAGTAAAAAGACTCCAGTGTTCCATGATCTTTCACAATGTCTTGATACTAGTTTGCTAGAGAACATTTATATGAAATTCACAGTTACACTGGAAACTAAGTTAAGAATAATCTTTTTTTGACATTATGACCAAGGACAGGGTCAATTTGGAGGCATTTTTTTCATTAATCTAATTCATCAATCGAACTAATTATAATTAATCTACTTAATGCATAAGAAGCAAGATGTTTTTGTCATGTTTAGTGTACTGCATCATGTAACAGTTGTTAATGTTAATGTTAGTTGATGTTTACCACTGTCTACACAACTGGAACTAAATTTATCTTCCCCATAGTGATTAATGATACTTCCCCAACACACCACATAAAAATACCTAAAATAAAAATATATATAAGTCAGGTGCTGGAAAATGAAAACAGCTTTTAGTACAAACAGCAATAAAATCAGAGATGGGAGTTAGAATAGAGATGACAGCGTGCAGGCTTCATGATGACCCTACCCATTTTACTTAAAGGGGGCTTTATGCTGGCATGTTAGATGTTAGATTTGTTTTCTTGAGTATGATCACATTCCTTACCAGGTGTCCATACCAGGAATGTACAGTGCATGAGTATGGTAAGGTTGGAAATATTCACAGTTTCAAACTTCAACGACTAAGATCAATAACACCTCTTTCTGAATGTAGTAAGGTAGGAAACGAGCTACAACCTTATTTTCCTCAAAATGAACCATCCTCTGAGCTTCACAGGTAAGGCAGGTCTCTACGTACAACCGGCTCTGACACAGGTGGACAAGAAATGTACAAAAATGAGAGATGCAATAAATATATTCAATAGCTTTGTTTCCTATTGGTTGTGCCACAACAGTTTTGGGGGAAAGTCTTTTGCCTAATTTTGGGGAAGTTTTGGGGGGAGAAATATTCAGTAGCTTACTTTTAATACAGTGTAGTGTCCTAGTGTCAGCGAATGAAAATGTCATGGTACTTGAAAATTAGATTAAAGAAATTATCAACATAATCCAATTTGTTGAAAAAGAGACAAGGTGCAAAGATGTAAAGGCGTAATATCAGTCAAGGAGAAAATGGCACACAATGTGTGATAGGTACACAGGCTGCAATTGTCAGTGTATTTATTATTATTCTTATTATGGCAGATGAATATTCTTTCATCTGTTCAAACAAACATCTAAACTGTGCATCCACACTGTAAGAGTCAAATCATTGCAGTGATAGTAGCCAGGGGAAATAAGTGGGTCCTACCCACAAACCATCAAACAAAGCTCCTGCATCATCTCGAAATTAAGAAGTGTGTGTCACGACCCCAAGGGGCCGATGCTGCGCTCGTGTCTCTGCCACTGGTTATCTTATACCAAAGGTTCCCTCAATGACAATTTATTATTGCTCTCTCTGTCTCTCCTTCTTTCTCTCATCGCACTGTCTCTCTCTCTCTCTCTCTCTCTCTCTCTCTTTTCCTCCTTTACTGTCTTTCCCTATCTTTTGCAGTCGCCCTACAATTCTTCTTGTGAAAGTGCCAGTGAACTGTGGCTGCTGGGCCTAAAAATACTCGCCCCTTGACAATGTTCTGTGACGCGTCTTTCTGCCAGCTACCTGATCCATTTGAGCCTACTTTTCTGGCTCATCTTCGGCAGTCCCATTTCTTTCTCCTTGAGCTATGTCATACTAACCTGGCTGTGCCAAAACCTAATATGACACTTAGGACCCATGCTCCCCTCCTCAAAGTCACCACATTAGAGTCACAGTCAATATGGCTTTAATCTACAGGCTCTACAGAGGTGGATCAAACAAATATCTCTCCTAATGTGTGCCAAATTTTGTCCTTTTTTAAAATCTTTGCAGTCAGTGTCTTACTGGGATGTTACCGAAATATTAATGCCTTAAAAGTGGGTACTCAAATAGTCAGGAGGACCGAAGATGGAGACAATTTCCTCTTAAACAAATGTCAATGTCCTGTCTTGTTACGGTTTCAGGTTTCACGATACAAGTCATTTCCTGGATCGACAAATAGCATTGATTTGAGTTGCATTGAAGTCACCATTCAATTGCATTTCTTACAGAATGCAATCAGGCATCACTGGCACTATTGATTTAAAAGAAGTCCTAGTTTGGATGAAAAAAAAAAAAATCAGGCACTTGTGTCTAAATCCACTGAGTGCATGTTCTCTCCCCTGAAATGTCTCTTGCCTTGACAGAGGCTTTTTTGGATAAGATGTGTCAAGAACTCATTAGTGTAAAGTAATACAAAAATATACTGCTCCGTCTTATACATTTACACTACTGTCAGGTGCATGCATATCCATTACTCTATGCATGCATAGTGGATAGTGAAGCATGTAATGTCATTTTATACCTCAGTGAAGCCACTCTTCTTTTTAGCTTTCCAAATAGTCTTTTAAAAGAATTGGAGCATGCACACTTGCAGGATTTAGATAAGGTTCTTTTTTCTATATGGTGATGCATTTCTTAATCAGTACGGAGCTTATAAACATGCTTTCTTCATTAAAGAGCACCGTATACATGCATTAAATATTATTTACTACAAAGAAGCCTTTGCCATGTACATATATGATGTGTGTGACTGTGTGACTGTGTGTGACTGTGTGTGTGTGTGTGTGTGTAGTGAGGGGCTGGGGGTATGAGAGAAGCGATGGTGGTCTTCAGAGGGCTTCTTAATGAGCCAAGGTAATCAATGCCAAAGGAGATGGCTTTGATGGATGCCTTTGAGAAAACAATGTGTCGTGATGACCTCTGTCTCAAGAAACCACAAAGCAAAGACTCGAAAGAAGAAAACTGACCTTCAGCAGGTTGCTGCTGGCATGCGGTTGACCCTTTAAATCATTATTTGTGCACACAAGTGTTGATTTAAGCTCACCTTAGTGATAAGAAAGGGAGATTGGTGAAGATTTATCTTTTTGACTGCATTTACTGATAAACACCCCAGTGGTTTAGCCACACTGATTTCAATAGCAGAGCATACTGTAGGGCACAAAGGAATATCACAGGAGGAAATTCAACCATTTTCCGAGGACCCATATTTCTTAAGAGTAATTTCTTTTTCTTGATTAATCATTTGATATCTGTTAGACAAACACCATTAAGCAAGGCTTTGTGCATGGCAGAGTTTTTACTAACACCAGTGAGTTAAATGGGCCAGCCTGCACATATTTACATTTCATACTGCTCTCCTCTACAGACAGTACAATGCCTACAAACCCTTTGGATTTAAGTAAAAACAAGTCTTCTCACCGGTACAACCTTTCACCAAAAGTGTCTCTCCATTTTCCATCCATCCTGGACCCAGTCTTTCTGTAACTTGAGAGGGTAATTCTGAATGCCTGGATGCCTAGAAGTGAAATTTAGTTGTAATGTAGTTCTAACAATGGAAGTAATGCCCTCCTTTTTCCCCTTCGTCTTTCTTTCCTTTGAGAAAGGTAATATAGTAAAATAACGTCCTTTAGCATGTAAAAATGGTTTATTTTTGGACAGAATTAAATACTGTGCATGCAACAAAGATGCTCTGAGCTCAGACTGTCCTGTGCTGGGCTTGTGATCCGGCATACAGGATATTTTCCCAGTGGACCGACACACCTTGGGACCAACAACATATTGTAATTGTAATATACAGTCTGTACAACTCTATACCAGCCTTTACAATTGATCCTGTGTAATGTCTGATGTCCCTTGTATGGTGAATTTAAGATTGTATACTGTTATATTTAAATTTTAGTAAATGATTTGTCAGTTAAGAGCAAGTGAGTACTAATCCACTTGCAATGGTACATTTGTCAATGGCACCTACTACTCAGCTTTCTGGGGTAGTGCGGTGCGCATATTTAAGGGGACTGCAAGGACTGTGTACTGGTGGGTGGTGTTCAACCAACTGTGGGGAGCCGGTCTGGGCCAAACATGCTACAGCTATTTTTTTTTTCTTTGTTCCAATCCAGCCCTGACTGTCTTACTCTCTCTCATCATTGGTAATTATGGCAGATGTGTGGCCAACCTCCCTCTAAATCTGGCATTTCTGCCTTTATAATGATTTATGACAGAACCAGTTCATTTTTGGCAGTAAGGAGATGCCATTGCATTACAGCACTTGTCATGCCACCCATTTCACCATTTTGCAAGTTTAATGGATAGCTTACCACAAGTGCTTGGACTGCATGCTGTGCCTAAGCAATTATATGCATAATAACAATATATGCATAATAGGCAGAATTTGACAAGAAAAGTTTTCTGGAAAATAGAAATAGAAATATATATAATCATAGGACTTATTTTTATATAGCAAAGTGATTGAAACTGTGGATGTCTCTACAGGTGTTTGCTCCAAGGTGATACAGTTTTTTATTTAACTCACAATGAAATAACCATTACATACTGTGACCATCCAATACAACACATTAAAGATATAGACATTTGATTCAATTTTTGGTCCCTTCTAAAGCATGGTAAAGCACTCTCATTTACAGTACATAAGTGATAACTTCTCTATCTTGGACTTCTCTTTGGACTTTTGTTGGTAGCTGTACCAGGGGCAGTGGATTACAACGATAATGTCAAAAGGAAAAGCCACTGTTGTGCCTTAAGCTGTGGGATTTGTTGAAATGCAGTATGATTCCTCTTTTTCTCCTTGCTGGCAAGACCACAACCTCCAGAATTCTGCCCTTACAATTTTTGTTTAATTATTAATTATTAATTATTAATTATTATGGAATTTTGGTTTCAAGGTTGGAACATGTCTAAAGAAATAAACACAATGGAGCAATACTATCCAGGTGGAATATCAACCAAAATACAAATACCGGTAAAAAAAACACAAGAAAAGTCTGTCCTCAACCCTTTTGCCGGAGAAAAACACTGAGACATACATATGTACATATATATTTCTGAATTTTTAAAGAAGATTTTTTTAAAGATTTATTTCTCTACAGAGGAAGCATGTCATTTCAACTTTGATGGAGGTAGGTAATACACAGGTATTCTTCTCTGGTCCTTTTTACCATTTACATCAATCAATATGTATAGTATTCTATATATAAGATTTAGCATTTAGAGCTTTAATGATTTTTGGTATTACAGTTATAAATGTTATCACATCTGCTTCTGGTTTCTACACCCTTACACCATGCAGTGCTATTCCAGCCTCCCCACCTCTCTTCAGTCTTTCCATGTAGGCACCCTGGGTAGTTAAATAACACAAATGTCAGACTGACTAAATGGCTAAAGGCCAGGGTTGAAAACTGTTGCCAAGGGTTTAGCACATATCAAGTCAAATATCTTGACAATGTCCTTACTTACTGTAGCTCTTGATCATAAGGTAAGATCTCCACAGAGCATGAAAAATTTAAAATTGAATTATCTTGCACTGCAATTACAACGTCCTCACACTCAAGAAATTCTGTTAAATATTCTGCTAGTAAATGGCTACATTACTAAAAACCTGAAAAAAAATTACAGACCATTGTGACATTTTTCTCTCCTCAAAATACCCCATTACTGCGACAGTAATGGGCTACCAACACGTGAATATCTCTGCCTCTCCTTCTTCAGCTATTCAACATGTGCATGGTGCGTGTGTGCGCACCCACAAACATCTGTTATCCACATATTGCTCGCTTGTCTTCAGAACAATGTGTATCGAGGGTAATTGAAACGTCACTTAAAAGGGGAAATGTCATTAGATGGAAAATAGCAGAACAGGTATTCCCTGCTGAGTTGTACAAGAGGGATGTGTTTCTGTCTTTGTGGCTAAAAAGGCTTCATTGCATCATTTTTTCGAGCACAGAGTTAAATAATTATATGCGTTCAGTGTTTTATAACCTTTAAAACATTCTCATTTGTATAAACATTAAGCCTCTTTATTAGATGCTGTATCACTACATCAGTATGCTTGGCGACTAGAACTGTTGTGCTGAATCAAAAAACAAAGCCAGACTGATTTAGCTGGTGCCCACTAGCCTTCGGCCATTTTGTTCTGTATTGCTTTCAAACTAAATATTCTAATAGGGTGTTGGACTCTTTAACTAGCTTAATTAAGACACTAGCTATTTTTCTTTTTTGTTGTTGTTGTTTTCTTTGGGGTTTTTTTGTTTATTGTAATCAAAATTGAACTGAATGCACTAGCTAGCCAAAAAATATGTGGGGAGAGAGCGATTGTTTGGGACTTATAAAGAAGAAACAAACAAGATCAATTGGGTGCCTTAGGTCCTAGTCCTGTGGCAATTAGAGCTCTACATTTTGTGATTGTTCAGGAAATACACATTTGAGAAAGCCACTTACCACAGAATCGATGGAAATAGACGAGAAAGTGTGAATATCATGCATAATGTTAGACAGTCTATCAGTCATTTTATTTCTTTCTTTCAATAAATAACCACAAATTTACAATATTAACATGATATTGTTGGATTTGATTGTCATTCCTTGTCACGGAGACCCAAGATGTTATGAGAAAAGTTCCACGGGACGTCTGTCTTATTAAACTTACAGGAGATTGCATCAGATATAATATGGGAATACTTTTATTTGGGTTATCATTTCTTTGCTCTTTATAAGCCATATTTAAGAGAAATACTGACAATTCATTCATACTGTGTCACTGTGCTTTTTGTGTCTTGCCATTTAAGCGTGTAAGTGTACGAAAGTTTTAGGATATAAAAAAACAAATTGGCTGTAGCTCTCATGTATTGACTACCCACTGTGGTAATCCCTGTCCACCGTGTGACTTGTGACATTCAGAAATATCAATGTCCTGCTGCATTGTAGGCCTGAGTTATTTAGATATCCATCTTTATCTTTGACTGAGAAATTGCAACTAGTATTGATGAGAAATATCCCCTGATGAAATGTCATTTTGAGCCACAATCAAATTTAAAATTGCTTGAGTTGCTTGCTTCATAGTTGACTGGAACTTCTGGCAAACCCCCAGGAGTATCTATATAGTCAATCACTACCATAATTAACCCTCATTGGTGCTGATGCACTAAAAAGAAGACACAATAATGGGTTGGTTAAGTATCCAATTTACCAATAAGAAGCAAGTCCACCCTTTACTTTGGGCTCCCCATTGTGAATTATTCTGAATGACAATGTATTAATTAAATATTATATTACATTGTGTAGTAAATTAAGGTATGATACATGATGTGATATGATACATGATATATGAATGACTATGCTACATTTCAATGTAATTCAATCTGTCACAAATCCATGTTGTTGTGTGCTGTGAAGGTGCTTTCTTGATTGTGAAGAACCAAAAAATCCCACATGCCGATGACCATTGGCACTCGGGTTATTAACAATGTTTTGATCCGTAGGCCTTCATTAGGTAATATCTAGCAAATATATAAATCTGACACCAAAAGAATGCATGAATCCATGCAAATTAAGGTCAACAAGTTATTTAAATTCTAAACAATCCCGTTTGCAATTGAAGATATTTCCCTCTAGACCCAAGTGTTGGACGGATTGACCAACAGATGGACCAACCAACAATGCCATCCCTAGAGCCATCACAGAGTCAAAGTGTGGCTAATAAGCACTAAGTAACATGGATGCACAAATACTTAAACGAGAAAATGTTTATTTTTTGTAGCCTTCTTTACATTGCAAAACCTAAATATATTTTCTCTCTATAAACAATTAAAACAACTGTGAGGTTGCAGGTATTTAAAGGAATGTCTTTGAATTAGAATTAGGATACAGCAAGGGCTTTCTGAATTGCTTTCAATATGACTACATCATTTTGATCTCTAAATATCTTGAATAATCTTGAGGATATAAAGAACACATAAAAGCCAATGCTTCAGGATAATTAAGCCTGTGGTTTGACATCAACAGCAAGCAATAATGAAGAAAGCAACAAGAAAGCAATGGTCAAAGGGCATCAGTTCACTAACTGAAACTTTTGCTTAGTATTTCACCATTGGTCAAAATCCCCAAAATCTCATCTCTAGCAACCTAGAAAGCATAGGATAGGAAGACCTTATTTCTTCAAAGAGAGAAAGACTTCTGTGTGGAGTTGGTCATCCATTGTGTTCACCAATAAATAAAGTGACGCAAGCATTTGCAATGTGTATTTTAGTATGCCTTTTGATCTGAAGCAGAAATAAATTGCTCAGACTCTTGCACTTTTTGGTAAATTATTTTGGCACCCGATGTACTTGTATATTTGTCCTGAAACAATAATTATCTCTCTTCATTGTGGAAGTTTACTATTAATCAGTTATGTGACCTGGACTGTGTGGTATTTTGATTGTCATGTAATGCTGAGTGGGTTTTGGTTGGCTGGTCTGAGTCATCCATCCCTGCATGCAGCAAGCAGTCATCACTGCAAGTTTTTATCTCTGGATGTTGTTAGAGTATGATTCCTCACACATCAATGTATGATGCTGGCAATGCTTCAGTCCATGGCCCTGCTGTGTTATACAGTCAGTGTCACAGCAACATTAGGAGTTATACTGTATGTTTAAAGTTAAACTAAAGGTATACAGTCATGCGAGCTACTTTAAGAGGCTGTACTTAAATAAAAAAAATAAATAAATAAATGCTAACATATGTTAGTTTGGCATATAAGCATACCAATAGCACAAACTACAGCTTAGGATGATGAAAACATCATGTGTTTTATGGCAGATTCAGGCTTTGAGGGGAAAGGGTGAAAAAAAAATTAAATGCCCACCAGTCCTCCACAGAAAGTCCTGATGCATTTATCGTGAAACAATTCAAAACCCTTTCCTAGCATGTAGAGAAGCTTCAGTGCTGCATCATGTTTTTGTAGTGAGATGGAGAAGGAGGCGATGGAGATGATGTGTATGCTTTTTTAATAAACTTAAAAAATAAGGTATTAAAAATTAATGCGTGTTTTAAAAATCAGGCAAGAGAGCAGTCGCTAAAACCAAGAAACCAATCACATAAGGATGGAGCAGCTACACCAATATTTATTTATACAAATAAAATCAGGGTAAAAACAACAAGTAGAAGTCACTAAAAATGTTGATACCAAGGGGCTGCTAAAAAGAACCAAAAGGCTAAAACTAAGCGGAATTAAAACTAAAGGGGCAGAAGTCCACTAGAACGGTTCAAGGAGAGTCTTATCTGTGGGGAGGGAAGGAAGAGGCTGCAGCACGAGGCCCAGACGCCGGTGGGAGTGGCTCTGTCGGTCCGTGAGGAAACGTCGATCTGTCCACTGGTCGCTGGCATGGCCCGCCGGACCACCGCTGTCGTCCTCCTCTGGGCTTTGGCCTTGTCGCTGAGGAGGAGGAAGACAGCAGTCACTGCACTTTTCCACACACAACTATTATGTCCCCTCTCATCCAGGGCTGCTACTCACACGCCAGGGCAGAGTCACACTCCTCCCACTTCCACCATGAAGCCCTCTCTCGCTCGTCAGCGTCAGCGCTGTGGCTCTCCGTCCACCAGCAGCTTCTGGCGTCGCGTGTCTGCTCCAGCTGCCTGCCTGCCTGCCTGCCTGCCTCCTGCCTCTCTCTCTCTCTCTCTCTCTCTCTCCTTCTTCATCTTCTCCTTTTCCCGTCTTGCACTCAGTCCATTTAAAGTCCACCTAATCACACCCCAACAGGTGCAGGTCATTGCAGCCATGGTAGGATGTCACATCCAATTACAGGTTTTTTTCTAAATAAAAGCCCAACAACACAACCCCACAGTACTTAAAAACATGCAGCATGCAATAAAATGGATAAAACACAAAACTACACACTAAAATCCAAAACTCAAACTAAAAACACACTGCACGCTAAAAACTTAATACAAACCTTTTACCCGTGTGACATTTTCATACCTGGAGGGGCAACCTAGAGGGCACTTCATCACGTTTTCTCCAGAGGGGCGATACTCTAGAGGGCCCTTCGTCACATTTTCTTGTGCATTGGTCCAACCTCCTAAATCCTCCAGTGACTCTTCTTGCAGGTATTTGGTCACAGACCAAAGAACTGGGTTAATAAATATTTTGCCATGAATGAAAACTCAAACAATTGAATTAAAGTTATTACAATATACCCCATCCCAAAAATATTTGGACTCAGTGACAATCCATCTGGCTGTTGTCCAGAAATGTTTTATTTTCTTATTTTATTAACTCTCAAAACTGCTAATCACAGTCAACCACATAACGGCACTTGATGAGGGAAACTTAAGCGCAAAATTTTCGGCCAATCCATCCAATAGTTATTGAAGTGCTGGACAGATTGAGAAACTGACCTATGAACAGAATGACATTGTCATCCCTACAGCCATACTATTAACATGGTTAATAAACTGGTGGGGGGCAAATGCAGATGCTTCCATATACAGTCATGGACAAAAATATCGGCCCCCTGTCAAAAAATGTAATACAAAACATTTGCAATTGTTGTAATTGCAAATGTTTTGGTATTTCTTTTGTTTGCATTTGAACAACACAAAAAAAGAGAAGCAAAGTCCAACTGGAAAACATTTTACACAGAACTCAAAAATGGACTGGACAAAATTATTGGCACCCTGTCAAAATTGTGAGAAATAATTGAATTTCAAGCATGTGATGCACCTTTAATTTGTATGTAGACTCACCTGTGGTTTTGAAAGCCAAAACTGTGGAAAAATATGGACAATCTCAAGGCTACAAGTCCATTTCCAGAGATCTTAATGTTCCTGTGTCCACAGTGCGCAATGTCATCAAGAAGTTTGTAGCCCATGGCACTGTAGCTAACCTCCCTGGACGTGGACGGAAGAGAAAAATTGATGTCAGATTACAACAAAGGATTGTTTGAATGGTGGATAAAGAACCTCCAACCTCCAAACAAATTCAAGCTGACCTGCAGACACAGGGCACAACAGCGTCAGCTCGCACTATCCGTCGCCATTTACATGAAAAGGGACGCTATGGTAGGAGACCCAGGAGGACACCACTGCTTACAAAAAGGCATAAAAAAGCCAGACTGGAGTTTGCCAAAACTTATGTGACAAAGCCACAATCCTTCTGAGAGAATGTACTGTGGACAGATGAGACAAAAGTAGAGCTTTTTGGTAAAGCACATCATGGTACTGTTTACAGAAAACAAAATGAGGCCTTCAAAGAAAAGAACACGGTCCCTTCAGTCAAACATGGTGGAGGGTCAGAAGATGCTTTGGGGTTGCTTTGCTGCTTCTGGCACTGGATGCCTTGACTGTGTGAATGGCATTATGAAATCTGATTATTACCAAAGGATTTTGGAGCGCAACGTAGTGCCCAGTGTCAGAAAGCTGTGTCTTTCCCCCAGAGGTCATTGGTCTTCCAGCAGGACAATGACCCAAAACACACTTCAAAAAGCACTCAGAAAGGGTTACAAATAAAGCGCTGGAGAGTTCTGAAATGGCAGCACTGAGTCCAGATCTGAATCCCATAGAACACTTGTGGAGAGATCTTGAAACAGCAGTTGAGAGAAGGCATCCTTCAAATCTGAAAGACCTGGAGCAGTTTGCAAAAGAAGAGTGGTCCAAAATTCCAGTAGAGACATGTAAGAAACTCATTCATGGTTACAGGAAGCAATTGATTTTACTTATTTTTTCCAAAGAGTGTGCTACCAAATATTAAATTAAGGGTGCCAATAATTTTGTCCAGTCCATTTTTGAGTTCTGTGTGAAATTTTTTCCAGTTGAGTTGGACTTTGCTTCTCTTTTTTGTGTTGTTCAAATGTTCAAACAAAAGAAATAAACATGTGAATACCAAAACATTTGCAATTGCAACAATTTTTCTGGTAGAAGTATTGCATTTTCTGACAGAATAGCAAGGGTGCCGATATTTTTGTCAATGACTATATGGACAAACATTTTCCTGGCATTGTTTGGCTCCACCTATTACCTTGGAGGGAGGGTCGATGCAAATCAATAGAAAGTTATTTTGAGCAATCACCTTAATACTTAAATAAAACATTTCAAGATCTTTTCCAGGGAGACCATGCCTGCATCCACAGGGTAGGAGAGGTCACTGAGTGATCTGATGAATATGAAATTGTCAATCATATGCTATGGTATTCGCAGTTACCAGATTTCAACCCAATTGAACACCTGTGGGAAGTTTTGAATCGGCATATTAGAAACCTCTCAACCTCTCAATGCACAAAGGAAATCTGAGATATTGCAGCAATTGTACTATTTCTGTTGGCCTTAAACTGGACACACTGCATTATTATGCACATATATAATTTTAATATAATTTTGGTCAGTTATATAGATCTTATTTGTTTGTATTCTGTCTATTTTGCATTTAAAAAAGGTTGTTTTTATCATTGTCTGAGGATTGTCTTTAAGTCCTTTAAATAATGTAGTTGAATTAACATTGCTCTTGTGTTACCCTGTATAAATCACATTTGTCTGACAGTGATCAGCTTGATGCATGCTTGACTCTCCCAACATGTTCTATCAGAGGACATAAGTTAAACTGACGACACAGGCAGAGATAAATGTCTTGGTTTAAAATTACCATTCCAAGGTCATAGCAGTGGGACATTTCAATTAGGGTCCTTTCTGAGAGCAAGTTTAAGTGGAAGAGGGAGAAGTACTTAAGAGAAAAAAAATGACTGTTTAATGAAACTGTCATCCTTGATTGAAATTTAAAATGGAGGAGGGCAACCTGAAATTTCATAGTTGGGGGTGAATTTAAATGTTATCTGAACAGAACATATATCATAGTCCTGAAAAATAGATTATGAATGAAACTTTTATGTGCTGTGTTGATGATGTTAAGGTATTCACAAATGTTTGTGGGCAAAAAGTGAGTGTATTGTGTTCCGATGTTCCATTATCTGCAGAGGTTTGGTGTTCGTTTCCCAGCATAAATATAATGAATGTCAATGGCTTTCTATCTGAACAAGATGTTATGATTGTTTTCTTCCTTTCTCTAGTGTATCGTGTCTGTATGTGTTAGTGTACTGTGCTATTCTTCCAGTCAATTCTGTAACCAAAGCTGATGTCTTTGATGTGTTGACATTATTGCTGGATTTTCTGGAGTGTCACAGTTACAGTGCTTTGATATGACCTAGATGCAACCAACCAGCATCAAAAAGGAGAAGACCATTCATTGTTGAATATATTTCTAGGGATGAATCTGCCACATGGATAAACAGGAGTGGTGACTCCCATGGTTTATCCTGCCAGCATTAGTCTAACATTCCCAAGAATACTCTGCCACTCACTTCCAATGAAAAAAAAACTACAATATTGCATGTTTTCGCTAAAGTTCTTTGCATTGCATTTTTCATCTAGATGTATATGATAAATGCTGTTCAGAGTTCACATGCAGTTAAAACTGATAACATAATTGTTACATTTTTCACTTATTAAATCATGGCATTTAGTGCAATGGCTGTTTTGATCCCAAGCACAAACACAAAGTAAGAAACCATCATTGAAAATCAACCACCCCATTTATAGTACTAGCCTAAGAAATTAGACCTGTGGTCATATTCACACCTCAATTGGTGCTAATGGAATAAGACAGAGAGGTATCACGGCGAGTCAACTATGTGTGATTTCCAATAGAACTCATATTGGGTAAACCCATAAATGCATTTCTTTGATGTAAAAACAAAAACTATATGTGAATTTGCACATGCGTGATGTGATGTTACTGTTTTTAGATTGTAGTTTTTGTGTTCTGATGGCTTTCCATGATTATTGCAGACATGACCATGGTTTGGACAGGAATGGCTAAACCTGAACACTGTGATTAGAAGAAATACTATGAATCAGACGCAGTACTAAATATTTAATTTGAAATGGGATTTTCATGCAAATGGTCATTGTGCTCAATGTTAATTGTGAATTCCTAATTCAAAGTGTCTAAAACACCACTTACACATGAATGTCCTGGTCTTAGTTCTACAACAGTGAATAAATGTCAAAGGAAAAAACACATTTTTTATGACTTGTAATCTTTTTATCCATATGCCACAAGCAGCCCATGCCACTTATGTGAAGTGTTTGTGCATGCCAGGGGTTGTGGGATGCAGTCGATCTCCATTTAATTGTAGTGTACAGTCTGAAGCATGGCTGGTTGCACATTGCCTTACCAGCTGCACAGCTACAAGCAAATGATTTAAAGACTGCATGCTCTGCAGCTGCTACTTGCAGGATTATCTGAAAAAGGTAGCGAGGACATTAGTGCAGTGATAGTATCTGTGACTCTAGTATAAGGTTGTTAGATGTAGTTTCCACATGACAGAACAGAGCCTGTGTTACAAAGTTAGGGAGTGAAAATAAATCCGAAGCTCTTGGCCTCAGTATTTTATCTGGCTGAATGCATTGCGTGAGTTATTTAAACAGGATACATCAAACCATCTCCACCACATGCACATCGAAAATAACCTCTGAGCTTCACTTGACATGTGCTATACACAGAGGAAAACTCCCACAGCAGCTGTGTTTCTCTTGTGTGTAATTGACATAGCTTTGGAAGAAAAATAACAAAATAAAATAAAACACTTCTTGACTGATTTCATACTTAGAGTGAGTAAAAGATTTTACAATAAGTCATTGCAGGCATGTCCAGTTGTGTGAAAATAATCTGTAACATTGACACTTTGCTCCAAACTTTTCTGCAAGAAATGTGTGTGTGTGTGTGTGTGTGTGTAAATCTGCTCCCTTACATGGTTTATGGTGTCATGTAGCATTTTTCAAGAGAATCAGAATAATGTTTGTTTCCTCATTATGCTGACCCCCAAGCTATCCAGACCAACCAATAGGAGTTTCTACTTAGGATATAACCCTCAGGGTGGGTACCCTCACTGGCTTCTCAACCACAAAGTCTGTTGTGTTTGATGGAACACATGACCCAACCAGAGATGCCTCAACCAGAGAATGAACCTGGGTCTCTGCTATGGTGGGTGAAAACTTTACATCTGTTCCTCCCATGTAACATTCAAGGACCTTGAATGTACTGTACACCAGCACACCACGCTCATGTTTGTGTGGATATACTATTCCTGTGACAACTACTAGGACTTTGTGTGCGTGACAGCATCCAGAAATTGTGAATCACAAAAACATGTAGTGAATTTAAATATTTGCAATGCAGTTATTCACAATTATTCTCTGGTGTTTGATACTGATGTTAACAGCCATACTGCCATAAACGTTGTAAGGTTAGAGTTTGAGTTAAAAGTAACATTTAAGTTTTATTTTAATATAGAGTATATCTGATATGTGTTACACATCCAAATCTATTCACATATAGATGCACAATAAATGTGAAAAAGTAAACATGTGAAATATGCACCTTTTTCTATTCCAGAAAATCAAAAAGGCAGACAATTTCTCTTTACATCTACCTAGAACAACAGGGGCTTTTTTATTGCATTTGCTTGTTTATCTTCCCATAAAAAAACCTCAAATGACTATATACTGTATATGGTGCACTCTTGCAGGTTATTAGATACAGGTTTGTCCAATGGGACACTACAAAGTGCCAAGTGTCAATACTGCAGGTTAACACAACAATAGCTATAAGTATATTTAATTGGACATGTGCTGAGTCCTCAGGTTCAGCATGAGATCCTACATTAGAGTCACTGTGATTAACAAGGGGAGAGCTTGTACATGATCCAGGGAGGGAAATAGGATGAGGGTCTGGCAAGAGATGGGATCAACATTTGGTTGAGGGTCTGGGTGAAAATCAGTGTGAGAGTCAGAGTTACGATCCATATTAGCCAGGGTAAGAGCCTCTGATGGGCCTCAAATACTTCACGCTGCAGTGTGGCCCAGATAAATAGTGTGACAGGTCCATCAAGAGTGATGTAATGCTTTCCATGTTCCTCAGCAGTTTGTCCAAGAACCAATGATCGAGAGCTCTCACTTGCTGAATTAATACATGTAGTATCAACTGACCCACCCCCCCATTGTACATTGCTGCTACAACTTTTAAATCTGTAGATATTTATAACTTTAACTTCATACTTTAGATATTTATGACATGTTTACAGCTGGGAGTCACCAGTCTTAATTTCATTATGTGGAAATATAATGACAAATAAATATTCTTGATTCTTGATCATCATTCACAAGAAAATTAAAATTCTAATAATCATTTTTTATTTCAGAAAAATTATTCCAAATGCTCAAACAAGAATGCCGGGCCAGTATGTGGCAACATGTCCGCATCAACAAAAAGTCAAAATACCACAGCCTGAGCAAGCGTAGTTAGCTTATTTTCATACATAATTACTTATGTATTTATAGTCATTTGACAACTTGTAATTAGACCTTGCAGTGCTCACCAATTGTCAATCATTGTCACTTGCTTATTGCAGTAATTTTTGAAAATCTTCACTCTGGAAGGAGTTTTCAGAGTCTGTTTTCAGTGACCTTAAATGCTGTTTGAGTGTGGACAAATTGCCAAAATGCATAGAAAAAGCTAAGTTTTCAATAATACCTGTCTGAATGGGTTGAGGCTAAGATCAGTTTTATAAAAAATAATAATGTGGTGGAGGAATGGTAAAAAAAAGAAGCAGCTACTGGAAAACTTCAGGTGACAGCCACTTAATTTATTTAAGTTTGACTTAATCCTCCCACACATCATTAAGGTAAATAACACATTTCAACATGCTTCATGTTCAATATGGAAAACACTGTGCCATTGCCACAGGTTGTGATTACATTTGATAAATTCACACACAGAAAAACTCATGCATAGCAGTAATGGCACAAGCTATTGTTTCTTAGGCAAATGTACTGCAGTGAAAAAATCCATATAGTTTGAAATAAATAGTAAGTAAACAAGTCAACAGTAAATGGTTGTCTGCAACAAAAACGTTGGCAAACTAGCTAGCCTGGCTTGTCATTCATTTTCATACTATGACATGTCAAGATGTCTGCTGTTAAAAGTCCTATTGCACTACATTGCAATGGAAGTTTGCTCTGCACCCTTTTATAAATGTTCTGAAAACAAGCACATGGATAGAAGAGAAGCCCCACAGATGCAAAGATAATGTAGCACCTGCTTTGTGTTCACATTTGCTTTGCTTGTTATATATATTATTGATAACTCAACTTTTTAACACTTTTATCTACTTTTTTCATCATTTATCAATCACAAAAAATAAGTATTAATAATTCCCTCGCAAGATAATCAGCCCTAAGACTGGCTCATAATAGCTGCTTTGTACACATTCTTTTCCTTAAATTCCTCATGGTAACCCAAAGGGCTTTTCCATTTGCTCCTGACACCTTTTTAAAAATGGGATGCCTTTTCTGTCCCCAAGACAATGGTAATTGCAAAAAATTCCATTTATATACACAGGGCTTGCTCCAGAGCTGCCACACGAGTGCTTCAGAAAACAAATATCCACCACAGTCATGTTAACCAGCCAGAAGTCTCTGATGAGAGGTGGATAGGTCTCTTTCATCTGTGCCACAGTGTAAAAATTAGTCCATGGAGTGGTTATTAATTTCTATTCTGCATCCAGTGTCCTTGTTTGTTTGAGAAAGACAAAGACCGCCTGCGTACATGTCTCCAGCTTTCCTCGTCCTTCTGCTCCCCCTTTTTCATTCTACCCTCTTCAATATCACCCACCCCTCACTCTCCAGGCCCCCATCCAATCCTCATTGCTGAGATGTTGTGGTGTCTGTGACACCATCAGCCATGTGCGAAGGGTCATTAGCACAGCCATCATTAAATAAATGAAATCAATCCCAAAAACAGCTGGCTCCTGGGGAGGGAGGGAGATTTGGGAATATACCGGGAGGTTCAAGCAGAAAATATTGATGGGGTGGCTGTCGTGATGTGAGCGTGTGTGTGTTCATTCATATACATGTGTGTGAACGTGTGTCCAGGTGTGGCTGGTTGATGGCGAAAGGCCTCATATCATGAGCTTTAGATTGTTCTCGATCTTAGCCACAGTAATTATGATGTAAGTGGAACAACAGCGTGAGGTGTGTGTGTGGTAATTAACCCCAGGCAGCTGAGAAATGAGTCTAATGAGGAGAGTGGGACGTTGAATCTGTTCAATCAATCCTTTCTCTCTTTCTCTCTCCTCTGGAGCATTTAAATGTATCAGTGACCTTGTAATGGTTAACTGCGACACACATTTGAACCCATTTAGCACATCACCGTCCCTTCATTTATTTTTCTTCCTGTTTTTTTTTTTTTTTTTGCCGTATTGAAGGAGACTCAAGGAGTCTGGTGTGACTTTGTGTTTGAGTTTATCTCTTCTCTAATCCTGCGATGTCTGAAAAATTCATCAGTGTGGTCAATTGCTGGAGCTCGTCTCTATGTCAAATTAGTACAACAAACTAATGAAGCCTTGAAAATGTTGTTATATGATTAACATGAAAATGGAATATTAATTTAAGAACTAAATTTCAAAAGAGACGAGGGTAATAGAGTGAATCGTACATTAGAGGCCACTGAATGAATGTCATTACACCGATAGTATTACCATCTCAACTAAACAGCAATAAAAAATTGGTCACTTTTATTGCCCTGAATCAGTGACAATCTTCAACATAATTAACAAAAAGTTATATTAATTAAATTGTCATTTTATCCTATTAAAGTGGCCCGAGGAGTAACTGGAAATTACAGAACACAAAATGTCAATGTACTGTGAGCTTGCTGACAGTATGTAATTTTAATATGTGTAGAAATTTTAAGGGGAGTGTTAATTGTATTTAAAAAAATGAAACACTTGTGTATTGGGATTAGTTATGTAATTCAAACAACTTGCTGAATGTATTATGTAGTTGATTCTATATAAATTATTCCACAACATATACTTATTTATGGTTAGTTGCTCACGCAGTTTGGCCTTAACTGTCAGTTTTTATAAGAGATTACCAAGGAACCAAATTACCATCTCTGCAGCAAAAACATCAGAAAGATATGGTTCAGCTAGATAGCTATTACATTAGTAACAAAATTTGTGTTATCAGTTTTTTAACTAGATACTGTTAATGAGTAATACTGTTCTGGTGCTGATTTTACATGCGCACAAGTGCTCTTGGTTTTCGTTTTTATTCAAAATATCTTAGAGGCACAATTAAGCAAAAGTGTTGAAAATATTGATTGCAGTCACCTCTCTTTCAGGAGAGGAACAAGTGTAGTGGGGGTTCATTTAAAGTCCACTGGATGCACTGGGAAGGCTGTGGATGTTTCACCTATGATGCATGCCAGAAAAAGATTGGGAGGTTCAGGGTCAGATCAGGGTCTGGCTATGTCTCATATGGAGCAGAGGTCATGGGGGTGAGCCACATGATTCAACACCCTGTGGAGGGGACGGCACATTAATCAGTTTCGTAACATAATCTGTCACAAATGGGGGTGTATACTGAAGCCAAACTCATGACTAAAGGCGCTATTAGCAATGCCAATCAGAGCAGTGTTCGCTCACATAACCAGGCCAACCTGCCAAATTGCAAGGTTCGTTCACACAGAGAGAATGCATCAATATAATAGGAAATTCTGACTGGAAACCTGTTATTTTCAGGCGTGGTAATGCTGTGAGACACACTGTGACTGAATAGATTGAGTTGATGATGTAGAACATTAGATAGAACTACAGAGCAGTTCATAACTATTAGGACACTTTTGTTTTGGCTCTGTACTCCAGTACGTTTGATTTAAAATGAAACGATGACTATGAGGTTACAGTGCCAAATTTTAAAGTTACTGTTTCTTTGTAAAATCCAGTCCACTTCAGTAAAAAAGCTAACACACTGAAATACATGTCACTGTCCAAGTACTTGCAAAACTGAATTAACTTTTATGAAGCTCCAGCAATTAAGATAAGATTAAGATTGTTACTCAACACGAGAGTCAGTATGGATACGCCTTTACAAGGTTGTCTGTGAGGTTGTAGTCCATCAGGGCCAAAGTATGGATAATTTGGTTACTGAGGTTACCATCTGATTTGTTGTTCCATCCAGATGACAGACGGACAAGCGCATTG
The DNA here is from genome assembly GCA_023238725.1 of Scortum barcoo. Classification (NCBI taxonomy): domain Eukaryota; kingdom Metazoa; phylum Chordata; class Actinopteri; order Centrarchiformes; family Terapontidae; genus Scortum; species Scortum barcoo. The sequence continues at coordinate 11,693,396 of CM041531.1, forward strand.
ATTCTGAAAGAGTTTGTTGGCCGCACTATTTTAAAATGACTGATTTCCATTTATGTCTACCTTGCTGTCCCAGTGAATTAAGTTGTGTTGTGGATATTTTTTTTGTACCTTTATTGTGAACTTTTGCTCAGAAGATATTTATGTTTAATGCTAATTTGATTATCAACTTTTCAAAACACATCCTCCTGTGTTGTAACAGTTTTTAAAAGGGTTCAGGATAAAGACTAATGTTATTTTTAGGGACAGCATGATGGATGTAATTTATGGACAGATTATGTTTTAAGTTGCATAATGTTGTTTCTAAAATTATGATCTGTCACTCGCCAATATTATTTAATTTGAATATGATTATTACATGATGACCTTTTCTACACTGAATGAAACTTTAGCTTGCCAAAAAAGAGTATTTCAAGCATTGTGTGAGATTTAGGAGTAAACAAAAGTGTGTTATCCCTGTAGGTAGGATGAGGGGATTGGCAGATCTTTCGTTGGGACAGATGACCGTTACAAAAACGTTTCTGATACAGTACCCGGACCTGAAGTGGTGACAGGCATAAACAAGTGCAAACGTAATCCTCAAAAGAAGTATGGAAGCAGATGCAGATGCCTTTGTGAAAACACCTGTGTCTCATCAGAGGTAGTCAGTTCCATTTTGTTTTAGGCAGATGTTATTTGCATGCAGGTGCCAGGAGCCAACAATGCCATTTGCACCCGCGATGGAATAGCCAATGTGGCTATTTATACCCAGATGTATATAACATGGGCAGATGCTCTCACCACCCCGAGTGTCCATAGCCAACAATGCTATTAGTAACCAAGGTGAAATAGCCAATGTGGCTATTTACGTCAAGGTGTATATAGCATGACAGAGAGAACCACCCAGATCCCCATAGCCATCAATGCTGTTTGCACCTGGACACACATTAGATACTTAAGGCTTAAGGGTTTGGGGGGTTGATGGGGCCGGGTGTATAGATACTCACTTTGTTGCATCAAGTTATTTCAATAATTACATTTGTTCAAACAACTGTAAATAAGCATGTGTCATTATTCTGCTATTGCAGCTGACTAGCAACAATTGTTAAATAAAAGTCCATGCATTTTTCTCAGTCAGCTGCAGTATGTAAAGAACATCAGAAGCAGTGATTAACATTTTAATTAGTAATTATTTATCATCTAATACTATGTGATAACCACCTGAGGATGCATCTTTAACTCATCAGATCACGCATGCCTAACACTTTTAGCCAAAAAAGAGCAAACCAAAGATAGTTTATGATCTCCAGCTCCGTATCGGTGTGCCCCTTGTTCCCAACAGGCATCAAACAAGTCTGGCAAAATCTACGTTTGGTGTGCTAAAGAGTGTGTCACTCACCTTTGGGAAGAATATCTTAACTGCTGGTAATACAACAGCATCATACCGACTCGTCCACAGGCACGCTAGCATTGATCTGAGAGGTTTGGGTCTGTTTGGGAGGGATTGATACATGGCCTGCATAGAATTTAGAGCTGTGCAACTCAGAATCAAGCAAGAGTTAGATAGTATTGATATGTCTTTCTGCAAACATCGGCGACATACTGTGCTTCTTCTTCCCACTGGTGCTGAGTTTGTGCTTGCAATTATTGTGGGTGTGGATGAGCAGCGTGTATAAAGCCAGGAAATGTTTCTCAGCAAGGAAGGATGCATGGTCTCAACTGAATTACTGTCACAGCATTTGACATTTGAAAAAAAAAGTGTTTTCATATAGCGATAAAGCATTATTGTGCAGATTTAGTTTTGTATTGATTTCTGCCAAAATATCTCATGTTTTATCGTTTGTGATGTTATTGGGAGTCAAATCAACCAAATCAGTTGTAGAGTTTCCTGTTGGGTATTATGCCAAGGCAAGTCCTGTAACATCAAACTTTTTGTGAGTTTTAAATACATTGTTATTTATGTATTTTTACATCAAATAATGTTACAGTTTTATAAAGCATCCACTAATAAGTGAAGACTGACCCCAGTCCCTGATCTGTGTCCTGCAGTCTTCCTGCATTTTTTAATGAAAATATTCTAGGACACTTTTCTTACCACAAAAATTAAAACATTTTTCATATGTCATCATACCAAGACCTGGGGATTCCAGGAAGTACAGAAGAAAGTAGGAGGCTATTTTTAGAGCCTTATCCTTTTTTTTATTTTACTTCATTCTGATCCTGCCTCTCATTCAGAGCCTGTATCTGTTTCTGCTTTCTGTTCCCCCTTCACCAGTTTCCATTTCACTACCTGACCTGGAACCTGTATCTTGGTCTGAGGTTGTCTTTTCTGTCCCTTAGCCAAAGGCTATCTTTCAGTCAATGTCTGTTCTTGAGCTTTTATTTGTCTCACAGATAGAGCAAGTGTCTGTTCCTCTCAGAACCTGGCCCATGTCAATTTATCTTCATTCTCAGCCTGAACCCTGCATCGAACCCCACCCCCACCCCTCCAAGTCTAGTCTCCCAGCATCCAGCCTCCTCAGAGTCTAATGGCCCTGTTCTCGGGCTGCTCCTTGATCTTGGGTAGGCTGTGTGGTTGGATTCATTGACTTTTTGTGGTCCTGTCTGTTTCCCCGAAGCCATCATCATAAGTGTTTCCGCCCCACTTTCCAGCATCTGGACCGCACTCCTGAGCAGTCTCTCCTGTCCCCTGGCTGCCTTCCCGAGCTGTACCACCACTGTTCCCACTGCCCGAGTAGAGTTCAGCCCTGCCAGCTACCAGTGCCCAGGCAGACCCCCTGAGCAGTTCAGCCTGTCTCTCCAGTCCAGTGATCATCCTCCTGGCAACTGTCATCCCATCCCTGCTCCCTGTTACCACATCTGGCAGTGGTTTTGGTTGTCAACCTGGGACCTGCTTCTCTCCAACCCTAACCACTACTCCACAGTGCACAGATGGGGGCAGTTGTCTTATTTTTCTTCAATATGTAACCACTGTTATGGCTACTGGCAGAAATCCCAGCTCAACATTATGACTAAAATCAGTTTCACTGACCTTTGGAGCAATAGCCTATTTGTCAAACATCAGTCATATTCAGTCAAATCAATTTGTCACTGTTTTTTGTTGTTTTTTTTTAGATATCACAAAAAAAAAAAGCATTGTCATTGTCAGACTTTTCTTCAAGAAGCACATGTTTTAGGTAAGAGTCCTCTCAGTAAATCATCAATGGCCTAAAGATTTTAGTTGCTAAGACACTGAGAGCAAACATAATCAGAATCTGCAATGTAAATTTGAATTGCTGAGAACACATTGTATAATTGATATTCAAAGTAGAATAGTTATAAAATAAAATAATGTTTTTACAGTGTTTTTAAAATGTATAATCTAAAAGCAAGATAGCTTGTTACATTTACAAGCATGTTACATTAAGTTACCTTACCACCATTAATAATTTCTATACCTGTAATAACTGATGTTTTTGGTCACAAGGACAGTTTATATGAGAGACTTGTTAGCAACGAGTTGTCTATTTAACCATGAGGTAAACATTGTATTTCATTTGGTGTATTTTTTTTGCCAACTCATGGAAAGCTCCAGTATTCATTATCCTTTCAGTTCTGTCGCTTTAGAGAAATTGACTATTTTAACCAGCTAGTTATCTATTTTGTTTTTCTGCTGTTTGGTTATGAGCAGGTAGCAGACAGTGTGTTTTTAGAGATTTTTCTCTTTACATAGAGATATAAAGAGAAGGTATGTGAAAAAATCAAACAGTAAAATTGTAGTCCAGAATACAGACACAATAATCTGAGTTATGCTTTAAAGCTCCATAAAGCTGAGGGGAACGTCATAATCTGGTGTTAATTACTTTTGGGTTTGTCACTATGAATTGCTCCTTTCACAAACAAGTAATTACACTGACAGTATTGACAGAAAATGACAGATTATAGCCACTTTAAAAATTATGTTTTATAAATCTGTTGAGCAGCCCCTTTTTATGCTGTAAAGGTACAGAGAGCGGAGAAAGTAGAGCAGAGAATGTCTTCAAGAATGTATAAATGCAAATGGGTTTTTCCCCAAACGCAAACGGGAAAAACAAACCTTTTAATATCACAAGCTTTTACAACAGGTCTTTGATATATTAATTACGTAAGGAGGTGGGCTTTGCATTGGCAAATGACACCAGCAATTCCCCCCTTAGGGTGGAGCTGACAGATGAAGGAGCGATTACGATGGAAAAATCGCCATTCTCTGTTGCTGAGGATCATTGCCGGTGACAGGCAGGGTTGTTCCACACTCACACAACTTGAAACAGTTGCCACAGGCTATATACACCTCATCAGTCTTCACCTGTCCAAATCAGTTTCAGCGTCAAACTAGTTAAGATCAGGCATCTTGCCAAATGTTCCACTGCAAAGAAGGAAATTTTGTCTTGGCATTTGGACTTAGACTTAGACTTAGACTTAGAAGACTTTATTGATCCCTTTGGGATGACTCCCTCAGGGAAATTTACGTTTCCAGCAGCATACAGGTATAGAAGCACACAGTTGAAAAATAAAACAGTAAGTACTTAAAATACAAAATATAAAGAATGGGAATAAAATACTATAAGTAAATAGAAAGAGCTGAGTATGGCGTCGTGTGAAATAAGTTATGGCTTTGTATAGTATAAGTATAAGTTAAGTGTTATAAATTAAAATTATTGCACATTATTGCATATGATGGGGTTATTGCACTAGGGGAAAAAGTGTCCAATGTATGTAAGTGTTGTACAAGTAAATGTACAATGGCTACCACCCCTACTCTATGTCCTCCTCCCCCCTTGTGAGGAGTTGTAGAGTGTGATGGCATGATGGACAAAGGAGTTCTTGAGCCTGTTGGTCCTGCACTTGGGAAGGAGCAGTCTTTCACTGAACAAGCTCCTCTGGTTGCTGATGACGGTGTGCAGAGGGTGGCTGGCATTGTCCATAATATCCAGGAGTTTGTCCAGAGTCCTCGACTCTGCCACCTGTCACCAGTCACCAGAGAGTCCAGCTTTCGTGCCGACCACAGAGCCGGCCCGCCTGATCAGTTTATCCAGTCTGGATGTGTCCTTTTTTGGATATGCTGCCCCCCCAGCATACCACCAGACTGTTTAGGATGATGTGAGAATTTCAGTGCTGAATGTTTTAGTTTGGGTAAAGAGGTATTTAAGGTGGCATTTGGTGTTTGTTTTTGCCCATAAGCCCCAGTACGTTCACCAATACTCTCTCGTATCAACCAGACTTAAAAAGTGTAAAGGCTATTATTGTTATTTTGGAAAACTACTTTGGAATTATATTTAATTAAAAAGACACTAATGGGTCTATTTACTGCCATTGTAAAATTTTTCTGCAACAAAACCACTTGTAAGAAAGCACCAGGGTGCTGTTTGAGACTCACATTAGTCATGCCATTCCCGAGAGTCACTGACTATAAAAAAAAAAAACACTTCTTTCTACAAGCTACTCCGATTATGTTCAAGTGTCTGTGTAAAGACTTTTTAAAGCTGTAACCCTTATTCAGCTTGGTCTGACAGGTGGAAGAGTGTAGCTCATTAGCAGAGAAGTGGCTTATCTGAAGTGACACCCAAAACGGCCTATTTACAAAAGGTGACAACATCAAAATTGGGAGGGGAACCACTTAAATTACAGGATATTAGAATGACTGCTCTGGTGGAGAAAAGTCACAGGTTCTTTATAGACACCAGGCAAATTTAATAAACTGAGAGGACTTTTGGGGGGAAACAGTGGGGTACATCAGGTTTGCCTCTTTTTTTCACCACAACGCCACAAAAGGGGTATGCATGCTCGCTACGTATAGCTCAAGCGAAAGTGTGTGTCCTTTTTAAGGTTGACAGTTTGACTTTTATATGATCAGGAAAAGGGTCAGGACACCTTTGGAGTGCAGAAGGAATCAAATAACTGTCTTAGTGGGATTAGCTTTAAAACACCGAAAAAAGAAAAAAAGATTTGTTCCACTTTGTGTGTTGAAAGAGTGGCCTTTAGGCAAGACTGGTCCATGTAAACACAAAGGCGTTAAGGAATATGAATGAACAAATGAATTACTAAATGAATAACCACACGATATATATACAACATGACATTACAGCTCTTTGTAGACCTTGCGATTCACTGAATACAGTACAAGCGGTCCTGCAGAATTATTTTTTAAAGCAGATACAGTTACGTTTTCATTCAGTGTCTCACCAAAACACACTGTGTATTATTTAGGCTGAACAGATGTTCCGAATGCACTTCTGTCTTCATGAAAGATTAGCAGAGACGATCATGTGAATATTTTAAAACTTGCAATGTTAGATCCATGTTCACATGGCTTATCGGTTTTCTTCCTCTACTCTGCCTTTTGGCATATTGCTGCACGGAGTTACCGTCACAAGCTTTAAATCAGAAGAACAGCATGAAACTAAGGCTTGTCTTTCACTCGTCTGCGTTTCGTTTCACCTTTCTGTCATCTTCTTTCTTGTGTTTAATGGCTTGAATGCACAATATATTTGCATAACCGCTCTCTTTGGTCAATAGAAATGGCTATTGCTACATTTACATGCTCGTTCTTGTTCATGTGCATCCTTGTGCAACTGAGATAAAATGCTGCTAAAGAGCAACACAATTGGTGAAAAACCATATATAGCGAATCTGAGAGTCTTTGGACTATACATCAATATGACAGAAATTCATTCTAAAAAATGTAGTGTGGAAGTGCATATTAGTGAGGTTCAAGTCCATTTCTTTGGACGTGGTTTCCTGACATTCAAAACTGAGTCCAGAAAAAAGAAAAGAAAAAACAAACAAAAAAAGAGCTACCAGTGTCACAGTAAGGTTTTTCTAGTTGTTTTTTCCAGTTGCCAGACAGGAGGGAAATAGTATTTTAATATTACCCCAACTGAAATTCAATATATTACAACTACCAGGACTTTTCATTTAAAGTATTTGTCAGTGAATTAATAAATTCTTCTTATAATTGTGTGTTTCATGAACCCATGCCTGTTTATATTTTTAGCGGGATATATGAGGCAAAATAAAGGATTAACACTAATGTTCAAACAAAAATCATCCCAGACGGCCACTAAGTACAACAGTACCATAATTAGATTTACCACATTTTGCATCTCAAAGCATCCCTGAGCAGTTTCATTTCAATGTTTTTAGAGCAGCTAGGGGAGGATTAAATGCACTTCTGTCTTCTAATTCATTCTAAACAGCTGCCACTTTTCCTCAATATTTGATCTTTAGCTGATCATTTAACCTTGATTACAGCCAAGCAATGGTGAAAATGTGTCTCGATAATTTCAGCAAAAAAAAAAGAAAAAAAGAAAAAAACTGTCTTTGTGGGAGTGCTCAGCCTGTGTGAGCTGAGGCTTAGCTTCTGCTTTTTCATGACTGTTTTACTGGAATGGGTCTGATGAGATTTCTTCACTTCACACTTTCTGTGGATTCTGTCAATGAGCGCAGAACAAACAGGCCCTGTGCAAAAACATATTACCTTCATGCTGCATTAAGATCATTAAAAGATACTGACGCAGTATGTTTGTGGGCAGTGACTTAATCTCCAGTACCCAATTTGCAGCAGAACATTTACACCCAATCAACAGGGAAGAAAAAAAATTGGGATTTTGTATTTCACTTGATCTTGAGTCTTGTGAGAGTGTAGAATCCGGGTGTTTTAAAAGAATCTTAAAAAAAAAAAAAAAAAAAATTGACCTGAACAACATCAGGACTACTGTTCCCTCTAAGATGAGGATTTATTAGACACACTGAGTACCAGGTGGCCCTTCATTTCCTCAGCCAACACACACACACATACACATTTCCTTCAGAACATCCTGAACTCTTTGAGGAATGATTTCAACAAAGTGCTCGTCCATGATGACTTCATAGCTCTTTGGCGGCCCCTTCACAGGCAGAGATAGATGCTGGGAAAGATTTACAGGATGATTCAACAATTGTTGAAAAGCCAGATGGAGAAAGAGGGGGCACTGTTCTATTAACGAAAGTGGATTAGAGGAAGTGCGAGAATATCAAACTACCTATGAACAATACATCTTTATGAGAGGCTTGTTAGAGATGCCACAAATCAAGTCACAAACATCCATAATTTACATTGGGAGTACGTGTTGCACATCAGGAAACTCCAACCCAGTCAACTTTGGTTTCTTTCAGTACGCTGACAATGTTTCCCTCAGAGAGACCGTGACCACACTTTTAACCGAATAGTTTGAGTTGCCTAAACTAAATCGGTGCTTAACCATAGAGGCTGTAGATCAGAAAAACACTTTAAGGAGTTATTTTCACTCCTTAAGTGTGTCTGAAAAGGAAAACACTACCAAGTGGCTTATTTTGTTGTACAGATATGAGGAGTTGTTGAACGTTACCTGACTCAGGTTGAACATTGTTGCCACAGAATTACGGTTTAGCCTCCGCACTGTACACAGAATAAATAGAATAAACATTTATAGACTATCGTGGTGGGTGTCACCTCCATGTCTAAACTAACGACAACATTTTGACAACCAGTGAAAAGTTTGAAACCAAGTCAAAGCTCGAATATGACAGTTTATGAATAAACAGATTACAAGGGTTGCAAATATTTCCAATAGCCAAATAGAAAGAGAAAGAACATGTATCCTCAGACAGGAAAATGCAATTCACTGCTCAGCTTATCACATTAGTTTTGGCTGTGATTGAATTAAATACAGATTGAAAGACAGACAACTTTGGCGACACCAAAAGATCACCCATTTTTAGTCACCCTTGTACTTAAATGATGTACTTTTGTTATTTATAATTATGAGTTATGGCTGACGTTCTCTCACTCCTAACATTCATTTTGCTCCATTCGCCTAAAGACACAATAATGCAAATACAAAGTTTTTTTGTTCTCACATTTGATTTTGTCCTTTGAGCTTGTGCAATAACTTTTCATAGCTCATGCGAGCCCACAGGGGTGGCCCAAAACACTAGTGGCTTATACCATCAGCACCACACAAAAGCAGCACGTCTGCACACTTCAAAAGATTTCAAGGCTGCGCACTTCAGATCATTGTTTATCTTCTGTCGTATTTGTGATATTTAGTCACCATGAGTAATGTGTGAGTCAGTCTCTTTGAACCTGATCTTCATGACCCACTTTAAGAGCCAAAATCAGCCTCTGTTGATATCCCTTTAGGTTTATGTTATGCTGTTTCTACAACAAGATAAAATAAAAAGCAGTGTGTAGATACAATGCTCTTTACCCATCATTATGTCTACCTCTTCTGAATAATTTTTACCACTCCTAAATAATTCTATTAGTGTGGTGCTAGAGTTAAATACTGGAGTAATGCACTTTTTAATTAAAGGAGACATATGTAAAGAGTGTCTAATCTTTTTTTTAAATAAATATAATTTAAATAAATGTATATGCATGACATGAAAGCAAGAGTATCCATCTAATACTGTCAAAATAAATGCAAGAAATGATCCCCAAATCCAAAACACTGATGTTTAAAAGACATGTTGATACTTACTTTTGATAGTTGTTTGCTTCTTTATGCATCTCGTGAGAATGAAGTCTCACACACAGACAGGCACACACATATTGATTTTAAAGATCTCGCATCAGCTTACACTTGGCAGACGTAATAAGACATTTGAAAATGCAATAGCATGCAATACCCATGCAATAAATACTACACTGCTTTATTATTATTTTTTTCTTGTTGAGAACGTGTCAAAGAGGTGTCAATTCAAATTCTTAGTAGGTGGTGCTCTATTGCAAGATCTGAGTCAAAATGACTGCAAAAATACAGAAACATTGATAAAAAAGTATGTGAGTGCAAATACTAAAGACCAAAAGTCTGCACTCGCAAAAACTGGATAAAGTTAACAATTTGTTTTGGGCTTATATTTGTCATAAATGCGAACATGTCAATCCTGGGAAACATTAGATCACTAACAAATGAAAATATTTAAATAATAAATAAACAAATAAATACATAAAATACCCTCATAATTGTGAATCAAAGGAGGAAAAAAATGTGACAAATTAACAGTCTATAAGCTCAAAAATATCCTATCTGTTCATTAAAAGCTAATTTACTCCTCAAAAGAAAATGAGCTGGGTCATTTACGGTCTGCCCAATGATTCAGTAGCAAAGAAGAGAAGACAGAGCATTCAACTCTATGAGAGGAAGTCTATTTTAAATGTCTTAACTAAGAGAAAAATACACCCTTGGAATTACTTTACGCTTTAAGATATCATGTATTTGTTCAGAAGATTCTAGGTGTATTTGATGATGAATGTAGTAATCAGCAATTTCCATGCACTCACTTTAACTCAACCTTCCTCATGTAAATGGTGAAATCACCAGACAAGTGATATTTACTAAGATGTAAAAATCCCTTAACTAAATTGGATCTCATCGGTTTCATATCATACTGACAAGTTTTTTATCGTACATCCATTACACTGGGGTTGATATGAACATCTCTTTAATGCATGTAGGAAAACTCATTGGCTTGTCACAGCCTTGACCTGCCTGTAAGAATCATGTGCTAATGATCTGCTACCAGAGCCCAAGGCCACAGCCAGACAGCCAGCTCTTCAGGTTCAACTGCCTAAAGTATTGGTTGAAAAGATTCTGGCAGTGATGCAGATCTTTTTTACACCATAATTATATATTTTTTTTACACCTGTCATGCACAAGAGTAAAACGTCAGGCATTTATGACATCCATGTTGGCTGTAGTACTTCCATGCATAACATTTGCATGCTATTTTCTCAGTAAATTTAATATACAATAATACAATAATACAATAATATACAACAACAAACAAACAGGCTAGCAGCAGAGTTGCAAATGAATATTTTGTACAAAATTATACAACATGAGCATCATGAAGTGCTTGCTCTGTGATTCAGTTGGATTTGGACCAAAACCTCCTGTTTTAGAGTTTTCTATCATCACACACTATTGATGCTGCAATGAGTTTCTTCTTCAAAAAAAAAGGGGTGGGAGGGGGGCTTTAAAGGAACACGATTCTTTTTTTTTTTTTAGTCAATTATCAAGTTTTTCAGTATGACATGCACACATGCACATATATTGCTTGATCCCTCACTCTGACCCCAAAACATATTCATCGGCGGTGTAAATGCTGCAGTCAGCCAAACACCAAACTAAGTAGTTGGATATACCATGGATGCAGTAGGTTTTAATTAGCCTGGCATTAAGAAATTTAATTTATTTAATTTCATTCCTTCCTCAATTTCCTGCAGAGCAAATCAAGCCGCAGCATCCATTCTAAGGAAAAGTTTTAGTGCGTGTGGAAGTCAAGCTCATCTTATAGGCTAGGCTATGAAAACTTAGCTAAGCAAGCTTTAATTTCCTGCAGGCACTGTGGATGTAGCACAGACTGGCTATGCAATGTTTACTTGCAAATGCAAGCTGTCAGAAGCTTGATGCATAATTCATACTAGACAATGGTATCATTGCTTAACGACATCATCGTGTATAAACTTTTATGTATTAACTGTTTTAAAAAAATCCCCCAAGTGGCTTATATGAGTGATTTAAGAAAAATCTCGCATACTACGAACTATATTCATGGATGTTTCAGATCTGTCGTGCAAGTCGCGCATAGTCTGTCTTCTTCACAGAGGGAAAATGATTCATATGACAAATTGTAATTATTTGAATTTATATATTTCTGAACAGCTACTTACACAATTCAGTAGTTGTTAGGAAAATACTCTCACTCTGACAGCTGCCTTAGGCTCTTTATGCAGATCTCAGTCCAAGATGATCCTCTGTTGCAGCTGACAGTGTATCGTCTCCAACTGTAGACCATAGCCTAATATTTTGTTGTTAAAAATTTGTCTGTAGTTTTCATGTGCCTTTGCCATGATATAATCACGATATAACTTTTGATACTGTCAGTATGGTCACTCTTTATTCCTGTTACAGAACAGTTCTGCTCTGATGACATGTCATTAGCACCTGTGTTGTTAATATTTTCTAATTGTTTCAGGTCCCCTGATATGACTTCTGACACTGCTAAAGTAGTAGTTATTGATTTGCCTGTTGATTTCTGACAGCATGACTTGGAGCTCTGCAATGTGAAATTCTTCTTTTTACTTTTATTTGTCATTTTTGTGAATGAAACTTCAAACAGAAACAGAAAAAGCTGCCTAACATGAAAGTTTCAGGGGTGTCAATTCTGGTAACGCTCAAAGTTCACAATCACGTTCACCTACACTTCGGCTGACAACATTTATCGGGCAGACAGGGACGACTTAGGTTTGCGTAGTTAAGAGTTTAAGGATAAGAATACAAAAATTTTCTTGCGTGAGGCTCATTGTCGTCAACCGTGTTGGTTTTGAAAGCATCAATTCAACATCCAACACACACAGCATAACATACAGCATATTTTTCTTTAGAAGTAGAAATGTTGTTTTCGGTGGCTGTTTTTCTTTTCTTTTTCTTTTGTTCTGCATTGCTACAGAAGAATGAGTTCAGAGGAAACACGTTATTGTTTCGTATATGTGTATGTTACTGTCATATAAAACACCCATATGTTACCGTTTGTGTCTATGTATGGGCAGTAGTAATGCTGGGTTCTAACAGGGAGGATAAAAAAAAGACAAAGAAACACCTGTTAAATAGAGAGGACTGGGAAGGCAGAGAGGAATAAACATTACGCCCATTCATCGCCACACTGCCTTCTCACTGAGAGTTTACATTTTGCTCAGCCATGCACCCATCCACCATGAAATGAAATTTTAGCTTTTCCCGTCCTGGAACATAGATTTTATTGTTCTCAGTGCCAGGATGCTTTAGAGAAGAAAGATGGAAAGTTGCCACTTCATTCCTGTTATGAACAGAATTTTAAAGCAGTTTTGAAAATGCATAAAAACTCATTGTTCACCCAGGTATTATAGAAATACTCAGGGCTCTTACTTTCAAACAAGAAGAGCAGTCTACTTATTTTAATAAGTGTTGCTTATGCTGGCTGAAATTACCTCTAACACTGGCAGGTTTTATCGGTTTGAACTCCCAAGCTTTATCTCTCTGACTTTTCTGTGTTTCTGGCCGACTGCTATTAAAACCAGAATCCAGAAATGGACTTGAATACTCACTTGGTGTCTACATATATGATAAAATGCTTTCACAGTGCTGTATAATGATGCAAATAGACTTACAGCTAAGCCACAATTGAAGGATTGCTGTTTGAGGGAGAGGATTTAGTGATATTTAGCAGATATTTATTACATTTGTAGAGAGCTGAGACAAGACACCAAATAATGCAAGAACCCACATGATTAAGACAAGAATCAAAAGATAGTTGATTGCGTCTATGCCCAGTTGTGCATCTGCCTGTATCAATAAGACACAAATTACTAAGAAGAAAGATTTTTTTTTTAGATGACATTAGGAGAAAGGGATGTTTGTCAATTGAGACAGAAACGCGCCACAAAACTCCTCGGGTTGAAGCACAACTGAAATTCAATCAGACTACCTCAGAACAGGCTGGTTTTTGAGGACTGTTCCAGGCCTTTCAAGATAAGCTGGTGACTCATGAAGGCCACACTTTGAAGCAGTTTGGCCCACAGGCTTTCATCTTCACCTGACTAGTGATTTATCATTGCCTCACAGACCAGAAAACAGTACCCCTCCCTCAAGGTAACAAAGAAAACACACATAGAAACTTGCCACTATAGGTTATATATATATGTGTGTGTGTGTGTATATATATATATATATATATATATATATATATATATATATATATATATATATATGTATAGTGCTTAGGGGAGGGGAGAGTAGTCAAAAATTTTTGGGCCTGATTCTGTCCTCTAGTTTTCTATTTTATTTCAGCTTTTCTTTACAAAGTTGTTTCTCCCAAACTTCCCGTTAAGTTGGCCCATCAGGGTGTATCCAGGCACTTGTTGCATTAATTACCTTTAAAGACTGTGACAAAGCCATAGACCATATATAAATCTCCATCTCCATTTCTTCCAACTGTACAAAAGTGATGCCAAAATATCATATCAACATCAACATATTCCTCTTGCCTCACAAAACTATAAAAATCAGCGCTGTAGTTGCCTGCTCAAGCATGACATCTGCTCAATGCAAAGCTGCTCTCAGTGATCAAAAGGGCTTGCGTGAGGTGGTTTCATAATAAACTACACTGGTCATGTTGTTAGCCATTGCCTAACAAGAAAACAGAACATTTATGAGATTATATATATACAGACCATAAATAGTTGACAGAGAAGAAGAAGGAGAAGACAATATTTTAATATGGTGCGTCTGTAAAGAAAAAAATGGAGGTTTTACAACTGATAAAAAAGGAAATTTGTACATATTTGACTTGGGTTGACCTAAACATATGGACATGTACTTTGACAAGTGTAGACAGGATGGGAACTGAAAAGATGAAGAACATGTGTAATGCAGTGTCTACAGTAAGTCAGATCTGCCTCATACATGGTGCATGTAAATCCTAACCCTGTGAAGAGGACTGGCGGCAAAGATGAAAGTGAGGAGAAAGAGGTCAAGTCAAAACTTGGAATCCATCAATAAATCGGGGCACTCTAATTTTCCAACATGTAACATATGTATCAGGCCATTTTCCTTGAATCACTTTGATACAGAGATCAAAGTGAACAGCAATGAAAAACATGTATATCAGGACCATCATATAGGAGATCCTCAGAAAAGAACACCCACCACCAAGTTATTTGTTAGTCATTTCTATCAAAACCCAAAATGAAATGAAGTAAATGTTCTATATCTATGAAAACAACATTTTGAGAAAGAAATATGTGCAAGCAAATCCAACATCTGAAAAAATATATACTTTTTTCTATAATAAACATAAGGTAAGTATATATATATATATATATATATATATATATATATTTTTTTTTTTTGTGTGTTCTCTATGACATTGTGAAATTTCAACATTATTGAGGTGGAGGCTTCAATTAAGCCCACTGGATTTTCAGCCTCTCTCTGCAGTGTATATTATTTGTCATCCTTGACATTTTGTGTATTTTAAATAAATAAAGAAATACTTCAGGATCAAAGAGTGGATATGTTTTAACCCTTGCTGGCTCTCCAGGACTCCAGCTGCAGAGTCCAAATGCACCACCTAATTCAGGCATTACAAAGCTTTATTTCACAGTTTGTGGCACACTTATAACTGCTGGGCTAGTCCACAAGCTCTGTACAAAGCTCTGTACAAAACTGTATCTTCTTGCCATTTTATCCACTCACTTGGAGCTTGGATAGATATTTTGACCATCTGGGTAGTTGGATGATGGTAGTTGAATGCAAGAAGTCCTCATGTACGTACCTGAAATACTGCAGAATAGTTGCCCATATTCATGTGCTGATTAATATTTCCATTTGATACTACTCTCTTGTATCCAATGTAGACACAGTGACATAGGCCAAACCCTCCCTGAATGAGTCAACATGCGTCAGCTCCCTCATCACCCTCCTAACCAGGGTTGAAGGCGGTCGAGATGCAGCTGGGGTGTGGTGGGAAATGCAATACTGAAAGACGTCAGACTAATAGCTAATTATAGTTTCTTTTATTTGTAATTATTTTAAAAGCAATTGAGCAATGTGTTTGCGCAGTGTATTAATCTTCATTATTACACTAAGCACATGGTTTATTAATCTTCAAAGTCTAATATTATTAAAGTCATCCATGTACTTGGTTAAGAAATCATTATATATAGGGCCAAATTATATGAAAAATAATATGTAAAAATAATTATCACAATATTTCTTTTCCATATTGATTAAGATTGATATTGATATTATATGCCTACCAATTTCAGCAGTATCCTTATAGTATCCTGATAATGTCTGAAACCTGGACCAACCGGAGGGTCATTGGTTAAATATCAGAATATTGTCAAAGTTTTAGTAGGTAACTTGCATAAAGACATTTAAGACCATTAGGTCAGATTTGATAAATCTATGTCACTATGACAGAAACACATGAGACAGATAATCTGCAGGGGGGAAAACATGAGGCTCCTCTAGTTCCACCTGCTGCCTATAAAGCCATTTGAGAAGAATCCACCATGCCCAGGTCAAAAACAACCAATCAGAACAGAGAAACTGAACGGAGCGTCAATCCCTGCTCCTGAACAGGTACAGGCAGCTCCACTCCACTGCACACGTGTTAACTCTGAGCAGACATAATGGAAAGAGATGAGTAAACAGAAGAATAGCAGTGAAGAAAATCAAGCTTAAAAGGAAGAATTAGACTGAACAGCGGCTGTGGGGGAAAGGCTTTGGAGGCGAGCCGGAGTGCAGCGGAGAGAGGAGAACGGACCTGGAAGTTGGACTCGTTCTAATTTTCAAGCTTTTACCGGTAGCCCAAATAACATTTTGTGGTAGGAAGTGAATGTGTCCTTTTATGTGCAAGCCAAAAACTGACCATAAATTTCTAAGCCCTACTTGCACAGATTTCAAAACCAATATTTCTTTCTAATGTGAGGCTCTGCAGTAGCAGTGTTCTGTGATCAAATGCTAAATTTGAAATGGCAGTACTGATAAGAGACATATGCAACAAAGTCCCACTCAAACACAAGAAAACAAGCTTGGCACACACACGCACATGAACACACATGCATACACACATACACTACTCAAATTTAAAATTACATTAACCTCACTTAATCCTTGCTCTTGTATTTCCTCGCTCTCTTCCCTCACATTTGGTGGGGGGGGGGCATTTGTCTGCTTCCCTCCTCCTTGTCTCCTAATTAATATCCAATAAACTCCATGATGACTTTGAGTGGTCATTCAGTGGCTGTAACCCTCTAATTTAAATGCCACTCAGCTCAATCATTTTTCTCAAGAGTGATATACTACCCAAAATCAAAACATTAATTAAAAAGCCATTTTCTCAGTCCTTACTAGGATGACATTTTCTCTCACCAGTTTGTTGATTGCTCTTGGCAGAGCGGTGGCTGCAGCTGCTCTACCACGACACAACTCAACTGAGTTGGTGAAGAGCTGAGGAAAAGACACAAAAGAGATAGTGGGAGCAAGACAAAAAAAAGATGAGGGCTACAAGCTACGTGTGCGTGTGTGTGTGTGCAACACACTGGTGTCCAGGTATAGCACACAATGAGCCTGTGTGGACTGTGACTGCCCACTAGTGTTGGACCAGGAAATATTTGAGGCAGGAAGGTTCAGATCCCTGCAGCATCAGGTATCAACAGTCAGGATTGCTTCACAAACGCACAAATTACAAACACATCTTTAAATTTATCTTGAATTAACTAAAACCTGGGAAAGAAAGTTTAACCGCATGTGTCTCCTTCAGTACTGTAAGTATACAAACTCATGTGGTGATGGAGGGAAAAGCAACAAGGTTAACGAACAGCATAAATATTCACATCACTGAATGCATGAATGACCTCTTTACAAATACACATTTCCCCTTCTTTCTCTTCTTCTTTCTATTTATTTAAAAAATCTGCTTCTCCCACCAGGACACTACTATACAGCTAGAATGCAGCGGAGCACATACATCTCATTCAAAAAAATCTACACACAGAGGGATGTAATTAAACCCAGAGTTTCTTTGGCAGGTATGGAAAGCAGGTTAAATTTGGCTTTTCACTCTGCAGTTCTTATCACTTCCTCTGCCTCTTTTCTAACCCCCCCACTACACCAAAAAAAATATATATATGGAGGTGCATTCGCTCACCATTATAAGGAGAAAAGGCAATGTAAGCCGCCAAGTTCTGATAAACACATGAATACATGAATATATGAGTGGGAGCCGTAGCAAGCAGCAAATGTGCCGTTGAGTGGAGAGGTTTGGGCCTGAGCTGTTTACACTGTGGAGAGTAGTGGAGAGCTGCTCTTTTATGGTTTCTGTTGAAAACCGCGCGTCTAGACGAAGAGTCGCTCTCGGTGGATGCCATTAGAACCCTCTTCTTCGCAACCTTTGTTTGTACGTACACATTTTATGAAATAAAGATAGAAATCTCCTGAATGAGGTGAAAAGCAATCAATATGATAATTTGTGTATTTTCCATTCACCTGCAAGTACAGCAGCAGTGCACTGTGTTTATGCTCCCCACAAGTGTGATTCATTTTAATGTGTGTGTCTGAAAATATTTCTCATTGTTTCTCCATTCTGACTGACACAGGACAAAACAGACATCCTTTCATTATTTTCAGCTGTATTGAATTTCAGAGCCCAGTGTATTCCAGACAGTATTTGTAATAGGCTTTGTTATAGGGGTGCACATTTGCCTTGTCAATCTGGCTGCACATTGTAAAACAGCAGCATTTAAAAAAAAAAAACAAAAAAAAAACATCATGATGATTTATACCCTCTCATAAAAACACAGTAAAACCTACAAGGTTAGTCAAGGGCACTCAGCCTTCCCGTCTGGCTCGCTGTTCGAGGTGAGAACACTCCTGTCCCTAAACACACACACTTGCGTGCACACACACTCCCCCAACCCCCTTCATATCACATTTTACAAATATCCCATGATGCGAAGACTCTATGACCCTGATGTGCAACGTGTTGGTGTGTGTGAAAGTGTTGGCAGGTGGGGGTGTGTGGAATGCATTTACTATACGAGTGCATTTTAATGCAGTGTGTGGTAGAACATACATACGACATGCGTGTGCACAATGTGTCGATCCTGAAACTTCAGAGGACATTTTTAGGGATGAAGAGTACGGCGTAAAACATTGAAACATGGTCTGCCCACATTTGCACGTCAACTCTGCAGTGGAAGTGCCTCCTGGTGACTATGATGTATTACATGTCACCGGGATACATCCCCGCAGAATACTAATGCAAGCATCTGTGAAAATTGTAGCAGCATTTGAGGGGTGGTGAATTTCTATCAAGTTTTGAAAAAAAAAAGAGAGAGAGGTTTCCTTGTGTATTTTACTTGAGTGATTTAGGTTTCATGCCATCTCAGAAGTCAGATTGGTTGGGTCACATTCATTTCACCTTGCTTTGGACTAAGTAAGGTGATTGTGAAAGTAAAGCCAGGGTTTAGGATTTTGTGGACGTGAAAGACTGGAGAAGCCTACAAAATAATAATGTTACAAAGGCTAGAATTTGATGTTAAAAAGGGGACTATGCTTCTGTTCAGCCTGTAATTTATTCCGTCTGCGCTGTGAGCGGCCTCAGAAGGACACTGAGAGGATTTGTGGTGATGGGAGGTCTTAAACTCCGGCTGACCCTCAAACCCACCTGAGAAGGCTCATTGAGTGTTTTTACATTCGATATGCAACTTGTGGTGGATGTTGTTGATGGTGGTGGGGCATTAATCACGGTGGAGTAATAGAAAGTGGTGGGAGTGCAGTGAAGGATAAGGGAGGACTGAGATCTGCCAGTCTAGTGATTTGCTGTGCATGTAAGCTGATGTCGGAACAAGGCAGAATTTACGGGCTTCATGAGTACACCTTATTGTCTGCTGCCATCAGCTGAGTGGCCATTAGAGGACTTACAGGGGCCATTCACATTGTAATAATAAACAAAGGCAGCTATTCATCATTTACAAAAGGCAGAGGAAATCAATAGTAAATATTTGTGGATTTTTTTTTGCATTGATAAAAATATACTATTGTTCAAACACATGTACAACAAAAGCAGATTAGTTTAAGAGTTATTATACAAAACAGAGCTGTTGGTGTAATTAGCATCTGTTAAATGTAGCCCTGTTGCTGAATTGAAATCCGCTATCAAATGCCTCCACAGATGAACTCTAATCTGCATTCTGAAACTGATACCACAGCATTTCAGCGTAGTATAACAATGGCATTTATAAAATGCAGTGTTGGTTTTACTCATCAACTTACTATGTAAAGCTGAAGAAAATACAACATTGTAAATGTATCATTAAATTCCATCCAATTCCAACAAATTCTCCAAAAAATTATTAAATAACAAAATTCACTGCCATCGCCGACAACCCATAACACTAGTGGTGCACTTTAACTTACCAAGAAAAATAAGACAATATCTTTATAATACGCGATACGATTATATATAGCGTGTAGTGGACACTAAAAATAGATAAATAGGCCCACATTCACCTCCTGTTAATGTAAATTAGTTAACATTTACAGTGCCATGAATATGTATTTTGCCCCCTTCCTGATTTCTGTGTTTTTTGCATATTTATCACTCACAGAGGTTTCAGATCATCAAACCAATTTTAAGTATCACACAGAGACAACCCAAGGAAATACAAAATGTAGTTTTTAAATGTTGATTCCATGTATTAAGGCACAAAAAAAATCAAAACGTATCTATCTGGCCCTAAAATGTGAAAAAAGTAATTGCCCCCCTTGCTAAAACTCAAAGTAACTGTGATTAACAACAGTTTTTGGGAAAGCTGAGTTCAATTCTACAAGCCACACCCAAACCTGATTGCCACCACCTGGGTTCAAATCAAGAAATCACTTAAATTGGATCTGTCAGACAAAGTGAAGTAGGCTACAAGATCTCAAGAACATGCCACGATCCAAAGAAATTCCAGAAGAATTAAGAAAAAAAGTAATCGAGATCCATCAGTCTGGAAAAGGCTACAAAGCCATTTCCCAAGGCTGTGGGGATCCAGCGAACCACTATCAGAGCCATTATCCACAAATGGAGAAAGCTGGGAACAGTGGCAAACCTTCCCAGGAGTGGTCGACCACCTAAAATTACTCCAAGAGTGCGACGATGGCGGCTAATCCAGGAGGTTACAAAAGACCCTCAAAAAACATCAAAGGAACTGCAGGCCTCGCTGGCCTCAGTTAAGGTCAGTGTGCATGACTCCACCATAAGAAAGGTACTGGCCAAAGGTGGCATCCATGGCAGAGTACCCAGGCGAAAACCACTGCTGTCAAAAAAGAACACAAAGGACCGTCTCACATTTGCCAAAAGGTATCTCGATTATCCTCAAGACTTTTGGAGAAACATTTTGTGGACTGATGAGTCAAAAATTGACCTTTTTGGAAGATGCACAGCCCGCTACATCTGGCGCAAAAATGGCACAGCATTTGACAAAAAGAACATTATGCCCACAGTAAAGCATGGTGGTGGCAGTGTGATGGTCTGGGGTTGCTTTGCTGCCTCAGGACCAGGACAACTTACTGTGATTGATGGCATAATGAATTCTGGTGTTTACCAGAAAATTCTGAAGGACAATGTCAGGCCATCAGTTCGTGCCCTCAAGCTCAAGCGCTCTTGGATCATGCAGCAGGACAACGATCCAAAGCACACCAGCAAGTCCACCTCTGAATGGCTCAAGAAAAAAAAACAAAATGAAGGTTTTGGAGTGGCCAAGTCAAAGTCCAGATTTAAATCCAATTGAAATGCTGTGGTCTGACCTTAAGCGCGCGGTTCATGCAAGACGACCCTCCAATATGGCTGACTTGAAAAGATTTTGCAAAGAGGAGTGGGCCAAAATCCCTCCACAGCGTTGTGAAAGACTCATCACAAATTATCGCAAACGTTTGATTTCAGTTATCGCTGCCAAAGGTGGCCCAACTCCCTATTAGGTTCAGGGGGCAATTACTTTTTCACATAGTGTTAGATAAGTTTTGTTTTTTTTGTGCCTTAATAAATGGAATCAACATTTCAAACTGCATTTTGTATTTCCTTGGGTTGTCTCTGTGTGATACTAAAATTGGTAATTGGTTGATGATCTGAAACCTCTGTGAGTGATAAATTATGTGCAAAAAACACAGAAATCAGGAAGGGTGCAAATACATATTCATGGCACTGTATTTGTTTTAACATTCAAGTCAGCATGATTCAAATGTTATTGCCCATTGACTGGTTGACTGATATAGGCATTAACCAGCTACCTAAAGTCCAGCCTTCTGTGCAGTCTTGACAGTTGCAAAGATTATTACCTTTATATCTTTCTCACCATTAAACTTCAAAGCCAATTCTAAGCAATTTATTCATTGAGAAGAATAATAATAATAAAAGTATACATACTGTATTACTGTATTCAGTGCACATTTCAGTCAGGTATGAAATAAACTGGGCTAGTAAAACATTATTTAGTGCATTCAGTGGCGGCATTTGGTGGAGACAGGTGACAGTTTCCCAAATTAATGCAGCACCATGGAACTTTTCGTTTTGTGTTAATTTGGCGGCCCCTGTGGACAAATGCGGTAGTGTTTAACCTGAAGTTACATGGTCCCTCCGCTTCAGTCTCAGCTCCATGGAGACTATTTCACCGGGAGGAGAGCCGGTGGTAGCTCTGGAGATGGACCTTCAGTTAGCAGCTCAATCATTTTTCTCAGCCAGAGCAAACCCTTGCACCGTTTCGTCTGACGTTGCAGAAAAATCTGACCTGGTGGCAGATGAATGACTAACTAACTATGAATAACTAACTAATAGAAATAGCCAGTCTCCTTGCTACTGGGCTGGTTTGTTTATGCAAGTCATATGGAAGCACCTGGATTAAACTGAGACTGTTTCATAACCAGTTAAAAACTCAAATAGCTGCTTTAATTGTAAATCTGCTGTGATGCTATACTTGTTACTTACATATTTTACCATTGAAGGTGTAGCAGTATCTTTGCTTTGCACATATACTGCACATATTGTATATTGGTTATACACAAAAAATAATTCTAATTCTAAATTCAAGTAGCTTTAACCTTTCACAAGGTAGATCATTGCAAAGAGCACTCCTAAAGCCTGTCACTCACAATGGGAGTTAGCCCTCACTAGTGATGTGGCTTTAGAGTAATCAGTGTGGATTAGAATTTGCTAATTGAACTGGCTCAGATGTCGTCTTTACAGTCCAATTCAGGTCAGATTGCAACCTGCCTCGCTTCTGGGCTCCAGGGCATCTGTGGCTAATCAATGCCATGACCTCAGAGAAATGAGCCTGTCTTTGCAGCACTTGGCAGACACAAAACTGTAGCTTGTAGCTTCCTCTATGTCACTGATGGAGCAATGGGCAAGTTTAACACTGTTTGAATGGAGAAATGTGTATTTTTTTAAAAACAATATAAATACACATATGACAGTTATTGTCAATTATTGAAAGGAATGATAAGACATGCACCACTTCTGAAAAACAAACAAAAAAAAAAACGTCTGAAAAGCAGTTACCTTTAATATTTATATTAATTTAAACATTTAAAAAAGAAAAAAAATTCATCCAAATATGCTGCTCATAGAATACAGTAGGAAACGAGTGCCATACTGCAAAAGTGTGATATTTTAATTTTTTTCTACAGTATGGAGTATAGGAGCAAGCAAAAATTGATTAAATGGTTATAATAAAAATAATGACTGCAACCAATAATATGCTACATTTTCCATAAAGGGAATGGTAAATCAGAGGAGCCAGCAGGAACCGTGGTGAACGGGTGAGTGTGTGGGCTGGCTGGCTGTTTCAGGAGCTAACAGTCTTATAAACTGACCAACTCAGTCTGCGAATTGACCGTGACTATGTGGTTATACTGGCCCAATTTCACCTTTTCTGTGTTAGTAGTAGTGTACACTAATAAGAATACACACACACCCATTTTTAACTGAATAAAATTACTGTAAAAGGATATTTACTTATTCCTGAATGACAATAATGTTTCAAGTGAAAATCACACATTCGTGGCCAATACGATGATGGCAGGCAGAGAGACTAAGTGGACGAATAACATGTTTTGCAATTGATGACATTTTTTTTGTGTTAAACAGCATTTGTGTACCTATGTAGACATGCCAAAGAAACAACATGAAAGTGTAGCATAAGAACACCACTGACCATTGTGTTTTTCTTTGTGCCATCTTGGAGTGAAGCAAAAACATAAAATTTGTCCTGTGGGTGGCGCTTGATTAATGACGGTGGTATCATTAAAATTTGAAGGGCTCCCCTTCGGAGCATGAATGTGCTCTGAACTGTCATGGCATTCTACCTACAATATATCTTCCTGCTGGATTATAATATATCTTGTGTACAAACCTGACAATTTGGCCTTAGTATGACCCACGGGAAAACTCATTGAGGGCCCAAAATGGGAGGGCTTCAATCTCCTGGGAGCATGAATGCACTGGATAAATTTCATGGAACCTGCCTGATTGAGTCATATTTTCTTTTTTTGTGAACAAGCCACAATTCTGACCTGATGACAGCCCCACAGGAAAAACGATGCCACTGTCATATAAACATTAGATGAATACTGGGTGAAACAAATTTAAACACCAGCCAAAGTGTGCATAGTGTAAAAGATTCTGTGATTAGACTTTTCCTTCATAATCTTAATTTGGTTTTATTGTAGAAGACAGATCTATGAGCCCTCTATGTCATTTAGTAGAGAGCCCCACTGAGTGGTACCATCTGTCTAAATGTTTGCCTTTCTACAGCAGCCACTCATTTACATCAGTTGAGTCTCCAACATATCGCACTGGCAGATAGAGTACAACCAGCTTGTACGAGTATGTGGGTTGAGAGCATCTGCACATGGTTTTATATGAACAAGTATTGTTTTGGCTTGCTGGACCATTGGACCAAAACTTTAACAGGCTTCTTATACATTGGCTTCTTATCCTATTAATGCTTGATGTATGTGTACTTTCTGTGCATTTGTATTTGTTTTTGACACCTATGGTGATCTTGCCTGTCCTTTTTTTTGTGATTTTGAACCAAACAGTGTGGCAAATAATGTGCTGTAAAAGTTTGAAAATGTTGCTATTTAATTTTGTATTCATATTGCTTTCCAAAATTCAGATTCCTTTCAGGAATAAACAAAATTATTCATTTGCAATCACTCAGAGCACTAATTCAACAGCGTTATTCCTCAATAGGTTTTGGCGTAGTATTTTTGACTTAAGATAATGCACTCCTTTCTAATTATCCAATGGAAATATAATTATATTGCAATTATAAAGTTGCTCAAGGTCATGCTGTTGTTTTTTTTTTGTCTTTTAATTTTCCCTGCATTTAAATCATAGAGGAAGCAAACTAAAGGAGACCCTGTTGCCAGGTTCTATAACCCAATTCTATTATGGAAATAACACAAAGTAGGAAAAGGCTCAAATTAGTGAAAACAGCTCCAAACCTTTCAGGCAGGAAAGTGGTGAAGTGACCCCCTGGCAAGGTGACATCCTGACTTTTACCCTCCCTCGATAGCCTGGGATGAGCAGGGAGTGGGACACAACAAGCCTTTCAGCCACAGCCAAGGTTTTGATGTCCTGAGCCAAACACTGCTGCTTACTAAAGATAGAAGGCTCTTATCAATTAGTGGCTGAAGACACCCCACTCTCAGCACCTTGGTCAGATAATTCGCCCTTGTGCTGGGCGATTGGATTCCCACCTCCCTATTTGTCTGCCCCTCCTCCTGTCCTTCACAGTCTGGCACAAACACCGGGCTGCCTCTCTCCCAGCGCCTCTTGGATACAAGAGGTAACCTTAAAAGTACAGTACATGGGCATGATAGAGAAACAGCAGAAATTCAGAGTTGTTAGCAGAGGATGAACACTGTGATAAAATACATGTGCTTAGGCCAATATGTGGAACAACCTTGTAAAGTGAAATAGGCATGAGAATGAGTGGTAGTTTTCAACATTTTATGATTCCATTGAACCTTCTAGTCTGCTCTCTCTTCTTTTTTTATGTTTCCAACATAACTGCTAGCTGTAAAAAAAAAATCTTGTCCTTAGTCCATGCAAATGAAAATGTGACATCTAAATATTTCAGAAGATACAATGGATAGATTCCTCTCTGCTAAAGATCCATCCATTGAAGAGGCTTTTGCAGTGTTTGAATAACAAATCCTTTGAGAATGAAGTTTTCATGTTCTCTTACTGCTTTAATAAACATCAGAGCCCGTACTGTTGGCAACTTGACTCAGCTGCAGCACTGTTCATTCAAAACCTATCCTTTATTAGGAGTACAAATTCAATCCACTGCCTTGAAAGATTTATAGATTCATGCAAGTTTTACGCCACTGGGAGCGCTAATGGCTTTTAGTGCTGGGGCCCCAAGGAGTCATTGTGCATGAAAACCAGAAAACGCAGAGCAGCACTTAAGCTTACAGCAATGTCAGGTTTCTGTCGAAAAAGATGCAGTCGACTTGGAATACTGGTTCCAACCAGTGGGTTTTTGAATGAGAAACGACAGGGTCTTCAGCCGTCAGTGCATACTTAGACTTGAGTTGCCTGCTATCTCTTCCTTTGTATGACAGGGTTCTGTAAATGTGTATTTCTGTGGAAAATGTTCACCTTCCTGAAATATTTATTTATGTAAAAATATACTATTCCGTTTTAATAATGAATGTCCAACATGATGATTTCAGTGCCTGTAAGATTCCATCCTAGACTTTTAGGGTATTTTTGATAGTGCTGTGTGTCATATTCTGACACACAGATTCATCATATTCACAATAACAACTTTAATTTGTCCTTTGTTACTGGGTAGCACGTGCTGCGTGCCACACAGGGCACTCGAGAGAAATGAGAAAGAGCTAAATGTCTTTCTAAGAAGATGCAAGTCAGACATGCACCACTAGAACCTGGAGCACCCAATAAATCAACCAGCATCTTCTGCCACAAACCTGTCAACCTATTAGGGATAGACAACTGTGAAGACAGAAGGTGTGTATGGTTGAGATGTGGCTGGGGAGTTTGAGAGAAAATATCAGATAGCAAGAAGACACTGGAAGGGTTGAACACGCATGACAAGGAATGAAGGAAATAAAAAAAAAATAAAAACACGAAAAGCCAAGATTCTCTTTTAGCCAGTTACTACCTGAGTGCTGAGTGAAGTGTACAAGTCTAAAGGAAGCATGGACATGGAATAAAGAATGCCACCGCTTACCATCAATAATTCAATAGATTGCAATGGCACAAAAATAACAGTCGGAAAAAGCACAGCCGTTGGTCCTGACATCACAGAGTAGTTGTGTGTTATCATGTTTGAATGTTGTTGACTTGTAGTATGTCATTCGGAGCAGCTCTGCCACCGTGTTTTCCTTCTCCTCACCATCATAACCTTTTGTTAGAGTGTATTCACACACTGCCATGCTTAACAGTCCTTATTCTGGAGGCACACGTCAGCTCATTACTTGTTTCAATTAGACTGATGCAATAGATGCAATAGATCTGTCCTGGGATCCCAAATTCCTCTGAATCATCTTTGGAAGTAACAATATATTTGACAAATGTTGTTAATATATATATAAAATATTGCCCAAGGATGATATGTAAACAAATATAAACATTCGCCATGAAAGAAGTTAGACCTTGACCTGATAAAGCATAATTTTTTAAGGGCTCTTAGGAAAATTGTGTGTTCTTAAATAGTTTGATTAAACTTTAATCAAATCTCTGTTTTGACTCTTCTGTAATGATGCCAATCAATAGGTACTTGCACCCTTGAAACCTGAAGCCCCATCCCTCTGGCTTGTATGCAGCAGGGAAAAAGGACAAGCTTCATTTGTGCTTTTCCCTTCCTAAATATACATGGCACTGAAATTCATTTCCACCCCACACACACATACACACGCACGTGGACTCTTACATGCACACACTAAATAAAAATACATCTTGAAAACAAGTGTCAGACCTGAACCTGCACTTCACTTTACTCAGACTTAAATTAAATGTTCAGCTTATAGTTCTCTTTCAGTCCTGGAGAACAGGCTGCAACAAAAGGAGAGTACAAGGCTGCCAGCGGGGGCTGTGGTCTTTGACAAATGCACCTAAAAGCCTTTCCGTTCACCAAGTCAAGTCATGTCAAGTCAAGTCAATTTTATTTATATAGCCCAATATCACAAATCACAATTTGCCTCAGTCTGTGTGGCTTAGGACACCCTCTGTGCTTAGACCCTTGAGTCAAATGAGGAAAAAACTCTCTCCAAAAACCCCAGGGAGAGCAAAGGAGGAGGGACCCCTCTTGAGACAGACAGACACGCGATAGATAGTGAGTGCACAGAATAAATCAACAACACAATCACAGTGTATGCCATTTTATGACAGAAATGTGTAGATCTTATAAAGGAAGGATTCAGGAGGACATAGCTTTAGAGATTGCCCAGATATATAGAACCTGTTCTACACCACCTCCCTAAGAGTCTAACACCAGCCAGCACCACCAATACATTATATTAGATATCTAAGCTAAACAATTAGCATTGAAATTACAGCTACAGCTTCTAAAACACACCTTTTTTTCATTCCTTTACATATCTACTTTCCTCACCTGTACCTCAGGTGTCTGACAATGAAAACCGAAAAGATAAAAAACAGTATTTTTAATTAACACTGGAAGTATTTTTAGTTAACACCGACTATCCACATCTTCAAACCTTCATCGGTGTAACTACATTTTTTATCAGTTTTATTCCCTCATTTCTGACACCGGGGCTACAATTTCTTGATCCAAACAAAAAGCAATTACATTCTACACGTCAGTCAAGGCACTACATTTCAGCTGTCAGTTCTTCCTTCACCGTCTGTTTCTACTCTTACCCCCTCCACCACCACAGCCCCTCCTGTTTCTCACATTAGGTATAAAACACTTTGATATGATAAGAAAATTAGCGAGATGGTCAGGAGGATCAAACAGCATGGATTAGCTATACTGTTAAATGAGATCACTGATGGGGAAAAAAACAAAACAAACAAAAAAAATCAACTTCACTGTTTTATTTGTTGTCTACAACATCTTAAAATGAGATGGAGTGAGCGGAGGGGAACTCGCATTCGGGTGTGTTAGGAGTTGACTTCTTTCTTCCACTGGCCCTGTAAGACTGTATTGAGGGTCATGCATCAAGACAAATAAGATGTACAGTCAGTAGCTTTAGAGGAGCAATTAATGAAGCAATTTATAAGAATTAGGTTAGAATCAATCGCTTTGATGGAAAACTACTGTATTGGGAGATAAAGTCAAGGCTGGAAGAGGTTGGAGTTGTGTTCTTCCTGCAGGCTTTACATCCTAACAAACATTATGCTCACAGATGCAACAGGCTGGGCCAGTACAATTACAGAGATAACAAGAGCTTGTGGTTCATTTATTATACCACCCTCAAAGGTTTTCAAGGTTTTCAATTAAAATTCAGCATGACGGTTACAATGGTAAATGTTCGCAGCGGGGTTATTTGGTAATCTTTCATTTGTTTTACTTTGTGCCCATAAAATCAAAAGTCTGGCAGCCAAGTTTTTCGTTAACAGTTAATCTGTTAATGAAAAATATTCTTTAGGATAATAAAATCTTATTCCCTTATTTTATTCTCGCAACGGTGCTTCATTATGTGCCTTTGCTTGTGAAGTCAAAAGAAGACTCAAGAAGAGAATAATGTCAACAGTAGGAGCAGTGAAGTCAATTTTAAATGTTGAAATGTCAGCCATTAATTGGCAGAATGATTTTTTCTTTTTAATACAAATTGTTTAGTTAGTTTCAGTTCTATATTTATATTATACACTCATTTACCCAGCTAAATTAAATCTATTCCGCCACTGCAATGGTACGCAAAGGCTTATGTTAAGTACTCTGATCTTTGTCTGATTTTGTGTGATTACTACAAACTCTGTCTACTTCTAAGAACACTCACAGCTGGATGCATGACCTCCTGTGTTACTGAGAATGGGGAAACTTAAAAGGCCCACGAGGTTGAACCTGCTTTGTGAGGCAGGCCAGGGATATTATTCAAGATATGTAGATCTCATTTGGTGTCTCCAATTGCACTTGCGTAAGCCTGTGTTTCTATTAACTTACCTCTTTGTTCAGCATTAAACTGACATCGACCATGTGGACATTGTAGTGCAGTCCTTTTAGTTAATTCTAGGTATTTTATCAGACCCAGGTATTTATTAAGATTTTCATGGACACTTTTGCAAAATATTTTCCAATAAACTAACAGAGTATTTGTTCTTGAGATTGGACCGTGCCCCTTCAACATTTGAGGGAGGAGGAAATGTTAAGTTCAATGTTGGTACACTTTGTCTATGTGAAGCAGCTTTAATGTTTCATTTGGGTCTTCATAGCAACAGTTTAAAATCGTTCTAACGTTTCCTAAATAGACTGAGTAGATACATCATTGCCTGCTTATGTTAAGTAATGCCTATTTGACTCCATTCCAAAAACTGCAGACACATCAAATAGCTCAATACACTATGCTGCTCAACTATACTAACATCACATTACCGTTCCCTTTGTATAAATAACTGTGAGGTCCCATGTGACGTTCAGGGGCTCGGGATAGCAGATGGTGTTCAGTAAAGTTTTACTCAGAACACTAGCAGCTTCATTATGAGAAACATTTACAGCAATATCATTATAACTGATACTTACAGCAAAAAAAACAAGACAAGAAAGATCCTTTAGAAAATTCAAATAGTAGCCACACTCACTGTGTTGCATCAGCTTTGAAAAAACTGCTGGTATATCGTGGAAAACTGAGCTGGACACAACACAGCTGTCAGATCTTAACCTCATACAGCAGGATGAGAATGGAACAGAAGCAAGACAAATCCATACTAAATTTAAAAAGTTGTGTGTTTTGTTCACTTGACAAGTGAAAGGCACCTATGAAAGTCTCCATGTTTGAAAAGTTTTGGGCTTTTATTACTAAAGAAAAAGAACTGACCTCTCAAAATGGCTTGTAGAACTGTTGAACTGGTATAATGCATAAAACAATGCATTATACCAGTTCATTAAACATTGCTCAAGAACACTGATGAACAGTGCTCAACATGGAATCTGAGAAAATAGATATTTTTCCATCATTGATGTGGAAAAACAAAAATTTCCCCCCCCAAAAAAATGGAAGATAAAAAGACTAAAGCTTTTTTTATATAAGTGTGTTAAGTGTAATTGAGTTAAACTAAGGCAGTACATTGTTTGTTAGTATGTTGTGGTGGGCGATTGAAGAGAAATTGATTAGAATACTTAATTAGCTGAATTAGATGGGAGCAGGCCTACTTCAGTGCTGATTAAACAGTGGATTATACAATCCAGCATGTAACATTTTGAAACATAGTTTTTTATTTTCTTGAAAAATTGTATAAGGTTTCCCAAAAATGAGTGCACATATTTTGGAGCTCATATTAATTGCAGAGAAAGTTTCGTGGAAAAAAGGGTAAAAGAGCAGAGGTTGAGGTGGTGGATGAGTATGTGGATAAATATGTGTAGAAATATAAACATTCTGCTTTTAACAGCAGTTATTCATTTAAAAGACTTGTTATAGCCTACCTTTTTTTTTACTTTGTGCAGTGATTGCAGTCCACAGTCTTGTTAAGGTTGCCAGGTTTGCTCATTGTTGCAGTGCTATGGTAAACCAAACAGAGGTGGATCTGTATCGGTGACTGTATTGCATCTGTACTGCTGAGCTCATTACTCATGTTTTGAGTTTTTGGAGAGCTTGTTTTTTAGTTTTGGTGGAGCTGTAGGCTGGCAGCTTCTCCTTTCCTCCAGTTCAAGCTGTGCTAAGATAGTTCCATATCTATCTCTACTAAACCAACGCGAGGCAGAAAACATTCAATCATATTTTCTATTATGTTATTTGCAAGTCTCCACCCCCTCCGCTCAACTCCATTTTCTGCCTACCCTCCTCTTCATTTATGTCCATCACAGACAGATACAAACTCACCTGGGAGTCTGTGAGTGAGGCACCTCTGATGTGTTCCGCATTGCTGCCTCCCTGATTGCACTGTTTACAGCCAAAGACAACTGCAGCTCAGTGCAGTGGAGGATAATTAGGCCTATGCGTTGCTGCGCTTGTGCCATATGAGTAACCTGTTCAGCAGAAAAGGCAACTGGCCGACAATCATTTACCTCTAGCATATGTTGATGTACGGGGATTGGATATGTGTCATGCTTGGACAAAATTTTGGCCTAATTAATTCAGAGTTATTTCAGGGCTACAGTTTAGGGTTAGGATTTTGGGTATGATTTGGGTTTTATTCTGACATAATCAGATGCTCATGCCATGCTTCCTGGGTAGATGTGTGCAAGGGTCATCCTGTTGCTCAGGGCCGACATTATTTGGGAGAATTCTAGGTGTAGTTATAGTTTGAATTCATCTCAGTGATGCAGGAAAATAGGTGCACTCATAGTTTCATTGACATCACAACAACAAGGCACTGCCTCTCCACGCAGGCAACATAATCAGTGCACCACCTGAGCTGTACAGGACAGTTTCACAATTACCACTGTTTTATTGTTGCTTCCAAACAATCAAATCACAAACTGTGGACCATTAATTCACCATTTACCATTAATGTTTCACAGTAACAGCCATGCTACCCTACTCCTTCTGTTCCAAACTAAATGGACCATCTGTGTAAACACTAATTCTCACTTAACTGCTAAAAACACTGACACTCACCTGCATGGACATCGAGCACATTGGACAATGGGTTTCAATTTACTAACCAAAGGAAGCCCACATGATAGTTTCATATCAAACTGGGCAAATGCAGCTGTCCCCGAGAGGGTAAATGTTTCTCATCCTTTTTAAACCAGTGTCCTAAACAGGTAGAAGTAATGGCACCCACCCACTGAATGAATGAATGGTTTTATAATATTTGATTTGCACTTTAGGTCCAATGTGTGTCTTTTTTGTGCATGGAGTAAGAGAACTTTATTCCCACTTATGATTTATTTTCTTAATGTCATCAATGCACGTTAAAGGTAGTCATGTTGATAAATGTATTCACCAGGTTTCTTCATGTCAATCCATAAAATATCTCCAATCGGTAGGATTCTTTCAATACTTTCTGTGTTATCTAAACTTCTGTATATATATCTTGTATCTTTCCAACAACAAAAGGATATTCCGTATAGAAAGTGGAAGAATGGATATGAAGTAAAATATATTAATTTTTATCAATGCATTATTTTTCAGCGTTTTTTTTTTTTTTTTTTGTGTTATCTAAAGTTATGTTTCCATAAACCTTTCTTCTGTTGTGTAAACCTTTTTCTTTTTTTTAGCCTGTCATGTGCAAGAACAACAACATACCTTGTAATAACATAGTCTGTAAAATGATTTCTCTTACATTGCTCTTTCTCTTACTCTACCAAATGAGCATTCATCATGTTTCAGATGATGGACATGTTTCTGTTAAACACCTGACTAATATGGGAATCAAGGAGGAACTTGGCATAAAAGTGTTGAGCTCTAAAATGACTTTGAACAAAGCCGTAAGGTGGTTGAGGTTAATGGTTATGTGGAAAAAGTGTGCCTATTACAGGACTGTCTGTATGCTTAAGTGAAGACAGAACTGAACTCTATTATAAAGGCACTGTTAGCATCTCTTAAATTACTGCCATTTTTTTAAAAATAAATATACATAAAACATCTCCTTATTCTTCCACCCGCGATTTGCTTTCCATTGGCTATGTTTAAGCATAACATTGACAGATAACTGCTCTCCACTCGCCCTTGTTGGAGCATTGTCTGTAGGTATTTTTATGACAGCTATGTTTTTGTAGAATTTAGTTTTTTCATGATAAATTTATGTTGCAATTAAACATTTTAATTGTTGGGTAAACAGGGCCAAGTTAAGAAATCTTGTGGCCCTCGGCTATTAACGTCAAACGATCCAATTTAAAGAAAATTTAAAGAAAAATGTCTTCTGGTCATTTTCACATCTCTCTTGTAAAGTGGCAGTTAGGTTATATATATGTAGAAATACATCTACTTGAAAAGTTGTTTATTCGGTCATTTATTCACGCATGCTTTTGCTGAGTGGTTTTCTTTAGCTACTAAAAATGTTTTTGCTCTGCCCTCAAATTCCCAAATTTGACACCAAGATCCACAACAAAATGTTTATGAGACCTTCTACCAGAGTTGATCTTGCTCTGATGATACTTTGCTTCTCTCTGGCATGAAGCACATTGTAACTTTTATGACAGCTCTGTACTTGTGTGAATCTTGTTTCCTTGTTTCAGTATTAATTAGTTTTTACAATAGCGTTTTGTCTCTTGGTCTAAGTCTTGTTAACGGATTGTCATCTTTTTCAGATTTGTAATCACTGCCATTGAATTTGTTGCCCAGTACTGTTCACAGTTTCACAGTTGTTTCAGATAAAAACTTTAACTGTGCCCTTCAACCTTTACTGGAAGTTTGTTTATCTTACTGCATTGCTGTGCATTTCTTAAAATGGAGTTTGAATGAGTGCTTTTTTAAATTATAAGCATATGACAGAGTGCTAGAAAATATTATGCTTTCAAATTTTTGGATGCATTTTGACACCATTATATATGGGAAGAATAAAACAAAGGATTGTCGTATCCTGAACCTTCAACTTCACCTCATCTTTGATTTCTTCCATGCACTTATTTGGGTGATTACAGTTGATCTGATGGTATACTACCTTCAAAATACATGAGAAACCTTCCTGCAAGAAAAGCAATGTGATAGCTTATTGACTTGCCCCTGCACATGAAGGTCAGAATATAAGGTCAGCTTCATAGGTAGAGCTGGTAGAGATCAAGTATCTTGTTCAAGAGCACTTCAGTGGCCTGCTGACATGTCCTGGTTGGAGCATGGCCTCCAAACACACCATAACGCCCCTCCTCCTCTCGTCCTATACATTGTTGAGGCAGAAGGCAGGAAGTAATAGGATGGGTGCTTGATATTACAGTTCTTTAATTCAGAAATTAAATGTCCAAGATGAAATGTAGATTATTTCCGGCAGAGTCATCAGGAACTTCCAGTGCTAGAAATGTTTTATTTGAACACTGTCTGATCAAGATGAGGACAGTAAAACTCTGTAACTCAATATGCAGTTGAAACGTCTTATAAGCTGCATTTCACACAAATTCTTGTGACGTAGTCGTATGATATTATGACTTATTTAATTTGTAAATAACCAAGCATAAATTAAATACCATGCAACGCGAGTGAAAGTGAAAACTTTAATTTAAAGCTCTGGAATCTGATCGCTGGTGTCAAACAAGGTCAGCTGTTTTCACGGTTGAGTGTGTACAGTATGGAAACTCCCTTTATTAACAGAAAGCTGCCTTCACTAGTAGCATCTCTGAATACTGATGTAATGTATTCCAAACCTTCCCCTTGAGTTCTGCCACATCAGCTGCTGAGCACTTCTTTGATGTTTC
The DNA here is from genome assembly GCA_023238725.1 of Scortum barcoo. Classification (NCBI taxonomy): domain Eukaryota; kingdom Metazoa; phylum Chordata; class Actinopteri; order Centrarchiformes; family Terapontidae; genus Scortum; species Scortum barcoo. Next base: position 11,728,449 of record CM041531.1, read on the forward strand.
TGTTGTAAAAGCAGTACAGTCTCAGGACCCCTTTGATTGTGCGAAATGTGCTGTGTGTTCGCTATTAAACATCTGTTAGCAATTTTAGTCTTTTAGATGAAGGCTGGGGTGCCACTGTTGACCTGTGTTTTGTCTCTTCTTTGTTGGACTTTCTTTGTTGTTGGTCTTTGAGCTTCTTTTTTAACTCGGAAAATTTCACCTGATAAGCAAAAGTCTGGATTTTTCCCTGATATATTTCAGGAAAGGGAGAGTCAACATTGCCATGCATTTGTCGCCCAGGTAGGATCCAGCGTCACCCTGGTATCACAGCATGACAGCCTGTGTCACCAGTAGAACAAAGATGATGATGCAGGTTGTCAAGCCACTGAACAGTCAGCACGCATTGCTTTAAGAATCGAATAAATGTGGGTCTTTAATATACCGTACTATGTTCAAGTCAATTTTCACAGCTCAGAATATAATCATCTCTTCATTGTCATGGATCAAGATGTACCAAACAATCATGCTGCATTTTTACTTTTTTTTTATTATTATTTCTTTTGTTTGCATAAATCTGTAGGATTGCATGTTTGTTTTTGTTTCTCAATCAAAGATTTAATTGGATCACTGGCTTGATGTATTCAATCCAATCAAAGTGGAAATACTGATCTTGCTGTGCTGCTGGCATTTCCCTCTGTCTGTCTCACAGACTGATCCACAGGCATAATGATATATTTTGAAAATGATGTTTGCGGTGCAGGTAGATGTAGATGCATGTGTAGGCTGTAAACAAACCAAGTTCCCTTTTTACATATGGGGACTTGAGATTCACTTTTCATTTGACTTAATTAAGCACTTCAAATATGTGCTCTTATTATCTTTCTCTCATGAAGGACATGACTCTCAGTGCTGTCCTAATCTAGCTAATTAGATTATATGTTTATATGAGGCACATGTTAGTCCGTCAGTACCTTATTTCCAGTATTAGATTTAAGGAGAACAGGCTGACCCATGCATGACCCAGTCTGTACGAACACAAAGGACGAAATCATATCTCAAGCTGAAGTAAGAGGAAGTTTTCCTAATGAGCCAGTCTACCTGTTGGCTATCAGTGAGACTGATATGAATGTTTTATATGCCACTCTGGTAAGGTTAAGTTTAGGCAACGCAAACCATTAAATTACCACTGCAGTAATACATTTAAGCTTTAATTAAAGAACTCAGGAGTCACACCGCTCTGACAAATGCCCTCCATATACATTTGTGACTATGACATTTCCTTCTCACCCAGCGCTAAGAAACATTTTCATCTGACTAACCAGTCCAAGTCATATATTCACTGACACTTGAGCTTCATTTTAGTTATTATAAAAGCTACAAAGCAATTTTTTTTTAATATAAATAAATGTTGGAAGATGTCCTCACTGGAGCTGGCAGTTATGACAGCCTTAACCAGTACCATGTGGATCATAATGATGCACATAGATTCACACTGAGGCATGCCATAGTGTCGCTAAAAAAAGAGCCATCCCGCTCAAAATCTTCCAAGCATATTTGAATAATGCTAATAGGAAGACAAGGGGATTCATTAAAACCTTTGTTGTCTGAATTTGTTAAAACTTGCTGAAATGTCACAAGGAACAAGTTGTTACTGAGACGCGACTGTGCTGCACTGTTAAACTGCCACAAATGTATCAAAAGAGACATAAATGTATTAACCATATAAAAACGTAGCAGGCAAATTAATCAAGTGCTTCTCCACAAACACCTTTCTCATGAAAAAATGGTATCAACACGGGTAAGCCTCTTTTTCTTTTTACAAGGGTTGCTTTGGCGGGATTTACACAGCTTCGTTAAGTGTGTGTAGTATTTTTTTTCAAGTAATAAGTTTAGGCTGAGAATGTTTGTGGGTCGCTCTAATTAGTTGCTTGTCCCACAAGCTATCTCTCTGTTGTGGTAATGCGGGTTATGAATCGTGAGTGTGCTAACAGAACTGTAAACAAGTTCATTGTGTTCATTTGTGTTAAGATGGAAAATGAAAATGACAATTTTCTGTATTTGTTTGGTGTTGTTGTTTTAGCAGGCATTTTTCTTTTTCTGTGAGGATATTGTGATCTGCAAGGTTGCCTCGTGTTGCAAAAGGGAATGAAAAGCCTCATGTACAAGCACAATGGAAACCAATGCTACAGCAGGAACAAGTACTGTCGAATACCAGTGAGTGTAGCTGGCATTGTCATATGTGCATATTCCTCGTTTCTAAACCTGATTTACAACTGGGAATGATGATAATTAAAACCATTTTAGTTTGTTTGTCTTCTCTCTTGTGCTTAATTTTTTTTGAGGAGCAAAAAAACATGGGCTAAAAACACCTATGTTTGTACTTCTGTGACTTTAAGCCCAAACTATAGGGACTAAAACTGCATACATAGCAGTCAATTCCCTGTTTATTTCCTCATAACATTGTTTAAAATTAATATTTATTTGGTGAAAATTATTCATTATTATTAATTCCCTCATTAAAAACATTTATTAAAGATGGTTAAATACAAACATTTTGCAGGTGGTATGTTTTTTCATCCTCCTTAGAATTTTTGTGGCATTGTAACAATGATTTAAAGTCTCATCTTATATTGTGGGTGCATCACACAGGATTGGACTTAAAAAGAACAGATGTCATACTGTACTTTCTGACTGAGATGGCAGCTAAAAACTCAAACTCAACTCAAAAATGTTCACATTGTGCAGCACCTTGCAAAAACTATACTATAAAAAGACACTATACCCTTTTGCTCATGGCAAGGAAAAGTGCTCCATGAAGTTCAACTTTTCAGATATGCACTGAGTAACATCAAGGACAACAAAGGAGACACTAGGTTTCCCACAACAGCAAAACGCAGAGAAGCTAGTCATTTTATACAAAAGAGCTATGTGTGAACATGGCTCATACTGCCCATAAACCATGAATGTATTTCCAGATGGTCACCAAAATTGGATCAATATGGTCTACCAACAATACAATATCTCCAACATATAGGAGTTTCATTTACTTTTTGGTAAATGTCTGCATCCTTTACATATTATTTATTATGAGAATAAAGCTTTGGTTATTGACAAAACTTATATTCGAATAGAGTCCAATGTATATGTGTTTTTTCCAAATTTAAATGTAATTTTTATTCTTTTATTTTAAATATTTGTACATTTATATTTAACTTAATTCAATTTTTTTGTCTAGGAATATAATTGTTTTTTTGTAGTGTTATTTGATTTAAGTTATTTAAATTTTTAAAAAGTGATACAGGAGTCCTGGGAAAAGTACATCTGCTCCTCCAGCCAAGACTTTGACAACCACTGAAGGAGAACATCCTCAGCTGTGTTTGTGCATAAGCAGCACATTACTGAAACTTTTAACAGACTCTGCCTGCAACCACAGTGACGACCTCCCCTGCTGTGCGCGAATCACCCGCACATCTGCCACCTTTGCATGCGACGACAAAAGTCTGTTTGATCAGCGACGGCGGTCTGAAAGACCAGACAAACTCGGGAAAGATCGACCCGTGGGGACCAGCTTCAGAGCCGTGTAAAATCCGCTCCATCCCGATCAGTCCAACTTGAGCCACAACCTGCTGCATCCATCACCAACACGCTTCAGCGAAGAACAACAGAGGGGTAACAAGCAACAAACCTTCCCATTATGTCTGCAGAAAGTTTGAAGGCTTTCTTTTGGTAATAAAAACTCGGCGTAGTTCTTCCACCCTTTCAGTGGCTCATTTGTTCAATCCATTGATCTAAAGTCATTCCTCTTCTGTTGCGTATGACTGCTTTTCTAATGCATCTCACCCATACTCATATCTCATGAGGGAAATATATACTTTCTAATCTGAGACCTGACATATTTGTGAATATGTGTTGTTTGTGCCCAGAGAAGAAAATGAACATTTTTTACTGTAAAACATGCTGTCATGTTGAAGAGTAAAGTTAGCAATACAAAAAAAAAAAAAAATCTGCTTCTGTGCTCAAAGGAAGGCAGAGTGATTGTAGGTAACGCTCAGTAGCAAAGCTGAACATAGATCAGGGGAAACGCTGGGATGATAAAAATAAATAAATAAATACAGAAATCAATAAAAATTCTCTTTGGCCTGACAGTTTTCAATGATGATAACTAGGACTCAGGATGTACCAGACAGCATTTTGTTTTGGCCCTGGGTTTGATTGACAAATAATGGCCCCACAGTTGTTGTTTTTCTTAGCTCTGCACACAGTGTGTAACAGACACCCATCTCACCAGTTTGTGGCATTGGGGAATAATTACAGGGGGCCGCCTGAGGTAAGGCCTGGCAGAGAGAGTTCGTTAGTGATGAGGGAGAAGGGTGGAAGAGAGAGGCCTGGGAGGGTAGATAGCCTCACACTGCACAACAGGGAAAAAAAAGAGTTCTTGCTGTAGTTGAGCTCAGTGCAGACTAAACACTTTCCCTCAGCAGAGCGTCTTTTCCCAGCTCCATTCCACTGCCTGTAGAAATCACTGTGGCTATTACAAAGTGGGAAAAGAAAGGAGCATTGTGATGCTCATGGGCCACCTGTGTCTGTTTGGTATTTAATTCATTTGTATGGAGGTTTATGTAAAAAATGCCACAAGGGGATGTGCCTGTTTCTGCGTGCGTGCACACATACCACTTGCTGTTATTTAAATCAACAAAACCACCAGGGACAGGTGCAGATGCAGATTTGTTTGAAAAAATAAATGCAATTGAATTAATCATGCAAATGAGGCAGGGAAGTTGAATGATGGGGGAAATTCAAATTCAGTTAAGGCAAGTGGTTTTAGAAATGACAGAGGAAAAACACAACATATAATATTCATTCACAAGCCATTCACATTAAACAGACACTGCATGCTAACAGCTAAATGTTAGCTTTGCAGTATTTCAGCACAGATACATTTAAATAAGACATTACTTATTGCCTATACCAATGCAATGTAACATGATTTAGCAACCCACCATTTTTACTATGTGATGATTTGATATAACATTTTTAAAAATATAAAAGGAAATAAATTAGCTACAAAGTGAATTGGTAGAAGTGGAGAGATTTTTTTTTTCTTTTTTTTTTTTTTTACATCGTTGCCTTTTGTCCATTTCTCCCTCTGCCTCTCCCTCTGACTGATTTTATACAGCATCCCCAATGGCATACTACAGAGTGTGCGTTCTTTCATTGCCTCCATTCATTAACATTATTTCAAGCCCTTTTTACTATACAAGTACTGTCTCTGCAGAACACTCAGTCACAGAATTAAAAGTTAAGAAATCCAGAAGTGCAGGTTTAACGACTCTGGGAAAGAAAGTTTTTTTTTTTCTTTTTTAAAAAATGACAGAACCAAAAGTTGGACACGGCCCACTACCCAAACAGTGCTGCACACACAATGTGATCCTGTACAAATACAGCTCCTAAACTATCATCCAACATTCCAATTTAACATATCAAGATCACAAATCATAAGCCTGCTTCACTGAACACCAAAGATGATTTAGTATACCGTATATCAGCAGCAGCACATTGCATGAAAACTAAGGAGATGGTGGTTGTGGCGTATGAATAACAAACACACTCTGCAAATGTACTTTGGGTATGTAATTTAGTTGAGGAGTAAAGGGATGGACATTTTTAGGTTGAATAGCTTCACAAATGCGACTAAGAAAAAAAACAAATTATTCTCAAACCCCTGTGATTCTTTGATGATCAGTTGTGGATGACATATCTGATTTACTGCCATTTATCCCCATGGTGTTATGCCTATTGCCCCGCTGTCTCTCAGTGCTCTTAATTATCAGCTCCCACTCCGAAGAAGGGAGCATCTGAGGGAGCGTTTGAAAGAAGGGGCAGCGTGCTCAAGGGTGAGATGTCTGGGCAAGGTTGATACGATACAGTACAATATAGGCAGTAAATGAAAGCCTGCACCCCCTGCAGCACCAGGTTAGCTGCAGCTCCTGTAGTTGAGTACAGGCGCCGCAACAGTCGTGGACGGGCGCTGGACCCAAAAGTCGCAGGTTGGACAGCTGAGGTTAAGAGGCTTTTTACTTGTTTGTTGTTCAGGCATAGTGTTGGCAACAGGAAAGCAGGCAGGTAGCAGGTAACTAAAAACAGGCAAGGTAACCTCAGAGGCGAGAACACTAAGAGCAAGAAAGCAACCCCGACAATCTGACAAATGACATATACTGGATACTCCAACACTAATGAGCTGATTCAAGACAGGAAACTCACCGAGGATGTCTAGAGGGCAGGTCTGGGAGCACAGGGTCTAAAAGATAAATATACAATGCGCAACAAAAACACACTGAGTGGGAAACGGCTGAAACGCCTGCGCAGGGCCGATCAAAAAACACAGAACAGACACAAACCCTGCGTGATCAAATGCTCGTAAATGAGAGGCTGAATGCTCATGCATTATGTGTGGAACCAGGGAAACACAAGTGAGGTGCAGGGGCAAGCCAACTGTCAAACATTGCACAGAAAGTTTCACAGTTTATTTAAAACCAATTGTCCAACATGAACTCCTGGTATATTTTTTAATGAGTATGAACCCAAGTGGATTTAGTCACTGTCAGCAATTTGCACATCCTTGCTACATGCAATACCCGCGCACCTGTGCTTGTGATGGATGCTACTGAATAAGGTGAAGGGCCTACATGTTGTGAAAATATTATTGTCAGTGGAGAACCACAGGGCAGGGCACAGTATCAGGATATTGTACACACAGTCTTTAGTTCATTGATTGGTGATTTAAAGCATTAACTGCCCAGTCCAGCTGTTTAAATTGATCACATGCAAATGCAGTGTACGACCAGACAGCACTTACCAAACATGACCAAACCTGTCACCAAAACCTAAAAAAAACATGGATCTCACTGAGTATCACTTTGTGATTGTTGTGAGTCATGTAAGAGTCGGCACTGCCGTTTGAATGGAATTTTCCGCCTGAAATATTCTAAAACCGTGTTTGACTTTTTCCCGTTGTGGAGGACAGATAGTGCAGACAGAGCAGTGTGGATGAATATTCGATGTATTAGCACCACGCAGTCAGGTAACACTATGCGTGGACCCCCGAGGATGCTGGGAATGGGATCGTCAGGATCAAAGGGAACGTGGAACACAGCAGAACGAGGGATCTCAGGGCTTAGGGCCTCATTAGGAATATTACAAAGGTAAGGCTGGGAATTAGCGCTGAGACAGTCTTAATACAAAACCCTGGAAAGGATGGCTTATGCATGTTTTACTGGCATAGGTTGGGGATTTCTGTAGTTAAAAAGTACTGATCTTGTGTCATTATGCTCATAATGATCAATCTCACAGAGACATGTTTTCTGACCTTCAATTAGAGGTCTGTGGCTGAAGCAGATACCAATATTGTAGTCATTATAGTATGCAAAGAGAAACTTTACAGAAAAAATGACCTAATTTCTTTATGATTGTTTAAGTTGTCTACCACAGTCCTTAGGCTTAGCACTGTATAGCACTGTTTCTGTTGTGGCAGATGTCTGAAATATCCTGTCGCAACACAAAGCCTCCCCTGCCAATATTACATCTGCCGAAAAGAAATGAATTTGAACAATTTGATCAGATTTTTATAGACTGGCATTTTTATAGCTTTTTTAAGTTGAGATTTTACTTGTTTTTATATTCCCTTTATTTGTTCATTTCTTATTGTATTTTGTTGTAATGTATTCTAGTGTGTTTGTAAAGCACTTTGTAAATGCAGTTTTGAAAACCGTTATATAATAAAGATAATTCACTTATATAAAGCCTCGGTGCTGACCAAAATTTAAGATTATCTTTTTTTTTGCCATAAACTTGTTTGTATTGGACATGGATGAACCACAGCAGGAAGAGGGGGAACAAGTTTGGAGCTCGACAGAGTGAAGGACAAAAGCCTGTGGAGAGTCCATTCACCTGCTGTTATTCATGTACTGCATGTTTTCTGGACTTGGGAAAGGTAACACCAAACAACTTCACCAAAGTTTCAACTCATTATGTAAAAGGCAGTCTGGCTACAGACATTTTCTATGAACCCACATAATTTTCCACACTCTTTTCAGCTGCTGGTCAATGGTAAAAAACGAAAATCAATCTTTCAATTAAACCAACCGTTAGCCGAGTTTTTGATGAAGTGAGGATGGCAAGCCAGCTGTTCACATACCATGTTTCCTCTCCTTTGTTATGAAGTTATGTGTGTGTCTGTTATAATGAGATCAGGCAGGTATTCATGGTGTCCATATGCACTGTCAACGCCCAGGAGCAACACTCCATCGGTGTATTTAGCATGTGAAAAAAGGAAAGATGGAAAGGGGTGAGACTGCACCACCATCTGGGCAAGGTGTCAAAATCCAATGGAGGATGATGGAGAGCTTCATCCGGATACCTTGGGGGTTAGCAATAGAGGCAAAGCTCTCATTAACATCAGAGCTAATCAGATCCTGAAACATGAGTCTTTGGGACCCATGGCTATGTATCAATGTTGTGTTAATTTGTAATCAGGTGATAATGATTGAGTACACCAAAGACGCCAGGGGCGAAGCTTTGTTAAGCCATTCCAAAGAATGTTTTTAAGACACAATACTGCATCATCTTGGTAAGGGAAAAGGGATTTCACCAAGCATTATCCATTCATGGTCACTGCAGACTGTTCAGAAACACTACAGTTTTCACCAACTTCTTTTTAAACTTTTTTTTTTACCCCAAAACACTTGAAGACTGTTGCTTTACGAAGTTGCCAGATTTATGTTCTGCAGAATGTAATTTACATGAGAACAGAGGTAAGCTCCAGTACCTGCACTGCAGTCTGTAGAATAAGTCAAAGCATTTTAAGATATGCAATGTTTCAGGTACTCACTGCTTATTGAATGTGTTCAGTGATTTTTTTTTCACCATGTGGAGTTTCATAGCTCTTTGCATTCACGCTCACTCATACAAACTTGCTGCTTGCTTTACCAGACCCGTGTTTACTACATTCTGTTTGCCAAGCATAAAGACATGAACTACACAACAGACCAAATATAACTAATCAAGCACACAGTCACGCAGAAACAGAGATACACACATCTTCACTCACACTTTCATGAGGCATTTCAGTTCAACATAACAGCTGGAGGCTGGAATGAAAGAAACTGAAGGGAGAGATATTGCATCACTGCATGTTGATATTCAAATTAACAACCTCAGTTTATACTGTATCTAAGATAAGGTCTATGTGAAGTTTTTGTTTGTAAAGATCAGAAATCATTTTAAAGGAGAAGTGCAATCTACAGTTATTCACTTTCTCAACAAGAGTGAAATAAGAAGATTTATATCATTCTCATGCCTATACCATAAATATGAAGATACCTGCAGTATCTGATTAGCTTAGCTTAGCATAAAGTCTAGAAACAGGGTGAAACTAACCTGGCTCCATCCAAAGGTAACAAAATCTGCCTACCTGCACCTCTAAAGATCACCATATGGCCTGATTTGCATTTTCAAAATATATATTTTATAGTTTTTGTACTGGAATTATTTTCATAATATCATGTAGTTTCATAGTCCTGAGAACATTTATAGAGCCAGAGTCATGACATCAGGTCCGGGCTAGCCTCTGTTCCACGGACTTGTTTTACTCCACCACAATACTGGATAATTTAAACAACAAGTACTCTCAGAGCAGAAAAAACTACAACCCCTTTGAAAATTTACAAAGACAGCAGCGTGGGCGCATATGTCATTGTAACTTGGTTTCATCCATATCCATAAGTCACACCAGGGTTCTTGTGTAAAGTCATTTTTCTTTTCTTTTTTTTTTTTATACCTGAAACTTTACTGTCTAAAAACTTTCATTCATTCCACCCTGTACTGCTGTTATTACAGACCTGCCTGAACTAACTGCAGTAACCTGACTTGACCTGCTTCTTTTGTCAAGCTTTGACATCTTGCATGCAAATTTCTAGGGCTTATGGGCAATGGTGTTCATTAAAGGCTGCTAAAATATAGAAATATTAAATAAACAATGGCTGTATTAGATTTTTTTTTTCAAAAGAACAATCATCCTAAGCTAGACATTTAGATTTCATTTAGATTCAAATTGCCCCTCAATTACTCAATTAGCATGTTATGTAGCACATAAGTGTAATTTCAAAGAAAAAGCAATATTAGCTGAAATTCACTGTTAACCAGCATGTCTGATCTACTTATGGTTTGATTACTAGTAAAATCAGCCTTAAACATCCCAGTAAATTAACTCAGTTGCAGTTCAAAGTAGAGCAGCGCTTCATTTCCTTGTTAACCCCTTGATAGTTTCATGAATCAGTGACAAAAGCATTTGTATCATTTTTCCTTATTCTACATGAAAGACTAGGGGCACAGTTTTATTCTTTTATAACACTCTTTTTATCCTGTGCTCACTGTTTTGTGGGAAGTAGAGGAGCAAGTCCCATTGGCATCTGTTATTTAATTGTTAATGTTAAGCATAAGGTTATGTTACTTGTGTTCCATGTTGGCCTCACTCTCCTTGTTAACATGGGTCCCAGGGTACATTTTGTTACAGTGCTGCATGATTCATCAGTGCAGTCAGGGTCAGGCGATATATGCACTGTATTTCTCAGGCGTGAAACCAAACACTTAAGACCTCTGTCAGGAGAATACTGGAGCAGTTGACACTATCCTGGGCTGCCTAATGATATCTTGATCAGAATGCTACACCTCCTTATATTAATAAATTACTTCCTCCAATTAGCATTCCTGGAGACTGCAGAGATCAGCATTATTGTTGATTATTGCTTATATAAAGGGTTGATTATTTAAGAAATACAACACAGAATTTACCTGAGGTTGGGTTCAGGCCCATGCTGGTTCAATAGCTAAATCAAAGTAGTAGTCAGTAAATATACAGAATACACTAATGAAATATATAAAACAAGGATTATAGCACCAGCGTCTTCTTTCTTGTAGAAAATAGGCTTCTACAAATGGCATAATAGAATGTTTCAGTGCAAGTTTTACACTATTTCTGTCATAAAGTCAACAAAAGCTAATGGCAGCAAATAATTAAAAGAAGTATCTATTTCACTCACTTTGTTATTTCCAGTAAATAAATGTTAGAGGTAGATTTTTGCCATTTATGATGACACCTCTCTGCCTACTAATATATAATTAATAGGAGGAGAATAATCAGATCGTGTCAGCAAGAACAGTCCGTCGACAATTACATAGAGTGGGATATTATAGTAGGGTTTCAGTGCATAAACCCCTCATTACAAAGATGAATGCAGATTTGAGAGTTCGGTGTGGCAAAAAGCAGAGACACTGGTCTGCGTTTATGTGGGGAAAAAAATGAAAATGGCCAGATGAATTATCCTTCACCATATTCTCCACAAGTGGGCAAGTGCATGTGTGGCATACACCAAGAGAACGGTACAGGCCCAAATGCTTGACCCATACAGTGATTCAGTATGAGTTTTTGTTGGCCAGCGCTCTCTACCACCATCATCAAAACACCAAATGAGGAAATACCTCAGGTAGGTATTTCATCCCTCCAGGATTGTTCCAGAAATTTGTAGAATCAATCTCGCAGTGCACCGAATCCTTTCTGGTGGCACATGGTGGACCAGACTTTATTAAGATGTATGATGGTTTTCCGTTTCATTTGTCATTTGCCCATCTGTACATTACTGATATCAGTTTATCCAAAAGAAAGAAGGCCAATGAGCCATACTCCCTTTTTCTGCTTGTTAGAGTCTGTTTGAGACAAACTTTTTTTTTTTATCTTGAGTTACAGAAAAGCAATTTTCTACAATTTTTCTAAAGAAATAGACCATTTGAAAGCTGTGTAAGATGTTTCACTAGAGAAAAGAGAACATTTATGAACATTTATCAATTCATCCATTTAACATATAGTATATATGTATACATCATATATACAAACATACGTGTAAAATAATAAACAAAATAGATAAAATTAAAACAATATTAATAGAAATAAATAAATAATAATAATAGCAAATATGTCATACAGTTATTGGTTGAGGACTGTGTCAAGTTGGGTCAATGCCAAATCATTCTGTATCCACTACTATACATCTCATCCATGTAGACTACAGAGGGCCATATTATGAATCAATTCTAGGTGCCTCCACCACACGGGATAAGTCAGTTCTTTCTAGAAAACAGGTGAAGGGGCCCCAGATGTTCTCAAAGATTGATTGTTTGCCCTTAATAACATATGTAATCTTTTCAGAGAAGTAGCAGAGAGAAGTAGATAGTTTTGAAATCCATTTGCCTATCCACCTCCTTCCGTGCTAATGCAATGACTCTTTTGGCCAACAGTAGGCCTATATCGAAAAATGTTCTATGATTTCTTCTTATGTCGAAGGTAGTTGGGCATATACTCAATAAAAAGAACTTGGGTTTTCCATTTCTTTGTGGTTTAATGGCATAATTGGTGTTTTAGATTTATTAATCGTATAGCCTGAAATCTTACCAAATTCCCTAATCAGGTCTGACAGGGCAGGGATAGATGTGTTGTATTTTTGAGAAAAATAATCATGTCGTCCGCATACAAAGCCAGACGGTGCTCCTGCTCTCCTATAGTTATACCTGAAATATTATCATGTGATCTTACAGCAATTGCAAATGGTTCAGTAGCTATGATAAACAGCAATGGGGACAAAGGGTTCCCCTCATCCACACCCTCGATTTACTTTGATAGTTTTTGAAATATTGTTTGTTAACATTTCTGCACTTACAAAAAGTCTCCCCCAGGCAAAAATGTGCTAGAATTTCAAACAGATAGGTCCATTCGACTCTGTCAAAGGCCTTTTCAGCGTCCAGTGACAATAGGGCAGTGTATGGTGCCCCCTTTTGATTATATATAACATTCAAAAGTCTCCTGACATTATGAAATTTAACATTTCTGACATGGATGAATCAAACCTTTATCTTCACATTGTACTTGTCCTAATTTTCTCTAGAATTTTACCATTTTTCACATGCAGTTGTATTATAGTAACAGCAACCGTTTTGCCACAATGTTGATGGCAACTGCAATAATGTAATTTTTAATATCATTAGTCATGCTGCAGTACACAGATACATATTACATACATAAACAGTAGTAGTATACAGATTATTTTTTCTGAATCTGATCTTCTGAAATGATCCCAGGTAGCCAGCTTCTTGTTTTTCACAGAAAATTCTGATCTTTTGTAGATATTTTGGCAAATACTGGAAAAAATAACACATTTCTCATACCTACTTGACTTTCTCCCTGCCCACTCTCTCAAGGAAGCATCACACCTAATCTCGCCCTTCATCTTGACTTGTATTAATAGCTCACTTAGATCAAGTACTGTCCCTATTCACTCTAAAAGTCAGTTGTTGAACCGTGCCTGATGTGGCCAACATTAAATATACTATATCATTTGAGGTCAAATATTATGCTGCCACCACTGACAAACAAACAAACAAACAAAATTCTTACGTATACTTCAGGAGTTCCATCTTTGGCCCATTACACTTTACACAACTTTACATTGATCCCAATAACACCTACAGTTCTTTATATCTCGTACACGCTTCTGTCTGACAGGGCAAGTCACTAATTTTCTTCATCAAAATTTATGCTTCACTTAATTGTACAAAGATCCTCAGTGAACATTGGTTCTTCTTTGTTTTGTGTAGTATGGGTGTTTTATTAAATAATAATAATATGAGGGAATAGTTCTTCACGCTTTTATAACATCATGTCTGTATCGCTGCAATTCATTTTACACCTGTCTGAGAAAACACAACATGACCAGACTCTAAATACTACAGAACACTGCCGCAAGAATCCCTCTACTAGGAAAAGAGAGCATATCACACATATTTTAGCTGCCCTGCTCTGGCTGCGGCTACAGTTCAGGGTTGATTTTAAGATTCCACTATTCATGTTTAACACACTGGCTGGTCTAGCTCACAGCTATATTACTGAGCTTTTAAGTCCCTAAGAGTCTATAGTTGCTGCCTGAGATCATCGGGAAGGTCACTCTTAGCTGTACCCAAATCTAATTAGAAAACTCAGGGTGACCTCCGACTATTAAGACTGAAAAACTTTGGAATGACCTCCCCGAGGAGAACAGGTTTCACTAACAAGTTTTAAATCTCTCCTTCAAACTTGCAGACGTGCTTTCTCTTAACAACTAAAGTACTGACAACCACTCCTTTAATGGTCACATATGTATGTTGGTCATTATCAAGTATCCCACTGGGGCAAGAGAAATATTACATAGCTACAAAGGCTTTGATTTACCCACTAGTCACTTTCTATGCTCAACTCAGTTGAAGGCCATGTCTTAAAAATAATGTTCTGAAAAAAGAAGGGTAGCCATTCAGTGCAAGGAATCTCAATCTCTGCATATGCAAGCACCAAGAAGCATAATGAACATACACATAATGGAGCGATAGAATAGCACTGACTCAGTTTGTAATATGTCTTAAGCTTGGTGCTTACAGTAACAGTTGTCTGAGAGAGAGAAAGAGGGATATGTATGTTTATGTATATGCATGATGCGCCCGGCACAAATTCAAAAATTTGTTGACAACTCCTTCATCCCTCTTTAGAAATCACAATCAGTGGGTCAGTAATCTCTTTCCCCACTCCGTTTGCGTTGCTCCTTTTCAGTGGGGGAGGGGGGAGTTGACACCCTTCAATGATTGAAAATAAATCTGTAATACATTTTGGCAAGGCAATTAATATTGCAACAGGAGAAGCAGTTTCAGAGGTCCATCAAAAAATGCGCTGAATAATTAATCCTGAAAGCTAAGTTCAAAACCAATCCATGCTTGTAGTTAGCTCAGCGAGTGAGCAGACAGATTTTGAGCATAAGAGATTTGCACTGGAAGTGTGTCTGGATTAATGGATAACTTACATGAAAAATCACATGCATGGCCGACAATAAAAGAAAATGTTTTCATTACAACACAAAATATACAAAATGGATAAAGGCATGACGTATGCTCAAATTGTAGAGTATTGCAAACATGCAAGTAAATGTTTTATACGAACATGAGTTTTGTACAAGGATGTTGAATATATTTGTACTGCTAAATATACGAACTAAAATTGTTACACTTTCACAGAGTTCTAAATGAAAACCCACACCCAGATTTCACGGAGATCTTCTGTATACAATCCCCAAAAAAATAGCTCAGGGTTTCAGTTTCATGGTTTGATGACAATTGTACTGCACTTATTTTCATGGAGGATTATCTTTGTTCAGGCAGGCCAGAGACATGATGTGTTGCTAAATTACCAGCTGATCACTATGTACACACAACGACAATCCATTAAAAAAAGAAAACATCCTTGCAACACCAACTGCTGCGCACTCTGTTGCTTGTTAGAGGTTTATCTCCACCTACCCAGCCTCCACCTGCACCAGCATATCTACTTGAGCCTATGGTAGCTCTTAAAGTGATAACACAGCACAGTGTTGCTACCCTGCTGCTGCTCATTATGCCCCTGCTATACCAGCGGCATGGTTGCTGGATAAGCAGGGTACGGCTTAATGCAGGGCAATGAATGCCAAAACTAACGCCATCACCCTTTGTTGCTATAAATGGTTTATCTTGCGATTAGAGTGCTCATGACTGAACAATGTTTGGTGGCGGATTTTTTTTTTTTGGAAAAATGAAACAGTGTTTCTGCTATGCAACATTAGTCATTAGTCATTAAATTTCCCCTGCATTTATTTGCTATGCAGCACTACTAACAACAAGCTAAAATGGAATACATTTTGAGCTAAACCACAGCTCTTCCGCAAGGCCTCAGCAGTATATCTTTTTTGCCTAGTGTGTATTCAGATATGTGAAAAAGGAGAGTGCAGTTATTTCTATGCCACAGCTGGAAACAAACTTACTAGAACCCCAACCAGTTTTCAGGGCCGGAGACTTTCACTAGCCCTGCTTGGAAATGATACAATTAGCATTACATGGTTTCTCTCACACATTCACTTCAAAGACCGGCAGTGGCTCTTAACATTAGTACTGCGTAAACATGCTGCTTTGCAAAACTCAAGCACACATTTGTGTTGTCTGGTACTGCTGATGAACAGCATATGAGGCTAAATGCACTCTGTCCTAGCATCTGTGCCTATATGCTTCATCTCGCCTCTCACTCCTGGAGCACTCAACAGACAACAGCTATTTGCTCCTTCTCGCCTCTGTGAACACAGTGTATGTATAACTTTCATGCAGGCAACTTGCCCTTTACTGGTAATGTTGAAACAACATGTGCTGAATCGCATCATAGAGCAAGAGGTCAAATTCATGCGACAGTTAGAAGTGGCGTAAAGTACCGTGATGTGACTGTGTCAATTTGAAATACTACATTGTTGGTGTAAGTTTACCAGCATATACATTTATAGCTTACAGTTTCCTTACTGTTTATAGCTTCCTTCCACTTATGTAACATACTGATAACTAATGCAAATCAAACTATGATCATGCCTATAATTTTTATAATAATCATATTAATGCATGCCCTTGTCATATATTGAACATCATGCATACAGTACATGTTTATGAATATGCATGCATGTATGTATATGTATGTATAGTTTTCTGTAATGTAATTTTCAGGAACTGATCTTGCTTTAACTTGCATTCTTGCATACCACCATATCAGCACAAAGTTTGTAAGATTTGTAACGTGTCTGCTGAATTAAAAAAATTAGTGAGCGGGCTATTAGTTCATTTTTAAATTGCTGTTATTTATTCTGTTTGCTTCACTAGAAATATCATTCTTCAGTATATAATTGCAATCAAATAATGGTAACGTGTTATTTATCTTAATTACTGTTAAGTTATTATGAGTTCCATGGGCAGTCATAAGGTTGTATTACATGCAACGTCTCTGTACAGCCTTTGCAGGTACACTGGTGCATTTCATCCAGGAATCTTTATTGCTTCTGAAGCGTAACACCAAGGGCTAATTAAGTCCTTTTTCTTTGGATTTAAATCTTTACCGACTGTCTGTACGTATGTACAGACACCAACCCCTTCATTCAGGTTGTACAAATATGCTGCTTAGTTATGCAGTCCTGCACATGGATACCAGCAAATGTGAAATGACAGACTTAGCCAAAGGGATGACCCACTGGCAGCTCACTGTCATTGGCTTTCCCCCTGTGGATTAATTTGTCATGAACATTAGGGATATCATCCTTCAAGTCAGCCAATGAAAGTCATGGGATTGGCAGATAAAGGGCATGGGGGATTTCAAGGGGGTAGATTCGCAGGGCTTTGTATATATTAGAGTGTGACATAAAGCCTGGAGCTAGTGTGTACTGCTCTGCTTCAAGGTAATGGATACCTGTCTTCTTAATCGTGTCCCCACAGAGTTAGAGGGGGTACAGGGGGGGCAGGATACATTGTTAAAGACATGTAATAATGGGCATCCCTGCATGGTGGTCTGAGGTTTGGACAAAATCTGATAAAAAAGTTAAATACAAGCCAAATATAGTGCAATATAGTGCACATACTGTACATTAGTTGCTGCTTTCCTATATATCAGTATCATTTCTATTATATCTTTACACATTTATTTTAATGTCATGATACTGTAACAAGTTACATGTTACTATGAAACCCCTTAATCACTATAGCCTACTGCAAAATGCACCATCTCATGTATTACATGATACATTATCATATTTCCATGTACTCCTCCATGCCTGTGGATTTACAGCTGCTTTACATCTCCTTCATCCAATTGATGTTTGTGCTTGACTTGACACAGGTATGCTACACCATATTGATCATAATATGTCATCCACTATGCCAGTGTGGCTCTTTTACATGTTGTACTATTAGCACTAGTTACCAGAGGAGCAGATAAACATAGGCTAACTTACAGTATCTGTGTGGCTGTCAATACACAAAGAAATGGGGTAATGGTTGTTAATAAAAGAAACATAATACTCCTGACCAGAAGTTATTGTACATGTTTAAATCACGCTTCAATAAATTTCAAAATGGTCTGATCACATCAGCTATCAGTTATCTCTTGTAAAACTAACTCCACATCTAAGATTGATCAAGTTTTTATCAAAGGGTGTTGCTTAAAAAAGACCTACCTCTGATCCTTTTTTTGCAAAATGTATAGGGATAGGCATAAAAATGCTACATAAATACATTTTCTCCTTCATTATTATTGAGCCTGGTGAGTGGCAGGAGAAATAAGCTCCTTAAGGGATCGTGGCTCTTTCTTGTTACAATGCAGCAACCTTTTCTTGTTGGAAATGACTTGCCTCTCAAATTTCTTATTTATTTTAGTTTTCATGAATTCATTTTTCACTCTGAAAGAGGTGATGGGCCACGGAGTTACTGACACACAGCTGCTGATTGGGAGCCACACATGTTGAATTGGCCCTCCCTAGGAGCAGTCTGTCCGATAGAATGGGCAGGATTATCTACTTTTGCAACAGGCCTGCAGTCAGTGACCGTTGACCTCCCTGAGGAGCAGGCTAAGTGAAAAGTTGCAGTTTGCGGTTCTTATTTTCAACAAATGATTTTGTTATTTGCATGTCATTGATCAGTCATGTGGTTCGGCATTTCAGTCTGCTAAAAGAAGTATTCTGTGAACTTGCATTGCCATTTTGGAGACTATGACTATAGCAGAAACCCACAGTAATGCTGCCTTCATCATCCAATCCCTCCCCTCCCTAGTGGCCTCATGCTCATGCTCCAACTCCAGAAGGAGTTGCTCCCTTTTCCTGGGCTTGACCAGTGGTTGTAATCTCGCTTTACTGAACTCTAAGGACCCCACCGTCTTGTTAGCTCCAGTGCAAAGAACAAGTCCATTCATTATATGGAGCCTGATGAATGACTTGGTCAGACAGTAAGGGAAAGCCAAGGTGTAAATGTTCAACCTCTCATAAATCACACAGACGGGCAAGTCTAGACCTTAACCTACATGTACTCAGGAGTGATGATACCTTTGTATATTCGTACCCAGTTGTGTAGAAAAATAGTTTGAGAATAGCGCTGTGCTTCTGTCTTTCTCAGAGTGGTAAAGTGTCAGTATATGAATACTAGACACACATTATAGACTGAGACTGTGAACATTCTCTTTGTAATATGGTGTCAAAAATAAAGATGCAGTAGATTGATGTCAGTCCTAAATGCTTACTCTTTTCTAAACTGGTTCTTTTTAGTTTGCAGAAAAAAAAATCACCTTTTAACATTAGTCACACATAAATCAGTGTTACGACATGTCATTCATCAATGTAAATTAACTTTTGACAGCATAGCGTTTTATACACACACAAAGAATACAATACAAAGAGTTCTTAAAGCCTACTTGTATTTTTTTTTTGCAGCTGTGATTGAGCCATAGTTTAATGTCTTGCTTAGTCCTGAATGTAATTTCAGTAAGTTATGCAATAATCAGTCTGTTAATGCAACCAGAGATTAAACAGGGTTATTTTAAGACAAACGCTATGACCTGACCAGGCTAGGGTCCTCCTTATGAGTGCTTATTGCTTCCTGTGCAGTTACTGGAAAAAACATCTTTGTTTTTAATAATTCATTAAACATATTTTTTTTCATTCATTTTAAAAAATAAATTAAATATATTGAAAATAAATAATGATGCCTATTGTGGAAGTTTTACATTTGCTGTTTTTCTTGTGTTTTGTTTTTAGTTGAGTTTAGTTGTTTTTGCTAATTTTACAACATTGCGACCAGGACTTGGGACATCAAGCATTTTTACATCATGAAAGGTAAATGATTAACTATCATAAAATATTCATGTCTTGATCTTTATCCTGACTGTCGGGATAGATAATAGCATATCTAATTTGCTAAATTTGTAAAAACAAATTTTAAACAAATATTTGTCAAAATCATATTTATGAAAAGTTACTTCAGGCTTTATTTTTTGGTTTTAACGTAATTATTAAAAGGTACAAAAAACTATTTCTAAATAAGTATATGGAAGAGGAAGTGTGTTAAATGGGAGTGTGATGAGGGATATATTTGTAATTATATTTATATGAAAGTTTATCTAATAATTATATAGGCTATATATTTATATGGATGTTTAGGTAATTAATATATATTATACATTTATATGGATATTGCTACATACTATTGGCAACAATATAAATATATATAAACCAGGATGAGCAAAAAGGGTTGGGAATAACAAAAATTGTATACTTCTTCCAATCCCTTTTTTCGAAATTGTATGTATACGATGATCTGATGTTACTTCTATTTGGTTTGTTTGTTTTTTTTTTCGTTGTTTTTCTTTATTTATAGACATGTTCGAAATAAATTCAATTCAATTAAATTCAATTTAGTGGAATATCACTGTAATCACTCTATCACTGTAAGAAAATATAATGCCCAAACATTGTAGATGTGTGTAGATAATTGTTTCTCAGTGTTTCCACCACGTTATATATATATATATATATATATATATATATATATATATATATGTGTGTGTGTGTGTGTGTGTGTGTGTGTGTGTATATATATGTATATATATATATATATATATATATATATATATTACCTTTTAATACTATTGCATCTGTATGATCTACATAAGTAAACAATAACCAACAGTAAGAAGAATGGCTAATTTCTATTGGTTTCTATTAGTTACTCTTAATGCTTGCCACTTTTCCACGACATCAGACGAGACGGTCCTGGAGTTTACTCTGGCTGAATTTCAGTTGCTTCAGCTGCTATCTGAATGTACATCTCTGGAGCTTCCACCTGCTCTCCTCCTGGCGAAGAAGTCTTCTTCCGGTAAGGAGAGAAGCATCAAAATTGACACTAAATTAAAAGTTCCATAGACCTGCTTAGTATGGAAGAGTGAAGGAACACTGACATCTTTATTTCAGTAAAAAGTAAACAGTGTTTACAACTGTCTTTACTATAGAGAGAGGATCATTTGCATAATGTTATTTAAGCAGACAATTACTAATAATGGCTGCAAGTCAGTCTGCAGGCCTATTCTTTTAAAGAGATGGATATGTTTGGGCAGACATGCTAAATACATCTCTTCTATTTTGTTTGGTTGTTAGAAACTATAACTTTGGTTTGGCAAACTGGGCAGGTTGTTATCAGTTTTAAAAAATGAGACCAAAGGGCATGATCCAACCACTGTTTCTTTTTTTTTTTTTAAGTTTTTTTTCTTTTTTTTCTGAAAGTAGAATTGTGGGCCAAGTTTTTCTGGTCTTGCAGATATTTAAGGGGTCACGAGGGCTAGTACAAGATATTCAAATGGACTGAATTTTGACAAAGCCTTTGCCTGTCATCTCTCCTGTTAGTGATTATGATTGGCACAGCCAAGCTCTGAGGAGTAACACTGGGTTGGCATCTCTGCTATTTGCAAATGATGTTGTCCTTTTGGCTTCTTATTGGACTGTGACCTCAAATGTGCACTCAACAGTATCACAGAGACATACTTATCGCAAAGCTTTTTTCTATGTTCAGAATTTAAAAAATAGTTTTCTCTCCTAAGTCACTATCCTGTTTCTGTTGCATAAAATGTACGACCAGGAGCTGGCATTTTTGTCAGTTCATATACACTTTTTAAAACACTTGTCCTGTTTTCTCCCACCTTGCATTACTTTGTCAGAACAACTTGTTACCATAGCCAATCAAATAGCTTCATTTTTAGTCATATCTATTTAAACCAATAGCAGCATGCTACACAAAAAACACGATCTTAGAACAACAGTCTTCAACAAGTCTCCTTCTTGTCTAACTTATGGCACTCTAGCACTACTCGACTCGGCTCGACTCGACTCGACTCAGTTTCGGTCGTTTTCCATTACAATAGAGTACCACCTCAGCATGGATGGGGTTGTCATAGCAACGCGGACGAAACTCCAGTGACATCACTTGTTATGTGACACAAACACAAAACAACTATGGAGGCCACCAGACAAAGAAATGTCTGCACCTCATCGATTTCTGTGCAGCCATCTCTGATCATATCGTGTTTGCTGTTATTGCGTTTTAAAAATGTTGGGGTTGGCTCTTATGAACGAGTCGCTCTCCCGACTCATCTAGTGATGTCACGCTCTGGCCAATCAGTGCCTGACCTGCTGTCTGCCGATGTCACATTTTTGGCTTCGACTCAGCTCGCTTGGAACCCCGGCCGAGTAGGTACTACGAAAGTTCCTGGTACCAGGTACTAACATTTAATGGAAAAGCCTAAAAACCGAGTCGAGTCAAGCCGAGTAGGTGCTAGTTGAAAAGGGCCATTACAAAACAAACAACAAACACATCATGCACCTGCCTCCACTGCCGAGACTCAGCATGCCGGCCCCTGTCAATCAAACGCCTAGATAACCCATCAAGCTAGCTGAGACAAATAAGACTTTATTTTAGGAAAAAAAACATTTTTTTTCTTGTCTTTAATATTAAAAAACATCACTAACAACGTGCGATTTCAGTTGGTCTTTGAGCCTAAGTTTTTTTTTATTTTTGAGGATATCGCCATTGGGAACTTAAAAAAATGATAATAATGCAAATAAAGCCTATGTTCTCTTTGTACTGGCCACAGTGAGTATGTTCAAATTCCTTCCTAATTTTGTTTCTTGCATTTTGTTTGGACTTCTCTCTGTTTATTCCATAGAACATCCAGTCAAACGTACTATATACTTTGGCAGTGTAGTTGTGCAACCTTTCCACACTATCTATTTCAAAATGCCATCATACTTGTCAACATAACATCACAGAAAGGTCAGCACCCCAATCTATCCTCCTCCTGAGGCCACCCAGTATAGTGGTAACTAGCTGCAAATTGGAAAGTGCTACTCATGGACATCTGCACAGCTTAACTTAGAGAAAGAGAGACTACAAAGACACAATACCATTATGCCTGACGCCACATTTTATTGTAAATAGCCTGCCTCTAGTGGTAGGTTACATATCACCACTACACAGTTAATTAAAAAACATTAAACTTCCCTGGCTTTCAATCATTGGTTGTCCCCTTTTTACGATAAATAAGCCAGCAATCACACATTTAACTCATTTTCAAGAAGATGTCACCAGAAAGTATCAGTGTGAAAAAAAATCCTTTTTCTGTGTGGGAGAGTCTGATCTCTGTTGAAACAAGCTTCAATATCTATTTAGCAGCCTGCCTTCTCTGAGCCTCTGCTCTCTCTCTTGCGTGCAGTTCTTTGTCACCATCTCCTAGTTTCTCTTCAATCTTAACCCGAACATGCAGCTTGTAAACACATAATTTCCCCCCCTTCAATCCTTTGGATCCTGGTGATCCTGCATCCTGCTGATTGCAGTTAGGAATGAATAAACTGCATCCATATATACACAAGATTTACAGATAATAATCAGCCCTACTTTGTCACATGGATATAACACAAATCAAACCTTGTGTCCAAAACATTGCATTTATATGGAGAGATGGTAGGACCCAAAGCACAGGACTATATCATCTACATGACATTATGAAGCCAGGTTATTTTGTCCCTGCGACAGACAGAGAGATTGTCTTGTCTTGAGAGTATGGGAGATATGTCAATGCTTAGACCAGCAAACAGAAGTTCTCTTGTCTAGATAGAGGCCTGATCCACCATGTCATCAGCACACTCTGAAATTTGCAATGCGAAATATATAAGTCACATTTGAACTATGAATTGGTCTGCTGCTGAATGGTAGGCCTAAATCCACTCCATGCCAAACCCGGCAACCTACAGTGGCAGAGAGGAACATATTAATTAATACTGTTGTGGCATTCAACCAACTTAGGAAGAATGAATCATCATAACTATGCATACTTGGTACTTGATAGTACAGACTTCATTAGTCAGCACACAAAGAGTGGACTTTCAATATTTCATTAAGCAGCCTTTGTGTCTGTATTCAGTGGATGCCATGTGTAGTTCTGAAGGAGAATAAAAACTATATATTCTCTCCATCTAAGGTTCATGATTTTTCCACAAACCCAGTGCATCATCTAAAAAAAAATGATTGTTACCAACCTTACAAGGCTGTTTTTCTCAATTCTTGTTACACTGACATTTTAGAGAAATATGGTTTTCCACAGTGATAATTTGTTACTGTGCTTATGCTGGCAGATGGTGACACCTATCCAAGTAAATTACATAAAAAAAACAATCTAAGGCAGTGTGTTGGAGTTTACTTAAGATGTGTGATAAGACAAGTCACACACCGTTCTCCAGTATAATGCAGCAATCACACACGCAAATTTTAAGCTGTACAATGCCACACATCCTTATCCTTTACAGTCATAATTAAGTTACCAAAACCTTTTTTTTATTCTTAGTAAAACAAAAAAATAATAACAGCACTACTTGTCAAATAAGTATGTAAAAACCTACTTTTTCAACCTAACCTAGTTGATGAGAATTGAATGTAAATATCACCATATTGTTAAGCCTTATTTAGACTGTACATGCTTATGGAAAACATGACAAAAGGGCTCAATGTGACAACATCAAGATTGTTTTTCTGACAAAGAAATGAATGACTGTGCACGCAAAATAACTTTTAAACACCATCTAACTGGCAGACAGAGTGGCAAATACCATGGTAAGCTGAAGCATGTCACAATCACTGTATATCTGACAATGACATTACAGACAGTGAAACTCTGCGCTGTCATGAGGTTATACGAAAAAAGCAAGCAGGAGAGAAAGACAAAGAGGGGAAATGAAAGGGAAGGAAAGAACAAGAGAGTCAGTTGTCAAGATATATTTTCATTGTGGAATAGATTTATTTCTGATCAGTCACAGAGTCGAAAGAGGGGGAGAGCCTCTGATGTGCAAAGAGCATAGGATAAAGAGTCAATTATACAACTGTCCAAATACCATTCCTCTGTCTCCATTCACCACGTTCCCTCGTCCCCCCCTCTCATCTGTAATGGCTCTCCTCTGGCTGAACGTACTGTAACCTCTCCAATTTGGTGGTCTTTCAACTAAAACCAAAAGGAGTGCTAGTGAGGGAGTGACAAGTGGACAGACAGAAAGACAGCAAGATGTAACAGAATGTGGAAAGTGCTGAGAGTTTTTGACGTTATTGATGTAAGTTCCCTTACACTTATCACTGGTGATGACAAATGAATTTTAATTGACCACCTCCGAGATCGTGTGAGTTTTCCTGTGTCAATCATTTGAATCAGACACTGCTGAATTGACCTGGAGGGGGCCATGGAGACTTTTACAAGCCTAAAAGTGCACAGACATGCTAGCAGCTTTGTGAGGCTGTAGTTAGAACCAGCTGGGCTTTGAGCTGACATCAACAAGCTAAAATACTAACAATAACAACTTTACATCCTATTTTCTAAAAGGTGATGGTAACCACTCACTTCATGGAAGCTGCAGCTGAGCCACATGTGAATGTGCACAGTTTTGCAGGCATTTGTATTATAAACTAAGAAGAAAAAAAACGTAAGTTATGGTATCACTGAAGCTTTCAGAATTTTTCCTGAGGGTAACATTGATGTCTGTACAAGATTGCATGGCAATCACTCCAATTCTTGAGACATTTCACTTAAAACCAGCATCAGGGAGGCACTACAGGAAAATCGGGGATCACCAAAGTTATTAGGATTTGGTGTTTGAGAACCTGTCTGTAAAAAAAAACGTATGCTAATCCATGGGGTGGATGTTGAGATATTTCATTAAATAACAGAAAGTCTCTAAAGGGCTAGACGGACAGACTGAAATTGCAATCCCTAGAGGAAAGCATAAGAGTATGAAAATAAAACACATATTTAGTAACTGAAAGTTAAAATGAAATACAATAATTCAAAATCATTCTCTCTTTTGCTTGATGTAGCCTACCTTTTTTCGCCCTCTAATTTGTATTGAATTCTTTATTGATTTTATTTCTGTAGCAAATTTAGTGCAGCACCCTAGATAGTTTTATGATGCAGTTACTCTTCATATGTTTCATACTTTCATTACGTTAATGCATATGCTTAAAGAGGGTATTCATTATTAGAGGGTATTCTTATGTCCTTATCCTTATTGCGGACACAAGAACACAACAAAGGCAGATGTCAAAGGCAAACTGTGCAGCCACTGTTCCTGCTTCTGCTTGTTAAATAAGACACACAAATTCCTCTCCAGGAAGAATCAGTAACAAAGAGCAAAGTGTCTGACATGTCAGTCTGTCCTCTAACTTTAAATCTGTAGTGCGGAACTTTCACATATAAATGAACGTCTGGTACATTTAAGCCCTGTTCAAAAGAGTTCACACAATGTTGATTTAGTCCATTACTTCCAGGCAAATCTCTTTGCATTTTGCATAATGCCACAGTTTTTAAATCTGATAACTGTAGTGAATTTCCATTGCTAGCGCACTGGTAATGATGCAGAATCGTTGCCACGGTACTATTACTTTAGAGATGCCGATAATTACTTTTAATGGCAAAAAAAGAAACGTAGCTTTTGCTCTGAACTCTGAAAATGTAACAAGTCAATGAGCAGCTAGTGGACAGTGGTGGGCAACAAATAACTTCAACAGCCTATCTAGCTGTTAGTTTCCATCCACTAAACTGTCAGTGGATGGAGACCATCAAACTGGTCAAACTGTCAAGACTGTCAAAACACCTTTTTTCTGCTGGAAGTACACTTTTCTGTGGTGGAAAATAGGGTACATTTCTAACATAGATAATTACCTCATCTTACGACTCCATCACTCGACATATTCGTCCGCTCTGTCCTTATTTATGGATAGAATATACATGGTAGTGCTGCTAGGGGCGATGGAGATGTAGCAAACTCTATTGTAGGTAGACATAATAATACATTTCTGTCACATCTCATAGATGGAGACAAACGATTCCCACTCCAGCTTTACCATTGTCCCTCCTAAGACACAAGGGAGCCTGTTCTGTGTCTTTAAGACAATTATATATTTAAAAAAAAAACATTAACAGGTGGGCCACATCCAGTCTTTATGTCTTTGTATCTTCATTCTCCATGGAAATATACAGTATCTTACATCTCTGTGTGATCACAGGCTGGGAAAGCACTTTGTTGTCTTTATGTATATTAGAGAATGCTCAGTGGACACTATATTTAAATGCTGGAAAAATAAACATACAGCTGGAGATTGAATTAAAAGTAGGCAGCTAAAGTTTCACAGACAATTAGTACATATGCACCCTTGCTCCTGTACTCCTGTGTCAGTGACATTTCAGGGTACAATGTGCTAGCCTCACCCAGAGATGGTGACATACTAGTGCCTTGGGTGCATATCCACCTTACCAGTTTAATTGAACAGCTGCTCAGCATCAAGATTCATGCACACGTACCTACTTCCTTGAGTCTGATGGCTCCTTTATTGTGACAAATATGGGGGCAATTTATTGGTCTCCCTGGACAGTAAATAGAAGGTTACATGCAGCACCAGAGCTTTAATTGCATTGTCAGGAGAAGGTAATGTCTAGCCATGGCAGCTCTGATGTCTACACATAAACCCACGCGGATGTACACATTCACACACCACCTACAGTTTGTATGCACACACTGTTTGTGTCTGAATAAATGTGCTTACACGTGCACACGCACGCACACACACACATTATTGTGCTTTTGAGAAAATAAGATATTTTGTCAAGGTCCCCTTTCTATGGATTCTCTCTTTTCCCATCAGTTATACTTTACTGCAGGCAGCATGGGACAGATACAGACACATAGCTGTTTTGCAGGAGCTCTATTCTGATAACAAAGTCAGATCATGTTTTCATGTTATGTTGTAGCATGTACTCTTATATTTAACCCTCAAAATAACAGGTTTGGTAATGAAGAAAAATTATCAACAAACCTCTGTTGTCTCCATATCTGGATTGTGTTTTTGAAAAAAGAAATGCAAAGAAAAGCTGTCAATCATGACATTACACCTGACATGACACCTTTTTACAGCTATAAAACCAAACTTGCCAGACAATAAACCCTTAAAACTCACCAGTGTCATAAAAACTACCTGAAAACAAATTTATTTGACTTGAATTTTTAGTTTGGCCAATGTCCCAGCCACTAACATAGAGAGGGCGAGATATATGACCTATACTGGGACCAGTCACCAGGGGGCGATCGAGATGTTTTTTCCCATATTGTCCATCTTTATATACAGTCTATGGCCTGTATAATGGCACTATACTAATACTGCGTGACATTGATGGTTTTTGTATTCATTTGAATGGCCAGGATAATGATAGAATCTAATAGTTATTGACAATATTTCTTACCAATTTTACACTGCAAAAGACAAAAACCAACATACTTTATATCAAAGCAGCCACACATGCAAGACCAATAACGTGAAGCATAAAAATTGCGAGATGATCTGGGAGTGAAACTGCATGGCAGGGCCAAAGATGTGGCCCACGACCAGTCCATCATAGTTTTTAATAATAACCTAGGCAGCAAATACAGAGATAAGTGTGGACGTGGATCTATTGGTGCACATCCAACCCACATTGGACCACTTTACTGATAACCCTGGAAATGAGGGTAACAAAGTAACATGAGGTTAGAAAATCAAAGAAAGTTTCTGTTTCTTGTCTTTACTTCTGCCTATATATACACTTCATCTCTCTTGTACGTCCATATGGTCTCTCTCTCTCTGTTCAGTGAGTCAGTTTGTTAACGTTCAAACATTATTACATTAGTATTACATCACAATGTTCATATTTTAGTAATTACATCTACTTTGT
The DNA here is from genome assembly GCA_023238725.1 of Scortum barcoo. Lineage (NCBI taxonomy): Eukaryota > Metazoa > Chordata > Actinopteri > Centrarchiformes > Terapontidae > Scortum > Scortum barcoo. Next base: position 11,757,166 of record CM041531.1, read on the forward strand.
AATTGGTTATCACTATAACCAATCACACACTGTGCTTTACAAATGGCCAAGACAAGTGTCTTTGCACAGTGGCAGTAATCCCAGCTATGTCACACATTATGTACTCTAGCCATAGCTGACTGGATTGAACTCTCTGCGGGGGTCTGTCTGACAGAACGATCAGTGCTCAGGCATTGTTGGTTACTTTGATTCAATGGGACAATTGAAAAAAAAACTCTAAACTCCCTAAAACAACTCAATGTGTTTGAGCATTATAGAAAAGCTCCAGGCTGCCATTAGTTACACCACTTTGCAGGTAGTACGATGAATTAACTATCACATATTGATAATGAAGGGATCAAAAACAATGTAAAATCTCAATGTGCCACCAATAGCACACATATATGTAGATTCTTGTAAATAAAGTATAAAAGTGTACAGTATTTTGATTATGAATGATTTATATTTCATTTCATTGATTTTAGGCATGTCTACTTCACAGGTCTATAAATGTTATGTATGTTATGTTAATTTCACATTAGTTTAGCATGTTAGTATGCTGCCATTTGCTAATTAGCACTAGAACGTCAAGGTGGCGCTAGAGGAAAACTCATTAGGTCAAAGTCATCATGATACATTGTCTGGGAACTGTGAAGTCTCTTCAAAATGTTATGCCAATCATTCCAGGAGATTCTCGTCATCAATTATAAAATGATGCTTTAAAAGGTGTCAAATATCTCAGTTAAACAAAATTACAGGGAAAGTAAGGGGATCACCAAAGTCATTAAGACTGATCCGCCAGGCACCACAGATATATGTACCAAATACCATGGCAATTCATCCAATAGTTATGAGACATGTCATTAAAAAACAAAATGCCAATCTGCTAGTGGCGCTAAATTAAAAGTCAAGGGAACACTGAAGTTATTAAGCATCTATCTCCTTGGAGGATGGATGTCTTTTAAGAACAAACAGAAGTCAACAGAATGATTGATTAAATATGAAAAAAAGATGATCTCCATTGATCTCCACATTCTGAAATCATTTGTCCCTCTCTACATTAGGCACAAGTCTTTCATTGAGGTGATCGAGGAATGAAAAAAAATCTGCACTCTGAGTTGTATGTCTCAACTGGGAGTTTAGAGACATGATTTTTTAATAGACGTTTTACAGTCACATTGTGTTATGTTTGATTTTGAATGTTAATTTAACATGAAGATCTGGTCATTGAATGCATTTTGTGTCAAAGCGATAAAAAGTGATCCACACTGGGAAATTTGTGTTACACTGTAAAATTGTAAATGTTGTGAAAATTAGACCTAACTAAATGTGCTTTCATTTTGTGAGGGGAGTCTGTACTGGTCCATTAACAACTTGCACACTAATATTCTATTTCACACAGCCTTTGGCTTATAATTGGTTATTTAAGGCTTGACTTATCTCCGTGGATCTTCAGTGGATCTCCACACTCTGGCTGTCAAAGCTACCGTACTATGAACTACTGCTATGAGTGGACCATTTGCAAGTGTCATGGTTAAATCGGCTGTATAACAAGTTTCATTTAGAAACCTCAAAAGAAATTCAATATATATATTTTTTTATGTATTGATTTTATTTGTTTGGTTGCCATTCACGTGGTTTAACATTGTACCAATCATAAACAGGTACTTTTAAAAATGCAAGAGAATGTTAATTTATTCTCGGGGAATAAAAATGACTAAACAAGTTTTCATCATCTCCCGGCATAAAGTGGTCCATGTTTTCACTGATGGTGTTTGACAGTGTATTTCTGCCACTGTCTGCTCTGTGTGAGGATAGATATCCACCACTGCTTTGTACAAACACATTCACTGTGAGGGATCCACCGCTGCCTGTTCGCCTTTGTGCATTCAAGAAAAGCAGAGCCAACCCTTTCTTTGTTCACATGCAACTTTTTGTGCTTAAAAAGTTAACATTCAGTGGCAACAGTCAGCACTGAAACAGGTGACATTCATTAACCATAGCAAAAGAATGGATACCGAGGGTAGGAGGGTGGATGGTCACAACCACTGTACTTTAGTTGCAGTTGCAATGTTTTGCAGAATCAATTTAACATGAGCTTTGTGATTATTTAGTGGCATTATTTATGTCTAATGCAATATTATTACTTTTAATTAATTTGGGAGAAAAGATTGGCAGTGCAGAATGTCTGGAGTGCAATAATTTTAACTTTTTGTTTTGTTTTGTCTTTTTATCGTTCTGTTCAAAACATCTGCAAACTGTGCTAAATAAATATATTCAAATCATTGTAATTCCAACAACAGAGTACCCACAGGTTATGGGGTGAGATGAAAACTTTAGGTGCGGTGGTAACAGTCTGTGCAAAAGACGAATTCAAAAACACAATTTTCTTTTGAAACTGTAGCATCAGAAAATTTATGTATTCAGCAGTGACTACATAATCGCAATTTATCTGTGTCATAAGAAATCTTAAAGACACAAAAACAGTGAAATAGCATATGGTTTGTTGCTCACTTTACAGTACCTTGCTCCTTTTTGCAGAGATTTGTGGGTGTTTGGAAGTCTTTAAAGTGCTCAGAGGAGCAGAAGATAGCAAAGAGAACTCTAACTGAATATGACATAATGAGTGCCAGCAAGAAGTGAAAAGTCTAATGCATAACTCTCTAATTGGTGTCTGCTTTGGCATGGGGGTGGAAGACCACCAGAAGGATAGAGCACAACTGGGGATAGAAGCAATAAATAGGAAGGAGCAGATGGTCTACTCCAGAGGACAGACACCCAAGCGCATGCAACAAACTGGACACCATAAAAGTTGGAAGTAGGTGTGTGTGCATGTGTGTGTATGTGTGTACATATATGTGTGTGTGGCGGAGAGAGGGAAAGTGTGCATCACCGTACTGCACATGTATGTATGTCAGCTAGAATACATACATGTAAATATGAATTTGTGATATTTCTGTGTGTCAACAATATATTTTTGTCTATCCCTTAATGATAAAGAGCACACACATTGTTCCTGGATTATGTCGCCTTCTGGTTGAGGATCATATAGCATACATGTGTGTGTGTGTGTGTGCGTGCATGCTTCAAGTAGCAATCCAACAGCATAACATCGCTGCGGTGCTGAACAGAGTGAGGTTATCTGCCTCATCTATGAGTCATTATTATCATATAAAAGGATACTAAAAGGATTTTCTCTTTTAGGTGACTAAGATATTATGCAAAAATTCTTCAAAGCATTAAATCAGATGCAGCTCACATTTTCCATGGTTCTACCATTTGCAGTTGTTTTTTTTTTTTGTTTGTTTGTTTTTTTCGGTTAGCTTTTTTCTGATTTTATATTAAAAAAAATATTACTTAAGGGAGTTGCAGCATAATCAGCGTCTCTTATATTTTTTCCTCTCAGACCCTCGGGGTGTCCTCGCCACAAGAGGACCCTATTTACTGTGAAATACTGAACAGTTTCCCCATGTTTGATAGGTTCTGATACTATCACTGACAGTTTTACACTGTACCTCTGAGGAACACTGGGAAAGCACATAGTAGGCTTAACAAAAACCCATCCGCATCGTGTGTTTCTCTTTGACAGTACCTCAGGCAGTCTGCCTTTAGAATAGTGGATTTTTCCATTACTCTAGTAATGAGTCATTGAGCATTACATATAACCTGGGTGTTGGTGTGCTTTCTCTTTTGGTAAATAAAGTGATCTTCTGAAGATGGTATTATGGATTTAATGAATGCCTTCCAATGATGGCTCCAATGACATTTAAGATTCCTGTTGTGTAAAAGAAATCCACTTTGCTGGTGTTGATTTTGTCTGGTGCATGTGGGGAATGGGTATGGTTTCCCTGTTGCTTTAGCATTGTATTTAGTCCACAAACACGCGGGAGTGATTGACCATAATTGGCTCTTATGCAAATTAAAAAGGTGCAAATTGCAAGTGGTTTCTGAGCTTTTTTGATATCATTTCAAATAGGGATGCAGAGACACTATAATGTTGATGAGAGTAGCTGAGAGCTGCAGTTATGCAGTTAAACTGATTGCCAGACCTATAATAGGGCATGTGTGGGCAATAAGGTGAAGGACGGGAACTAGTGGAATCACATTGACCTCATGCAGCCCATTTATTGTTGTGCATTTAGAATTTAGTGGAACCTTTAAAGAAACCACACAGCCTAATTTACACATTACTCTCATCTTACATCAAAAGACATGCAAGGACAGATAAAGTGGATAAAAAGTACAAAAGGGCAGAGGCAAAGGATGAATGAAGCTACTTTTTAAAAAAAATACTTCCTAACTAGGCTGTGATTCTAAATGACTTTTAGTGTTACAGAGTGTTTGGAGAGCTGGACAGAAGGTGTCAACACCTGATGGGATAGTGGAGTCTCTCCTGTTGAAGAAGACCAGACGGACTATGGAGGGAGCACATGTTCATCTCCATTTGGGACCAAGGCTGGCAGACGTCAATGTCGATTCCCCAGGTAATCCAGCTGTTAATAATGTTTTTGGTTTCCCAGTTAAGCAGGCTGCATCTTTCTGGGCTTGCAATCCAAATTTGGTCCAGGTGTGCAATCTAGACTGAAGAGTGTTTGGAGTGTGCAAAAACCCACAATCTCATGCATACACATGGATGCCACGCACACACATATGCATACACAAACTGTTTGTCATTGATTTAGCAAAACACCGGGCAGAACAATATTCTCATATCTCAAACATTAACTGTTTTATCTCCGAAACATTATATTTAACGAGGTAGCTTTGGAGCCCAGTAGACGAGAAGGAGTACACAGCGCACCTTACCACCTCACCACAGCAAATGTTTATTTAATGTATTAAATAAAATATCAAAAGTAGAAAATATGGTCAACACATATAATGAAATACCCCCCCGATTCCACTGCTGCGGGCACTTAATAATTCAGGAATCCAGTAGGAGAGATACAAAGTACACATCAAAAAGGGATGTCTAAGTGCAGAACTGATTACTTTGTAAGTTGAAGACTAACTGCTGCAGTAAGGTTTCTCAGCTTGTGCCACCTTCCAAATCGACACATAAAACACGACATAACAAGAACAAATTGTTGTATTGCGAACACAGACTGGAAAACACATTTCCTGTGGCAATTTAAAAAGCAAAATAATGGTAATTATTATAGGGCCAAGCATTTATAATTTTTTTTTATGTATTATGTAAAATTACAAACATTAAGTTTAGGCATTGAACTGTAACCTCACATCTCTGAGCACAGGTAGAGCCCACTAACAGAGTACTCCAATCTCTGCTCTTACGGGAGAACATAAAAATCTCCGTGTCACATAACTCCCAACAGTCAGGGGATCCGAATGACCTGTTCCAATTGCAAGGCCGGATGTGGACTGAAGTAGCTGTGCTCCATCCTCAGGAACAATGACGAAGACGTCCTTGTACGCAGGTTATCGCTTTAGTTGTCTTGTTGCTCTGGTATTAGATAGTGGAAAAATTGCAGAAAAGTATCATCCACCTACTCCAACCAAACCTGTGCCTGAATTCTTATCCAAAGAACACTGTAGCTGTAGTCATATATATTGTGATTTGACAACCTTTATATTTAGCATACTTACACCATGCCTGTTGTACCTACCTTGTGTAAAAATAGTGCCCAAACTTGATTTACTTATGCAAACTCAAATATAACCTACAGTAATGGCTGCAGATTGTTATGTTCTTAAACTGTGAAAGATAAATTAAAACCATAATTAACTCAAATTATTGTGTTTAAAAACGAATTAAGCTAATTACAAATTCTAATTTGAATAAATTCTAAATGTATGCCTATTTATCTACTACTTTATTCTTTTTATTGTTTTTAAGTTTTTAAGTTTTTATGAATTTACAAAAAATAACTACACAATTAGTATGATATACCATTACAGACTGATCCAATCATATATCTAGAAGAGCTCCACCTCAGACATGTTGGCAGAAGTTTGCAATTTTTTTTAAGCATGTAACCTTATCCTCGAGGGATAATAAAATCCTCAGAAAATGCTTTATGTCAAGTAATTTTCAGTACTCAGTGTCCAAACCCCCGCTGCTTTGTTGCATTCTTGAATGATTTTCTTGGGGTCTGCATGCCATTGTCCTCTCATCCCCGTCTCTCTCAAGGTATTTTAACCTGTTGACACATAAGATTAAAATACATCCTCCATAATCCAATTTTCCCTGCTAACGCCACAGCTTGTCTAATTCTGTATGAAAAAGCTAAAACATGTTTTGTATCAGTGGTGTGTAAAATTACCTTCAGGCAGTTTCATGCAACCCATTGACATTCAAGAGAGAGAGAGAGGAAAAAAAAGATGTGTTTCTCCAGATGTGACAGACAGACTGTTATTTAGTGGAAGGCAGCGTCATGCCTTTTACTATGCTTAGCATGTTTGTAGCTCACATTCGCATAGCAGCAGAATTGCCTGTTCAAAAGATAAGGCCTGTTGGACTGTTTTTCAGCTCACAACAATTATAGGTATCACTGTTCTATAAATTGAAGATTTCTATAATGCTGTCTTGCAAGGAACACCCAATAATTGTGCATTTATCAGATCCAAGAGGTTTATGACAATTCATACAGCCACCAGTATTTCTAGCATGGTTTCTGTTTGCTGATCCTGCACAGGGTAAAGTATCAGCCTAGCCATATGGCGCAATCATGCCCATGATTTCCAGACAGCCAGAAATAGTAACCTGGGATGGTGAGGTTGCAGTCTGACAATAAAAGATTGTATTACTTTTCTTTCTATATCACTGATTACCTTTAGGAAATGATCATGAAAGTGTGTCTAGTAACAGTAGTAACAACCAGCATGAATTTGAGGCTTATTACCAGTGAACAGACTTATATATTTATTGTTAAAGCTGCTGATCTCACCACAGCCAAATAAAGCAAATTAATTCAATATAATTGAAAAGGTTAGTTTTTTCACACCCCAAACCTTGTGGCCCTTATTCTGTTGTCTTCAATAAGTCCTTTATAGTATGTAATATTTGAATAACTAATGCAGTGTGGTGATAACAGAGATGACCCTGTGAAGGACAGTCATCTCTAATAATGATTTCACCACTTATCAAGAGAGAAAGCAACTAATCAGTGAATACACCTGATGCACATTTTGGCAGGCATCATAACCTGGGCTGAGTCCAAATGAACCTCTTTGTTAATTCATTCATTATTCTCTATACATTACATTATAGAAACCCAAAGATTTATTCAGTAGTGACTAGAAAAAATAAGATTTCATAAATTCTCTGGACAGTACCTTTTTTTGGTCCTTTGTATGGACTTTGGATGGAATTAGTCATGTGCCACTGAGGGTCATTTTGTCCAAAATCACTCTGTATGTGACCAACCTCTCTAATGTGAAATTCATTCCCTTTAAACACCACTGACTTAAAGTGAAATAACTTTTATTTAATCGTTCCTTCTTTAATGTTATTCATATTCTTTTTTTTTTTTTAAGGGTCAATCACCTCTGCTTTGTGTTAATGCTAACTAATTAGAACAGCAACAAAAAGTACAGCCATGGTTGATGGGAATGTCATTATAGTATATTATAATATATATAGTAGCATATGTTGTTTATTAAATAGGGATGATGTGAAGATGATGAAGGAGACTCCGCTGACCCTGTCTTACTTGTATATAAAGAGGTTTATTACAAAGAAGTACAGCATCAAATCAAGCACCTAGGTTACCTGTGAGAGGGATCGAAGCCAATATAAATCTCCTCTGCATATCAGCTCTAACTGTCTGCTTATATAGGTTAGCTGTTTCATAATCCTGTGACAAAACATATGGTTCACATTAAGAAGGGCTATAGGTTTTTAGACAGAGAGGCGCCCAACCTGAGGCCCCTCACTAAGCATAACAAACCCATAAAGTCATTCAACATATGGAATTTCAGATACTACACATATTAATGGACACCATGAAAATCTCTACTAAATGTCATGGCAATTCAATCAACAATTATGAGAAAGTTCAGTCTGGTGGTACAACCAACATCTCCAACCACAAAGGCGCACATCTGTATAATTCTATAGATTCTACATGAAGTAACACAGAGAACCATGGAAAACAATTATTCATCAGAAGACTACTGGAACGAAGACATATTTTCACTCTCAGAGGCTCCTCTTCCTGTTTCTTCTGTTGCCACCTACTTAAGCATGCATGGTCAAGCAGCAGCCAAGTCTGCTCGTTTGTCTCATTAGTGGAGAAGACAGAAAGAAGTATGACTCTCCTGAAATACCTGCCCTTGCACACAACTCCGGACAGGCAGGATAAAAGACGACCATATTGAAATCCTGCTTGTGATTGATTTTCTGTATCAATCATCAGCAGACGGGGTGGAGGAAGAGCTTTGACAAGTTTTTGTGTTTCTTTGCGTTATTGTCATTGAACATACTCATAATGACATGAAGTGTTCATATAAGGTGGCAGTTCACATTTCTGCTTTATTATTTCCTGTTCTGGCTGAAGGAGATGGTAAATAAATACTTACATAAACTTAGCTACAGAAATTGGTTCAATGAGCATTACTGTTTCATTACTTTTTATGAAAAGAGTGACAGATAAGCTGAGTTTTACATGTAAAATTTACATTTATTACATCAAATTAGATTTGCGTTATGTGTTGTGCACACTCAGAATGTACTGTTATTATATTTTACAAGCCAAAAACAGTTGTAAAATAGTAAAGGCAGTGAAAAACAGGAGCAAAGTCATCAAAATAGTGTGTATAATATAATGTGTCCAAAACACACACATCTGCCATCTGCCTAGAGCTTTACTATTTAAAATGAATATTTTTTGAGAAGCATAACTATCTTCATCATAAACCTCCAGCAGTTGATACATTTTATTCTGAAAAACAGACTGAAGTCATGATTGGATGGATTGGCAATAAATTTGACACACAACTAGATTGATTGTACCCTAATGAAGTATCCTAACTGTATCTATCTATCTATCTATCTATCTATCTATCTATCTCTATCTATCTATCTATCTATCTATCTATCTATCTATCTATCTATCTATCTATCTATCTATCTATCTATCTATCTATCTATCTATCTATCTATCTATCTATCTACTTTATAGTTGCTGATCATATCTGTGACTTTAGAAAGGCAGCAAACAAAGCTTCAGAAAACTTGAAACATTGTCATAAGATTACTGTTAGACGAACACTCAAACAATGAAAAAAATTATATAATTCATTTGAGAATAATAATAAAAAATTGTCTTTTTGAGTTTCAAGTGAATTCTTATTTTTCAGAGACATAAGACCACATAGGAATCTACGAGTTGACACATTATTTATGTAATGGTCATAGCTCACCGTGAAAAAGTGAGCAGTAGTTAATATGAATTTCAAATAACTTTACAAATAAGTAACAATTCAGAGGAACAAGTTTGAACCTACCAGGTGCCCTCAAATGTTAATGTGTAAACTTTGAAGTCAAGGTTGGAAGTAAATCTGTGTGCACAGATGTAATAAATAGGATGCAGGGTTTTCTTTGAAGGCACTCCAAATGTCTTTTTATATCAATCTTACATTGGTTTAGAGGTAGCCTTCTTTCATGTCAAAAGCTCATAGCAAAAAGGCCGTGGCTTCAGCATTCATTATAGATAGCGCTTGAGAACATTCTCATGAATAAAATAGTGGCTTATACTTGAGAAAAAACTTTTAACTTGTTGTTGACTTGTAATGTTAGGCTGCACCTGTGGTCCAGTGCCCCAATTAGGAAGGATAGAAAAATATATACATATATAGAGTGTGGATATACAGCATATGATGTGAAGAAAGAGGTTGCTTTTGGGGTATTTATTAACAGTCACATTAATGTACATGAAAACTTAATAATGCATAGTCTGTTAAGATTCTGCATTGAAGATTGCACATTTCATAGGAAGGAAAAAAAGCTTCTTTCAGAAATACATATGATTTGTGGACTGCATGTACAGGCTGTCTCAGGTCCGCTGCATGGTTCTTGCACAGGTATTACTGTGGAGAGTGCACACACAGCCACAGAGGAGGTGGCACACAGATTAGTGTGGGGACCAACCGAGCACTTTAACGAGTACATTCATTTGGACTAATACACTAACTAACACTAACACAACACAGGCTGCGGTATCTTCAATATCAATGTCTAAACTCAGCAAGATTAAGTAGATACAAAAGAAGGAGTTTAACTGCTAGCTGGATCGAGAAAAAAACTCAATGAAACAGGCTAATTACAGTTCACATACATTTCATTACACTGTGCTATCAACACATTGTGTTTAATAAAGGAGTATTACTCTTCCTTTTACAGTCGGTACTTTAACACTCACTCTTTCAATACTGATTTCACAGAACTTCACGCAGTCAGCACAACAAGAGTCAATATGCAGATCACTTTTCACTGCTCTGAAACAAAATCACACATTTTTTTCACTCAACTGGCACCAAAACTCCATTTCCCACATGTTTACATGCTATTGTAAAAACTGTTAAATAAATGTTAACTTGTGTTAATTACACTTACACACAGTTTGATACATTCCTTTATATCTAAAAAGAAATCCGAATGAAAAATGCATAAACTCCTAATTGGGACATACAACACAAAGCACCTATTTCCATTCCTTGATGACCTCTAGGAAAGACTTGGGTCGGGAGAAGGGTCAAGTGAATGTGAATCCACAACAATTTGCAATTGAATGAGACGATTTCAGTCACAGAATGGGTTTTCGGCCCATCCCTGGATGATGCCACTTTTCCTTCCACCTCGCTCTCCATTCCTCAACACCACAGAGGAATTGTTTTTTCTAGTGGAGGTGGAAAGTTTATGACTACCAGCTAGTTGATCAGATATCGCGCTTGGACACAGTGAATGCTCAATGTCTAAACATATCTGCAGAAGATTGCCAGCGATGGATCGGGCATGTAAAAAGATCCTTTCCCAGGTGTATTTCAAGAGAGGACGTAAGGTCTGATGTCAATGACTTGTAGCCAAATGGAGAAAACAGAGTTGACTAAGACTGTTGTATTTCTATATCTGCATCGATTGTGTAAAAGTATGTATAATGATAATAATTTATTTTGTGCACTTGAAATTACTCTGAGCAAAAAATGACAAAAGCAATAATGCCTACTGGAGCATATTGCAGCATTTCTGATTCATTTTTATGATACAAGGTAGCACAATTCATGTAATAAAAAGTGGAGAATATTTGTTGTAATGGAATCTCAGTTCCTGCTACATAAATAACAGCTGCTTAACAGTATTTTTAGTTGTCTAATGGGTGACAGTCTTATTGTCGGAAGACAAATGTTGTCAGTGTTCTGGTACAAAAGTTGACCCTGAGACATGTATGAAGTGTTTTGGCTGCTTTAATGCATTTTGGATGTGAGATTAATTATGCTGAACTCCATCTCAATAAAGAGTGTCTGAACTGTCTGAAGAGTTTTGAAAACAATGAACTCAGTATAGAGACATGTGTGTTACCAGTTGTGGAAAGAAAAAAAAACTGTAAAAGGGCAAATCTTTGTAATGAATTTTTGTCAGTAAACATGGATCCAGCTAGACAGAGAGAGAGACTGCAGACACTCTATGGAGAATTCTTTTCCTTGCCGAGGTGAAAAGTTTGTGACCACCATCTACAGGGATGGATCAGACATGCAAAAAAGTTCTTTCCCAGATGTATTGCAGGAGAGGACGTGAGCGCTGTGGATGAAAATCTATGGCCAAATGCAGAAGACAGGGTCAACTAACGTTGCTGTATATCTGTATCTGTAGCTGTCATTAACCTGTATGAATAGTGAATGTCTACACATTTATTTTGCATTGCAGTACTGTTATTACTTTAGTTAAGGAAATATCTGCTGAAGGATTTTTGCAGTTTTTTTATGATTCATTTAAGCAAATACTGTACTGTGCCTTTTAGGCTTCATTATGTAAAGCACTTCGAATTACCTCTGTGTATGAAACGTGCTGCATAAATAAAGTCGCCGTGCTTCTCCTTGCCAAAGCACCGCAAAGTGACATTCTTTTTGTTGTAATGGAATTTTGGCTCATGCAAAAATTAAATCAAATCGAATCAAACTACTTGCAAGACATAAGTGATAGATACTTTAAAGCTCCTACTTGTTAGTGTTAATTTAGGTCATTGTGAGTGTATGAGCGTTGATCCTTTTGGTTAAATTAATGTTGTGCTGAGCATTATGCTGGTAAGGAGAGCTGTATGAAGTGTTTCTTAAGAAAGGAAGAATAAAGAAATGCGAGCAACCAGTTGTAAAAACAAAACAAACACAACTCCCGTAACTATAATTTTGCAATCATTTTTACAAATACTTTGAATGCCACATAAGGTGTTTTGAAAAGAAATGGATGGTTACATTCTGCATGTGTGCACACATACTTTAAAAAGGCCATTTATAACTCAACAGATGGCTGATGTAAACACAGGCTACTACTGTGCTACATCCCCAGAACTGCGTCTTGTTGATGAATAGCCACAGCAGTCACTGTCTGCTCGACCTATTTTGTCCTCAATTGACATAATTCCAGTTTAGGTTATAAGCAACATCTATCATTGACTGCAAACTACAGTGCAGTACTTTATCCCTCTGTACCGTAGCTGAATTAGACTCCTTATTGATTCGTTCTTGATTTAGACTGGACGTGCAGGGAGGTAATGTTACATGAGATGGACTCTAATACATGCTGGATGTCACCACTGCTAGCCAGCGGTATTGCACACACTCACGTGTTGCTTCGGCAATAAACTGAAGTGTGACAGCAAAGCGAACCGGCTGTAAACATTACTTAACACAACTAATATCCCCACTCCCAACACGGAGACGGACAGCTAAAAGGCCTTGCTCGAGAGGAACTGCGCTTTGCCTGTAAAGGACAAACGAGGTGGCGGTAACAGGAGGGGGGCTGTGACAGAAAACTGCAGTCATGTCAGACAGTTTCCAGCAGCTGTCAAAGAATATAGTGGAAGTTACCAAAATATTCAGCAGATCCATGTATAGGCTGGCCACCCGAGGGTTTGCAGTCAGTGGAGAGCAGCTGCGGTGCCTGACCCGAAAAACTGCGGTCACCTCGAACCCGTGAGGTTATTCTTGCCCACGTGTGCATTATGTCTGAGCATGTTGGACACAAATCAAACCGGCATTCATTGTGCAGCGATCGCCTGGCGATCGATTATGTGCAGGCTTGGCTCATCCCAAACAAGCCTAAGTGCTGTGGCAGTCCTTTTGACTTCCTTGTTGAGGATGACTTTCCCTTACAGGCGGGAAGCAGAGAAGTACATCGCTGATTATTACCTGAGCCTGCTGCTCCTCCTCAGCTGTGTAAGTTGGTGGATTCAGTCAGCTCACTCAGGTTTTTCCTGTTTATTTTCCTTTTTCATCACACTTCACTGTGCACTCATTCAAACACCACTGATGTTACTGATTTACATACTCTGTATTGCTATTGGTGAACTTATATTTTGTCTTTATATTATGGCAGTTTTATTCATTTGAACTCAGTGTAATCATGTTTTCCGTTAATTTGGTTTGGCAATCGGCCATATTTTTAATTTCTTAATTTACAATACCCATGGACTCTAGCTGGTGTTGCTATACAGTAGATAGAGCTGCACAGTCATACTCTTGGCCCAGTGCAGTGGGCTACTACAGACTGTCAGCCTCTCTCACATTTGGTCTATTCCAGTCTAACATTACCTCTATTTAAGTGTTTATGGGATAAAGAGAGCAGCATGATGGTCAAGTGAGAAAAAAAAAAACTAAATTTGGTGCTAAAAAGCAAGAAAACAAGAGACTGAAGTCTTGAGGCAGATGCAGCCAAATGTTTTCAAATAAACTATTCATTTGATGTCGTTCCCAGTCAGTCATCTCAGCCTTGAGAGCCTGAAGGCAGTGGGAGCAGAGAGGGCAGCCCAGTGAGCCCAGGTCAGTTGTTAGACAAGGTTTAGCGATAAGCAGGGTTTGGATGCTAACTTTTCAACTTTTCACAAAGTCAGTGTGCTATTCAGTATCACGTAGTGAACCTGAATGGGGTGGGATATTAAGAAGATGGTGACGGACTGCAGCAAACTTTAGAAGAAGAAATTAAAAAGTGCAAAAATGACAACACATCAAATTTGTACCATTTTTTTATTATATTATTATCATATCACAAAATGTAAATTGCAGTATTACCCACAATAATCACAACATGAATTTTTCCCACATCGTGCAGCACTAATAGATGTGAACATAGATCAATGAGATTTACAGTGAATTTACTCACAGAACAAGATGCACACACATTATATCCTCCCAGTTCATGTCATTTTGTAAATAAATATAAATCAACAAATCAGCTTTCATTTAACCAGAAGCCCTAAGAAAGCAGAGAAATAAGTTAATCTATTTGAAAATAAAAGCTAATTTAGAATTCAGGAGATATATGCACCTTCACTTGAAAGGTTAATGTTTGCACAACATGTAGGAAATAAATAGCTTGGAGTAATAGCTCCTCTCCTCTCACCGTTCTCTCCTTCCTCTCTACCTTTTGAGTAGAGTAAAGATGGTTGTTGAAAACCAAGTCATCTGTGGCTATTTGAAACATCTCTGATTTCTGTACAGAATTCAGAGATACACCACACTGTCTGTCCAATATCCCCAGCACAACAGCTGTGAACTCACATTCCTCTCTCGATGAGTCTGGGAAACATTACAGAAAACATTATACGAAACCCTCTTTGGAGGAAACTTGGGGGGGGCATCTGGGAAAATCCTTCAGAAAATACTTCTCTTTTCATGGCAACTCAAAGATGCTGCAACCTTACTGACACTCTTTACTTACTGAAAGCTTTAACTGTGTCATTCGCTTCCAAAGGCAAAGCTACAGAAAAGGGACACTCCTACTACTAAACTAGTCCTCGTGACTGGCTGGCTAAGTCCAGATACAAACCAACACACAAAAGCATTTATTTCTTATCTATCTGCATATTACTTTTAGCAAAATAATGTGCAGTTTCTAACTGTCACTACACAGAAGTCATTCAATCAAGCCCTTACACAACAAAGAGTTTTTCATTTGCTATTCTAAACACCTAACAGCAGGTGATGAATTAACACTAACATATACTGCAGCAGTGGCTTGTCTGGAATAAATAAAAGAGGAACTAGGTTAGAAGCATTAACAATGATAGCCACCATTGCTGAGCAGAGAAAGAAAAACACTGCTTACAGACACACAAACTTAATCAACACTAAATCCAGTGTGAGAGAAACAGACTGATCATCCAGAGAAAGGTAAGTGTGCTAAGAAGGAGAGTGACTGGTGATGAAAAGCACTTAGAAATGAGAATTGACTGCACTTATGCCCTCTGGCATTCTTCCTCAATTTGCACTATGTCCTGTGGCTGTGCAGGACTGCACAGGGTTTCATTGTTTAACATTTAAAAACAACAAATGTTCAGCCAAGTGCCTCCTCAGAGAACTTAGAGCCAGGAGCTGCTTAGCTTAGCTTCACACAAAGATTGAACACAGGGAGAAACATCTAGCCTGGCTCTGTCTGAAGGTAACAAAAACACCTACTCCAAAGCTCACATAAAAAATGACAATTTGCTCTTTATTGGGGAGGGGGGGTTATAATAGCTGCAGTGGGAGCTTGTGATCAAACTCACCAGAAAGCATATTTCCCAAAATGCCAAACTATTCCTTTAAGACAGCAGTTAAAAATGTCAATAGAAAGAGAAGATCGAAAAGTGAAAGAGGTCTGGGGGCAACAATTTGAAATGCTCAATCACCTTTGGATTTTATTGGAAGCAACCAATAGAGGGGAGGGATGTCAAAATAAATGTGTGGAGCCCAAAGGCAAAATAGGTGCTCAGGAGTTTGGCGATATAAAGTGGGGAGAAGTAAAATGATCTCTAAAATAAATTCTGATTAAGAAGGCTTGCTGCTGCATTTTTGACATCCCTGTAGGTGAGACAAGCCTGACTGATTAACTCTAAAGGGACTAAAGAGAATCACGATAATCAAGACCAGAAAGAATTAAAGCATGCGCTATGATCCCCAAATTCCTAAACAAAAGGAATTATTTCAATTATTCCAATACACATAAATGGAATAATCTGGTACTGTCAACAGAGGTTTTATGACGTATTAGTTTAATTTAAAGCCAGAATCACGAAGTGCACTTATATTATTTGAGGGCAATGGTCTCAGAATGGTTAGAACATGACAGGAAGCTATGAGGCAAAGACAAGAACATTTAATACCCATTTAGATTTTTAGCAAATCAGCATTTAACATGCTTAAGAACTGGGACTTAAAGCATCATGGATCATCCAGTGTCCATTTCAGTGGAGAGTACAGCTAGCTACATGTGGTCAGAGGGAGATGGATATATGGATTTTTTTTGTTTTTGTTTTTTAATAAAGCCCACTGGGATCATATATAAGCAGAATGAAATTGGGTCTAAAATATCAAAAAGAGCCTAAAAATAGGGCAGAAGCAGCATCACTAAAGCACACAGACATCTTGTACTATGCCCATTGTGGCAAGGGTTACTGCAATTATTACTGCTTGTTTGAAAATGACTTCAAATAGTACTTGACCTCCACACGGATCTACGAATCACATCTTTGACAAACATGAAATCTGCTTTCATTTCGAGTCACAATGGATCTGTTTGGCTTAGATAACAGGAGATGCACAGAGTGCTTTTCAAAATGAGACTCAGTCTGGAGTACGGAGGCTCAACAGGGGAGGAATCACTCAAAGCATCGAGGAGGGGGAGAAAGGAACAAAACAAGTCTCTCTTGTTTGAAACCTTGACATTCCAACATGTTTTTTCCATGTAAACACCACACTAATTGTTTGGTTTCATTTATATCTCATTCTCTTTTTTGAGAAATATTCACAGCATGCTCTGTGGGAGGGTTTGGAAGCGCTGATCCCTATTGGGAGCTAATATCCAAGTCAGCAGTTCTCGAATTGTAATGATAGAGTGCCCAAAAATGTAATCCCTCCTTGACTGTCTCCCATGGTGAGTCAATGACATAACTGACAAAGCTATTACTTCAGACAAATGTCTCTGGCAAATTCACACCAGGATATCCAAGCAGAAATAATAATACCATCTTTCTTTGAACTTCCAACACTTCCCTCTACTTTCTTTTCCCTTTGTTTTCCTATTGCATTTTGATTGTTTCGGTGCTCGTCAAGTAGGTGCACCATAGATCACAGCGTTCTTGACAAGCTATAAAGGCACAGAAAAGGGACCCTCCATAAAAAAAGACAAGTTTGAATTTAGGGTACCACAATATTGTCAATGAATAAATTTCCACTGTGTTTCCAAATTCAATTTTTTTTTCCCTGAAGATTTTTAAAATGCCAGTAGTAAGAAACTGCACAGGACTACCTGTACATGACTCTCTAACACTTGCTCTAGAGGGCTCTTGGCTTCCCGAGTTCACTCCTCAGTTGAAAAAAGGCAAGCATTTGAGGCTTGTGTCTTCACAGGCTAGGTACAGAATCAGACATTTCTCAAGATACCTGTGTGAAATATTCCCTTGAATCATCATACAAAAGGTTACTTGATGCATGTTCATTCAAGATGACTCAACACGCACACTCCTCTTTACCATTACTGAGGGGAACAGGGAAAATCATGTGCTCACATAGGGTATGTTGAGTGTGTGGAATAATATCTGAATAAAACAATAACAATACTTGTTTTCTCATTCAAAATGTAAAGAAATAGTGATGCAGTATATGTTTGGTAAGTAAGGCATGTGCTAGGGCTATCAGCTCAAGCTGTGGGCGTTTGTGTTTAGGCATCAGTTTAATTTTAATTTGCACAAGCTTAGAAGTGTAAGCAAGCACAAACGGGCCCTCCGAGGACTTGTCAGAAGTAACTGGCTGCGCATTGGCAGTGTAGCTTTCTAGGCAGCATTAGTCTATGCGGCAGAGGCCATGGTCACCTTTCACCTCTCCACAGCAAATGATTGATTCTCTATTCCCACCAAGTGCAGATGGCCATGGTCTACACTTGGAAGTTGGCCTTGTCAGTTGGAAAGCATCACTCCGGGCTTGCACTGTGAAATGAGTAAAGGGCTGCTGAAGCAACAAAGGATCTCTACATTAAATAAAAAATAGGGATAGTATTAACCTTGAGGCAGCACAGTAACAAGATAAGCCCCTGAGCCCATAGTTACCTTCTTTTAATCACCAACAATATGCCCACAAAAGCTTACTCCATACTGAGCTGTCTATCTTGTGTGATATATGGACCCTGCACTCTGACCTCTCCAGATGAGTCAAGCAAAAACAGAATTTTCATTTGAAGGTTGATGTCTACGAGTTCCTCTGCTTCTAAGAGAGAACTGGTGGGCTACATCAGTTTCTGTCTAAAATGTATTATTCTCATTACATTTTTATCACCTGAGCTAAGTAGCAATATTATAGTTTTCTCTTTTTTTATCTGTAATCCTTGAAAAAGTAACTTTGTATAGAGAAAAGTAATACTGATGACAAAAATTGTCAATGCCTTATATGAATAATAAAAAAAAATCCTAGATCAAGTTATTTGAAGGGATTTATCTTCATATTTCTTTTCTAAATCAACGAACAGCTGACTGAAAGGACAATGTGAATGATTCCCCATGGTTGAAATGCACATGTGATGTGAGTTATGGATGGACCCAAAAGCACACAGCACATGTTGTGATGTATTCCATTTACGTCATGTTGAAAGTACATAAAACGTACATTTATTATACAATCATATAACCGCAAGGTAATCATTTATGTCAATAGACCATCTATTCCCGTGGAGAGATGAGTCATCTGTACTGCTTTTATATGAGGAACTTCAAGCCCATAGTCACATTGTGTCCTACACTCTTATCAATGCTACACGTAGTAAATGCACCCTTTGCAATGCACACAGTCTTTTGCTCAGCCTATATTGCCATTTCAATGTACATTTCATCTGCCAGCCCAACTGGCAAAAATCTGATGATGCTTGATGATGCGCGAGGATTACTACTGTATTTCGTATTTAAAGAATTTGCAACTGAAATTGAGTTTTGGTCTATTTTAAAGGATAATTCCATTGTGTTCAATTACTAATCCTTGTTTCTGTATACAAGGACAGAAAAAAGTCAATAGGCTAAAGCTGTTGCCTTAACCTGTCACTCCTCCGGGCCACCATCATTTGGGGACCAGTTCGATTAGTAGCACAAAGTAAGTAATTAATTCATAATTGAATAGTTATCCAAAGATATGCAGTAGCCCCATATTTGGGGATTCTATGATTTAGACATACAGGTGGAGTTTGTACTGGACCATGTACCCATTGTAATGTAACATAAGACACCCTGCAGCTGGCGGTGAGTGGGTGGATGTGCTCTCTGTGGAGGTCAACTCTGGCCGGGAAGCTGTTCAAAGGCACTGCCCAGCCACTGACAGGAGGCTCTGCTCAAGCCCATGGTGGGAATGTCCTGCTGCACCCAGTACTTTCCACCCATGCCAGCCGAAGAAGTGGACCAGAGAGAGCAGCGTGGTCCCTCCAAAGACCATGACAGCACAGAGAGACAAGGAGCAAGAACCAGAGGATGGATCATTATAACTCTGTGGAACATCTGGATCATGTCCGCTCTAGTTTCTGTTTATATCCATGTTGAAATATTTCCCCACTTAAAGCAGAAATTAAAAAATTTTTAAAAAATCCAACAAAACAGTAAAATGTGATTTAGCAGAATAATCACTTAAGTGACATATATATTGTATATATGCAAGGCGGTAACCATGTTATAGACTGTGGTGGAGGCCTCCAATTGAGAGCCCTCCCCCAGATTTGAAGTGCATTTCCCACAGTCCTATGACATTTATATATGAACACACACACATTACAGTATAGTTTTGAAGACTACATTGACCAACTGAAGTCACAGTCAAAGGCATATTCTGTGATATCGCTGAGATAGTGGCTGTCTCTCCACACTAAATGTTCTGCTTGTATATTTTATTTGCTTTAATGTTATCATGATGTTTATCTAGCTACATAAAATGTGCATAAAGAATAGCATACAATTTACAGTAGTAACAGTTATCTGAAAACATGACCTATTTAGATATAGTTACTTACTGACACACACAGATGGATAAACTATGGCTCATTTAAAAAATACTGTAACCCCTGTACCTACAGTGGCAAGTTAACATATATTGGTGAATGTGGGAACATTTTGCTACTGGGATATATTTCCTTAACAAACAAGACAGAAAGATCCCATTGACAATCAAAAAGAAATTTTACACAATAAGTTTTAATAAAGTTATTAAATCTCTTTTTGATTCTCATATTGTTTTTTTATGGCTAACTTTATAAATCACATAAATCATAAATGAGGAATTTTATTTGGACAAAATTGGCCAATACTGCAGAGATTTACATTGACTTGGGGAAGTATTGATTTTCAGTTCTTCATTTAAAAAAAATGGTATTGATGTTTTTTTTTAATTTTCAGTGGTTTCTGTAATGTATCAGTAAAAGCAGATAACCAAATTCAAGTATGATTTATTTTGCATTTTTAAAGAGAAACTTGCAAGGACATCTCATTGCCATTTGAGCCAATGCTGTGATACTGGGATTAAAAGGTGATATGAGAGGAGATGACATTGGTTCATGCAGTTAAAAGCTCAGTTTAATGTGTCACTTGTGCTACTAAACTAGGGTTTAGTTTTTAAGTAGAGGCCTTGATTTGAAGTCAGAGTACGGAGGATGTGGTAGAAACATGAATGACACTGGTGGTTGACAAGGGGCAAATTAAAAAAAAAATTCCCAACGGCCCATCAGCCTTAAAAATGTAGGCCAATGGTAAGGCGAGTGGTGCTGCCTAAATAATATTAAAACACTTGCATTTCATGTAACAAAGAAAGTGATGTGCTGCATTTGTTTTTACATTTTCCGGCTTGTTTTAAACTGCAGTTTACATTTTTAAAGCTGTAATAAGGTCCTTATGGATATCAGAGTAATGGATTTTCAGCACAAGATTTTTACAGTCCAGTCCAGTCCAGAGGACTCTATAATAAATGTCCAGTAACAAAGAAAAATCTCAGTTTCTTACCCTTTTATGACATATAACAACCATCCAGTCTTAATCAAACTACCACAAGCTGCTTAAGACTCATGCACACAATAATGGTAGCAATTCCTAAGCAGCTTAAGTGCTACCTGGCCCATGTCCAAGTTACACTACATTAACAGAATCCCAAAAATCACACCAAATCAGACCAAATCAGATGCAGATGGATGCGATATGTCATAACTATGTCTGAGCTCTCTTACAAGTCTTCTTGCCCCCTCTTGTTATAATGAGCTCAGGCCAAACAACTGCAAGGACATATGCAAATGACTGTAGCTAACAGGAGATAAGTCTTTGGCACCACCGCTGGCACTGACAGATGCTACAGACAGACACACACACCACAGAACATTTTGTCTCATAAAGGCAAAGCTGTAGGCATCACGGGCTAAGATTTGGTGGCTTTTCACCGGCTAACGAGATTCTGACATCTTGGCAGCACAGTGATCAGGGTGAAACAGAGCAGTATGAACTGTCACAGTTCAAATTGCGCCATGTTGAAATAGGAAGCAGACAGGCTGGCAGGCAGACATTTCCAAAAACCACAGACCTGGTGTTAATGGTACATTTAAACCTAATATCGGGCTGTCACATTATCCAAAGGAACATTATTTCTTCTAAGTAGATGTCTGGATGAAAGCGTAATAACGTAACGGTTAGTTGAAAATAAAGAAGGGATCAGTATGTTTAAATTAAACATAAAACCCACACATTACAGGCGAGCCTCAGATGGAATGCATAATTTCTTTTATTAACACACTATTTTAGTCACCCTCCAACATCTATTTATAAATATGTTACAGTATGTACATTCGCTTCCCCGTATTACACTTGAGCCTTTTCATATTTCTCAGTCTTTCTCTCTATTTCTGTTACTCGGAATGAATTTATTTTGGCCTCACTTCCCTTATCAACATTATACCATTATGGTGTGACAAAATGCCTCAAATGCATAGTACCACACTTATTTGCATCTCATTTTACCTCCATTCAGTAAATTGTGATGATTCAACATTTTCTTTTCATAATTGAATTTCATTGAGCGAAAAGGTGCACTGACGCAGTGTGACTGTTTGGCCTGTGTGTGTGTTAATGTGGGTGGGTGGGTTGTATGGGTCCAGCTATTTTTAAGCACATCAGTTTTTTTAGGCTCCCTTGTCTTTTTGTAACAAATAAACAATTTGAAAAATCAAGTGATTTTTTTTCTTTTTCTGTGTGCAAACTTGATCTGTCTGCTCATTAAGATAACAATCTATATACTGTATATTAGACATTATAGCTAATTAGTTATGATTTTAGCATATGATCTTTGATCTCTAAAACAAAATACCAGTTTAATATAAACACTTTGCATAAAGCAAAGTCTCAAGTACAGTTTAAAAATTACAGCATTGGCACAAACTGAAATAGGCTTGCCTGGACAGACTTATAGCACATTAATTGCACATTTTTCAGCCAGTCACTGAGGTGCTGGTCATCACAAGATTCAAGTTTTTGATAAGAACATCAAGATGACGATTATGCCTATCTGTACAAACTTTCTGTCCCTTAATTATTTATGGAAAAACAGTCTTCCTGTTCTAAAAACACAAGACAGACATATGGTATGATACGTTTTTCACACTAACTAACTAAGAAGTTCTTGGGATTCATAATTTTACTCTGAAAGAGAGAAGACAAGGAATATGTTTATTTGGCTAAATGTCATCTATCCGTCAACTGCAGCCTTGACCTGACAAACCCAGCCAAATTGTCCTTAGCTAGGGCCAAAGGAAGCAACCTTAGCAATGATTAGTTGCTTTAATGTGCCATTGATATCACTCAGAAACAGTTTTTTTTTTTTTTGCGTTGAAGCTGTCTACACAAATGTTACAAGGTGTGGACTGTGATTGTCTGTGCACGGGTGGGTGGGTGCCTGCGTGCATCATAGTACAGTAATATGCTGATATATTTTTATAAGCTTTCATCAGAAGGATGATCTAGATTACACTCTAAGAAACTTGAGTGGACAGCTTGGCGTGTTTCAGATCTGGTCTATGCTTTAGGTTATAGGGCAAAACCATGGATCATTGTCAGATTGTATCAGCCAGTCCTATATGAAGCTCAGTGTGAACAGCACATATCCAAAAGTCATTTCCTTGACAATGTAACACCATGCCGAGAAAGTGACAGACAGAACACTCTCTCTAAGAATCTCTTGCCTGTGCCTGGGGAATGAAAATGTGCTAAACACAGTGAAAACCAATCTCGTTTTTCATAATCATTCCTAGGATTTTCTGCGGTCTCCAAATGCAGGAGTGACATTAAGCCATATAGCAGCAGGATAGGCCCATAGTTAGATTTGCACCCTATCAGACCATAGCCATTCCGGGAGTCCACTCAGGCATTTCGCCATCAACTACAACCCTCCACACACACACACACACACACACACACACAGACCCAGCCTCCGCCTGAAAGCTTAGATGGACTAATAACTGACCGCAGAACATTTAAATTCACACAAATAAACCCACATGTACTTACTGACACACACACACACACA
The DNA here is from genome assembly GCA_023238725.1 of Scortum barcoo. NCBI lineage: Eukaryota > Metazoa > Chordata > Actinopteri > Centrarchiformes > Terapontidae > Scortum > Scortum barcoo. The sequence goes on from CM041531.1 coordinate 11,780,881, forward strand.
TAACCTGGAAGTCACATAAAGCTCAATTTGCCCAGTGATTGAAATACAATGCAAAGACTCGCAAGAGGCTTAGCTGAAGCTGAACTGTAATGGGTTTGACTTGCTCAGATTAAAAAGGGAAAGATGGGTGATACAGCACAGCACAACCAAGATTCTTAATTTAACTTGAATCTGGTACTGACAGGGGTTTTGATGAAGAGATATCAGTGGAGGTCTGAGTTGAGGATGAATGACCATGATGTGGCTGTGTGTCTGGTAAGTATTTTGAGATTTTTGAGTGTGATTTGTAACATTAACGCCGTTTTTGTGGCACAGAATGAGTACAATTGTAGTCATGTAAAAAGGCTTACGGCAGGCTCTTATTTTTATTTGATGATGTCCACTGGAACATATGTGCAGGTGGTATAAATGAACACAGTTCAAGGTATGTGTCTGTTTGCGTCCGTGTGTGTATCCTTTCATCCCGTCTCCCATGGTGAGTCAGTTAAATATATTAAAATGTTTTCGCATCTTAGATGGATGTGAATGATCTTACATAACCTCTTTTTTGCTCGATCTCTCTGTCGCCTGCTTCTGGAGCTCTGCAACTTTAATAATTTAAACAAACATCTGGGTCAATGGGACAAACAATTTCTAATACAGTTCAGCTTTATCCATTCCATCCAGATGTGCAAAATAATGTACAGAATAATGAAATATATGCTGTACATGTAGAAAACAGCAAATACTACCATGCTGAGCACATAATCAAAATATCTGATGCAGATGCATATTTTATAATTGACTGTTCAGACATCTACAGTCACTTTTTATTTTCACATTTTGTGTTTGGCTGTTTTTTCCATTTCACACACATTTTTCAGAGAGCCTAGCCAAACTACACTGAGAATTGGTTCTTCATTTAAGAAGGCGAGATGATCTCATGCAGCAGCATGTTGGAGGCTGTTCTATTTCTTCGTACAGGCCACCGCACCTTTCATTTTTCTTCCGTTATTTTTGCAGCTTTTTGCCAATTCTCTTGTTTTGATCCACCTTTTTGACTCTCTTTTTGCTCTGTGTGAATCAAGAGCTCATTATATATGGCTTGTGGCATGTGATGACTTGAAAGGAGCAACAGGCAATTCCACTCTGTTTAGTTGTTTCTCTGGAAAGTAACTGGCAGCAATATGTTTTCTGTGCTGGCAGGGATAATCCCTGCTGCTACCAAAGCGAGAGCGTGGTGTGTTTGCATGTTGGACGTAACACTAAGGAAGTGTGGGCCTGCATTTCTGGTACATTTACTGGAGCACTGATGGTCACTGTCAGAGACTGAGAAATAACCACTGATGTGTGGCACAAGCACAAACCACATAAAGCCTTTCTTAATCCTACTGTGATGTAATCTGCGGTGCCTGCCAGGGAATGTTCGTCCCTCTACCCTGGCAGCCATCCCTGGTTTAGAACTTCTAATGATGATCAGGGCTCCTGGCATTACTGCCCCCAAAACATTTCTCCTCCTGTATTGACTTAAAATTTCTGTCCTGCCAGAACAGTGGTATTTGTCGTTTGTTTAAATGCCTGGTGGCCAGTAAGTTTTGTGCCTGAACTTAACCAAATATTATCATCAGTACAAGCAGATCAGAAAACTGTTAAATGGATCCTTGGGTAATTTTGAAAAGTAACAACACATCACAGATTGTGTTGTTTAATTGGAGAAATTGTTGGCAAGAAATTTACTTACATTTTTTGAGTACATACTGGCCATGGTGAACAGCAGATTTAGCAGATTACCAGCATTAATTAAATAATAAAATAATCAATCATACTGGGAATTTCTGGATTTTTCCCCTTTAGATAAAATGAAGGCTATTTTTATTATTATTATTATTATTATTATTATTATTATTATTATTATTATTATTATCATTATTATTATAACTAGTACTAGTTGTAGTAATAGTAATCATAGTAGTAGTAGTTGCGCTACCATTACGTTGATGGCTTCCTTATTTCTCTTTTGGTCACTTTTGTGGACAAATTAAAGACAAAACTGAGGCTCAGTGTCACTCTTCATGTTTTCATGTCACACCTTGCATTGCATCACAGCAACCATTTATGTTGATTGGATGTCTAAGATTTTTTTTGGGCTGTTTTTACTTTCTGAAAGCTTATTAAGCACAAGTTGTCACATACTCAAATTGTTCATATTTTCATTATAAAGTATGATGGAAATGATGGGGGAGGGTGTGATGGCAGCAGTGCAAGGGGAAACTGAAATGATAACAGGATAATTACTATTATAGCAAAAGGGGTACAATCATGTAACTATGGGAAGGCAGTGCTTGTGTGTAAATGCTAATGATTATAATGGTGACTGATTACAGTTATGAACAACAATAATTAGCCCATGATCAATATTATTATAGTTAACTCTCAATCAACATACAAGATAATTACATAGCCCAAGACAGAACGTGATGGATGAATGTTGTGTCTACTAAAGGTTCTATTACAGGTTCACTTTAGTCACAAGTCAACATTTCCAACACTCAAAACATTTAAACCTCACTAACATGTTTGATACAAAGAGTTTAAGTTGTGGCACGGAAAGTGTCTCCACTGTTATGGAGATACTTATCTTTGTGACTTTTTTCAGTCGGTATTTGCATCGATGCAGATTTAAAATTAATTAGAAAAACGCTTGAAGGCATGCAGTAAATCCACTAAATAAATAAGTAAATTACAATATATTGAACCTCGTAGAGCTGTTTCACAGTCCCCACCTGAACTGAACACAATCCATTGGGCTGAATTGTATGTTATAACAGGACACAAGAGTTATACACCCAAGACAAACAGACAGACCAAAGGCATCCTTTATCCTTATAACACTGTTATAAAAACCCCTTTTGTTTAGTTTTGATACTGGAATCTGCTGGAATCACTCTCACAGTTTGTGGGGTTTGTGCTTTTTTTTTCTTCCTAATGTTGCTGTCGCTTGGGGTTGCTCCATCTATCACCTCTGCTTTCTTCTGTAGTTTGTCGGTCAACCCATGTCCAGTTGGTTAGCCATCAGCAGTTTGTTGGTCTGGATCTGGAAGTCCCACAGGTTCTTAGCTTGGCCATTCTCAACCCCTTTGGGAGTTGTCTTCCATGGTGACCAGGAGGACTGCCAGCCCATACAGTGCAGATGTTCCCATACAACAGGGGTGTCAAACTCATTTTCACCTTGGGCCACATCAGCATTATGGTTGCCCTCAAAGGGCCGGTTGTTATAAATGGAACTACTCCCTAACATATTTTTGTGTACAAATATTGTACATGTATTTACATAAATAATAAAAAATATATGCAAGCACATTGTTCTGTGTTATTCTAACATTAATCCCTTTATCAGGTTAAGAACTCCACATTACTTCATCAGGTCAAAGATCAAACTTTTCAAGTGAATAACAAACAAAGACAAATGTCATCCAACTCAAATTATTACATCAACCTTTGTTCAAAACTTTTTTGTCACAGTTGAGATGTGCAGAACCATGGTACAACAAATAACTGAGCTGCTGGGAACATGTGACAGTATTTTACAAAAACAAATGTCTGCAGACAGTGTTGATGAGGATATATACATCAACTACTGAGAATAACAGGAACTTTGTGGGCGGGCCTTACAGCTGAACGTTTCTGACTGGTCGAATATTCCCAGCATTTTATTTCAGCCAGGTGAGGACCAGGTGAGACGGAGGAGCAGTCAGCTGGAGGTGAATGACACACTGCCAACATGATGCTTGTTAAATGTTATAACGCTAACTGATGTAATACTGTTGTTACCGGAGCCTAAAGCTAACGTTAGCTAGCGTTAATGCTAACCACCGTTAAGACAGTACAGTAGTGGTATAAAGTGATCGTTTGTTAAATCAATCATACAAAATGATTTACCCTACTGCAGTCACCAGCAGCCCTCTGAGATAAAGAGGATTTTAACTGATCCACTGTGCCTCAGTGCTGCTCTGTTTTAATAGTTATTCTCACTGTGCACGTCAAAACAAAAAAACTCACAATATAACGTTGCTGGTTAAGAACATATTTGCTGCAACTTCATACCATGTTTGTGTGTTTATTTATTGTTGTCTGTTTTAGGGTTATTTTGCAATGTAGAAAGGAAAACAGACTGTGCGGTACACTGTGCCTGACACTTGGTCGTCCCATGCACACTGCTCCTGCCTGCATCTTACATCCTGCTTTTATGTTCTGGACTGTCTCAGGAGCATCTTCGCACAGCCTGCACCTGGGGTCTGGGGTTCTGATGTGGTAGACCCTCACCTCTATTGATCTTGTACTAAGTGCCTGCTCTTGTACTGCCACGATTAGTGCTTCTGAGCTGTCTTTTAACCTAGCCTTTTCCAGCTTGATATCAGTCACTTCCTCTATCTGTCTGTGGTACATGCCGTGTATGGGCTTGTCCCGCCATGAAGGTTCTTCCTCATCTTCTGCAACATCAGGTTTCTGCTGCTTGAGGTATCCACTTAGCAGCTCATCATCCGGGGCCATCTTCCTGATGTATTCCTGGTTGTTTTGTCTTGGACAGTGACTCTGACACTCACCAATCTTCGGCATCCCTCGCACCGCTTTGTGTACATCCTCTGGGTGTCGACTCTTTCAAAACCTTAAAGTCAAAACTGTATTTCTACCGGTGTTGCAGGGGTTGTAATAAATGAGGCCATTAATTGCAAATATGATGAATGCTGCTTCTTGGACGGGTGACTTCCAGAAAAATTGGTTTCTCTGATAGAACTATTAAATAACACAACCAGGTCTCTTCGACATTAAAAAGGACAGATTCGAGTCTGTAACTGGCTCTATCACCTCATTGCCTGTGGCATCCTGATAAAAATCACTTAAGTCATTGATTAAAATGTAAGCGGGTTAATGCTAGAGGTGACTTCTCCCGCTTAGCATAATTTGCTTATTACACAGGCAAATAAACAAACCATTGATCACAGTGGTCCCTGACAGAAAGTAGATTAGATGGAAGGAACCAGGATCAGGTACATGTGTATTACACCAGCATGCTTGAAATGGAGGCACTACTGTGATACATCAGTCCTAGACATACTGTTTATATGCTGCTATTGACTACTTTTGTGCATAGTTATTATAATAATACATTAATAATTATGTAACCAGATAAATCCAAATGATCAGAAATTAAGATTTTTCCGAGTGATGATCTTCAGAAAACTTAGAACACAGAATATATTTTGCATTGAAATATACTGCAAAACACTTAAAAATGCTTTCCTCTATGTCCCATCTATATTTAAACCAATCAGTGTTTTTTACCATTATTGCCCAGGGATCACCACCACCACTCCCACTTAACTTGGACAGCCACATTCCTCCTAACCACTGTGACGACTGTGGCAGTAAGACTGTCTCACAGACACTGCAGAACATTTATATTAGACAGGTGTCGAGGAGGCTTGCAATAAGAGAACAGGCAGAGGCACGGGTCAGACCGAGTCTGCTGAACTGTAGGTGTCAGGCTCATCTTTCTTTGACATGGACGGCCTGTGTGCCTCCTTTCAATTTTACGCGTCAGACTGCAGCCATCGCTGTAGCAGCAGGACACGACTCCAGCTTGGATTTTCAGTGCTGAACTTGTACCTCAATTCTACTGGTTGAAGAGATCTCATAGAACTGATGTGCGTGCTAATGTCTGCCAATGTTACCCTGTAACTGAAACAATAAGTTCTATTTAATACATTGATGAATAGCTATATTTAACATGAACCTGAGAAGAGTCATGAGAAGAGTGGGCAGAAGAGTCATACCAAGACATCTGTTCATATTTGATCAATCGTCCAGGTGATTTATCATGTCTTGAACGGCAAGCCACACATGAACAGTCACTAAACAGAAATTTGCAGTAGTCATGGCATGTTACTTAAACAATGACAGGCACTTATAACTGCAGCAGAGACACTGTTTATAATTCACAGCTGACTTGTGGTTCAACTGTTATTTATGAACATTACAGCAGAGATGCCAGAAAAGGCAAAGCAGAGTGACATATCAAGGGAAAGCTTGGATAGTTTAGCTTTTTACATGCATAACTGCCAGTCAAACACACATCTACGATTCATTCTTACTTGTTGTGAAGCATTTGCTGCACACACAGCTGTAGGAGTGTGATGAAGCAGGGTCCCACTGTTAGCCTGAGGCATTCCTCACATCTGATTGTTTGAAACCAGAGCACTTTGCTTTCGTTGTTTTGGGGTTTGGAAGTGTGAAGAGATCTGTTTTTCTTCATGTTGAAAGTCTGTCCTGGGACAGAACAACTTTTAGGCATTTTGTTGATGTAGTTAAAAACTGGTATATTCAAAAATCTCATTTGAATTTTCTTCATATAAAGCTATCCTAAAAGTAGTTTGTTATAAACACCAGGTCCCAATACAGGATGCAGTGTGACATAAATATAATTATGTATGTCTGGGAAATGCCTTCTATCATACAAACCATTTACGTGTAAGGATTGGTTTTGCACTAAATTACTAATAATTAAAAAGAAAATGTGTTGTTAGAAATAATGGAGTATTACTGAATGCATTCTGAAGAGTTTTCTTTAAAGCCACTCACTCTTATCTGTGTTTGTGATATTTCAAATTTACTGTAAGATTCCTTTTTTGATGATTAAGAGTCTAAACTTCAGTGAAGTACCCTTGACCTAAAGTGTCTATGATGCAATTCTGTTTCTGTGTATGCTCTCAGCTCCGGTGTGACACAATGACACACGGCAGTTTAAAACCAAAAGGCTTGAGACCCTCTCATGGAGAAAAATAACTTGTGAGTTTGCCTTTGTATCTATATATATGGTGTGGTTCAGTCTTACACCGTCAAAATGGAGGCCTCTGGTGAAGCTCATTCACCCACTTGACTGTTTGTTCAGAGAAACAGAGTAAATGTTCCTTTTAGTTTTGAAATTGGAAGCTCTGACCTTAGCCCTTATCAATGTCCTCTCCATATTTTACTATGGTGCCTCTGTGCATGGTGCTTTCATTTAAATCTGAGATCCTCTTTCAGAGCAGAAAAGTGGACTAGGCCGGGAAAAAATCAGTGTGAAAACACTCCCCTTTTTAACAAACAAGCAGTATGTGCAACTGTATGCATGTTCATGCAGTACTGAAACTTGCAGTTTGCCATTCTCTACTGTGATAACACTGGAGCACATACTGGATATGACAATACATTTTGGATGAAGAATCAACCAACAAAGACGCATGCTTACACAAACAATTAGTTTAAATATCTGTTTAAAATGTATTATTAATATTCATTTCTCTTCTATTGTGAATTCATTCTCTCACACTACAAAATCCTGAAATCATGAGAAAATAAATACTTTTGGTTTTGAATACTTTAATTTGGTCTAATTCCTAATGCATGTCTTGTTATGACATCTATTGAATTCCTATTACCTAAACGTTGACCGTGCGTCAGTACAAGACGTCCCTGAAATTGCAAAGCAGTGTGTCAAATCACAGCATTATCTGTCCATTCCATATTAGTCTTATCCCTGCTGCAGTTGCTGCCTTGTCTTAGAAGTCGCTGTGCAATCGTCAAACAAATAAAGTTCTGATGAATAAAAAAACCTTTGGAGTCCTCCAAAGAGGACTTTTATATCCCCCACCACCCCCCCTAACCACCTCCCACCCCTCATTTGCCATTGCAGAGAACAAATCTAAATTGAGTGTGTGACTATAAACACTACTGTCTGTCTATCTGAAAACACCCACATGTGAGTTGAAATGTCTGGCATCATTATAATGCAAACAGGGATAAACAATTACTGGATAATAGCTCTGTATGGATAGAATGTGTTTTAAATAATTTCATTATTGTATACAGGAATAGGTAACCATGTTTAGCCAAGTTAAAACTATTCAAAACTAAAGGTATACTTATGCTTATGTTGCTTCGTGGACTCATGTTGATGAATAATGAGTGCTTCACAATTAAAAGCAACCTTGTGTTTCGCCAATTGAAATACATTTAATGTGAAGCAGCAGCAGGAATTCTTAGGTTTAGCATTCATTGATAACTGATAACAATGAGATAAGCTTTAAAACAATAACGGTGGATTACAATCACTCAAGCATAGCTAGGAATATAGGAATTACTAACTAAGTCACTATAAATGAAAAATAACTAGCAGTGACTTAAAGTAAATATACTCAATTCTGGAAAAAAATAAGCCATCCACAAAAATGGGGTTTGGTTTAATAGTGTTTAAATACTATAACATCCAAGTATTTATTTTAATTAATTGTTTTTAATGTATTTAATTCATTGCAAAACTACAGGAGACACACCAAAACATACCAGGATATCTGGCAGGTGTATAGAGAAATTGTTTTTGTGCATCCACATTGATAGGATGAAATAAAAATGTCACATGACCTGGACAGTCACCAACCCACTGGCGCTGTGGGCCACAATCCAACATCTTAGATGAAGGACATGTGAATGCAGATGTTGTTCTTCACCTATCTTTGCTCTGGGCAAAGGCATGGCTAAGGCAATGGTGTGACATCGCCATTTGTGGCTCACCTCAGCATAGTGACTAGATAGCCAGCGGTCATATGTTTTTCCCCAGGCTAGACCCAAGTAGGATGTTTGGCCAGGGCTTGAAGTTCATTCAGGTCTGATTCACTTCCAAGAAAGAGGGGGGAAAAAAATGCACTCTGGCTTACTTTGTATCTAAAGGCAAAAGCTAAGCTTTCTACCTACATTTTACCAAAAGGCAATTACGTGCATGTCAAGTAAAACATTTTTGTATTTTAAGTGAAATATTTTGACATTTTTCTATTACTTCGACTGTTTTTTTTCCAGTATTTGGCAGTATTTTATAAAAAAAAATGTTTGAGAACATTGTTATAGAAAGTCATACATCAACATTTCACTACCAGAAGGTATACACTTTGTCTGTTTCAGCCCCAGCACAATGATGGAGTTGGTTGTTGTCCAGACGCTTACGTGCATCTGACAAGTTCATATGTCACATCGAATGTTGAGATATCTGTCAAACAGCACACCACCGATCTGCTCTGCCCAATAACTTTCTTCAGTGTCTGTCTACAAATATTACTAAAAAAAACATTTTTAGTAACACAGTGACACATCAGACACTGAATATTAGAATATTTCTTTGTGGGTAGAAAATAGAGGGAGAAAACAGCTGTCTGGATGTTTGAGATTAAGATGGCATCTAGATACATGACTGAAATCACAGGGAGTATTATCAGACAGTCTTCTTCTTTTTCGGTCTGGAGAGAATTTGGTCCCTCTCCTCAGCCCTTTAATTTTATGTGCAGAGAAACACACTGATTAACAATGTCACAGTTTGGAACTGTTGGGTGCTTCTTTTTTTATGGAAACACATCTATTTTTATGTGATGGTGATTACTAAAAAAGTGTGTAAGAGCTTGAAGACAAACCTTTTTACTCATGTTGCTCATTCATGCTTACAGCCAGACTCAGACGGCTAATGATACATAACTGTAAATGCTTTTTTTTTAGCATCTCAGCCTTTATTCCACAACTGTTGCTCGACATGACCAGTATCTGGGCTACAGATTTATCCACTGAAAAGAGTAAATGCTAAATGTCTATAAATTATTTGCCCTTTTCTCTGCATCTCTTCTGTCTACTTCAAACATGTATATTATTTGCCACAATGGGGATAAAATCACTTACAATAACAAGTGAGGATTTCAGCGCTGAAGAAAAACAGAAGTAACCTTGATTGCAATTTTCTCATCCAGCTCTTGCCTATACAATGTCACAGTGTCTCACTCTGACACATACACACACTCCCTCCCTTCCTCTACACATTCACATGCGAGCACCTTGACATTTTGCTTTCTAGTTAGCAATAACAGATGTTTCTCTGATAGTTTGTCATTTTCCATGGCAACTGCTAAAATCTGGGTGCTGACTGGGGTTGGAGCATTCAGAACTATTTCTACAGAGCTGCATACGACGAAAATCTGTCTAATCTGCCAGCTGTCTGAAGTGTCACAGCAGACGATCACGATGATATGACCAAGTACACAAGTGTCTCTGATCTAAAACTTTTCTTTGTCAGTCATGTATTGATATTCTTAGGTCCAACCTACTCTCGTACGCCGGTGCGAAGTAGGTACTGTGATGGAGCCGCAGCAGAGGTTTTTGAAAGTGAAAAAGAGAGTTCCTTATCAGTTTGACAACACAAGTCAGGAAATAATATCCCGAGAGGCATGTATGTCACAATATAACAGCGTTAAGAAGATGTCCCAGGTTTTTATTCCTTCAACACTTGTATTTTCCTATTCTATTGCCCTGACAACTGACTGGATTAGAGGTTGTCCACTTCACTGCTTTTACTTAATAACAACCCTCAGCCTCAATTGTAGCTCCTCAACTATTGGAAAAGCTATATTGATCCTCAAAAGAGAACTGCTACCACAAAAAGGCATTCTATCACTGGAACTAATAGTGTGCAGGCATGTGAAGATATCATTGACCCCGCGCCCGCAAACACTGAGGGTCACGCGTAGCTTTTATGCTGTATTTTCTTGAAACAGTCGAAGATACACAAAAGTCATCCATCTGCTCAAACTGTAACAAGCCAACTGTGATACTGTGTTTATCTGTACTTCAATATGATGGTTTTCTTTCAGTTTTTAGCATTTTTAAATAAATATAATTTATGGAAATACAATGCCAAGCTCTTTCCACCAATGTGGAGCCAGGACAGCAAACAGTTTGTTTGAGCGGTAACTGGGGGAGAACTGCGGGAGAACTTGGGGGAAATTTGGGGTTCAGTGCCTTGGCCAAGAAGACTTCAACATGTGGACCGCCAACCCTACAACAAGCGAGAACTGAACTGAAATCTATCTATCTATCTATATGTGTGTGTGTATATATATATATATTAAGATTAAGCATTCTGTGAAAGAAGGCTCTTGAGACATTAATAATGAATAAAACAAGAAAGAGAATATGTAGTAGAGAGTGACAGAGAGCTGCACAAAGTCACAGATATGTTAGATATCAGAGAATTAAGAATAGAAGAAAATAGAAGAAAATGAATTAGTTACACTGGGGAAACCAGCACATTGTTTTGGTTTGATTTAAGCTAAGAGAACACTGTCTTTACACAGGGACTCCGTTAAGAAGTAAAGCCATTCATAGATAAGAGCTAAATTTAAGAGAGAATACTACACAATATGCTGAGCAGCTGTAATTTGCAGCAGTCCCCAAATGTTGAACCATTCAAAATGTTAATGCAGATGTACAAAACTTCCCTAGAGAAAAACTCACAAAAGCAAGCTTTTTTTTTTTTTTGTAATTCCTGAGCACCTCATGGCATACATGGGTGAAATATAATAAAATAATAATAACTGAGAAAAATAAGGTCTAATGCCAACTGTAAGACTCTTCATTAACTGCATAGTGTAGTTAATGAAGTAAGTGTCCTTGGAAGATTTTTATTTTTCCATGTGTGTTACATTTTACTGGAAATGCATATTTGCATTGCTATATAATAAAATGAAAGTATTTTCAGTGATGTTAAATTTTAAATTAATTTTATCTGAATAAGTACTACTATACTGAAACAATTTCTCTTGTTTATGTAGGTTTTTTTTATCTCCCAACTGAACATATCAGTCTCATACATTCTCATTATGGATCACTTGCAGCAAGTGATTATATGCCATTGCATTTCCAGAGTCTCCCTGCTTGCCAGGACAGGTACAGCTCAGTGGCACTCAGGGGACTGATGATAGGAGTGATGGCATTGCCACTGAGAAAAGAATCCCAGAGGTATTTTCAGGGGAATGTGCTGTGGACAGCAGAATGGCCTCCATTGCCCGAGGGATATAAAAAAGAAGAGAAAAGGGAGATACATTTCAGAACTAGCCAATGATGTGTTTGCAGTCAAGGAGCTTTACGGGGAAGAACTGAAAGTCAACAGTCAGTCAACAGTGGGGGTATTTCAGAAATTAAATACAGCAATGTTGTGTAATGATTTAATTTAAATTTCTAGTTGAGGGCATGGCCAGCTTTCACGGCTTACTTCTCTTTTTGTTTTGTTTTTTTCCATAAATGAAAATGGTGAGTACTGAATGACAGTGTTAGACAAAAATCTAGTAGCTGAGAAAAACCCATCAAAATAAAGCAGACAGACCTCACTGCAGCTGTAAAAATCTGATGGCTGTAAGATGCAGAAAGTGACAGACTCTCTGAGATTTTGTCTGTTGTCTTCATTGGACAGTCAGCTAGATAGATAGGTAAGAGGTTAGGACAGATGATTCATCGAACTCTTCATTATATATGTGACATAAACACAGGACAGTAGCATCCATTTCAAACAAAGACCATTTCACAGCTCTCTAACAAGCAATGGAATTTAACATACAACGCACCTGATAATCATTTCTGCTGGGCCCACTATTAAAACACATATGACTTTTTTTTTTCACATCTTCAAAGATATGAGTTGATTTTCTTGCTTGATTTGGCTAAACCAGTGTCTTTTCAGCCAAAATCTTAAGAAAAGCCATAAAATAAATCATGATGAACTGGAATGAAACAAGAAAATCTGATTATTATTAAGGAAATCGTAATACAAACCAGCAGTGCAATTATTAACAATGGTAGCAAAAGATATTGTACAAGTACAAACACACTCCAAACTTAAAATCACAGCCACCCTGAACCTTAACTCAACCTTGGCACATACTGAAAGCTGAAATAATCAAGCCAACAGTGGTGTAGTCTGGTTGAGCAGGTTGCAACTGCATACTGTATTCATATCGTATCAGGGAGTGGAAACCTTTTCACCCACACAACATAACAGTAGGTCACATTGCATGTGAAATCTATGCAAATGCACCGCTCACTCAGAATATGTAATTAATGGAGAGCAATTAAAATGTGACTATGAAATGATACATGTGAGGTACTGCATGTTAATTTGGCGCTCTAGGAGGATAAAAGCTCTGAGATCAATATTTCTTTTTAAATGTCCTGTTTGAACACAACAAGTACTGCAACTTTTCCGGAGGAATTATTGGTTTACATAAGAGATTGTTGCTCAGTTCTGCATCTCATCCACATTAAGAATGTGTTTGTGAATGCACAAAATAACCCACTAAAATGCAGGGTGGTAACACTGAAGTCAAATATGAGGAGCTAAAACATTTCTAGTACATGTAAAAAAAAAAAAAAAAGCTTGTACGTGGATATGAATTAAATGTAGTGTTGGCGTTTTAGAGGTGGGACATCAGTAAGTGTGGAGGCAAGTGTTAATTTCCTACATCTTTTAATGTTTAAATCCAGAGAAAAATTGAACAATGGATTCCAGTGCTTATCTCACATTTGTAACACTCACTGTTAGATGTGTTGGCATTCATAACGATGTCATGCTCTCTGTCTTTGTCTTTCTCCTTGCTGCACTGCTTTAATTTTATCAGGTGACAGAGAGGCATCTATAGCTTTAGTCCTGGGATTTGTAGTTTTCAATTCCCTTGATTGCAAGCAGCAATTGTTGACTTCCAAATGTGTTTAATAAGGCAAATTAGCACTAAATTAATGGATTTTGCAAAAAATGATGTTGATCTCAAGATGTTAGCTAGCAACTATCCACTATATTGTAATGTAGCCTAAATATGAACTGAAAACTTTTTCCCTTTTGCTTCACTGTGTACCTTTTTAATAATGTAGCTATGTCAATAAAAATCTTGAGGAAGGATGGTCTTCATGAAAATTGTGTGACCGGTGGAGGGGCCCTGTGGATACACAGCCAGATTTAACCTAGTGGGAGGAGGCAGACCTAATTTCTGTAGCTTTTGGTTATTAAATAAAGGATGAGCAACCGTGCTTTTCAGACTCATCACCTTGGGAAGTACTACATCAGAGATGTGGACTGTTGATATATGCAGACCCTCTTAGAGATTGTGCCTTAGATGAGAAGAGGAGATTAATGAGAAGGCAGCACCAGTGGACGTCTAATGTTTGTCCACTATAACAAGCTTTCTGACCTTCAAGAATAGAACTGTACACGAGGGCCAAGATGGAGTGCCTTTCCTTACGTTTTTCTCCTTCCTCTATCCAACCTGCATAAAATAACCCCACAGATCGAACTTCATGCAGTATTTTGGCCTGAATTTTACCTGAGGACATCCTGTTTCCCATTAAATCTCTATTGATTCTTTACCCACACCCTCATCAAACCACTTTGCAGCATATACAGTACACTTAGACATACACTCATACACAGACACACACATACACACGTGCTTGTATCAACAGGAGACTTTTAGAAGCAGAATGTAAATTAGCAAATCCCTAAGGTAATTAAAAACCAAGCCCCTAACTTATTGCATGAAGCCTTCCTGACTAACAAACACCTGTGCTGTATCAATTAGGAGGGCTTTATTTGTATATAATAATAATGGAGTGCAACTCTATTTAGTTCATTTAAAGACCATATATTCTGTTTCCAGCTGTGCAAGCAGTGTAGTGTGTCTGTTGACATTAATTGTGGCATTCATTTGACCTTCAAATTTTAGGTTTGCTGTGAATGACTCACTTCCATATGGAAACAGAGCTTAACCTGTGATGTTACACATGCCACAAGTAGGAGTAATGAGAGGTTCGCAGAATAATCTTAAACTAATAGTGTTATTGGTTAAAATACATATTCCTGTTTCCTGTACGCTGCTGTTACAGATCATTCAGTGACGAAGCCCACATCTACTCCACTTCCTTACTTATGATGAAGCAATTTGCCTTGGAATTATCTATATTAGACAGTGAAGAGAAGAGAAGTCCTGTTCTATATTGTTTATCCCACAGTTGGCAGTGTGTCTGGATTCTGTGTTATTTCTGTTGCAACGTCAAGCCTGCTTAATTTTGAGGATATATTACAGTTCTTCAAGTATTTTATGTTTGGCACACAAGGTACTAATCTGTGAGCGCCTGTGAGCCCACATTTTACAGTCAGCTTGAGTTGCGTACTATTAATATGTATTATTGTTAGGAGAAAGCATTCTGACAATTATTCCTGAGTATGTATCTGCCCCTGGCATGACAGTGCACAATAATCTACTAAAAATATTCTCGTTATTGAAAATTGGAAGTGACCCAAATCGCACTCAACTTTTGACAAAATGGCTATTTTGTGTAAGATGGGAAAAGCCTCTCGCTCCACAAATTCAATCTTAGCCATCATCAGAGGAGCAGCCCCAGGTTTTATCCCCTCAGGACATCACAAATGATCACAATCTTGGCTCTCTTTCTCGCCCTCTTTCTCTAGCATTGGGACAGAGATGGACACAAGCCTGTGCTCATAAGATATGAGCAGTAGGTTTTTTCTCCTCAGTGGAATTTCTTGTATTGTATGCTTTTAGTCAAGCTTGGAGAAATCCAGTTTTTATTATTAGTAGCAGTAGTACAAGTAATAGTGATAGAATATGTGTTATATTCTGGATAAACTTGAAAACGCTATCATCTATACATCTGTATACATTTTCGACATGCCTGTGTTTTTTTTAATTGACTGTATAAAAATTTCACTTGATATTGTTTTGGTATTCTGGCGAGAGTAAATTCACTTTTTGTTTGCCTCAGTGCACACCATGATGAAAATGTTCCTACTCCACCTGCTCATTAATCAGGAAGGCAGTGCAGATGGCGTTCTTTGACAGAGAAGAAAACATGGAGAGCTATCAACCTTTTACTGCTAATTAGTCCTTCGATTCTTTGAATGGAATTGCAAACCACACAAATTAGCCTAAATGTGGAGGAGAAAAGAGTCACATAACTTTATCTAATGCGCATGGTGTCTCCCTTTTTATTTTCAGAAATGCATTTTGCTTGAAAATGCATCCTCTCTCTTTTCTTTATTTTCTTTATGGTGATGTTCTGCTCTCCTTCTGCATGTGCAGTGCAATGACCTAAAACTGGGTGGCAGAAGAGCAGTTGAGCTGGTGAGGTTTAAAAAGCCCAAACACACCATGGCATTAAAATAACGACCTTTCTTGTGCAAAAAAAATATAATTTCCGCGACAAACAAACAGCATAGTAAAGCAGGGGCTCACAACCGACATGCTGTTTGAGACCTCTTGTACTACAAAGGGTTGACCAGTGGCAGATGCCTGGGGAGGACAAGAACATCCAAAATAGAATCTGAGCAAAACTGTGAAAAACCACTGTTACCAAATCATTCACTGGCTAGTAATTGCTGGCCATCCATATCCCACCAGTACACACTGAAATACCACCTCCCGACATGGCTCTTGGTGCTACATGGACAAAGGCACAGCCATTCTCTCGGCTTGACCCTGTAAACTCTGTAAAAGCTCTGCACACTGCTCTAAACACAAAAGTACAAAAATAAAACACAAAAGTACAAAAATAAAAAAATACTTGAGAGTGATTTGGGGTTTTTGTTTTGTATGGTTTCTTTCTCCCTTTTTTGCCCCTCCTCCTTGCAGGTATGGTGAGGAGGCGTGGCTGGTTTTCCCTCTCTCCTCTGAGTATGGCTGACGAGACTCATCTGGCTTCATTAATCATCACACTCTCTATATAAATGCCAGATAATTACATTTTGTTTGTTTTTATATTTTATTGTCTCTTGTGAATGTTTGTAAAAGTTTCTCTCTGTGACGTCTCATCAGTGTCGTTGCCTGCCACATGTTTTCCTGTGTTTAGCGTCTCTCTCCAAAGCCCTATTCAGCTGTCATTCCTCACCACTACTTCCCAGCTTATCGCCAGCGATTGACTGCCTCATCATACCTGCATTCTTGCAAAATTCATTAAAGACTGTTCTTTGCCTAGGCCTTTCTGTGTCTGTCCCTGCCTGAGTTGGTCCAATAACACCACTCGCCATAACAGAGAGACCCATGTCGGCTATGGCGCTTCAGACCGAACACCTCTGAGAAGGCCCAAGAGCTGGCCTTCTTCCCCTCCTCCTCCAGAGAAACTTTACACTGGCCACCTGAACCATCAGGTGAAAATGTGATATTGGGGCTGATGCTCGAGATTAGTTCCATCCACTTAGTGATCTCCTGTGTTTCCACAGTCTTGTCAAACAACTCATTCATTCACTGAATTATCAGGTGTAAAATGGTCCTCATTCATTATCTGATTGTTCAAGATTTAATTGCTGTTTTGTATTCATTCATGGTTGCTTTCACAAATGAAAGTCACCAGATCATTTGTACGTCTGGTTTTTATTAGTTGTGTGTAGTTAGCAAAGACCTCAATCGCATTGTTTGTGTTAATAACGTATTACAGCCACCACATGCGAGCCAAGGACTTTGAGAGTTTTGTACAGATTTTTATTAATTATTGTGTCATATTATATGTACTTTAAATCATTATTGCAGTGTAAAATGTCTGAAAGTAAAAAAAGGGGACTGTACACCGCACGGAAAAATAGACTTTAGGCAAGAGTCATGTGCAGTTTACAATTTACAGCTAAGCAGACGGACAGGTAAAAAAGCCTCCTGAGGGCAAGGCTAGAAAGTGGGAGGTGCAGCAGCTCTGAGGGGAGCTCAGGGCCAACGATTACAAGGAGCGGATGATGAGATACAGACAAGACCAGGGCGAACACTAACTCAAAGGAAGCCACCAAGACCATCCCAGTGGGGCTTCCTTATTTAACTGGGCTGTTGGAACACACAGTGACAGTCTTCAGGTCTTGGAACCACCACGAACCATTCAACAGCTTTAGAGATCTGCTGGTGCACCCTGAAGACAATGGTGAAACAACACAACAAAACTGACCCGAACAACAGAAAGCGGTCAACATTGGCTGTTTCTGAGCACCAGAGCTGGTCACGGCAACAACTTAGGTGGAGTCAAAGTCATAAATTAGATTATGGACAGCAAGAGAAAGGCCATCTTTCAACAGAGGCTTTGACATCCCACCACATGCAACCACGCGACAAACTGTCAGGACTTAATGACATCTGATAAAGACCAATAGATGCCATAAAAAAATCAAACAAACAGTGAGTGGGCCGTTGACTTGAGATTTGTCACATAAACTGTTCCCCAGAGAAAGAATGGTCTTTTCTTTGTAGGACGCACAACACCAGTCCAGCCAATGAGTGAACTATTTTATTTCTCTGGCAAGAAATTCATGAGGACAGGGCTGAACGTTATGCTGGATAAGTTTGAAAGAAATATTTTTAAATGGGAAGGGGGATAAAAGTTTTAAGATATCATACTACTGTTGAATTTAACTTTATGGTACAAAATGAATGGCGTTAAATGTCTATTTGCGCACTGTCCAGTCTGTGAATACAGCTGATCATCAATTTTAAATATACAACCACCTTCTTCAGTGTAGTCTCATTAGAAATAACCAGACTAGAGGACAAAACAATCAGCTTTGTCTCACACAAACCCTTCACAAAGCTACATTGCACGAGTGCTAATGGGATCGTATCATTCATGGTACTGATCAATTTTTTCGTAGCACATGACATACAGAGTGGTGACAAGTTAAAGGAAACACCTGAATCCTTGACCCCTACAGGGAGGGGATGTGTGTGCTGTGGAAGGCATTTTTCTGGCATGGTTGGGTCCACTTGTACTCTCCCCTGCAAATCAATACAAAGTTGTTTCGAGTGATCACCTTTATCCTATGATGAAACATTGATGTCCTGATGGGAGTGGTCTATTGCATGAAAATGCTCTCATCCACAGGGTGCAGGAGGTCAATGAAAAGTTTCATGAGTATAAAAAGGATGTGAATCATATGTTATGGCCCTCGCAGTCACCAGATCTCAAACCATTTGAACACCTATGGGAGATTTGGGACCAAACTGTTTGGCAGCACTCTCCACCACTGTCATCGAAACACCTAATGAGGAAATATTTGAATGAATGAAGAACGGTGTTCCATCCCTCCAGTAGACTTCCAGAGACGTGTAGAGTCAATGCTAAGAAGCACTGAAGCTGCTCTGCAGGCACATGGAGGCCCAGCACCTTACTTTATGTACAGTTTCATTTGTCATCTGTCTAATTTTCACACTGTACAGCCCTGCAGGAGGCTTACACAACAACCAAAGGGGCTGCAGTAGTCAGTTTACTTTGATACATTTTGGTCCTGAATTGGCTCCATAAACATGTCACCACAAGTCCACATGAGCATAAGTGCTTCACACAAGTGAACATACTTTTCTCTCATGATTTTCCCTCATGAATCTCTTCAAAATCTCCAGTCTTTCCAGTTAGTCTCTCATCTGCAATATTTGTTTGAATATTCAGTAATTTTATTGACAGACATCACTGGATCAGTGGGGATGAACACTAATCAGGTTAGGGAAGAGCAGTGTCATACTAACACTCATTGTTTCATCATAAACCAGGAGACTAAACATGGTATGATTTAGTTAAATTTGAGAGAGTGGAATGATATATAAGAAACAAATCTTTTTCTGTCAGCAACAACTGCAAGGACATAAAAAATGTTTTATTGGTAAAGTGTATTTCTTTTCTCTTTTTTCTTTGTCAATCACCAAGATCCATGACTTTCTGTTCTGGTCATGAATACTGAAGTCTGGCTCCCAAATGGAAGTAGTGATGATTGAACAAGAATTTAAATCTTTGATTGAAAACATTTCTCATTCAGTAGCCACAAGGACTTCCGCTGCCAGCATGTGAAATTAATGACTTTGGCAAATCTAAATCTGTTATTTGATCTGGCTTTTCCCAGCAGATGATGCTGCTCCATGCCTGTGCTTTCAAATACACCACTGCAGGCGGGGCCGGTAGAAAGGTCCGGGCACACAATCTGGTGCGTGAGCCTGGATGTTAATTCCAAAGCACAGCTGAGCAAATACTGTTACCTTTTTAGGCCAGAAGAAAAAAACTATTTAATTGGTACAACAAATCATAAATAAAGTGAATATCAAATAAATATGGAGAGCAAATTACCTGTGTGAGTGTAAATTAATTGGTGTCTATGCTCAGTCTTGTTTCATCATAGTGATCTCCTGTTTCAAACACAATGAGGCTTGTGCACAGGTCCATATTCAGATCATAGTTGGTATAAACTGATCTTAAGTGCATATATAGCATTTTATCACTCTCAGTCTGTGGCATTCATAATACTTCCATACCTAGAAATACCTCAATGGAGACCAATGGATTGAGGCACAGATCATGTTAACATGATTTTCTACCTTTTTGAAAATATACAAAAGCTTCAGTGGGGTATTTACTGACATTTTTTTATGTCACAGAGCAAAAAATGATTAAAGAATTTTAAGCTTGTGTAAACCACAGACCTTATTTCAGCTGTCGAGCTAACAACCCGTTAAGAAAAATGACTGACTTTGAGATGAGAGAGCTGGACATTCATTACAAAATCCTAACTCGTTTCTGGCTTTAAAGGTTATTGACAAATAACAGTAAGAAAAAAAGTATTGAATACTAGCTATGGTACACAGAGGCCTGGTTAGCTTATATCAACAACTGTAGCCCACTGAATTTCCGTAAATATCTCAGTATGAGTATACATATTTAGCACAAAACCTGTAAATTCAGTAGCATTAAGTAAAATCACAGTTACTACCTGGGATGTTTTTTTTAAAACTCAAATCACTAGGGGGCCTGTTGGAGTCCATTTGAAGTGTTATGTCAGAGCTCAGTGTTCCATGGAAACTCAGAAAGCTGTTTGCCAAACACTTTCACAATCCCTCCGTCCAGCAGTGTCCAGTTGGTGTGGTGGAGAAACAAGTTTGGAGGCTTTATATGCACACTGTGCAGCAGGCAGGCTCCTCTGCATGTAGCAGCAAGTCCAGACCTCTGTTGCAGCACTGTGCCAGGCAGCACACTATTCAGAAATCTAGAAATACTAATAGAACTCTTCATTTCTTCTTCTTAAATGTCCATTTGAATGCAGTATACATATAGCGACCATACTCACTCAGAGCTGGAGAGGGTGAGCAACAGTCCACAGTGTGATTATGGCATTCGCGCCAAATACATTAGCCTTAATTACCAACAGAAAACATTTTACATTTTACTGTTTGATGGAGTTACAAAACAATTCACATACTATTACTATTATAACAAACAAACCGTATCTTAATGCGCTGTTAATAAACTCGTTTCGTGCTTCGTTTCACACATTTCTCTTCTTGCCTACATCTCTTATTCGCATTTGACCCGCCAAGGCACAAGTCTAGTAAGTGTGTAAATTTCAGTACCAATCTCTGATTGGCTAATATGCATGACTGACTCCTAGCTAACCAATATATAGCTGGGAAATAGACCACAGCAGCTTTAAGGATATTTAATTTTGTTCAAATAATTACTAATGCTGAACTTATACATGCAAAATTATTCACAAAACATTACAGAGACAGACCACATTTAGAAATAAACATTTATAACTTATAAGTTAATGTTAAATTAAAGAATAACAATTAAAGAATAACATCAGAACATTAGGTTAAGGTGCCACAAAAAGAGAGGCCTCAAGGACAATAGGCTAACTGAACTTGTTGAGTAAATGCACACCTGGTTAACTTCCCCACCTCTGATAAAGAGCAGTAGACAGCTGCTTCTCTAAACTTTTCTTTGGGAAGCATCTGGCATCCAGCTCTAATGCAGTAGTTGAGACAGTCCCAAATGGGGCTAACACAGTAAAAGCCCTCGCCCCAGTTATGCTCGGATACACACTGACCTGTATTGCTGTAGTGCAAGACATCATCTATTTAGCACCTTGCACGCTAAAGCAAACAGAGCTATTCTCAGGTGTGCAAATGTGACGATGTGCTCTGTTTGGCAGTATTAGCAGTGTGTATTTCATTACATCCAGGTATTATTTGCCTTACTTACTCGCATCACTTGTACATTTCCAGTAGGGAATCTCCAAGGGAATTTGGTAAGCATCAATTCTGACCTAAAATTGCCTGTGCTTCAAAAATTACCCAATGTTTTGACTGAATAAATGGAAATAACATGTCTTCAAATAAAACATAAAATATGTTTTAGATAAATTCATGTATAAATTGCATGTTGTTTTTTTAAGAAATGTTCCAAGGTGAAATATCCAAACAGCAACTGGTCAACAAATCTAATTCATATGCCAATTTGATGTGAAGATTAGATGTTTTAAAAGCTTTAGCGGTATTAAAAACAGTCAAGAGTGACTGATGGACATACTAAGCTGATTTACTAATTGTATCTCATTTCCAATTGTAATGTGTTTATCTTGCTACATGGTACTGAGTTAATAAACAAATGGAAATGATGCACAATCAAAATACAATTAATAACCTGTTGGGCTAGGTAAACAAGAATTAATCTACAATCTGTCGACCACAACAGAATTGAAACACAGACAAACACACGCACAACAAAATGAGTGCGTTAGTGCTCGGTCTGCTTGGTCTTACATTTACTTGATAATGTTGTGAATCACAAGTCAAGTTGTCTTGCTGACCAGTAACAAAGCACCTTGAACGCTTATCTTGAACTGATACTGGGTCAAAATGAAGCACTGTGAAATGCTTCTTAATCAGAGTGGATCAGTCAGTGTATTCATTTTATACATAACAAAAAGTAAACCTCACCACAAGATGCTGAGCCCTGAAAAAAATCAAATACTGCATCACAAACCCCGTCGCAAAAGCCCAAGTGCTAAAAAATTGTTCTAAAAAATGTTATTGTTAAGACAGAGGCTATATGTCTTTGTAGCCTGCGCCTTTCCAAATGGGACCATGTTCACTCATATAGAGATCCTTTCACCTTAGTAGTGGGCTGCAAGAGAAATTTCAAGCAGGATAATAATGAACTTGTTCAGTCAAGAAAAATCTGTTTACATGTGCATGTTAAAATGAAAACATGCACACTGACAATTGCTGCAGCTTTCTGCGAACGATGGACTCATTTTTCAAACAAATTGACTTCTGTTATAGTCGAACAACCGTGGCAACTTTGCGGCTGTGGACATAAAGCAATATAGTTAAAGAGATCGGTAGTGGTCTTCAAGCTGATGCACATAGAAATGTGTGAAACAATTACGCGTCCTATTTTTTAACAGGTAACGTCAGAAATATCCGTGCTTCCAAACCAACTGCTGCTCACTCATTTTATTGATAATAATCCAATTTCATAAATCAGCAGGTGCGTACAGTTAAAAATAAACTGTAAGCGCATATAATATTTAGAGTTTTGAAAAGACTGATTTTATCAGAGCAATTGTGAAGGCGCATGCAATTTCACAGTGGAGTATTGCATTCATTGTGTTGTTCACACGTTCTACGAGAGATCATGAACTTTCATTAACGGACCTTCACTCACAGGCACAATCTCCGTGTCATCTCCTTTCCCTGGAAAGAGAAACTGAAGAAAAAAATGGAAGAATTACATAGCTGTGCATGACATCCCTGTGATCAGTCTGAGAGCTGGTATTGGGCAGATGGTGCAACAACAGATACTGAGAGGCAGGAGAAGAAAGCGCAGAACAGAGTCAAAAGGAAGAACAAAGAGCCAAGGGACACTGGAAAAAAGGTATGAATATGTAACATGAGAAGGATGGAGAATGAAGAGGAAAAGGGGCAAAGAGAAAGAATTACAGAGAGAATGGTCAATAATGGAGCCAGCATTTGATGAGTTCTTCACTCTCTGGCTGCTGTGTCCTGTTTGTTTTCTGCACCCTGGCTCCACCGAATAATGATCATCCACTTACTCTCTTACATAAAACATTGATTTACAATGATCAGATATGGCTCTCTGTAAATCAGGATTCAAACGCTCTGAAACATGAGTGAGCTGGTAACTTCTTGTCTACACCTTTGAGTCTGGAGCAAAAATCATTTTTAGTGTAAAAACAAAGAAAAAGGAAAACTATTACAAGATTCATTTAGACCTTGTTAAATGAGCCATGAATTATTATTGTCAGTTCAGTATTGGAGGGAGAAAAAGTTGTTTTAATTTTAGTTAGGTCCACATGCTTCCCTTTGTAGCAATACTTAGCCCTCTAGCAGAGCTGTCATGATTAAACTTAAGCACTTCACAACACAGCCTTATGAAACAATTAGTGAATATGACGCTATAAAACCCAGTCCACTAATGAGAGCAAAGAGAAATATCCAATGAAAACTTACTTTAGAAACAAACATGAAAAAGATCCAGCCGTACATTGCACTTATACTGTGGCAAATGAATCTTTTGTTTTCTTCTGCATCTTTCTTGTGTTTTAAGCTGGAAATGAGGGCATGCCCTTGAGTTTTGAATAGAGGTTGAATGAAAGACTGAAAAGAAAGAATGAAAATTGGCTGAGCCACTCAAAGTCCTGAGCTACCTGTGACAGTTGTCTATTGTATATTTATTCAGATCCAAGGAGCTTGTTTGCATGAACATATAAACAGTAATTACATTAGGTCGTTGATACATTTAAAAAACATGAAACACATGAATGTTAAGCAGTTTAGTGACTATGACTATGTGACTATGAAAAAGGATATGTGCTGTGCTAATTTCACTGCATCCTTAATAAAAAAAAATGAGCTTGGTAGTCATTTTAAATGATGTGCACAGCAGCTTTGTTGGAATTCACAGATTCCCAGCAACAGGTCACTTCAACAAATCAAGTGTGAAGTGATACCGTATTTGTAACTGTTACTGGACAACCAGTAACCACATATTTTACTGCAGCTCAGACAGACGGGTGACTAGTTGGCGTCACTAAATAAATGCGTCTGTCTCCATCTCACACCCACACTACAAAATCAAGGCCTTGTTATGCCATTTGTTGGTGTAATATCTTGGAAAACTCTCAATCAATAATTAGATGGAGACCAAACATGGTGGCTGGCAGTTTTATTGAGGCAATTACTCACATACACTCACAGTGAAAACATCTGTGCCCTGATTGGCTACCTTACCCAGGGCTGCAGTAGCAATTATCCTAACACTCTACAGTTGGGCTGTTGTATTGAATGTATTTGATGCACATAACAAAAGCTAGTGCTATCTCACACATGCATTTGTGAACGTCTGCCCTTTCACTACTTGTTGGGTTGAATGTGGTCAGGCTGCTCTGCAGTACTGCTTCTATAGGCTATTCAGGCTTTTAGTGCTCCTCCTAGCTGAATCATGTCATGTATATATTCAGTGTTTTTATGTTACTCTCACCGCTGTACATCATGTTTAATCTGCCTTGATTCTCAGGAACCTCAACCATGTGCATTTTTGTGTAATTTCCAAATTAAATAACAAATATTAAAAATCTGTTTATTTTGTTTTATTTTGTTGTTTGTTTGGTTTTTAGATCCTTGACTGATCTTTATGGAATCCCTGGGAGGCAAGTGAAATATGTATATATATGAGTAAAAAATATACACATGTATGCAGTCATGTTGATGAAAAATGTGACAAGTACATTAAGTTTGTTGAAAGAGTAAAGATAGAATGAGGAGATTAAGGGCTGTATACATACAGTGGTCCTCACTGTAGTTTCTTTCATTTCATATTATCTGAATCGGATGTAGATACTGTCCTATAAACGATACTCTATCTCACTGCATATTTTATTTTACTGTTAGCCATTTAACAAGTACAGGTACATAGAGAGACACTGCTTAAGTGCAGCTTTTGTTGGTTATTATATTGATAGTTAATCTCTATGCATATTGTATTTCCTTATCAATCATATTATACACCAATTGGCAATGCCTGCAGACTATGCATGAGGTAATTAATCAGAATATAGTAGAGGGTCCAATCTGCAAATATAAATATTTATAAATATTTGGGGTTGTCAAATGGGTTTTGCAGGTGTGGTTTGTTACAGCAATGTAACCTACATGGGTCCTCTAAAGGGGCCCAATATTACGTTCTTTCATGGGGTTCAAAGTGTCTGGATGCATCCCCCTTCCCCTGGCTGGTGTAGGCCAGACTGGTGACCTTGGCTTGTGAGAATCAACACTCGAATTACATGACTCAAACAAACAGCCAAATTTTCTGTCCATGTCTAAAGTGGGTAATCACAATGCCAGTTGAAAAAGATGGCCAAACTCTCTTGCTCTGTGCAAGACACAGGAGGGACATAGATTGCCACTTTGCGGTCTGAATGTGTGCCAGGTTACTGTGGTCTATCCAAACCAAGAAAGGGTACTAAGCTCCTTCCAGCTGTCTCCACATATGTAAAACCTGCACAACATTAAACTGTATAATACTATATAATGACGATACTATGTAATTGCCCATTTGGCATTACTTCTTTCATTTCTGGGACATCACCAAGATAAGATAGCTCCAGCAAATTCATGTTCATGTTCATCACAAAACAAGGGGAAAGGTTAGAGTAGACCAGAGTAGGGGGTGACATGATGTTTAACTCCTCCTCTGGTAAGAGGATAAGATGGGCTGTCAGTGAAGTAAAGCCATGAAGGAAATGGCAATTAATGCTAATAAATCCCGAGAAACACTGGAGCTGCTTAAATGAATCTGGCTGAGGCACCTCTTTCACCACTCTGACCTTTGCTGGATCCATTCACATCCATTTGACAAACTCAAAAGGAAGATGGTGGACATATGGAATTCACACCTGCTGACCTTGACAAACAGCTAGTTCTTTAACAGTTGCTGGGGGAGCTGACAGACATGGCATATGATGAAAATATCATAGAAAAACATGAAAACAAAGCAGTTTCACATGTCCCTCAACACGTTCAGAGAGAAGATGCTTTTTATCTGCCCCAGTCACGTATGGTGTTCCCCAGGGGTCGGTATAAGGCTCTGCCTCCATTTACAGGCCCACATCTTTCAGAATTTTTATTGTGATTTGTGCTGTAGTGCTTGACAGGCATTTGACTCACTCAGTGTCATTCTGTGTTATTCGAAGTTGACATTGGATCCAAATATAAACAGAAAGATGAAATGAAAAACCTTGTAATTGTTCTCTGCTAACGGCAGCTGAACAAAGAGGACACGCTGTAGGCTCAGACCAGTCAACATGAGGATTACCATAGTAACCGCAAGTGTCAAAGGGTAGTGAGACACAAGGGCAACAAACGAGCTGAGTCTATAAAACATTCATCTGCAATAGAATCCATTAGTCCCAGAAAAGATCAATACTGATTGTTCAAGGCTAAACATACATGTGAGTGCGAACAGAAGAAGAATTAGGGGAATTGGTGTGGCTCACTAGCATCCCTTTGCTTACTAATGAGTTCTGGGCAGATTCATCGGAAGTGCGTGGACTACACATTAAGCAACATTTGATCAAATTCTCCTCTGTTCAACAAGTTTTAGTGATTACATAGACCCACTGAGAGACTGCTACTCAGGGTGGCCACTGGAAGAACTTATTTAGGACTTTAGTAAGATGCATTTTTTTCCTGTCCAGTCCCACTTTCACAGTCTACCTTGTCTCTAAACCAGTCCAGTTCTAATGTTTTTACCATTGATGCTACTTGAAGCCCCCATAATCATTTCTAAAGATTAGCCTCTTTCTGAGGAACCTGAGTACACTTCAATATGACTGGCGGTACTTTTGTCACACGACAAACATTGCATATTTGGAGGATGGTGACGCGAGATCTCAAAAGGAGAACCACAATGCAGGGGAGCGGCACAAGGACAGATGGAATGAGACCAAGAGCAGCGAAGAGAGCAACACATGACAGAGCATGCTGACGGAAAGAAAGAGTGAGTGGGACCACGACCATCCATGTCAAAGTCAACGGCATCCATCCATCAGAAAGTTGTGTTGGCTGTAGGCCACTTAGAACCTGTAACTGGCTGTTGGCTCTCAGTCCCCGGGGTATCCTCTGGTGGCTCAACGGACCAGCGGCTGGGAGTGAGGATGGCGGCCCCAGGGAAGACAAGAGCTGGAGCAAACAGGAGAGACAGCTGCGAGTGGACACAGATGGTCAAATCTTTTATTCTCTTTTAATAGGCTTTTAGAGACTCCCCGCAGCTTCAGGGACTTTTAACTCGGTTATTAAACTTTTAATCATTTTAGTTTTTCTTTTAATGATTTTTACTGTATAAAAATGTATTATCTTTTTTTTGCCTACATCCCAGAATTCTTGGGTTTCTCTTTTTTACTGCTTATCAACCATGGCCATATTTTAAGTATTGTAAATTAACTGAACTATTTGCAATTTGAATCATCCCTCAGGCCTGACAGTTAAGATGATAAGAATAATGGCAAAGTCCTGCTCACCTGAACAGTGCAGATGATACTTTATTTTTCTTAATTTTTTGCAATGCAAAATTTTGTTATGGCCTCAACACATAAAATTACTGTCAGATCATGATATATTAAAACATGAATTTCTCTAAACTCCATCTCAACCCTATCTATTCCAGGCATTGTTTGGTGGTCCAACCTTTCTTGGCTACATCACCAGATGTCTTACCACTATTCACAAAGATGACCGTCCATCCAGACAGCCAAGGAGATGAGAACGCCAAGGTCATCTGCAAGCTGTTCATTCTCAGTGGTGGTAGACAGCGCATGTAAAAAAGTGGAGCTGGGAATCCATTCATTTCAGCGTCTGCTGTTAGTTTTTTTGGATGTCTTAAATGAAGTCAGCCATACTGCAACAGCCCTGGCATCTGTTCAAAAGTAGTTTGGCAGCCTTATTCACAGAAAATGGGTGAAAGACCAGATCCAAACATGTCTCTCCTGAGTGAACAGTTACTCTCTGTTCACTCTCCTCAGTGACCACAGACTGTTGCTCACAAACTGCTGGAAAAGAGTCTTCACTTTGGGTCTGGATGTCTTACATGACATTTCATAACATCTCATGGCGTCCAGCTGGTGGAGGAGTGCCATCTTTAAAAGAACTTTTTTCTCTCTGGGTCCATAGCTAGCCAGACTGTACTGCCTTAATGAATAACTTTATTAATAAACTAAATGTTTTAGTTATTTGATGAAAGAGGTGGTCAAATAGAGCTTTTAACATCTTTGCAGAAAGACGGTTGTTTGCACACCTCATTCTATATTAAAGCCAGGTGTAGGCAAATTCATTATTTTAGCCAAAGCAACTTACATGGGTACAAACATTAAAGTAAATTATCATACAAGTACATCAAAGTTCATATAATACAAATACCACAACCCCATAGTGCTTCAGTGTTACATTCCTTTTGCTTCATGGGCCAAGGTGTCTGAATTCTGTTTACCTGATGTCAACATTTATAGCTCGCAAGGCTGTGGAATGTATATGCGAATAATTTATCAAACATTTTCTGTATCTGCTAATCGGAGTCCATCAATCTGTCCATTACTTACCCTGTGGATGATGGGAAGTTGTAGCCTATCCCACAGTGTAATGGTCGAGAGACAGCAGGAAAGATGTGGCAAGCACAGTCACACTGTAGGCTCTAACAAGCTGGTAGATTTGATCACAGGACTTTCTGGCTGCCAGCCAATAGAGTTAGTTACCATTAACATTACACTACACAAATTTTTCTTTACAATCGTGGATTGGGATCACTCTCTGTCTGCTCCTGCTGATTGCTGTACTATATAACCAGTTGCCTGTAATGCCTTGCAGACAAACCATGAATGAACATTAATAATATAGCTGAGCTATATTATACTTATGAATGAATTACAATAAAGCCTGGCTACATTATATGAGAAGATTAAAGTCTTCCCTCTCTGAAGGATAAATCTGGGGAACTTAAGCATATTACATGTCTTTATCACGATGTCGGCAGCAACAGCCTCTGTCTCAGGTTTCCGCACTGAGTTATGACCTCATCATCTCGTTTGTACAAAAGGGAAAAATTAAATTAGTTAGAGTAATGAACCTAGGTGCTTTTCATAAGAAATTTCTCCGCTCATTGTTCCCCAAGTCATTTAAGAGACTAATCTGCCACATACACCCCCATCTCACTTAAATCCTAGCCCTCTGAAAGAGCTGTCAGGGGTCTGCCTTTTCAAACATGACTCCCCATGGGGGTCCTAGATCAAAGATGAAAGTGTGCTGAACGATCTGGGAGACTGGGCTGGTGGGGTGGCATGAAGGAAGTTAGGAGTGCGATTCATCACATTAACAAATTTGCTTTCCTTTTCCCAGTAGGCAACGGAGTAAATTCTTGGGTACTTAAATCTGTATTGCACTGACAAGGAAGGAGAGGGGGAGGAGTCAAAGTGTAGAGGGAAGTTCTCAGTAAGACAGTGATGTGAGTGGGAACGAATTTGTAATTAATGACACTCTTACTCCTAATTAAAACCTCTTAGCTTTCTCCTCACAAGGTTGCAGCAGCTGGTATAGACAAGGCCCTCACTGTGAGATGAGAGACATAAATTTCATGACAGTATCGCGAGGCAGCACCTGCTTATGCCTACACCTGTCACTGCTGGAATCATACCTCATTCTGTCAACGAATTAACATCCTCCTGGGCAAAGAGACAAAAAAACAGTGGCTTCTCTCATCCCAGAATGAAAATCCCTGGTGGCTCGAAGGTGGTACTATGTATCCATTTTCAAAATTAAATATATCGTTGTTTGGTTCAGCAAGGCAGACACCTGCCTCCTCTAGTAAAAATGGCATACTCCGGATCTGAGAGATTTCCCCCAGGAACCACATCACAGTATTGCCTTGTAACTATAACTTAATATCGTGTCAAAATCTCCTGAGGATGATACAGCTAGTCAAGCTACAGAGAGAGGGAAAACAAGAGCAAGTCAAATGCTCAGGGAAACAGATGGAGGCCAAGAGCAGGTGGGAGAAAAAGAGAGAAGCAGTGAGTGGGGAGGGTAGCCCAACACACAAAAGGAAACATAACACAATGCCCCGAGATAATAACAGCAACATGGGAACAATACAAGGCTATCAAGTCATTTGAAAAAACAATAGGAAACAGCATGGGAGTGCCGTTTAGAATTAAATTTTAATGCTAGTTCAATAAATGATTCTGTTGTCTTTTACTGAAGTGTCTTTAACCAGAGCAGACTACACGAACAGTCCTGTGGGACACACAGAGATGCACTTCTTGCATCCCATCTCGCTAAAACGCTCGCTCTTGTATCCACTCATGTTCTTCTCTGTGTCTGTCTTCTTACACTTTCCTCACACAAAACCTGTGTGCCCATTGGTTTTCATGGTTCTTCCTCCTTTATTAATATTACTCTAGCTGTTTTACTTCAAACGGAATTGTTTTGAGCAGCTTCTACGCTCAATAGCTGACGTTCCTTTTCCATAGAGACGATTATTGGTAATTGCTGATGTCATATTGATTGTTTTGATGTTGTTGCTGTGGTTGAGCAGTGATTAGGTCTGTGGTTCACATTAATGGCGCGCTGTCACCCACAGTGATATTCTTCTGAATGGAAAACTTTGGGCGAATGTGACCGTGCTTGTGTGTTTGGCGTTGGCTGGTCAGCAGGTCGCTGGGGGAGACATCTGACAGCTGATGAGCACATGATTCAGAGGCTTCGCCTGCTGTGCTGCTTGACTTGTTTTGTATTGTTTATAATTGCTTTTTTTTTTAGTGATCGTTCCAACCCTCGTTGACCTGATGCTTTAAAGAAAGAAAGAACTGATAATAGAGAACATTGTTATATTTCAACCATGAGACATGTTGCAGTTGAAAATTGTAGAAAATTGATTCAAGCAGTGAAACAACTTGTCATCTTTGTGCTCCCTGATAGCATGATGAATTGCCACAGCGGACACCTTGATCACCTAAGCTGTCTAGGTAAGCCACACTTGATCACTGTCAGAGAAGCTCAAGATGGTCAGCAATTGCTGTATAGGCAAGGGACTTACCACCTCCCATTCTCTCTCTCTGCCGTTCTCTCACTCACACAAACACACACTCATTTGTGTCAATCTGACTGTCTGGCAGACCTGAGAAAAAATAGTCCTGAAAATAATCTTTCAGAGTACAGCATGTGGGGAACAAATATATGAAGAAAATGTTTTGACAATCCCTGCGAAAAAAAAAAAGTCATTACTGAGGTACGGCTTGCTGTAGCTGGGGACAATTCGGTGTGTACAAGTGTTACATGTAAAGTAGTTTCTGGATGCTGGCAAGTAAAACCACAGGTAACAGATGTTTGCATCATTAAATATAAAAAAAAATATATCACTTCTATGTTCTAGGTCATTACATGATTACTAATTTAGTTTTTCTGTGAACAACCTTTGGGTTTTGTAAAAGCAATGACCACACCATCACTGAGTGTGTAAATGTGATAAAATGCCTTTCCCTTATTAATACACACAAAGACCATATCCTTGGGGCTGCATTTACTGTTTTATAGACAGTTTCAATCTGCACCAAGAAAAACCTTCTATGCCACAGTGTTTTTAAAACAGCCAGAGGAAGGAAAGATGTTAACTTCTCTAACTCATGTGGATTACTTTGCCTTTTCATCTTAAATTTAACGGCCATCAAAACAAATACTGTCTTTCTTTCTCACAGTACCGAGGGTTTTTTGAAGGTCCGTATTGTTTTTGGTTCAGATCTGATCTTGGTACCTGGATTCAATATGGCCTCATGCTTTACCTACATTTATACTAATACATTAAAATAGAGTTTTCTATGATAACAGTAACCATTAAAATAATTGATTTATCTTAAATTCGGTTCCCCTGACTTACTGGAACTGTTTAGTCATTATGCCAGACATGACTAACATTTGAAATGTATCTGTTTAGTCAAGCCATGGAACGCATAACATATTTGAATACTTTAGTCAGTATATTGTAGTTTTAGTTAAATGTTAGAAGAATACAACATCAGAAAATACTGTTCTGTATATAATCACATTATTTCCTCCTTATCTTAGGAGAGATTTGTAACGTCTCAAACAATCAATGACTACATAGACAATTTTTCATGATTTCTACAGTATGTCACTTTGACTGATGCTTGGCATAGCAAATGTGATATATAGGTCTATATTGTGTATTTGAACATACTGTAAATGCTATCAATTTAAAGAAACAAGTCAGCAGACTGACCTTGCATTGCTCTGTAATAAGAACACTTGGCCATTAAATGGGATTTAGTGTGGAGTGAACTACAATATATTACACAAAACTTCACCGTATCTCCATTAAGCATCAGCTCATTATTGATCCCTTGCATTTACTGGATATATTATCTATCCTTATAGTCCACATTCATTTTTCATTTTGAGAAATAGATATGACATGTAATGGAGGCTCTTTACATAATAAAATGCACAGTTTTAATCATATTATGTAAGAAAGAACAAATAAAAACTGAGACCTTGGTGTCACTGCGCATCCACAAAAATCATACAATGCAATGTGTTAGCCACTGACTGGCTATCTATCTATTATACTGCACTTACTGAGGGACTTGCACTTAAACGTGTGGGCACTCCAGCTCTATGATGTCTCATAGGACTACTTAAAGTTAAAGTGTCAAATCAGTTAAGAAATCAGGTCATCATCATTTTTACAGCTGGGTAGCTGTTATAATTCTCTTTATTCTATAAAAAGAAAACTCAAATACTGCTGAAGCTGTATTTCTACTGTACTTTTTTTCTTAAATAAAACTTTTTTGATCTCAAAAAACTGGAGTGAGAAAATTAATAAAATGAAAAGCTAATTGGCTCCTGTTGTGTACTTTATTGGCACTGTACCGATCATAACAAGATATTTTTCTCAAGAACTTAACTGTGCTAATTTGATCCTCTGCACTACCTTTCAAGAGGTAAATTTGGTATAGATAGAATATTTATACCTTTGATATCAATGAGAAATAACGCAACCTTCAGATGTAGATGACATATATCTTTATTAATCAGTGATGGTATACTATGGAGCGTCAAAAGTTAGTTTGGGGCAAGAGGCACTGGGGAGAAGAACCTGAATAATTGGCGCGGTCATTTATTTGTTTTCCTTTAAAAGTTGCAAACTCAGCAGCACCAAGCTCTGTTCATGATGTAAAGGAGAGTGGAGCATTGACAGCACAAAACTTTTTTAGCACAAGGAAACAGATGTCCTTTATTTGGAAGAGCAAAACTGTCATGAGTGAATGTACGGCACCATGAATAAGCCACCACAGGCAGAGGTTAATGTGTTGCTCCAGTCCAAACAGGAGGACCATTTCTCAAAAAAAAAAAAAAAAAACCTCAGTAATATTAGGCAAAGAGCCAAACAGAACCACAGGGACACATAGTTCATGTTAAAGTTGTGCTGCATTACCTCCAGCAAGATGCTCATAGGAAATTATGTATTTTATGTGTTGCGTATACGTGTATGTATGACAGGAGAATAAATACATCACAACCAGCAAGCATGGCATGTGAAGGGATGCTTGGAATCACGGCTACAAGAGCCTTGTATACCAGCATTTGAAGAAATGTGTGGAATTCATATTACACATATTACCTGCAGCTGTTCACTATATAGTGTCCAGCACATCCACCTGATGTAAATAACTGCTATAAAGCAAGAATTATGCTCAACAGCATCATCTCCGACTTTGTACGAATGCTTGCAGGATTGTTATATGCATTCATTCTCCTCTCTTGCGTACACAATCTAAGCTTCAACTCACACACGCATCAGTTGAATTTTTAAAGAAACATCAAAGGAGACGGCCCTGCCAGGGCATACAGAGGGTGGTAAGAAATTGTTTTAAAGCGCTGAGTTCAACAGATGCCATGTGCATTCAGCCTTTGCATGGGGCTTCGACCGCCGAGGTATGCTGTCTTCCAAATCATTATTTACAGAGTGGAATCGCACAATGGATTTCTCT